>CM041630.1:57846317-57910115 GCA_023333625.1 Bothriochloa decipiens | reverse complement strand
TTTTTTTTGGGAAACAAATGAACCTGAAGGGGCTCAGAATTCCACTGCCAACCAAAAGCCATGACTTTGATTTCGCAGACAAATGAACGAGTTTCCGGCGGAGTTAATGCCCAAAAAAAAAAAATCAGCTGTAACTGAAGTCTTTAATCGATCCCCTATCCCCACTACGAGAATTACTCCTCCACAAGTTTCCAACTCCACCACGCCATCAAATTTCAATCTTTCCAGCTCCCTCTCGCTCACCGAACCACTAAAGAACGAACCGTCTTGTCAAATGGTAACTGGCGCGTCCACTGATTCAAGGCACGTGAACCGAGATCGCATTTTTTTCAATTCTAATAAATCAACTCACCCTAGGAATCCAACGCAGCTGCATCTCATCGACTGGACTGAGATTTACAACCGATTTGAATTTCAATCGTTGAACTGGACATCGAAATCAGAGGTTAAGTTCAATGAATTCGGCTAAAACCTTCAAACGAGTGGACGGAATCTTGGGATAGATATAGAATTCTATGGAGTGGACGTCCGAACAAGCACGGCGAAGAAACAGGCCATCTACCTACCGGCCAACCGAGAAAAGAGGATCCCATGTCCCCCGAACAAATCTGAAACAGTGGCGTGTCAGAATCTCACCTCGCGTGCCCTTCCACCTCGCGGCGGCGGCGGCGCTCATCCCGGCGGCAGCCGACGGCTTGCAGTCCGGCGGGTCCTCGAAGAGCGACCTGGAGAGGCTCTTGTGGGCCAACCCGATGTCGAACAGGATGACCCCGGGTTCCTGGTCCTGGACGAGGATGCCCTTGACGGGGAGCCAGACGAAGAGCTCCTCCTGGGAGAGACCCTCCACGCCGCGGAGCGCGCCCTTGCTGAGGTTGCCGCGGACCACGTTGTCGAAGTAGGCCAGGTCGCCGTTGTCGTACGTGGCGTAGCACGCCGCCGACAGCCGCGCCTCCAGCAGGCCGGTCGATTCGTCCAAGGTGTACGACTCCACGCCGCGCGGAAGCAGTCCTCCGGGAAGGCCGTGATCCTTGAGGAGTTGATGTATCGTGTTGCCCGCGCCGGCGAAGGATAGACCGTCCCTCGGCGTGGCGCGGGAGCACAGCGCGGGCCGCGGCGCGGCGAGCAGAATAAGGACGCACACGAGCGCGAGCACAGGAATCGGGCAGGGTAGATGCGGGAGCTTTGCCATGGGAGGGGTCCGCGGCGCGGCGGCGAGGAGGGCAGGTGTGGGGTGAGAGGACCAGGCGGAGGCGGAAGGGATGGAGGAGAACGAGGGGAGAGGAGGTTTTATGGGAGAAAGTCGTGGGATTTGAAACTGTGCGACAAACCTGAGGGAAATGGTATGGTTCTGATATTTTTGTTGAGGTGCTTAGATCTGGTAAGAAAATAGGTAAGGAAATTGATTAATATATTTTTCTTTCATTTCCTAAATATGGTTAGGTTGGCAAAAAAAAGATGGTTTGGTGGTGTCATTTGTTAATGGTACACATAAATTAGGGATGAGCCATACAAAATGAAAGAAGGTAATACGCGACCGTCGTGTGGAGCACGGGTGCTACGACCCTCTTCCTCTCCTATTCGGTGAAGCGACCACGCCCATGTCCCACCAGATAGAGGGAAGACGACGGCGAGGACGAAGAAGAAGTCCTCATCGGCGTTAGGTTCTGACATTTCTCGCTCCGATACTCTTCCTTCTTCTCCATCTCCAGCGGGCTTAGAAGTGGGTTTATGGGAGGTAGGCCCACTAATCGATAGGGACAATGGGACGGTGGCGTTAGGGTCCTAGCAACGGTGGAGGTAGTCAGGCTAGATCGGGGGTGCCCATGGCCATGACAGACAATAAGGGGAAAGGGAGGAGGGAGGACCACGGGTGTGTCCTGGCGGAGCGGTGGGCAGCGGGGCCGAGCGAGGACAAGGAGGAGGGCATGTTTGAGGTGTAGGAGGTGGGCACCGCGACCGGGGATGGAGGAGGCGGTGGGTTAGGGTCCAAGGGCGCGCGGCGCAGGGAGGAAGAGGGTCATGCCCCTACATCCTGTCACTGCTTAACTCGGTCCATACATGATATTTGTTGTTTATGTGTGTGGACTTGTTTGCTTCCTATATTTGGCCCCTATATACCACCATCTGAGGTTGCATTCATAGTAAGTTTGTTCTTTAAGCACTACCTTCTCACAAAGTTTTAGTTTTGAGGGTTATGTGTTACTTTATCCGATAAATTACATGTTCTGTTTGATAATTGGTAGTGAACCATTCATGTGTTTACGTGCATGACTCTAAGACCGCCTTGTTCATTACTCTATTTTGTTTATCATATGAATTTGTCACACTAACATCTTCATCCTATGGATAACGGTTTAATTGGTTTCTTTGTCGTGCAATGTTGCATACATGGAATAGCATAGCAAGTCATCGAATACATGCAAATAGGTAGCTATGAACCTAGGTATCTAGCAATAACATACTTTACTTATAGTTATTCTTTTAAAGTGTGTTCTTTCTCTTTGTCTGATAGCCAACAATTGTGTTGAAAAATTGTAAGAATTGGTTGTGTACGGTGTGAAGGTAAAAAATCGCTTTTCTTAAAAATGTGTTTGTAAGTATGTCATTATAAATAAAAAATCATGAACATTTTTACTTTTTTGTGAAATAACAGGGGGAAAACGTATGCTGGAAAGGTGAAAGTTGATTTATTATGTGAAACGACGCTGCACGTACACACACACAAAAAAAAATATGGATTCTCAACTAAGTTATCTCCTTCATTTTAAGAAAACAAAGGCCGACCAGAGAGTAAAAAACCGGCATGGATCATCTACGTTGCGTTGTGGTGTGCAGCAACTTGCCGTGCTGTTGCAGGGCATCTCTTGTCATAGTGGCTAACTTTGGTAACTTGAACATGTATAAATAATATAAACATGTGTTCCGGTAGAATATATTTTTCTATTACTAAATGAAAGCACGGTTTTTTTTTCTGAAATGCTCATCTAATTGCATCCAACATAGCAAAGGGGGTTCTCCATGGCATTCTCTCCTTTCTTTTCCCCTCAGAAATGTATTAGAGTTAATAGTGTTTCTGGAATGCTCATCTAAGTGCATCACATACCGATTGATCTCATCTACAAATGGACGCATTATTGTTGGTTGCACATGGTAGGAATGTAGGATACCATTGGGATTTTAGGATCCTATATCGCTTTGGCAACTTATTACACATGGCCCATGGTCGGGTTACTTGATCTGTATTATTAGCAGTAGGTTTCAAGATTAGCCAAGCTTAATGATGGGATGGTTGTTCTAGAACGATGTCATTTCTACACAATCAAATGAACAAGTTTGGTATATATCATCATTATATAATTATAAATATTACATATCGACCCAAAATATTTTGATGGTGACTCCAAATAAAGCAGCGGCAATAATATCCATCTCTTTGGTTTTGGAGGCCCTATTTCCTGCCAAAAGATTAGCAGGGAAATCTCCTGTGATCAGGGCTTTGTTGAAACTAATAATGGGATTTGCAGGATGATTAACTTACACGAGTGGCAATAGATTATACACACCATCATATTCGAGAAGACACGGCTTGGTACATTTTCTTTTCTACTAATGTTACTGTCGTATCATGGAAAGTGCAATGTACATGTCATTTTCGTATCTGTGAATTTGTGCACAAAGTTACAATCCGTACTTGCCTTGCTGCCTTGGGCCTCCCAAGTGAGTGCTGAAGAAGCAAACTGCGACCCATAGTGATGGATCCAAAACGAGAGCTTCATTCAAGTTGAGCCACTTGGTACGTTTCGCTGTCTATCGAGCTACACATTTCATGTCTTGCAAGTTAATTAAATAGTGATCTCTGGCCTCAAAAGAAAGTACTTACGTTTTAATATGTTAGGTTATTTTGTAGATCCAACTAAAGAAAAGCATGTAGTCAGATAAAATTAAAATTATTAGTTGTTTTTATGTGTAGTTGGTAAAGTTGTGTTTTTACACACCTACATCTCAGCTCATATATACTCCTTCCGTTCCTGATTATAAGACGTTTTGGTTTTTCTATATACTTTGTTTCTATTATGTATTTATATATAGTGTATATCTAGATGTATTACAAAAGCTATGTATCTAGAAAAGATAAAACGTCATATGATTTGGGATGGAGGGAATATGATATATATCAAAATCATTCCACTTTTACATCAAAATTTGAGAGCTAAAGAAGGCAAAAAATCTCGATTGTGAATCAAATAAAGTGAAAATGAAAAATGCTAGACCAAGATAAAGAGCATCCAGCAGTAATTAGTGTCTTAAGCAAGGGCAGTCTAGTCCAATTGCCAAACTTATAGCTGCCCTGCCCATGCAGCACGACCCCACCATATAGCAGGTGGTGGTGTATTATTGGGGTGTCATGCAATGGCATGGCAATTGTTTCCTAGGGAAGCCCCGGCTTTGGCGTTTTATATGGAGACGGAACAACTTGGAATCTAACAAGGCCTGCTGAAATCAGCATGAATAAATTAACAAACAAATATTTTTAAAAAGAAAATTCTAAATATCACTTAATAGTTGGTAAAAGAATAAAGCTCTAATTACCGCAGACCAATACTAGTCACATGACACATGCTTCATATAAACATACCGTAACAGGATAACACGAGAAGCATCAAGTGCCCTACCTTTGTTCCTGAGTGAGCACATCAACGGAACGAGTTCCGTTTTTGACGCTTCTTCCGGTCTTCTCGTTCTTCTCATGTTGCATGCTCAGCTCTCGATGTCGGTTCCCAAGCGTGACTAAAGTCAGGACAAATTTCGGCCTGAGGTGAACAGATTACCAGGCAAAGCCAACGTACCTTTTCAGCACTTTGTGGCGCTAATGCAGGTCCGCTGACATACAAGGACTCAATAAATGGAATTGGATGTACACTCCATTTTTTTTTTTGCAAACAATCAAAGTTAGTATACCCTCATTTTATTTTCTAATTAAAGGCTACCATCAACTTAATCAATGGTGATTAGTTGATAAATTCAAATTTTGTTTTTTGTCATTTAGAATGCATTATATCCGAGAACTTATTTTGAATGCTAGAATGCACTGTACAAAGTACGCCTGTAACTAGATCAGATCCGAATAAAAATATTTATATGTCCGGTTTCGGTGGGAGTACACCAGGTCAATGGTTTTCTGCAGTTCTTTTTTAAAAAGCGCTTTTGAAATTCTAGAAATATAACAGAGGAGCGTTGTTGTAAACTTGGTGTTCAGTTCACTTCTCACCTCTCAAATATAGTCCCATTTAGTCACTTTTAATCCAAACATCATGACCAAACAGGACTAAACCATTTAGGCGGGACTAAAGATTAGCAGCCCAGTCCTTCAGCATGATTGTGGATAATAATGGAGGTTTCGTTATGCAAGTCTTGGGACATGCTTAATTGCTTGTACTACTATATATATAGTTTGTAGTCCAACATTACAGCTCCTACTACCATATAAAGGAGAAGATTAAGTCCGCATGCCGTGGGCAAAAGTTTTTTTTTTTTTTTGAGGGAACCGTGGGCAAAAGTTAAGGTTTAACCTCACTCATAAGGAGCAGTATCACTAACAGCTAATCGTCTTATGTGCTGGACATATGTGTTGTCCTGTTTACCTGATTAAGCCAGTTTTAGTTCATAAAAAAAAACATTTTTAGTTCACGCTCATGTACCTCTTCCGACTTTGTATACGTGTAAATTTTGTATTCAAAATATTCATTCTAATATATCAACATTCAGTTAGTCTTGTTTCGCAAAAAAAAAACATTCAGTTTTTAGTCTGAAAAGAGACTATTCTTCATGTGCCACTAAAAAAATTTCAATCCCTTATGCACCATGTCATATATAAGGCAGAGATCTCAATTGTCCAATTGTATCTAACATGTGAAATCCAGTGGCATTGGGGGTATATAGACCATTGCAGTCCCTGCTAGGTTTTCTCTAACTTATGATAATATTAACCTCCAATCATCTTTTTTTTATACTAGTTTCTTTATATTTATTATGTTCTAAATTATAGTTCGTTTAATTTTTTTTAAGTTCAAATTTGACCACCCGTTGATGGACCTATGCTCGTTGTAGGCATTAGCTCACACTAGCTAGTTAGTAGCAGGCCTCGCCAGCGGCCGGCCGCCTGGTCCTGAAAATACTCGTGGCGGCGGCCGGCCTAAACGGAACTTCCAATGTACTCGAACTACCGCATAGAACATGTGCTCCCAAAACTACAGACACTGTGTTTTGTCCATGTCAAATTTTGTGTGAGAACTAGTCGATCGGTACGTCTAATGAAATGTCGCTAACCGAAACCAGTGTAATATCTTGGCGCCACTCTTTTTTTTTTCGACTGGAGTTAAAACGGAGAACAGAGCAGCCCTCGGGAGGTTAGCACCGCAGGTGTGCGTGCAGCCGGGCGTGAATTCGATTCCCGTAAATTACACTCACGTCTTTTACTGGTGTTTTGTCTTAATAATTTCTATTGTCTCTCATGCATGAAGCGTACATCCGTACATCAGCAAATACTATATAGCTGTATTTGGACGAGAGGCGTGAAAAAAAAATATAATGGAGTGAAAAACTGTATTTAGACGAGAGGCGTGAAAAAAAAAATATAATGGAGTGAAAACGGTCAGCCTTCGATTCAAACCGTCTATGCAAACAACATCATGCACAGGCCTTATTTATGGTCAAGGCAGGATGTGGGAGTCGTCAGTCGTGCATGGCGTGGCACCACAGCTGCTGGGATATATGTTCCTGTGTGCCGACTTGTTTTGGTGGCTGCACATCAGAGTTGGGTCGTCACGCCCACGCACAGCAAGTCAACACGTGGCCCCGGAGTTTTGTCACGCTTCCCTGTACAACAACTTATATAGTTTATTAGGCATGGGCCGGCAGCCGACGTCTACGTATACGTATAGTACGTGCACGTGAACTTCCGGTCCGTTTTGGTCTCGGGCTGTTCCACTCTACTGTACGTGAGGCATACAACGAAGTTTCAGCTACTATATACTGAGCTACAGGCTACAGCATGTCTTGTGCGTGGAAATGGACCGGATCGTCACCATCAATCATCCTCCTCCATTAAAGCCAACGTAACAATTAAGTTGTATCAATGTATATCATAATTAAAAGACTCTTTTGCCTAAAATTAGAGGAATACTAAAGTCGAAGAAGGCACCCTACTAGTGTCGGAGGTTGAGACTTGAGAGGCAACGACGGCCGACCTGAGAAAGAGTAAAGAGTGTACAGACAATCATCAGTTTGGGTGAAAGACAAGGTGCCCGCTGTATTTTTTTTTATAGTAGAAACACGACGTTAATCGGATTTACTACAGTAAACTCAGCGATGTGGCATGTGGAGGCACTCTCGAATTCCTGCGCAGTGTTCGCTACTGACTGGGGGGGTACCGACCGGACAAGCTTTTGGCTGGGCTTGTTAACCGACGGCGTGCGGGCCAGGCGAGCACTGATGATTGGAGGCCGCTGGACATGGCCCACCGGCCCAGCCACTGGACGTGGGCGTACGTGGCGTTGGCCCACCAGCCCACAAGCACCTGCGCGCGTTGCATGGCATGTCGGGGGCTTGGAGCTGGAAACACCTTCGAATTCCTTCGCTCCTCCCTCCGATCCCGGCGGGTCATTCGCAGTTTGTGTTCCCAACGGCAGCATCTGACGACGCGCGCATCGCATGCACATGGCAGGTAGTAGCAGTTATGGGCGTTGGAAGTAAATAAATTTTCACGTGCCTGCTTCCCCCGCCTACCGGCCTCTTGATCGATCAGACGATCACGAGCTACATGCAGATCCAGCAGCTATGATTCAGTGAACAGTGATCGACAGTACGTGTCCGCTCCGCTCCTCACGCCGGCCGGGCTGCTGCATTTATTATTGCCCCTTTTCTCTGTTTATTTATTTATTTATCTATCAGAGAGGTAATAAGTAAATTACCATGATTGGTCTGTGCGACTGCGAATTGAAGGAGCTTGCAAGTACGAGTGAACGTCGTCATTCAGGGTTAGCTGACGGGCCGGTTGCTGGTCAAAGATAGAAAGAAAGAGGCCAGCAGCCCACGGGCCATGGGCCATGGGCCATGGCTGAGCTAGCTAACTCTATAGGGCTGTGGTCCCATCCACCTTGGCATTTGGCAATGCCCCATCGCATCGCATTCGCTGATTCGCTCGCATGCATCGTCGTGCAGGTGCTGTGCAGGAGCCTCACCGAGTGCGGGACGCATCCAGATTATACGTAGTACTGCGTCTTCATTTCGACAGATAGATCGGTGGATGATGGTTCAATCCCACCATGATACGAGGAAATACTGATTGGTTGATTTGTGCACGTACGCCTACGTGGCCGCTGGCACAGCTTTGGCTGGCTTCTTTCTGAATCGGTTCTCAGAACTACAACCCACGTGCCATGATTATATTGGGGTATACAAGTTGGCGAGGTCCAATCGTGTTATACATCTATTATATAGTGGGCACGTAGCAACGTATAACAGACGTCATCGTACGTCGTACCTTACCTAGGACTAGGACTAGGACTAGGACGACGACGATCAACGGACGCCAGCAAATAGGAGTGTACTCTTGTCTCTCTCTCCCATCATCTCCTCTTATTCGGGTTCCAAAATGCACATTTTCATTCTCCGTATTTCTTCCAAATTCCACTGTGAGTCACGTAGTACAAGATGTTATAGAAACCAAATTATGTTTATCGATACAACACTGGACTAGGAATTAAACCAATCAATGTGAGTCGCATCCATATGTATGCAAATACTTGTTCATGGGCTAGTTATTTGGTCTCTGATTTATCAAATCGAGGAGGCCAATCCTTCCCTCGATCGCGTAGAAGCCGTGGCCGATGGTGCATGCGTGCCCACGGCCGGTAGGCATGCAGTGCAGCGCTCGACAGAATCATGAGTCGAGAGTAAAGTAAACGCATAGGAAGATAGAAATCAAATATCCATCATCAGCATCATAACATGCCAATATCTATATAAATAATCAACAAATCAAGAATGTCTCATCTAGTCTAGTTAGAATAGATGTTGATAATGTACTGAGAATCGACGTATTCATGGATTGTGAGATTCTTTTTCTCATTTTTAGTTCCAAGCAAGAGGAGTATAGAAATTGGAAATGTATATCTCGTTTCCCTTGTCAATCCTCGAGAACAACATACAGGAACACAAAGAGCACAAAGAAGACAATCATGTGAGGGGTGTGTGCCATCTCTTCATTTGTCGATATAGATGTGTGCACGTAGTTCCTTTATATAGATATGTTCGGAGCATATATGGCAGCCTCCATAAAATAAATAATATGATGAGTCTTTTAAGGCATACATATGGTATGAGTTCATCAATCAATCAGTCCTCTTATTCGAATCTTGGTCACAGAAAATAAACCTTCCGTTACTATTTGCATTATATATAGACGAACGAGACTCATCAACAGGCAACAACAGTATAGCAAAGCATAAACACTGATCGATCGAGTGACCATCGATCTCCTCCTTACTGTTCATCGATCACCCCACAAGCTCGAGGTATATATAGATCATACACGCGCATGCATGCACAGAAAGTTAACTTTGCTCTGCATGCATCACACGCTTCTTGCATCATGCCGTCGTCCTTTTTTCAATAATGATTCAATCCTTATTCCTAACCATGACCTGACCATCACGCATGACAACATGTGCATGTATATATAAACACTACTATAGGTTGGGCATTGGAGGACGACGAGGTGATGCCGGACGACATGGTGCTGGTGGAGAAGCCGGCGGAGCAGATCCCCAGCGGCGCCGGCAGGGCCCGGGGTCGATCGCCTGCCTGGACTGCCATTGTTGCTCCCGGTCGAAACCTGGGAAATGCGTGATTACCACCTGCTGCTCCAGCTTGAATTGCGACCGCGGCGGCAAGTACGACCTCGTGAAGGACAAATGCGGATGCGCCGGCTGCGACCGCGCTCGCCAACTAGTCGACCCGCGGCCGCCGTCGGGAGTCTAATTAAGTGACCAGCACCGTATCGGGAGTTCTACGAGAAAATGGACTCCAATCCTTATGGCTTCTCCTAAGCTATAATGACATTTTAGATCTTTTTAATTATTTTTGAACTCTAAATATATGTATTTGTTCCTAAAGTGATTTTTTTAGTATTTGTTCCTAAAGTGTGTCGCTGCTGCATGCCTTCCTTCTGTCCGTGGCCTGGCCGTGGCTGGCTGGCTGGTCGCCTTGCCGTGGCCAGCCAACGTCCGTGAAACGGCACGAAACCCCTACTGAGGCCCTCTGGTCGTTTCATCGGGAGCACTGCCTGCCACGGGCAACCTCCGCCATGAGGCCGTCCGCCCGCTGTGTTTGCTTCCGCCGTCAAGGCCCTCCGCCGCGGCCGCCCGTGCCCACCGTCTGCAGTCGAGGCCCTCCGCCTCAGCGGCCCATGCCCGCCATACGCCGTTGAGGTCCTCCACAGAAAGGTCGTTTGCCCGTTGCGTCCGCTGTCAAGGACCTCTGCCGCAGCCGCCCATGCCCGTCGACCGTCATCGAGGACCGCCACTGTGCCCGTCGCGAGGCCGTTCGGCCGTCAGCGCCGCCGCACACCACTCCGCGCCGCCGCGATGCCGTCGCGCCCGCCGTCCGCCGCGAGCCCATCCATGGAAGGCAACAGCGTGTGGGGAGGGGTGGAGGTGTGAAACACGGAGTGGAGGAGCGAACAGCGGCGCGGCGTCGAAGAGGGAAGGGCGCGCAGCGTCGGGCAGACGAAGAGAACTTCACGCGATGAGATGAGATGGATCGGTGGTGTATAGTGTATAGAAGGGCAATACGGTCATTAGCAGAAAATACACGTATTTAGGATATAAGAAAAACGATTAAATGGATCAAAATGTCATTAGAGCTTACAACAACGTTTGAAGTCCTATTAGGAAGAAACAAATATTTAAAGTACTATTTAGGAAGAAGTCACGACGATCGAAATCATATAATAGTCATTTTCTCGAGTTTTAGGATTTTGGGTAGTTATAATGCATTTTTATGGTTTGGATTGAACATCCAGCCAGTCTGCCACGGGATCAGAGAGCACGAGCAGGAATTGTCAAACTTCGTGTGTCATTTTTTCTTTGTCTCATGGGCCTCAAATGAAGCCCATAATAAAAATAAAAATCATTAAACGTCACCAAAAAAAAAAAAAGCTAGGACTTGCTGGCATGCATGCCAGGGGACACTCGATTCACAAGACAGAACATAAATGAATTAGAGAGGGGTCAGAATTGAATCACTGAATTGTGGCAGCAATTTGATATGCTCTAAACCTGCAACAAAAGGCTGATATATGAATAAACATACAAAATTCGAGTAATCAAGAAAAGCAGGAGATAAACTCTTTCGGAGCAATAGATAAACACACCCACAAAATAAAAAAGATGAACTCATGAACGAACAAATGCAATACGCGAACATTAGTTTCCTTACTTATCGGACGCCAGTTAGATTAGTTTCCGTTTTAGCTGCAAATTAATCTATGAACGAACAAATTCAATACACTAACATTAAGAACTACTTCGAATCCTGATCACAGAAAATAAACCTAGCTTCCGTTACTATTCGCATTATATATATGCAACTTCTCTTTGTGTAGTGTAAACAGCATAGCAAATCAACAACTGATTGATCGAGTGTCCGTCCATCTCTCCTCTTTGTTCTTGTAGAAGATCGATCTGCCATGGCGCTTAGCTTCAGGATGGCTGCCTCCCTCGTCGCCGCCGTCCTTCTCTTGGCCACCCCACAAGCTCGAGGTAGACATGCGCATGCATCCTCGCACGATTCTTGGTTGCCGTGGGCGTCGTTTCAATGATTCAATCCTAACATCACGCACGCCAACATGTGTAGTAGGTTGCGCATTGGATGACGATGAGATGATGCCGGACGACATGGTGCCGGCGCAGAAGGCGGCGGAGCAGGTGGTGGTGGCGATTCCCGGCGACGCCGACACGATCATGGCGGCATCGCCCATCTGCCTGCAGTGCCGGTGTTGCTCCAGGTCCAACCCCAGGACATGCCAGACGACCACCTGCTGCTCCAGCTTCAAGTGCGACCCAAGCGGCAAATGCAGCCTCGTGCAGGACAAGTGTGGCTGTGGCGGCTGCGGCGGCGCCAACTAGTCGGCCGGTCGCCGGCCATCTAATTGACTGGCATGCATGCATCGGATCGATCCATATATGGGAGTTTTAGGATTTTGGCTAGTTATAATGATCTTGGATTAAACATGGCGCAGTCTACCACTGCAGGGCACGAGTAGGATTTGTCAAACTCCTTGTGTCTTAAATTCTAATGTTGAGAAGAATAAAATGAGGAACAGAAAACTGCTTGTGTCTTCAATTCTAAAATGTTGAGAAGAATAAAATGAGACCCCTCTGAGAGTCATGGTCACCACGCCGGCGTGTCGCTGTTCACGCTGTGCAACAGCGGCTTGCTCGTCTACGTGGCGCTCGCCACCGTGCCCAACTCTGCGCTGCTTGCTCGCCTACGCGGCGCTCGCCACCGTGCCCAACTCTGCGCTGCTGCTCATGCCCAGGAAGCCGCCCCATCGAGCTCAGCACCGGCAAGCCCATGCCTATGAGCTCCGCGCCGGCGCTGCTCCCCGTGCCAGCGCAATCGCGCCGGGGAAGCCGCAGCACCGAGCTCGGCACCGGCAAGACCGCAGGGACGAGCTGTTCCCCGCGCCGGGGAAGTCGACGCACCGAGCTCGGCACCAACGAACTCCATCTTGGGCGAGCCGCTGCCACGCCGGGGAGGCGAGCGCGCAGTGCCGGCTGCGAGAGCTGATGAACATTAATTTGCAACTCTGATTGTCCTCCCACTTTTATAAAGTCCTCGCGTCGTGAGAGCTGCGGCACGGGCGCACACACCATCTTTTTTCCCCGACAGGACGACAAAAGCTTTACCACGATTTCTATTAGACAAAAATAACAAAAAGGAAGTGTCCCGTCTAGTTTTTAAGTAGAAACTGGACGAAAACAACATATAATTGTGGAGGATACCCTACTCTAACGGCATACCTAGGTACTAAGACAACTCAACTCGCGTCACAAAAAGCGCCAACTCAACTCTACTCAACTCTAGGCTTGGTCGGACTGAGACATCGACACAAGCCTGTAACCACTAGAACTCAGTCGGATTGGGTCGTCGACACGAGCCTCCACTTTAAACCACTAAGAGCTCCCCAACAAGACTCGGTTAGATTGGGTCGTCGACACGAGCCTCCACATTAAACCAATAGGAGCTCCACTACTGAGGCAGCAAACAACTAAAGATTAGCAAAAACAACTAAAACAAAAAACAACTAAAAACAAACTATGTCTACTCCATCACTGGCACCAACCACGAGCACAACGGCAGAAACGATGAACTAGCACTGTCCAAGGCATACCAACCGAGTCGAGTTCCACAACGACGCCTTCAAGAAGGTTACGACGTCCAAGCGTCGCCGTCGTTTGTCCAACAGGACAGGGTTCTCACCCATGGAGTGTGCTGAGGACACGACGCCCTCAACAGGGGAACGACACCCGCAAGTGCCGTCGTCGCCAGGGTTTCGCCCAAAGAACCCCAGCACAAACATCGGTCAAAGGTGTCGGGTCCCCGCTAGCCACCAAGACGTCGTTGCCGGCCATCCAGAAGAAGCCTCATCGGGGACGACGTGCCGGCCACGCGAGCAGACGCAAAGCTACACCATCACCCCGCCAGACCACCTGCCGAACACCAGCCTCCTTTCACCGTGCACGTCCACCATCCGCTCGCCGAAGCTATAGCCGCCGCTGACCACCGCCGTCGGCCGAGCTCCCGTCGCTGGTACCGCCATTACCCTGAAAGTATCAAAACCGGAGCGGAGCCCCGGACCAACACCTCCAAGGACGCCATGGCCTCTGTCCTCATAACGGCCACCCTACGACGGCAGTTGGGGACATGGGGGGAGACGGCATAGACGAAGACCGTCCCCCAACGCCCGCACAACCCCAGCCACCACCACAAGACGGTCGCCATGAAGAAGAAGAGGAGGGGCAAGCGGAGAGGGGGGAACCCCGTCGCTCCCTGTGCGCCCTAACGGGCAACAGTCCCGCATCGGCCCGTTGACAAGACCCAACGGAGAAGAATGGCCCCCCCATCGGGACCGGCACTGCAGTAGCACCACCATGGCACCACCGGTGTGTCGAAGCCACGACCGGCCATGTATCCACAGCATCGCCGAAGAAGCTGCGTGTTCCCCAGAGAGCAGCTCACCACCAGACCAAGTCCAGCGCGGGTCCCACCAACTGCCGAAGCCACCGCAGAGCCGCTGCTGCCGGTAGCCGACCTGGCCACACCTCCGCAGCACCATCACCACGCCGACCCCGACCATCCGTGCTAGTCTAGGACCTTCCCCAATCCTCAAGCTGCAAAGCAGCCAGATGAGGGTGGAGGGGAAGGGCGCCCAGATTGGCTAGGATCCCGACGGCCGGGGGGGCGCCCGACGCCAGCTGCACCAACCCCCCACCACCACACCGCCCACCAGAAAGGACACCACCGTGCCGTGGCCACCTTCTCCAACCCAGCCGCCATCTTCAACCCCGCCGCCAGCTCCACGCCGCCAAGACGTCGGCCGCTGCCAACCACCACCGAACCGGCCCGATCTGGACAGCCAGTGGCCGGATTCGGCCACCAAGTCCCCGAATCTGACCCCCCAAGCCCCGAGACCGACCATCGCCGGTGGCCCTTTCCCACCGAGCTTCAACGCTGCTCGAAGGAGGAGGAGCGCCAGCCCACCGCCATAGCCCCGCCGCCGCCTTCCCAGCCAGCCGACCGGCCATGCCGGCGGCCAGCTCTGGCGGCGACGCAGCTGGAGAAGGTGTGGGAGGGGGGCGGCGCTATGGAGTCATGAGGACCTCCCGCGTCGCCCATGTGGGGGACGACCCGGAGAGAGATGGTACCTACTACTCCATGATATGATTCACCCCGCACACACCATCTCTTGTTCTTAGTTGTTCGATTTCATATCGGATACACCAAGCAAACCATGCTGGCTCTCAACATGGCCCTCTTTGTCCTCCTCTCCTTCACCATCCACTTCCAAGCCCAAGGCGAAGGTGTGTGTACTTTTTTTCGAGAGCGCGCTCTTTTTTTCGAGAGCGCGCTCTTAGCGCGTATTTCATTAAGAAGAAGAGAGTTGTTACAACACTTTGGTAATCCTTAGATTACCAAACTTCCGACCCTACACGCCACACGTGGTTGTGATTACATAATGAAAGATCCGCTTAAGCATAGCTAGGAAACTATCTATGAGCTTCAACCGCCGTGAGTTTCCTGTAGCCCGCCCACATCCAGAGCGATACTTCTTCGATGATGAGCTACACCAGCTGCACTGCCTGGATGTGAGCACCACCAAATGTCCTTGAGTTTCTCTCCTTACAAATCCTCCAGCCAATCAAAAAGAAGATGGAGTCAAAGCCACGATGAGTTGGCATGTCAAGCGTCTTCCTAGCTTGAATCCACCACTACATGAAGGGCGTTTCCACCATCGGCACTTGATCCTGCAGGTTATATGTCTGAAGGAATTTTTGCCACACCTCGCGCGAGTAGACGCACCCGATGAGATGTGGTCTATGGCTTCATCTTGCTGGTCGCACAGCACACATACAACATCATCCTGGAGGCCATGGCGCCATCACATATGTGTCGTCCAGCATTTCCCTTGCATAGCAAGCCAAAAGAAAAACTTCACCTTGGGTGGCGCTGAGGTCTTCCATAGCTGTCGTGCCCCAAGCGGCAGTGAGCAACCCAGGAACATGGCATCGTATGTCGATGAAGCAGAGTATTCGTTGTTCGCTATTAGACGCCAGGCGAACGTGTCCGGGGTGCCAAGCACCAGCTGCACTCGCTGGAGGTGCTCCGACAGCGCTATGAACTCGACGATGAGCCTCCAAGAGTGGGTGCCCGTGATGTGGTGCACCCAGGCGAAACCAGTGAGTGCATCTGCTACTGTGGTATGCCAGCGGCAACGCCGCACCATAGCGAAGACCGTTGGAGCAATGTGCCTGATGCTGTTCCTATCCAGCCACGCATCGATCCAGAATAGAGTTGATGTGTCGTTCCCAATTGTTTCCGTCGTGGAAGCAAGGAAAAGGGCGCGTAGCACCCTTTCATCTTCATCGGGCAGTCCCTGCCATGGCCTAGCCTGGTCGATACGCCGCAACCATGGCCACCCGAGGCGCAACGCCAGGCCCATTCTTCGCAAATCGATGACGCCGAGCCCACCCAGGTGTTTCGGTAGAAGATCGATCTTCCATGCAAGCTTGCATTTCCCGCCCACTGCCAATACATCCCCAGACTAGATGAAACCTCTCCGCAGCTTGTCGATCCGCTCGACGGCCTAGGCAAAAAGGCATAGCGCTATGGTAGAGTGCACGGGGATCACAGAAAGCGTGGACTTGGCTAGCGTAGTGCGCCCTGCCATGTTGAGTAAGCCGCCCTTCCATTTCGGAATGCGAGCAGCTATGGAGTCAATAAGCGGCTGCTCGTCCACCTTTCTCAGCTTGAAGATGGATAAAGGTATCCCCAGTTAGCGGCTAGGGAAAGCCTCGACGTGGCAGGACAGGACGTCGTGCACCAGCGCCAGTTGGTCATCCTCACAGTGCATAGGCGTGGTGATGGTCTTGTTCATGTTTGCAAATAGTCCTGACGCCTGGCCAAACGCGTCCAGGGTGGCCTTGAGCAGGTGAAGGTCATCCGGCCTTGGCGCAATGAACAACACCATGTTGTTGGCGTAGAGGCTGACACGCTGGATGTCGCCCACCGCGCCCAGCCCAGCTTGGTGTCCACCATCGTCCATCTATCTAAAGGCGTGGTTGATGACCTCCATCACCAGCACGAAGAGCATCGGGGACAGTGGGTCGCCTTGGGCAAATCTAGTGCTAATCTAGGGCAAAGAGAGGAAAAAGAAAAACAAATACTCCGTACGTGATTGCATCCTGCCATCCAATCTTGTTTCCGTGTTATAATTCTAGCAGATCAATTGCCGTGGGTGAGGAGGGTAGGTAGAATTTTACGTGAACAAAAAACGTTGTAGGCCAGGAAATTGAATAGAAAAAATGCAAACAAATCTTACATCTTACGAGGTGGCCCACTTATTAGGAGGTAAGGAGACCTAATATCCCTTGGATCAAGATCTCAACGGTTAAAACATAGAGTGGGTATGAATTTTAAAGTAACATATATTTATCAGATCTTTCGCTCTTTTATAGTATAGATAGATAGATAGGATCAGGCAGGGTTTGGGGTTTCGACGAGTGAGGGGAGGTGCATTATTGGGTACGCGCTCAGCCCATGCTTCCAAATCAGTCCAGAGACCGGGTCTGTTTGTTGGATGGAAATGAGGCTTGTGTGGTGTTTGTGGCCCAGACAATTGTTTCGTTTGCCGCAAATAACGGATGACATTGAAATTTTGAAATCATCTCCAAGAGTCTCTTTAAGACGCACATTTGGTCCCTTCCCTTTCCTCCTCGCTCTCTCTCGAAGGCTCCTTCCCATCTACTACAGGTGTGAGAGGCGAAAGGGGGGGGTCCTCCGGTCGTCGCCGGCGGAGCTGGTGGTCCCTTCCGCCTCCGTTGGCCCACGGGGCGTCGTGAGGGGGCGGGGACTGCTGGTCTCTCGCCGTCTGGTAGGGTAGGGCCTAGGTTTAGGCTTAGGGTTAGGTTCCTGGCGGCCGGCGAGGCGATGGTGGCGGCATCGCGGCGGAATAAGGTCCTCTCAACCTCTTTCCTGCCCCGTTGGCGCTCCGCTCTGGCGGCGACGATGGCGAGCCCGTGGAGGTGGTGCTCCCTACGAGGAGCCCCTGTACAAGAGTCTTTCCGGTGGTTCCTTGTCTTCGTGTTCGGCGAGGCGATGAGCTGGCCGCCTTTTGTTGAAAGGAAGCAGAGGAAGCTGCGGCTTGGCGGCTGGATGGAGGATGGACCAAGCTCAAGATCCCGCGGTGGCGTTTGTCATCGTCGACGAGTTTCGCTTCAAGCTGGAAGAAGCTTGGGGCATGCCCCCGGCCGATTGGGTGGTCACCGATGGTATATCTTGTTTTACGAGTGTCTATTCTGGCTCAGTTTAAAGCCACAGTGCGATGGAGCTTCTTCCGTCTTAGGGACGGTAGCAGTGGCCAGATTTGCAGGCGCCAGTGCTGGCATCGGTGGATTTGGGCGCTTCTGTCTTGGGTTCGACAGTTGTCCTCTGTATCCTTGTTTGATGTACATGTACTTGTATGGTCTTTGTACTCTCCTTAACCTTTAATATAGACATGTTTGATAAAAAAAATACGCACATTTGCATAAAATTCGCTTTATGTATCTCTCCACTCTCCAACAAACTTTTTTAGATCATGTGTACTTTATAGAGTTATTCTCGCTTATTATTTTGGCAAGTGTGAAATCCAAAATAGAAAATTTCTATATTTGAATAACCAAATAAAAAGTTTTTGGAAGGATATTTTTATTAGAATCCCTATCCTTATTAATTAGAAAGAATAAAACTATTATACTATATATATAAGGTAATCTCAACTTCCAACCATTAATTAAGGCATCAGTTATTATTACTAGCAAAAATACCCGTGCGTTGCAACAGGACAAAAAGAATCTATCGAACATTAATAGAAAGCAAGGATAGAATGCATTTTGTTGTATCTATTTATGTTGTATCTTTCTATAAACTTTAAAAATATATATTTTTTATGATCTTTTTTCAAAAATATTTTTTTATGATAACCACATATTGTGCATCACGTGCCTCGCTAGTGTCCAATGACGTATGTTATCCTTGATGACGTTCGGACTCATATTCTCTGCGCGACTGATGTGAAGCCATTATCGATGGTGTCTGGGCTCACCTCCTCGATGTGGTAGCATCGTTAGTGTAGGATGATGGTGTCTATGATTGTCCCAACGTTGCTTGATGTAGTGATGTTGTTGGTGTAGGCGTGGAGCCGTCGTCTTGTCAATGGTGTCGGGGCTCGCCTTCTCGGTGGGGCTGATCGCATCGGTACGTAGTCGTCTCGACATCACCAGGTCCAACGTCACGTAGTCTTGTCATCTCATGCCGATAAGGTTGGTTGGGTCTAGACAGAATGCAGCGAACATTGCTTCCTTTGAGCGTGATCGACAACTGCTGGCTCTTGTCCAAATGAACATTGTCCTTCAGCACAACAACAGGACCTCGTCGTGCGTAGATGAGAGATGAGCGTTTGTGGCAGCATCCATGCTAAAGTTCGGCGGATCCTAGGGACGTGTGGTTCATCTCGTCCTGATATCTCCATGTGCTTGTTACTTCAAGGTGGTCGTGTCGAGGATGCAGACAGCTAGGACGTAGGTGTCACGGCCAGGGAGTGCTGGCGAAAGCCACCATGATGCATTCGTCAATGCAGTCGTCGAGTCGTGGATGCAGATGACATTAAGCATAGGGTGCCGGCATATAGCATGCGCATAACGACCATATATATGTTTCTACCTCGGAACGAGGTGTGATCCATGTTCATATGGCTGTTGGAAAATAAATATAGGTTAAAGAATATTCTAATATGCCATATTCGGAAAAGAGGAAAAAAAAACTCGCTCCACATGCCACGCCTCCTCGCCGCTATCAGCCGCTAGGCCCGGCCTACGGTGCACGCCGTCGAGACCAATCCAGTGGCGGAGCCAGGAGTTTTAAGGAGCCCGGGTGAGATAATATGCTAGTGGTTGATAGGATTTTACTATAGTGCCGCATAAAAAATTTCTTATGCGATTCGCTAAAACCAGATGCAATAAATCAAATGATAAACCTTAACTTCAAAGATTAAACTAGAAACTACGGCATATTATTTGTTAGAAAACTTATAGTATGATAGTATATATGAATATCTAATGGGCTGATGCTAATTATTGGTATGGTCATGAATTCACGAATTTATTCCTAATCTCCAGCATGCCGCCAAACGGTGTATCAGTAAGCTTCTTCTCTATTTTTAGACGGTGTATCAGTAAGCTTCTTCTCTATTTTTAGATACATGCATGTAAAATCTTTACTACTCCCTACGCATAGGTTGACAGGGAGCCCGGCCTGCTGCCCAGGGTGGCCGGGCCTTGGCTCCGCCAGTGGACCAATCCGAGTCCCAGGGGCCTTGGTGCATGCCCACACGCAAAACACAAATACAGAGTCGATCTATACATAGGCGAGGTCAATACGGATCTGAACGCTCTTCCAAAATAGAAAACGTTTAACATACGTAACCGAGTTGGTTTTGGAGAGACGGAAGAAAAAAAGGCAGACTGAAATTTTGCCTTTTAATTATTAGGTAAGATAAAAATAGTGACATGACATTAGAATTAAGGAAGAGAGAGAGAGAGAGAGTATGTTTTTATACATGGGACTATGTAACAAGATACAAGCAGAAGCGTACCCAGCGCACCAACGAAGAACGGGTGAAGCTTAAGGTGCTCATGAGATCATATAATTACAAGCTTGTAGTAGATCATGATTGACGGGTGAAGCTTAAGATGCTCATGAGATCATATAATCACAAGCTTGTAGTAATGATGCTGCGAATTCTAAGTGTGCAACGGTGCCGGAGCCTGGGTGAGGGCCAGGGTCTCCGGGCCCTGGGTCTGCCAGTGAGTACAAGAGACGTGATAGGTACATAATAAGAAAGAGAAGACACATGATTGGATAAAGTTTTGTTTTGAGCAAATCGTAAGTTAAGAATTTTTTTTGAATAACACAGCAAAACGCAAACACTCACAACACGCACGGACACTCACCCCTATGAATACATGTACGCAAACTTACCTCTACCCCTATGAGCACCTCCGAAGGTTTGAGCAATCGGCTGATCTGGAGATTCCCGAAGTCACCACTGGCGCCTCGTTGTCGACGGGAACGTCTATAATGTCTAACTTGAAATACAAAAACCTGAGTTGAGACTATACTAAATGTCAAAATTAGGGTTTATACTCCATGCATTACTCTTTTGAATGAAGGGAAAGGAACAAGAATTATATTAAAACTCAACATAATATAATGTTAAATTTGAGTCCTTCCATTGTCGTTTTTACTAGTAGCCTTTGTCAATTGTATATAGTCGATGCTCTAGACAAGAGAGCTTTCAAACACCAAGCCAAAGTGAAGTCCTCATGCTAAATCTATCAACAAAACCTAAAATATTGGACATATCGAAAGAACCAACATTCTACAATCAAACTAAAGCACGTACATCTAAAGCAATGGAAGCCATAGGAACCATATTCTGACCGGATTCATTACTCAAAGTTACATAAGGTTTTCACGACCAAAACGGTTCCATGCCCGGATTCACTCTAACCGAACAAAGCATAAAGGAAGAACCATCGAGATAAAACATGGTGAAGACTTGGTCTTCACTCTGTAGCCATTGGTGACAAGGAAAATGATATAGAATTACTATTCCTATGGAGAGTGTTTAGGGGAACCTTCCTTTTTCCACATACTGACCATAGACTAACTTCCTGTTGATGAAATTGATGCCAAATGGTGACTCTAGTGAACACCATTGAAGTGATTGCTGATAAACAACTCATGGCTCAACATCGTATGAAATTACTATAGAATGTCTTGTTTCATTTGAATTTTACCAAGACGTTAAACCTCATTGAAAGTTTTTTATGTCACTCTCTCGTGTCGAATTTCTGTGTCTTTCCTATGCTTGGTCCAAACATTCAATTCATCTTGCGATGAGGATGTGATGGCATTGTATTACTTTGATACCTTTTTCCTATTATTGAGTTTCTAGAATTTTGTGTTCTTTTTTTTCTAAAGAGGCCCTAATTGAATTTATGTGTTTTGTCTGTGATCCATCCAAATGTTCAATCCTATAATTTCCTTTAACCTAAAATGTTATACCATTCTATTCTTATGTTTTTTGTACTCCTATATTTTCTAGGATCCTGCATTTCAAAGATTCCATAAAGGGTTGAGGTAGCTAAACCAAGAACACAAGGGTTAGAGTTCATGAATGTGCTTGAAGATGATGCCTCTAGCAATACATGTCTATCTATAGGTCCGATCCATGACATATATCAATGAAGTAAAGACATGTTTATTTTTAGGTTCAAGAAAAAAGACATGTTTATTTTTCATTGTGCGAATTAGACGTAGACACCTGCTGGGCATGGATCAATCACACTAAAACATGTCTGCGCATAGAAGCTTTACACATGGCGCTTGCATCGGTGAAAAAGTCCATAAGGATCCTTTTCATGATACTTGATAACTATGGGGGATCTGTATAGAGGCCATAGGCGTACAAGCATATGAAAATAAGAAAATAATTATTATAGTCACAATTTTACTATAATATGCTTATACGCTTAAAAAACTATACACCTATACAACACAAAATACTCTCACGTCATCAACGAATCTACAAATGCTAAAATCATATATGTACATAAAGGTTATACACTAGATTGGGGCCCCGCACTGCGCGCGGGCAAGAGGAGAAGAGGGGAAGGAAGGGGGAAAAAAAGAAAAAAAGGACGGACCAAAAAAGAGGATCCGTATGTGAACAGTATTAGTCCCATCATGGTACAGTAAACCCTGCATGAAGCAGTGGTTAACCCGTTAAGAAACAGTGAGACCCGTTATGCAACAGTAAATAAACCCGTTAAGAAAACATTATAATCCGTTATGAAACAGTAACAAACTCGTAAAAAGGATAGTGTATCCGTTACTATTGATAAACAGTATCATTGAGTCTTGATTGTGGATCCGTTACTGTTTGTCCACAGTAGCATTCACCAGGAATAAAGTATCTTTATAGATATTGTGAAAGGCAACGGCATGAGACCATGTATTTGTATACGGCTATGAGACCATCTTCTACGTACGATTTGGGCACCAAAGCGGGCTAACGGATAGGGCCACGTCGCCCGTTAGCCCGCTGGCCGTTGGATCTGGCGAACTTACAATGGCTGCCGTTCGATGGCGGATCGGTTTTTGTCTCTACCCGTTTCTTTGTGAGCCTGAAACCTACGGGAACCTTCTCGGGCTCGTCGAGCGAGCAGCGGCACGGGCGCCAGCCACCAGTGAGGCGGCGCAGCCCCGCGGGCTGAGGGTGGCTGCGCAGGCTAGCTGGACGCAGCCACCACCGTGCACCACAAGGGCGGGCGCCCTCCACTCTCCGCCCTCTGCGAAAGTGCCAGCGTTCGCCCTCCGCTGCTGCGTCGCCTACGGCCCACCGCCACCGGCGTTCGCCCTCCACCTGTTGCGCCATCCAACGTCCAGTTCTCGGGCCGCCGCCGTCCCTATCTGAGTCGCGGCACTCTGCACTCTGCAGTCTACTTCCGGACACCGTCCTCTGCAGGGTGCGTCTCGCAATGCGCTGGAGCTGGGCTGCAGCGCTGCCTGCAAGGTGTTTGATAAAAGGTCCAACCCACCTAACAATTTAACTTTTGCTGCTTCATGTTCCATGCATTATGTTCAAAAAGCTGGAAGCTTTAGTTACTGTGCATCCCAACCTCATTTACAGTATACTATCGAACCATACAATGTCTGGCATTTGTAATAACTGCCACCCTCATGGCATTTTCAGAGCTCTCCCAAAAAACATAAAACTGCAACATTCTGTGCAACTTGATAGCCTTAAAAAGCATTCCATAAATTTGCTTAATCTTATACTACATATTCCTGAACTCTCTTACTGGCGTTTGAATTTTGTGATCTGCAGAGCCGCTGCATGCTCAGAGTGTGCAGTGCAAGAGCTGAACAAGGAGTTATCTGATCTCTGTATTGAATCATACACATTATGTGTATGATTGTTTTCTCAAATCATTTTTTTAATTACTGGATATAAGATTGCGCTCTCAAATATTTTGTATTTCTTCCCCAAAAGATTCAATGAAATTTACACCAATTACTTCTATAAGTTATCCCATTGGAATGCTTTTGCTATACAGTTCCTGCTATACCTATAAGTTTTAAGGATAATGATTGCCAGATTTTTTTTGAAGGAATTCATATTGTGATTCACTTAGCATGCTGTTTTTCAATGTGTCTGCACACTTCTAGATGATGGATATTTTCTTCTGCCTGTACCTAATCTTTTCATAATCATGCTCATTCTGGTGAGGCATTCAGTTATTTTTTTTTGCCAATCCAAGATTTCCTTTGTACTGCCATTGGTGAAGAAATCTTTTTTTTTTTGTCTACCTGTTCCACGAAGCTAGATTGGTCACTGTACCAATGATAGCAACTAATTAGCTCATTTTGTTACCTGTCGACTACTTGCTTGCTTGATGGATATTCTTCGGGGGATAGAATAGGACATTGTTTGTACAATGATTTTATTGGGTGTTTTTCCAAATTGTTATGGTTACGAGTGCAGATTTTTATGCTCAACAAAAACAAATGTACCTTAACCTTTTTCCTTGCGCATTTACCTCCTGAGCATCTACATGTACTTCTTTAGTTATTTCACATCATTGTTGCTAAACCATTATAGCTGATCCTGATAGCCAATCTTCCGTACAGCGATGCCAACTACGCTTATGTACCGTTGTGCCCCTTAAAGAAATCTGAAACCAAATCAAAGAAGGAACAAGAGCGTTCTCATCTCCCTCATAAGCAAAAACTTTCCATTATTTAGAGACATCAGTGTTCAGGTTAGTTGGAGTTGCCTTCCCATATTTGTTCCTTTCCTAAGAGATCATGAACGCAAACCTTAAGTTTGTTGCAACTAACATATAATACAGATTCTTAATTTTTCCATAGCACAATAATTTCTTCAAAAACATGTGCTTGCATTGCAATTAGTTGTTCCTATTTCAGGTTTTACCAAAGGATTGCATAGACTGTATGCTCTTTTCAGATAGCTATTTCTGCTGCGTAATCCATATCAACTTTTAAACCTGTTGTACAATCTGTAGACAAGCATCAATTACTTCAATCAGAAAGAAAGAAAATTTCTGCGCTTTTTGTTTGGCCCATATGCAAGATCAGCATGTCCCCACCATCAGCAGCTGCCATCCAAGCACCAAACCTTCTTACTTTTAAATGCTTATTCTCCCTATATAAAATGTGTCATTATCTAAATCTGTTTATACATGGTACAAAACTAATTGAATCATAGTAGGCCGATACATATATGCCACCTTTGCCACTGCAACTAAGTCTGTTCTCTGTTCGTGACCTCAGGTAATCAGGTAACTTAACTTCTCCATCTTATGGATTTGATTATTCGATGATGATGTCAATGTGTGGAGCTCTGATTAATGGAACGACATCCTATACATTGAAGAAATGATCTGCAGAAGATTAATCTTTGTCCATGAGACTAGGAGACAGCAAGAGAGAAAAGCCGTGAACAAACACTGCCAACAGCGCACACACTGGCCATAAGCGGCAACGCCGCGAACATTTGCAGTGTGTTTGTATAGTCGTACATGGTAGAGTATTTTTGTTACACCGACATATGGGTCCCATCACAAGCCCCGAACGGGGAAATATCCAAAACCAGATAAACCCCGTGTGTGCCGTCTCCCTCCTCCCGCGCCAGCGCCTCCACCACTCGCTCGCCTCCGCCTCCGCCCACCTCCGCTCCACCATGCCCGCCTCCCTCCTTCCCTCGACCTTCCTCCCCCACCGCCTGCGCCGCCTCGCTCCCGCCGGTTGTACCACCTCACCTGCAGCCTCCTCTTCGGCCTCAGTCCCGGCGAGCCGCTACGACTTCGAACCCCTCCTGTCCTACCTCTCGTCCCCCTCCGTAGCGGCCTCCCTCATCTCTTCATCCCCGCCGGCATCCGTTCCGGCACCGGAGCACCGCCTTGCCGCGACTTACTCGGCTGTCCCGTCGCACGAGTGGCATGCTTTGCTGCGTGACCTCGCCGCCAGCGACGCGTCGCTGCCGGTGGCCTTCGCGCTGCTGCCTTTCCTCCACCGCCACCGTCTCTGCTTCCCGCTCGACCTCCTCCTCTCGTCTCTCCTGCACTCGCTCTCCGTGTCCGGCCGCCTTCTCCCGCACTCGCTCCTCCTCTCCTTCCCGCCGTCGCTCTCCGACCCGCCTTCCCCGCTGCTGCTCAACTCCCTTCTCGCTGCCTCCGCCGCGGCCTCGCGCCCTGCCGTGGCGCTCCGGTTGCTCTCGCTACTCCGCGAGCACGATTTCCTCCCGGACCTCGCGTCCTACTCGCATCTCCTCGCCTCGCTGCTCAACACGCGGGACCCGCCCGACGCCGCGCTGCTCGAGCGCCTCCTCGGAGACCTCAGGGAGTCGCGGCTCGAGCCCGACGCGCCGCTCTTCTCGGACCTCATCTCTGCCTTCGCGCGGGCGGCGCTCCCGGACGCCGCGCTCGAGCTCCTCGCCTCCGCGCAGGCAATCGGGCTCACGCCGCGGTCCAACGCGGTGACCGCGCTCATTTCCGCGCTTGGCTCTGCGGGGCGCGTCGCCGAGGCGGAGGCGCTGTTCCTCGAGTTCTTCCTTGCTGGGGAGATCAAGCCGCGGACGCGTGCCTACAACGCGCTGCTCAAAGGGTATGTCAGGATTGGTTCGCTCAAGAATGCAGAGCAAGTGCTCGACGAAATGTCTCAATGTGGAGTCGCGCCAGACGAGGCCACCTACAGCCTGCTTGTGGACGCGTACACAAGAGCTGGGAGGTGGGAAAGTGCGAGGATACTGCTGAAGGAGATGGAGGCTGATGGAGTTAAACCAAGCTCGTATGTGTTCAGTCGGATCCTTGCAGGATTCCGTGACAGGGGAGATTGGCAGAAGGCATTTGCAGTGCTCCGAGAGATGCAGGCTAGTGGAGTAAGGCCAGATCGGCATTTCTACAACGTCATGATAGATACATTTGGGAAGTACAACTGCCTTGGCCATGCTATGGATGCCTTTGACAGAATGCGAGAAGAAGCGATTGAGCCGGATGTTGTCACATGGAATACTCTCATTGATGCACACTGTAAAGGAGGGCGGCATGACCGTGCTATGGAGCTGTTTGAGGAGATGCGTGAAAGCAATTGCCCACCAGGCACGACCACATACAACATCATGATAAATTTACTCGGAGAGCAAGAACGTTGGGAGGGTGTGGAAGCAATGCTATCAGAGATGAAGGATCAGGGACTGGTACCCAACATTATCACATACACTACTCTCGTAGATGTGTATGGAAGGTCCGGTAGATACAAGGAGGCAATTGATTGCATTGAAGCGATGAAAGCTGATGGCCTCAAACCATCACCTACTATGTACCATGCCTTAGTCAATGCATATGCTCAAAGGGTAAGAAAGTCATATATTGTGGTATATTTTTCAACTATAGTTACCAATGAATATCCTGTACCTACGCCTAGTTATGACCAGATAACCCACCCCAAAAGCCATGATGCAGAATTGATTAGCTATTATACTGCTTTTGAGATTTACTTCATATATAGTACTATTCTGCCAACAGTTGACCTGCACAATCTAATTACAAGTGGAATCTATATGTTCTGACCTTGGTATAGTTGGTTTCTGAAGTTTTTGTATAATATCATTGTTTGCTTAGTTGAGTACACAAATCAGGCTGTAGTGTTGATACATTTCAGCCAGATTAAGTAAATTTATCTTATTCAAAATAAAATTTTGGTTTCTCACTGACTGTCCATGCATGATTATCTACAGGGTTTAGCAGACCATGCATTGAATGTGGTCAAGGCTATGAAAGCAGATGGCCTGGAGGTTAGCATCTTAGTGTTGAATTCATTGATTAATGCTTTTGGTGAAGATAGAAGGGTTGTTGAAGCCTTCTCTGTGCTGCAGTTCATGAAGGAGAATGTGAGTTTTGTTTTTCTCATTTTCTTATTTTGATCTGCTTTTTAGACGCTCATGTTACTTGTCGACTGTCATTCTGTTTGATCATACTGTATTTGGCAATTCATCTGTGTGTAATGGAAGTCTGATATGTTCTGCATTTCATATTGCAGGGTTTAAGGCCTGATGTTATAACTTACACAACATTGATGAAAGCTTTAATACGTGTTGAGCAGTTTGATAAGGTAAGCACAAACTCTCGTGTTTCTCCTTTCTCCTTGCCAAGATAAACTAGACACCTGAGATCAAAATCTTGCCTGCTAATGTTACATGCTATCAAATCCATTAGATAACAAATCTGATCCTATTTGATAATCTAGCTTTTGTTCTTCTTATACAATTAGAGTAGAAGCTACTGCTTTTTTATATATATCTTGTAAACCAATTAGTTATCTGTAATATTAAAAGTCTATAGTTCTTCAATGATTTATATAGCCGTAAAACTGCTTGCTCTACTGGTGGAATAGACACATGACCTGAACTCCGATCCTTGTGGTTTTGCCGATGATTTAACAGGTTCCTGTTATCTATGAAGAAATGATCACATCAGGATGTGCCCCTGATCGAAAAGCTAGAGCAATGCTGCGGTCAGCTTTAAGATACATGAAACACATGAGGGTTGCATAGGAAATTAGACACAATTACTGATAGCACCTGATGGAATCCTAAACCTTTCTCCTGATCTTATAGAACATTTCAACAGAAGGTTAGTACTGCTCTGATGCCTGTACATTGCTGTATATGTTTTCAAGCTTATTGGATAAATAAATACTTTTGCTAAGATGTATGGTTATATATTCATCAGGTGAAGCACCACATGCTGACTTTCACGTTCTGCTTTTGCGCAAGGTGACAGGATCAGCAGTATCTTCATTTTGTCTTCCTAATTACCTAGGGGGAAGTCAGACATAATACATCTTGATCGTTTGCACCGGAAGGAGACTAATACATGACACGAATAAGTGAGGATCTTGGTATAGGAAACAAATACATAGTCTGTCCAGATCTCGAAATTTGAGTTGGAAGCTTGGAATTGGACATTGGTTTATAATAACTCAATTCCTGTATTTTGCTGAGATAATGAATTGTAGCATGGAATTACAATTCGAGCTTTTCCAAATTGTATTTAGACGTAGACATTTCTAGAATTTGTCTAGGGCATTACAAAAGGAAATGTATTACATGTTTATTGCCTAAAAAAAAATACTGGCTCTGCCCTTATCATTTTTTTAGTGCTTGTTCTCAACGTCAGAACTTAAGGAGGTACATTATGGTACACACATAGTGATTACACAAAAACAGCAACCAAACTAAATTAGGGCACTGGACATGACAAATAAACATTAAACAGTGGACAACACATAGAAACTACTGCCCTGTTCGCTTGGTCGTTTCTGGCTGGCTGGTTCTGGCTGTTGCTGATTTTTTGTGAGAGAAAAATACTGTTGAATGGCTGGCTGGTTTGGCTGATAAGATCAAACGAACAGGCTGTATAATGCAATGAAGAGTTGGAAGTTACAGAACAACTTCAAAGTTTAGACAATGCTAGCAGTCCTAAGAATAGATCTGGCATAAGACATAAGACTCATTTCTTCCCAATCTCCATCAACAACCAATCCCTCCTCATGTCCATTGGAAGTGCTGTAAGACATTCAAACTTACGATCACTGCTTGTGAGGATACGATAGGCCCTTAGCAAGTCATCACGTTCTAGGTTGGGTATTGCTTGTAGTGTTGCAAAAATTTCCTTAGGCAATGCACTGTTTGGTTCATCTAGAGTCTCATTTTTTTTTAAACAAACAGTGGGGAGAGCTTCCCCACCTAATTTCCATTGCTTTAAAGAGTTCCAGCTCGCTGGAAGCAGTTATAGAGTTACAATTGAGGAGATAGGAACGCCAGTCATTTAGACTGTCTACAAGTTCTCGACGCAGGCGCTTTCGCCATATGACAAGATCATCACAGACATGGTTCACGACTCTTCTGCTGTCGCTGTGTTTTCCACGGAAGATTTCCCCGTTCCTTGCATCCCATAGCCTCCAGAGAATTGTAAGAAGAATGAACGGCCACAACCGATCATCCAGCAAAGCTCCACACCTCTTCGTCTGATAGAGTTGCTACATCGACCAAATCGAGTCGCTGCCACACACCAGCACTAACTGAGCAGCCAAAGAAAGTGTGATACCTATCTTCGATGGACTTGCTGCATCTTTGGCACCGCTCGCTGTCGACAACATGCTTGGCATGCAAGTTCACACGGGTGCTTATCCTGTCCTTGAAGTGGAGCCAGGCAAAAATTTTAACTTTGTTTGGTACCCTGGTGCTCCATATCTGACGCCCATGGGGATCAGGTGTTTCATGTCTTCGTTCAAGTGCAGCATACGCATCTCTCGTTGTATACGGCTTCTGGGTGGTTCTCAATACTCGCACGTCTGATCCCTGGACAAGAGTAATCCCCTGCAAACAAGACAAGAGACTTGCTAGCTGGGCATTAGCAGCACTCGTTAGCCGTGGCCGGAGCCACATTTCAAACCCGTTTTGGAAAACTTTCTGAACCGAGACGTTAGGCCGCGTGGTGTGGGAAAAAAGAGCAGAATGAGAGGAGCAAAGCGGCCCATCAGGGAGCCAATGATCAAACCAAAAAGAGGTGGAGGAGCCATCACGGACAGACACACTAGTGATAGAGCGGTAGGTGTTGAGTTCTTCACCAACGATACGCCAGAGGTAGCTGCCATCCTTACCATCTGGGATATCAAAGGAGGCTGCATCTCTGAGCAGCCAGGCCTTCCAGGAGACAGGTTCCCCCGAGAAAAGCTTGTCAATGAATTTCATGAGAAGGCATCTGTTCTAGAGTCTCATTTGACTTCATGGATATATGGAACGAATTTTTGATGTCACCAGACATGCAAAAGAGAGCATCATTTGTTCTGAACCTCTTCCTCCTGCCTTGTTTGTTTGATTGGGTGATTAAGGTTGGTCCAGGACGGTATTGACTGCTAGGTCCAGATGTTGAAGGTGAACTTGGAGTATGGTCATGGACATCTTCAGCACCCCTTCAGTGCCAACTCTTGGCCATTCTCAGCACCTGCACTGACATCTTCACTTGTGTCAGAAGGATCTCTGGAGAATATTGGGCTTATTGCGTCCCAGTTCTTGATAACTTTATGCTGATAGCAAGCAGCAGCTTTGTTTTTCTGCAAAATTAACCATCAAACAGAACCATGAGTCCAAACCCATTTCTGTACAAAATAACCAAAGTGAATGCATTTGCTGATTTGCCCCACCTCTATGTATCTGGTCCAAGCATCCTCGTTGTGAATCACAAGCTTGTTCCTATCCTGATCCCACTCAAACCCACCATGAGCGAGTATTCTGCCAAGTACATTGCAGTGCTTGTCGAACGTCTTGCATCTTGACACCAAATGGTCCTTTGTGATGTCCACGTTGCACTTGTCCCGCACATTCCTCACCACTGCAGTGTATACATGTGGCTTCCACCCGGTTGCTGTGCGATCCCCATTGTTGTGATGCTCGACAAGAACACCAGGAGCACCTGATCCATATCATCCGTCCAAGTAAGATAGGCCCTATACTTCTTCTTCCCATTACTTGCACTCATGATACCAGATCTGTAGTGCTGAAATCAGACAACCAACACAATAGACTGTCCGTTATGATAACACCTGATTTATAAAGCTTGGATGCTAAGCCTGATTAGTGATTTATAAGATTTGGATGCTACAGGTGAATCACGAATGGTATTTGGGAAATGGGAGGGGAGACTGGATAATCCAGATGATTAGTTCACATCCTATTTTAGTGCCAGCTTTCTTACTCTTCTTCTAGGTTTTTTTTTTTTGAGATTAACAGCGAACGTTTTATTGGGCTTCAGACTTCAGAAGAAGTGCGTAGCGGCGACCCATCATCAATTCATCATCATTGAAACTTTGAAAGCATAATAAAGATCATTAGGGCTAAGCACTTGAGATTAGCCTCGGGCTCAGCTGGTGAACCTAAACACATGATGACAATGCCAAAGATATATAGTGACTCATTCTAATTCCGTTCTATTTTATGCCCATGCGGCCCAACGCTTATATTAACGTAGTACTCCACCCGTCTTAAATTATAGTTCGTTTAATTTTTTTAACTTCAAGTTTGACCATTCATCTTATTCAAAAAATTTGAGCAAAACTTGTTAAATTTAGGTCATTCTCGAAGATCTTTTGTTAATTAAGCATGTCATAACAAAAAAATATTTTAAATAAATTTTTAAATAAGACGAGATGATCAAACTTGAAATAAAAAAATCAAACGAACTATGTTAAGACAGACTAGTGCTACAGAAGCAAGAATCGTCGGTGGCAAACAATGCAAATCGAGGTGATATGTTCCCAACCAAAGCCTCGGGCTCAGCTGGTCATCCTAAACATGATATGATGACAATGCAAAAGCTAACGTACTACAAAAGCAAGATTGGTGGCAACAGTGCAAATCGAAGTGACATGTTCCAAACCAAAGCATCGCATTGCATTGTTTGCCGAGAAACATGTGCGTCGCAAGCTGCTACACAGCCGTTTGACCTGACGAGCAACTGGTACAGGTACAGAGTACAGACACAACTGCGTCATCAGCTGCTTCAGTCGATCGAGACTCGTAATCTGAAATAAAACCGAACGACAAGCTACGTAGAATCTGCCAGCTTGTTACACCGGCCCACTCATTCTGCATACCGTCTCATCGGATCGGTATGACCGTATCAGCTTGGCTCCACACTCAGCAAATGCCTTTTATACTTCCACACTTATTACCAAAATAATTATCGGTGTAATTATCAGCTAGGAACTTGATTCGTATCTTGCCAGTTCCAGCAGGCCCAACTTGAGGATTGTGCCGGCTTGAGCTGGGTTAACCATCACAATGATCTGTTCCTGTCTTAGCAAAACATACTATCAGATTATTATAAAAATATGCGTTTGGTTAGACTTTCCTATACTCTATTTTAAAAAGAAAACAATTTTATAGTTTTTATTTTGACAAAAAGAAAAATATGTATAAATTAATTTGGTAGAGGCCGCGCGAACGCGTACCCCCTCTGTCACAAATTATGACGTCCACTCTCCCATTTTGGGAGATGGTAAGCTAATGTTCCTCCCGAGTGTAATGGAGGCCACTAGCTTAGGCCATGACTCTTCATGATCAGTCATAGACCCCGTCCAGGTAAGTATGTTTCAAGGTTACCCCTCCATCTGTATTTATTGCTTCCCCGCTAAGTTTCTCGTGCCTAATTAGCCAACGTGGCACTATTTTGCTTGCTAATGAGGTGATTTGCGCATGGTGCAGTGCACGACGGGCTGATGGCGGTTAGGAGTCCAAAACAGGCCTGCTCCGGCCCACCTAAGCCAGCCAACGCGCCGCCCAATCAAGTCCCTAGAATCATGGACGACCACGTACCCAAGCCGAACCGAGACGTCGTACCTCCGCGGCGGCGGCGTCGGCGTTCGCCGCTGGAGATCTGCGACAGGAAGACCATGGCTGCGGATCAGGGGAACGTTGTCGTCGACGGCTGCCTCGTGAGTGGGGCCGATAGCATCAGCGACCTCCCCAATCATCTCCTCCACTGCATCCTGATCTCCCTTCCTAGCACTGACGACGCGGCGCGCACCAGTGTCCTAGCTTAGACGTGCTTTGGATAATTGGATTTATTATCTAGAGCCAGGTAACTCTTAGCGGGAGGGTGTTTGAACGCACGGCTAGTGAAAAAGCTACTAAGATAACTATCAGTTGCTACCGTACATGTCCTGTAGGCTATAGCGTGCAGATGCAGCGAAGCATTTCAGAAGAAGGTGCACATTACTATTTCACAAGGTAATAGTAGACTAAGGAGCATAGATATGCGTAGACATATCAATATACTAGTTAGTGCAACAAACAACAAAGTTTGAAGTCACCATACGTTAGTTCCATGTATGTGTGGTTTACCTGTGAAACCGTGAACAATCTAGGTGTTATTAAGGGCTTGCTTGGTTGAGATCTAAAATTTGCCTAACCAAAACTAGGGCAAACCAAAATTAGGGCATGTTAAATCATGGTTGTCAAAATTTTAGCAAAAAATTTGGTATAGCACTTGGTTGGTTACTAAAATGAAGACTTGCCAAATTTTTTTAATATGTAGTTTAAAAATATTCTAGAGATTTACCAAAACTTTGGCATAAAAAATGATGATACCAATTCTTTGACAATGAACCAGTGGAACGCTACCCACCAGGGTTTAAATCCTGACGCTTGCATCTTTTTTCTGAGATTTTTTCAAGGATTAACCGGCGTTATGCGTTAAATAGTAAGCGACGTTTCCGTCGACAATGAGGTGCCAGTGGTGACTTCAGGAATCTCTAGATCTATCGGGTGCTTAGTATTTCGAAGGTGCTCATTGTTAGATAATTAGGCAATTTCTAGATTAATTTTCAGATTAAAATCAGAATATAAATCACGACAAATAGATAAACTAGATTAAGCATGTTTAAAATACTAGCATGAGAAAACAGTATATCGCATATACTAATATGACTTATATCACAAAGCATGAACATGATATAGTGTAAACATAACTAATACACTAGATAGATTGGATAGTATGAACATGAAGATTAGATCAAAAGTATTATACCCGCTAGCTGTAGAAGTACTTGGTGGTGGAGATACAGACGAAGATGGTGCGAGATTAAGGTCGTCGAAGGCGAGCTCGATGTCGTAGTCGTCGAAGGCATGGTAGAGATCGTTGACGTCGATGAGCGGCGGTGGAAGACTTCGCTTGAGTTGACGACGAATACGCCTGGACGTAGCGTCGCCTGACTTGGATGGAAGACGAACCGTCGTGAAGGTTGGGAGCAGTCGCGTGAAGAACGCTTCCCAAAAACCTTATTCGCCTTCTCCTGTTGTAGGATCGTAAAGATGAGGATTTTGGAGATCTGCTCTCCCAGTCGCCGGTGTACGCTGACGATCGGGATGGAGAGACTACAGCGGTAGCACAATAGTAAGAAGAGGAAAATACTATTTTAGTACATTAGGATTCTCTAATTGAAATTCCCAATGTAGTTGGTGTGTCTTTTCTCAGGAGGATCGGTACGTATATATGTGGAGAAAAACCCCCTATCTCTACATCAACTAGCAATATGGTACTAATTGATGTTGTACCTCCCACCTCTACTCATAGACTTAAATATTAAAGCCCATTAGAAAACACATGTATTGGGCCTTTAAAATTTAATAGAATTTCTCGTATAAAATTGGGAAATTATCTATATAAATTCTAACACTCAAAGAGGTAGAGGTAGGTTTGACATTATTTTTTTTACAAGACATGGACTGCTGGACATAATCTAGATCGATCAATTTGTAGGTGTAAGCTATACTTTTCCAAAAAAAATATTTTGGTAGTCCGACTGTAAAGATGATGAGATTTGTGGGTGCGGGCCGTGGGGCAGGCCCAGAAACGATGATGATTGGCGATCGATCTTGGAAGGATGATCTTGGCAGGCCTATAAACGATGATGGGGCGACGGCGTAACAGCGGCGGAGCCAGGATCGAAAACTTGGGTATTCCCGCTACCACAGCACATAGAGAAATTGAATCAATAGATTGAAGTCAATAGCAGTGTAAAACATTATTATACTTTAAACTAATATTTTATTTCTATAATATATCTAACTGAACTTTTCAGCTACATAAACAACAGAAAAGAAAATTGAACAAGCAGGAAGGCGGGAACTGGAGTCTGGAACCAGCGCCCTGCGGCCTGCTGGCAGGTTGGCCTTGCGCCTGGGCCGCCGCCACGGTGCCTCCCCCGCGTCTCACTCGGCCGCTTGCCAACTCCAGAGTCAAATCGAATATTTGTTCCCGGGCTATTAGCTTCGTTAATAGTGCCGGTATGTTGTCCCTCAAACAAAGTTCTGGTGGCCCTGGAGCTGTTTTTGTGAGGTATGTGCTCCTTCTTCTCAATAGCTTTGGGTTGGAGTTCCCAGTTCTCGTGTTGAGGTCTTCGTCTTTCTTCGATTGGGATCGGTCATGGAGGTGATTGTCGTTTGATCCCGGTCTCTGTGACGATGTTGTCGGTGCGTTTATCGTTGTACGGTACGGTTCATTGGTGGCCGTGCTACTTTTGGCTATCTTCAAAGTTAATGCTGCGTCGTCTGTTGGGGTGTCGGCCTTGAGCTTCCTCCTCGGCTTTGTTCTCTGTGGCTGGCGATAGAGGAGAGGCGAGCAGCGGCTATTCCGGTCAACTGAAACGGCGGCGATCTCTAGGAGCTTATGTCAAGGACTTCAATGTAATTTTATTGGGAGCTCCTTCGTAAGGGGCTGGATGTAATATCTCTCTATACTTAATAAAATCCAACCTATTTTTTTTTTAAAAAAATACTCAGCCGCTTGCCACTAGCGGCTATGGCTTGTTGTTGCCTGTTGCTTGTGCAGGCCGCACGCGACGTGCGCCGCCGGGCCCCCTCGCCGCTGCCTAGCGCCTAGGAAGAGACCCGCACGCCTGCGACAGGACCTAGTTAGCGTCCGGGCTCTGTGCCTTGTGGTGAGATGGAGAGGTGGAGTTGTCGGGGTGAGACTGTGAGAGGCCTTGGCCTAGTGGGCCGGCCTGGGAAGGTTGGAGTTTGCACGCCAGGCTGAAATGCGTAGTTTTTGGCTCTTTTGGCTGCAAATATTGCAAAAATACTACAGAATTAGAACTCAAAAAAATACTACAGAATTTGATACACTTCCTACATACATACACAAATCTACACAAAAGTGTATCAAAATAGTTGGGTATTCCCGAGAATACAGGGGAATACCCTAGATCCGCCCGTGCGGCGTAACCTAGTCGAACCGACACAAACTGCGGCGGTGGCGGCATGTGCATGTGCATGTGCTGAAACAATTTTGGCATCGAATCAAAGGAGGAAACATATATTAAAAGCTATGAAACCAGCAGGCCTTGGCACGGCCTGGGGGTGGCCACATCGTCCGCAATTCCCGACCGTCCGATCGGCTGGCCGGACGGCCCAGATCAACCAAATCTAGACCATTTTGCAAAAATGCCCTCGAATAATGGTGAATACAACCCATCGTCCATCCTCCTCTCTTAGTTGTTTTTTTAAAAAGACCCTTAATCTTTTCCGAAATGGAACCCGCCATCCAGGCGATTTAATGGGCCGGCTTATACGCGGGTCGAAGTGGGCTAGATTCGGTTCAAATGCTCTTCTTCTTTTTGTGTTTTTTATTAAATCCTATAATATGTTGATTTTATTTCATAAAAAATAATAAGAGCTCCTAAAATCATAAAAATATTTTAGAAGACTCTCCGTGATGTACTCCATGTATAAAAATATGAAACTTGAAATGTAGATAAATTTTAAATTATTTAGAATAACCTCTTTTAATTAACAAATAAAACTTTCATGATTCCTACACATTAAGATATTAATCCAAACATTATAAAATTTATTTTATGGATGCTTTTTGACGTTGACAACCTCTAAAAAAGGATAAATTTTAAATATTTCAATAAATTACTATTCCATGCTCAATTAATAAATTAATTTAAAAAAGTTTATAGTCGAATTTAAAATGAAAACTCAACGGCTAACATATACAATCATCCACAAATAAAAACACTAATATATTGCATAAACAATACGCAAACTAATATATTTGTGCTTTTGTGTGCTGCTTAAATACACAAAACAAATGAGATATATATATGTGGTTTTTCTTTGCTACGTCGTTATCTATAACCAACGGTGTATTTTTACAATTATAAGTGGTGCCAACGCGCGCGCATGGGCGCGCATGCGTTCGCCGCTGGAGAGCTGCGGCCGGAATACCATGGCCGCGGATCAGGGGAACGTCGTCGTCGTCGACGGCTGCCTCGAGGGCGGGGCCGATCGCATCAGCGACCTCCCCGATCACCTCCTCCACCGCATCCTGATCTGCCTTCCGACCACCGCCGACGCGGCGCGCACCAGCGTCCTCTCCCGTCGCTGGCGCTGCGTCTGGACCCACCTTCCCGAGCTCGCCCTCCGCAACTGCAGCCCGAGAGCGTGAACGCCGCCCTGGCCGCGTGGTCCGCTCCGGTCCTCCATCGCCTCGAGATCGCTTTGCCGTGGCCCGGGTCCGACTCGCGCGGTCGCGCGGCGCGCCAAGTCAAGGCGGAACACGTCTGTTCGTGGCTGCGATTCGCCTCGGAGCGCCTAGCTGGTGAGCTCCGCCTCTCGCTGCCATGGCACGAGAAGGTCTTGCTTCCCGTACAGGGGAGGTTTACGGCCATAAGCTTGGCATCCGCGGGCTCTAGTCAGCACCTGCGCCTGCAGTTCCAGGGCATGTTCACGGCGCTGGCCACCCTGACGATAAAGCATGCCCGCATCGATGGTTGTGAACTGGAAGAACTTGTGTCCTCGCGCTGCCCACGCTTGAAGGAGCTCGACCTGGAGGACATCAGCCTGCATCTGAGGAGAGATCATATCTACTCCGTACGATCGGACTCACTTGAGAAGCTACGGGTTGCCTCTGCCTCTGCCATCATCCGGCAGTTGGAGTTGGAGGACGATCGTCAGTTCCAACTCCAAGTTGCCACCCCAGAGCTCAAGGAGTTGTACCTGTGCATATGGGGTGAGGTCGTCGATGCTCACATCGCTGCCCCCAAGCTCTCCAAGGTGCGCCGGAGGAATCTCTACGATCCAAATCGTCACCAACTTGTGGAGGCAGGGCGCCATCTCAAACGACTGGAGCTAAACTCTCGGTCCTTGGGGCTGTTGGGGCGTTTCGACGCCGTCGATGAATTGGACCTGCATATAATGCTTTTAGTGGTATGTGTATATCTAGCTAGCCTATGTGTATGAATTAACCACACCTCATTTAACTAAACCTGAATATCAGCATTTAATTTGATGACGGTTCATGTCAACTTGTTTTCAGGACACAGAGGGATACACGAGAATTCTTGAGGAAACAAACAAAATTATCAAATGTGAGGCTTTGGTGGTAAAATTTTCGGCAGTGTTGCATGCCTTTCAACCAATACTACTACATCTTCTCCGGAAATGTGTTGGTATTAAAAAAACTTGTGATTAGACTGAGTGATCTCGCGGTAAGTACATTTAACTTTCTTATACTCGTATTATTTTGTTTTTCTAAATGTAAAGAACTTACCTTTTATGCAAGTTGTTTCAGATTGTTAATAATAAAAATCGTCAATTAATAGTAAACCTTTTGATGTTTGTTAATTGCATATTTTCTGGTCTTAAATGACATTTTTTTTGTTTTTTCTTTCAGCCTCACGCATGCAAGTCTTCATGCTGCCCATGCCACTTGGCGCATGACCGTTTCATCACAAACGAAACTTGTGCGTTTGTTGTGCAGATGCAGTGAAACATTTCAGAAAAAGGTGCACATTATTATATCATCAAAAGCTAATAAACATGGCAGCTGGTTTACGCGTAGGAAGATCGATAGGCTGCTTGTTGATGAGCCAAACGACAAAGTTGAAATCACCATACGTTAGTTGCATGTAATAAGGACTTGTATATGCAGGGTTTACCTGTGAAGCAGTGAGCAATTCGAGTATTACGTACTATATATATCTGTTATGCCTTAGTCGCCCTAATCCAATTCTGTCTTGCATGCACAGATGGTTGTAGACTTGTGTGTCAGTAACCACATTAGTAATAAACTTTTGAACGGTGGCAACCTAGTCCAGGTACACCACTTTGAATCCTTGGTTCTGACCCCGAGAACATCGAGATCAATTGCCACATGGCAGTGAAGGACAAAGAAAGGCATAACATTGGGTCTATATCAATGCCCCTAGCATGATGCCTTGCAGAAGAAGCAGCCTCAATTTTCTCAATACCCTTAACATTGAAATTCTCTTTAGCCATCTACTAATTGCAATAGAGAAATTTACCTTGCTTAGGCCTAATCGAGCTGGAGGCAAACCTAGGGATGCAAAAAATCCTTCATGGAGAACGGGCTTATTCAAATGACATCTCCATAGATTGCTCAAGCTGGTATTCTAGAAAAGTCCAGGATCCAGGAGATTTGGGTTTCCTAGTAACGGAGAAAGGAGGTTGGTTTCTCCTACTTGGCTTCACCAGCCCCTCTCTCAAATCCATTAGAAGTCGCCCTGGGCGTTAAGTCTGACCAAATCTACCGGTTTCGGTTCTTTGGTCATTTTGAAAGTTTGGTCATCTAAAATCGGAGACCAGTTAGTTCCAAAACTCAAGACCAAGCAAGTTCGGTCTCTGTCATGACCGAACTAATGGGACTAAACAAAACATCTAATAAGTAGTATAATTTGTAGCAAAATTTAGCAATATTTTTTCTATTTTATGGCAAAAATAACAATACAACATATAGATTAAATAAAGTGATAAGAGTGATGGTTGATATAAACCCACAAGAATAAATATTATATCACTAATAATATTCTAAAGTACACAATATATCAACAAAATTCAAATATTCGATTAGTTCGGTTAACCAAGACCTATGTCTAAACTAACCGTACAAAGTTCGGTTAGTCGGAAGCAGGGACCAAACTAGTGATCAAAAAGTTCGGTCTCAGTTAGTTAGGTCTCAGTCTCAGTCAATTCGGTTCGGTCTTTGGTCATCGGTTAATTATGCCCAGGGCTAATTGGAAGGGTGTTGCCTTGTGACGACCTTTCACACGATGGATCTCGCAAGTGCTGTGGACCTGGGGAGCGAGGTTTGAAGAGGCATTCACATACAATGGGGTAGTGCTACACCCGTGCACGATGCATATCTCTCCCCCATCCCTTTCGCTTTAGTTTTATGTCCAAAGTTGTTTTTTGAGACGTTGAATTTTTATGTAATTAAGTTGTTCAAATATAATTTCTTGGGAGGTGTTAGTCTAACAACTTTTCTAGAAAAGAAATTTTCATAGATTTTGTTAATTAACTTTTTAATAAAAATAGTGACGTTTTGGCAAAACTATTCTAATAACCTTTTAAAAATGTATTTTGTATCTTGTATATATGGTTTTTTTTGCATTTAACCTGTTTTTATTACAAGACACTAATAGTGATGATTAGTGGCCAACAGAGTCAGTGGAGAGGATACCATGTTGCACCGGCAATTGTTTGATGTAATAGGGCCAAAATTGATGCAATAACTTGGTATTGCATCAATTTCATGTTTGAAGCGAGTTGATGCAATATCTCTTGATGCAATAGCTTATCGCATCAGTTTGTTGTGACCGATGCAAGAGTTCACTATTGCATCGGCCATCAGTTGTCTCTTGCATCAAAATAGAGAGATGCAAAAGGGTTATTGCATCCAAATCATTTTGATGCAAGGACACTATTCATCGACCATGGATGTCTTTTGCATCAAAAAAGATCTGCCCGCCTCTGAGGCTAGCCTCAGAGGTGGGCGAATCTTTTGGGATTCTAGCAGGGAAGGAGACAGGCGTGGGCGGAGGTGGACGTGCGGACGGAGCTGCGGATGACTGCATGAGGCACGGAGCGAGCCCGCAGCGTGCCCTAGGGCGCACGAGCAAGGGGGGGTGTTGTAGTCGCTGCTGCTAGTCCCACCATCGTCGTCATCAACTACTATATCGCCGAGTCCTAGTTAGGTTTGAAAAGAGTTGGGTAAGTTAGAGAATCAAGTTTGGTAGATACAAAGGAGAATCCAAATCCTATAAGGTTCTCTTGAGCTGCTTAGGGGTCAAGTCCCATTAGATCATAAATAATAGGAGGGTGTAATCGTTGAAAGACTTTTATCCCCCTCTTTGTCCTCTCCTGTGTGTTGACGTCTCTCTCCCTTCTTTTCCTGCGCCGCCGGCCCCAACCCCTGACCTAGCACACCGCCGCTCCCCCTCTCTCCTCCACACCCGCCGCTCCCTAGGGAACCCCCGACGCCACATGTGTTACACAAGGCTTTTGCTATCTGGTTTACTATCAAAACTTGCTAACATCTCACATCTGCATTGACAATACATGGCGCAATTCTTTTGCTTAACTTTTCGCATCTTTTGTTTGTCAAGTTTTTGTAGCAAACAAGTTGAAAACTAAATCAAAAGGTTGAAAAAACGTGGCCATCACCAACGTTGATCTCCAAAGTAGGGATATGAATGCAGAAACCCCCCTTATCCAGAGTATACACATGAGTTGCCATGATATATTACTCAAAAAAATTGTTAGCGCACGACTAGTTTTTTATTTATAATACAAAAATTTTCCAAACTTGTCTTGCACGGTAAAACTCTTTTTTTGTTTGAGGTGGGTGTTTGAAAGGGCTGATGAAAAAGATCGTAATATACATAGATGGGCTAAATTTGGAATTGGAATTTTGGAGTATATAGTAGTATAAAATTTTGACTTTTCCAAAAAAGAATGATCTGTTTTTGTTAATCCGATGTCGGCGACTGAATTAGTGGGTGTGGCAGGCCCAGGAACGATGATGATTGACATCTTGGAAGGTCGAGCCACAATCAAACCCGTGACAGTCTGACAGAGAACCATGGACGACAACGCACCCAAGGCGAACCGAAACGAACCGCGCGGCGGCATCCGCGTGATAAAAGGATTTCGGCGTTCGAGAGGGAACATGCTTGCGTCGAAGTCTCCGTCCGCCGTTGCAGAGCTGCGACGCTGCGACAGGAAGACCATGGCCACGGATCAGGAGAACGTCGTCGTCGACGGCTGCCTCGGAGGCGGCGCCGATCGCATCAGCGACCTCCCCGACAACCTCCTCCACCGCATCTTGATCTGCCTTCCGACCACCACCGACGCGGCGCGCACCAGCGTCCTGTCCCGTCGCTGGCGCCGCGTCTGGACCCACCTCCCCGAGCTCGTCCTCCGCTCCCGCAGGCCCGAGCGCGTGAAAGCCGCCCTGGCTGCGTGGTCCGCTCCGGTCCTCCACAGCCTCGAGATCGCTTTGTCGTGCAAGTCGCGCCAGGTCACGGCGGAGCACGTCTGTTCGTGGCTGCAATTCGCCTCGGAGCGCCTAGCCGGCGAGGTCTGCCTCTCGGTGCCGTTGCAAGGGGAGATCGTGCTTCCTGTACGCGGGAGGTTTACGGCCATTAGCTTAGATCCCGCGGCGGGCTATGTGCGCCTGCACCTGCGGTTCCAGCTGCGCCCCGCCACCGGCGTGTTCACGGCGCTGGCTGCCCTGACGATAAGGCACGCCAGCATGGAGAACCGCGAACTGGAAGAAGTCGTGTCCTCACGCTGCCCACGATTGAAGGAGCTCGTCCTGGAGGACGTCATCCTGCTGCACACAAGCAGAGATGATCATATCCTCTCTATACGATCAGACTCACTTGAGAAGCTAAGCGTTGCCTATAGCACCGTGTTGCATGACGGTCCGCTCCAAGTTGCCACACCAAAGCTCCAGGAGTTGTCCCTGTGCTTGTCGGGTGAGGCCACCGACGCTCACATCGTCGCCCCCAAGCTGTCCAAGGTTTGCTGGAGGAATTCCTACGATCCCAGGCGTCAACTGGTGGAGGCCGGGCACCATCTCAAACGGCTGCAGCTAACCTCTTGCTCTTTGGCCCTGTTGCGTCGTTTCGACGCCGTCGATGAATTGAACCTGGATATATCGATTCCAGAGGTATGCCTAGCCTATGTGTATTCATTAATAACCATATAGTATTACTAAACCTGAATATCAGCATTTAATTTGATGACAAATGGTTTTCAGGGCGCAGAAGAATACCGGAGAATTCTCGAGGACACAAACAAAATTGTCAAGTGTGACGCTTTGGTTGTAAGAATTTTGGCAGTGTCGCATGACTTCCAACCAATAATACTACATCTTCTCCGGAAATGTGTTGGTATAAGAAAATTTGTGGTGGGACTGGGTGGTTTCGTGGTAAGTATTACTTTATTATATAAAAGTTATTTTTCTATATATTATGTAAAAGAACTTATTTTTTATGCAAGTTATATTGGATTGATAATCATCAATTAATAGTACACCTTGATTAAATCGCACATATATAGTTTTATTATATTCGTTCTGGATATAGGGTCGTATCTTTTCTAGTCTTAAATAGTTTTTTTTTGTTCTTTCCAGCCTTTTCCATGCAAGTTGTCAAGCTGCCCATGTGACTTGGCGCAGAATCATTTGATCACAAACAACATTGTGTTGGATTCACTACAAGAAGTAGTAGTAAAGGGAGGCGGTGATGCAACCGCGAAACTTGTGAGTTTGTTGTCTAGATGCAATGAAACATTTCAGAAGAAGGTGCACATTACAATTATCAGAATGTAATAGATCGATAGTTGATCTGGTATATGTGTAGAAATTAGATTGATCGATATGGTGTCTACTACTGATCCAAACATCAAAGTTCAAGTCGCCATAAGTTAGTTCCATATATGTAAGCCATGTGCGTTACCACTGAAGCAGGAAACAATTGGGTTGGCGTTACTATTGACATTCTATATATACAAATGCCATGAAATTCTCGTCATCCGCAAATCTCTATTGCGCCTTAGTCACCTTAATCCAACTGTCTTCACCTGCATAGAGATGGTTGTAGACTTTTGTGTCAACGTAACTAGAATTTTAGATTTCTCCTAGTGAGGTGGGCTTGTCATAGTGCTTTGCCACTTAAAATTTAGTATTAACTTTCCCTACTAGATATTTCCTAGTGATATTTCTATATGCTTTGACTAGTGGTATTGTTTTATTACTAATTAAAAACACTAGGAGAGAACTCCACCATTTTGGTAGTGCAAGCTCTCGGAGAGTGGTAATCATGTCCAAGTACATTGTACAACTCTTTGAATCCTTTGTATATACTAGCAAATATGCTTGTGTGTTGCAAGGGGAGAAATAACAAGAGCAAAATGCATAGATAGTCCATTAACTTATGAGGCCGTGTCAATTTGGTATATCGACTTTGCAACTGCATTCTTTGGTCCAAAAACTTGATCAATGGTGCGTAAATCCATGCCTTATGTTTATATTTGTAGAAAGCCTCCTCTATTTTTTTTTCTTTCACAAGTGGCGAGTGCCGGGTGTGTGGCAGCAAAGGACACCAGTGGCACGCGCAGCTCGTTGGCGATGTGGTCACATGGTAGATGACGTGTGCGATTACCGAGGGCTAGGGGCTAGAACGGGGGGAAGCCCGTCGTCCTTGTGTCGCATAGCCATGGCGATGGACAACAAATGCTCGATCCAGTCCCTTTGCAAGTGAAGGATAAACTTGTGAAAGAAAAAGAAATAGAGGGGCTTTCTACAAATATATAAACATAAAACAAAAAAGTATGGACTTTTTACGCACCACTGATTAAGTTTTGGACCAAAAAATACAGTTTCAAAGTTGATGGACCAAATCGGCATGGCCTCACAAGTTAATGGACTATTCATGTATTTTACTAAAAAATAATAACATTCGTGCAAAATGATGATCGTGACATCAATAACATAAGTTATTATTGATAATAAATAATACTAAACCTTAAAATATACCTTGGTATATTTTTTTCTTTCGTTACAAAGTGTATAATTATTTAGATATAAATATAACATGAATTCATAACTTTCAGTTTAAATAATCATGACAGGAAAATTTCGTACTAATAGAAAAAGCTATCTAGTCATCATCACAAATTAAAGTTGCAGCAGAAGTGCTATTAGACTATCAGATAGCTAGTGTTTTATTATCTCAGATCATATATATTCTATATAACAAGCCAAATACATTGTCGCAAAACAAATAGTCATCATACATATATATGTTTGTTCTAAAATCGAGGTTTCGGGCTCACAAAGAAACGGGTAGAGACCAGACCCGATCCGTAATCGAACGACTGCCATCGCAAGTTCACTGGATCGAATGGCCAGCAGGCTAACGGATGACGTGGCCCTCTCCATTAGCCCGCTTTTGTTGCAGAAATCATATTGTAGAGATTTGAGCATATAGTAAAAATAAGAATAAATGGATAGCCAATATATTGATGTGAATTTGAAAATAAACAAACTTTGTGTTCCAAGCTTATTCACTTCTTTAGTTAGCCACAAAGCACGAATTCTTGTTTCAAAGCCTATTCATCGGGGCATGCTTAAAGACCTCAGAATCATGGGTCTTTACATTGTCTACAGATCAACCATCTCCTTTGGCACAACTAAGCTAGCATTATCTTGTCACTGAAAATTCATGTCCTTGTCTTAAGTTTTGTGCCTGTACAGCAACTTGTTCAATTTTGAAACACGTGAACTATGACAGTTTCTTCAATGGGTGGCACTACCTTTCCATCATTTCTTCTCTTTATTCTTCCTTTTGCTAGTTCAGTTGTCCCTGATCTTGAGCTCATACGGTCTTCACTTTGCTCCTCTTGTTCATCATCATCATTGTCTGAAAATATTTATTTTTTCATGATCTTCATGTCGTCGCCATTCAGCCCCCAAACCTTGCCTACCAATGTTTTTGACCATATGTGACATGATCTTTTCTTCTAGCTATGAGTAGATTGCATCTCCATTCCTTGAGTTTTCTACCAACTCATACTCCGAACCATGAGTTCTAGGCTCATCAAATCATAACAAAGACCATGGTCTCTCACCATCTGATGAATAGACCCGGTTCGAAGCTTGGCACCTCCTTATTAATTAAGACATAGGGGAGTCTTCTCCGATGTTCTAGTTTTTTTTTAAGATTGACCTCCTATTGTTGCTGCCATGACTTTTTCTTTGTAAAGTCTATATGTGTCTTCTTCTATGTTGATCCAACTTCAGAACTTTCACATGGTGTAGGATTAAATTACTTGAAGTAAAGACTTCAACAAGTTGTCCTACTAGGACATCAAATTTAGACTACAAAAACATCTCTCTCATGATAATAAAGAAAATGTGTGTAGCTTACCATCACACAACAGGTCCAGGAATCAACTAATACAAGGCTCTTCTTTCCATACCTCGTGTTAACTTTTGCATCCTCCTAATAATAAATTTATTTACAGCCAGGTTAAGTGATCTCATCATTAAATACAAATAAGGGCATATGGTTTAATGTAGTATTAACGAAATGGCGTGTAAATCAAAATGCAACTATTTTCAAATTCATCACACAAGTCTTGATTTTAAGGATGCACACATACAACAACTTCTAAATTAATAGCATTAATTCAACTTGTATTATCTCATCCCAAATATCAACTGATATGTTAATTATTGATGCATCATTATTCTCCTTTGTTTGGCCTAACATGGATTCTGATATTGTGGTTAACTTGGCCACATGAAATGTTTAGAAAATATAGCTTAATTTTTTACTTGATTTTGATGCAGATGTACGTTGAAATAATCTATGGCATGGCTGCAAGAGCAGCACCTTAAATTATTATTTGGTTTGCCCTCAAGAACCAAGTCTGTTTTTTTTTTTTGAAAAATCAGGAGGAGCCAGAGGCTCCTGCTGTAAATTTATTAACCAAAAAAACAGGGTACAATACAGTTGTCAAAACAAACAGAAAAGGAAAAATGGAAAGAACCAAGTCTGTTGTTTTACACTATACACTCTGTGAATGGACATACATCTATAGTTGAAAAAAAAATTGGATTGTCGTTCTACTATGATCACCAAGTCTGTTTATTTAGATTACTAGCATCTTGCCTGTGCATTGCTATGGGTTGTCAAATTTTTTATAAAAACACATGAATCGCACAATAAGAAAATAATATTATGAAATTAAATAATGTATTAAAGTGATATTTAATCTAAACAATCAAAGTTTATGAAAATTAACACGGTCACATAGATCGCAGTGTTGTACACTCATAAACTCTACTGTATAGATTTTTCTTTGACTCGCCTAAGATAGTGTTTTATATTATCGGCGAGATGTCTCTGATGTCTATTTATTTTATACACCAACAAATCTACAAATAAGTTTTGACACGTATCCACCGTATACTCATTTCAGTATGGTGTTTATTATGAGTTCGCCAATGATCTTTGAATCTCCACCGTGTACTAATTTCAGCACGGGTTAAACTTGTTCTCATTGTGTTAGTTTCATAACTACAAAACACATGTTCAATTTTGATTATGCCATCACAAATAGTTTATTAACTTTATAATCTCACAATGTTCAAGATACATAGTTGATTTCAATTAGTTTATTAATCTCATACATAGTTGATTATTAGCCATCAAGTGTTTAGGATATACACCATGTACAAGCGGTCATATATACAAACTTAAATATAATATTCAAGTAAATATAATCATGTTACATACTGAAATGTAAATCTAACATGTACGTATGATTTATTTTAGTTGGCATGTAGCGTGTATATAACATCTTCGTGTCGAGTCTGATGAACCATTTAAAAATACCTAGAGACAATAACAAATATGGTGTTAGTGAAATAATATTTTTACAATATAAATTAAATAAAATAATGCAGTGTATACGATAATAGTCTTATATTACCTCGCCTATGGCGTTAGCACCTCCTTAAATACAATATTGGGGTCTTCTTATCCTTTTTTTATTTGGCGGCATTAGCTTTTCAATTTATGCACACCCCTAAAAAAGATGAAGAAAAAGAACACAGTTTAGATGGCTTTAAGGACTGGTGTTGCTGATATAATTATTTCAAAATGTAGCCTGATAAATTTCTCCTCGACCCATCAAAAGCATTCCATTTTATCACCAAACTGTTATGCACATGAATTTTTCGATCAATCTTTGCAAAAGAAGCCCATCTCTCTCTTGGCATCAATTTTTTGACAGGGGTAAAATTCTCCTCACCTCATTTTCATTTAAGCAAGTAACTGGTAGGTTAATGACTTGATGAAATCAAACTTGGCTGCTTCTGACAGCTCATTCAACATGGAGGACAACTGGAAATGAAATTAGTTGCTCTCTAGGAAAGCAAAAATGCATTCTAAACTTTACTAAACATTAATTTTTGTGGATATCTAATTAGGCAATCTGACACTACGGAATCACCAACTCACAATAGTAGTTTTACTAAATTTGATCATAGAAGGGAACTACAGAGCAAAAGAAAGAGAAATTTCTAGATCGAAATTGAACATAGTATCCTGACTGTATGGAAAAGCCAATAAAAGGTAGAAATAGATGATCGCTGAAGGGCTTACTGGAGGCTCGCAGATGGAATTCAATTGAAAAATGTGGTCTTAACATTAACCTGCAACAGAGGGACATAATTGACCAAATGTCATCCTGTTTTTATAGAAAAAAAAAAGATAACAGAAGACCATGAGACATTTACAAGCAACCATGAAGCCTCACACTGTTTCAAGAATATGATCTCTAGATATTCAAGTCACCAAACATCCATGTTCACAACTCACAATCTTCTGTTAGAGTAACTGAAACTAAAAGTCCTCTTTTGTCAGTGAACTGAAACTTAAAGTCTAAAATCCTCATCAGGTGTTTATTCAGTTCAAGCATGAGCTTTTCCTATATTGCCTTTGTTTTAACTTTTAACTACTTTGTATTATTAGCATCTTGTCAGATGCACTTGGAAGGAAGCTTATGAAGCATACCACTATAAACTCCAGAACTGAAACAGGGTTTTGATCAATGCCTCCACAAAACCACAAAGCGTGCATGGTCGGACATGCCTCTCAAAACACACAGGAATTGGAATCCACAAAACCCACTATCTGGCGATCTGCCTCCAAGGGGTTCCTGTAGGTGCTTTGTCCACATTCTCATAGTTCTCCTTATTAATATAAGCGTGCAGCCAATCCAGATTTTTCAAAAGAAAAAAGAGTAGCTAATCTGGAGCTTTCAAAAAATGTACACATGCAGGGCCGTAGGCTCTATATTGTACTTCTTACAGAATGGAACCCATTTTTAATCAAAGTCTGGAGTTTAAAAATGCCCATGAAAAGTCAGCATAGTGGTTCCATCATCAGACCTGCTGCCCCTCCCCATGCATATATCCAAATGCCTGATAATGTTCTGCCGTTTGGCCTCTGCTCTTTTTTAGCTTCCTATTCTTAGTTCCCTAATCTTGGTTCTATTCTCTGCTGGCCTGTTATTTTTCTTGTAACTGAACCTATTCTGATTTGTTTAATTTAAGCTGCAGTAGGGGCTCCTTGCCCCTCCTGATCTTTCAAAAAAAGAATGTTCTGCAGTTGCAGAATTTCCCTGAGCAAGAAATATATTCCAACTCATTTTCTAGAGATGACCAAAACAGTATTCATCCATGAACTAATTGCATTAGAACTAAACCACATAAGAGTGATGACTATTAGAGATGTGTGAAAAATCAATTCTATTCACAGTCCTGCACGCAAGCATGTGTGTCCTCCTACCGACTGCTGACAAGTAGAAAATGCCGATATTTACTCTGCTTGACAAAAATGCACAATGAAAGATAGCTTCAGTATCCTATATAATTTTTTCTCTATTTGACACCCAATTCTAAAGGTATGTTGCAGCATTAGGTTCCTTTCAGACCGAAAAAAATAAAAAGTGAGATGCTATATGCATGAATCGCCCACCACTCTAGAATATGGTCAAGAGTAGATCGAGTAGTAGTAAAACACCTTTGGTGGAGCAATTGGTTTCATGCAAGAATGACTCGAGCTTCAGAACTCCTCCTGAGAACAGTCCAATCAAAGTTATTAGAGACCATATTGGAAAACACAAAATTTATAGACTGTAATTCTTAGCTTACATGGAAACTTGACATAACTATATAATTTGAAGATGTGATACTGTAACTCATCTGAAGTGACAATTGGATATGTTATATATCTACTGCAAGGCAAAGAAACACTATTTTGTAAACATGCATGCGAGACTGGAAGGAGTAACTTCAATTAAAGAGTTGTCGTTGATACACAATTGGCATGCTGAGTTTCATTGTGACCAAAACTTTTTTTTTTTTTTAGACAAAACTTGACAGTCATCAGAAGTTTGGTATATTCAATACATAAACAAAACTTGTTCTTTTTAGTGTAAATAAAGTTTGGTATTTTTAGGTTCACAGAATAATCATCTCACAAAGGCAAAGCATCGAACACGTGCTAGGCATTGCTTTGAATAGACAAAGGTGGATAGCAGGGGATGTACCTCGCAATGTGGCACGCCGTTCGTTGCCTGTGTAGCAAGGTCATACCAGCCGGAGACATGCACCGGGAAGGGAGGAGAGGGGGGCGCCAGGAGCATCAGCAATGTGAGGGGTGACCGCAGCCAGTTCATCGTGGAGGCATGGTGAACGCGGGTGAGAACTCGCTGCCATCTTCGCCAACACGACGGCTGTGGCCGACGTCTTCGCACCGCTGTCCTCTGGCACCACGGCCGTGCCCAGGTGGTGGCGGAGTCGCGCCCCTCAACTTCCAGCCGTGGCCGCGCCCGAGCTGCGGAGGCACGGTCCTTGTCTGCGAGCCTTGTCGAATGCGACCGCACGTCTGCTCGGCGCGGTTCTCGGCCTTGGCCTCCCCGTCCTCGTTGGCGTGTAGCGTGGAATCCATGGTGGCCTGCTCATTGGTGGCGTCCATGGGGTTTATGGGTGGTTGGGCGTACGCCACGTGATTCATGGAACGATGGTCTGCTCTTTGGCGGCGCTCGGCGGGCAGCGACGGCCGGATCGCAGCAGGCAAAAGTGATTTGGGGAGGGGGCTCGTGTGGGTGACCTTTTTTTTTTGGTCATGTGATGTGTATGGAAGACGATCGTGGTGATTGCGGCATTCCAAAGTGAGCGGGGCAGGAGGCGGAGATCGCAGGGGAAGAGTCAAAAGTGACCCCAAACTAACGTCGTAACAAAAAAATATCCACCTTTTGTTTTTTTTATTTGCGGAAGATAACTATATATGTATATTTTTTTCACAATTATATATAATTTGCAGGTTAGTGGTTGGAACATTTAAAGGTGGTGCAAAATCGAAGCATTTATTGGTAGAGGACAAAGTCACACCACGATATTGTTTCATGCTAACAGTTCCTTCAGCCATGTATTCAATTGTTTTTAAACACTACTTATGTCCTTGTATTCGAGCTTAGAAGCTAAGAACAATCTGAAGCTCACCCTCATTGATGTCGCCCGTGCACTTCAAGGTCATGGTTGGAGCTCGCTCGCATGGAGCTCTTTGTGTCCTTATGTGTGTCTGAGCATATCTCCCCTGCTGATGTTCAATTGTGTTCTCATCTGAATTTTGGTCAGGTATTTTTCTAAGTTTTTTTCTAATTCGAGTTTTGGTACGGAACATAGTGAAATAAGCTTTTGATTATGTCCTTTCATATGAAACTTGTTTATGTTTTTGAGCTACAATTTGGTTCAAGCACTATTCAGTCATACTACTGCATTAGCAGATTCTCTTCACCCAAACAGGCGTGCAGGTTCCGCCGGACCAAAAAGAAAGGAAAAAAAAAAAAGACTACGTGTATGAACTTGTAATCAGCTAGTCGTTGCACATAAACTTCCCGTTCACAACTTCATACCACAGCTTTAGTACTTGCCATTTTCGTCTCAAGAGAGGCGCGCGTACAGTTGGATGTAGAGCTGACGAACGCCAGCCGTGCATCTCAGAATGGACGTCTTCCATGAACCTAACGGCTCCTAATGCTATTTGCTGGCCGTGTTCGAGTTCCCGCCAACTCAATCTCCAGCTTGACCTTGGCGTGAGCCGGCTGTTCAGAGTTAGACCATACCATTTCTGCTCGGACGCCTCTGCTACAAAATCCGTGTGATCTCCCCGGCCCCTCCTCCGATCCCCACAGCTGCAGGCAGCCGCCACAAAACCCTAGATAGTAGATCGACTGCCATGGCTCGCAATGGTAGCGTGAGAGTCTCCCGTTCCGGCGATGGTGAACCGGAAGATAGTCGAGATCGGATCAGCGAGCTCCCGGACAGCCTGCTCCATCTGATCCTGGTGCTGATGCCCCTGGTCGACGCTGTTCGCACCTGCGTGCTCTCCCGCCGTTGGAGCGGCGTCTGGAAGCGCCTCCCGTTGCTCTCCTTCGACGACGTCCGCCTGCCCCGAGTGTCGCGCTTCACGGACCTCGTGGACGGCGTCCTACGCAGGTACGCCGCCGCCGACGACGTCGACATGGGGACCTGTTCATCTCGGTCTACCGCCGCGACAGCGTCGACGACCCCGTCGGCTTCGTTGCCAACGTGGCCGACCTCGCCGCTGAGCGCATTTCCGGCCGGTTCAGCCTCTACCTGTCCCCGGCGGCAGTGAACCTGTACCCGCCGGGGGATGACGACGACGACGACGAGGAGGAGGAGGCGGTGGCGCTCCAGTTGCCGTGCTTCCCGAGGGTGACGGAGCTCTCCATCACCTTCATGCGCGTGGACCTCGGCATGCCGATCGTAGACACGTTCGCCAAGCTGAGCAAGCTGTTCATCTGCGGCGTCCGGTTCAAGGACGGCGGCGCGGAAATCAGCGTAGTCGTGTCACTGTGCTGTCCGTGCATCGAGACGCTGGAGCTGCACAGGATCCGCGGCCTGAGGAGGCTCAACGTCTTCGCACGGTCACTGGTGAGCATGGTCCTCTCCAAAATCCTGGGGCTGGAGCAACTCATGGTGGAGGCCCAAAATCTCCGCCACATGGTGGTGGACAAGTGTTTTGTGCTGAGCAACCGAGCCTACATGTTCCTCTCCGTGCCGGCGTTGGAACAGCTCCTTTGGCAAGACCGGTGCCCCGAGATGATTCAACACTGGATGCTACCTAGCTGCATCCGGAGGCTTGTCGTTGCCGAGCTCGAGCTCAATTATCTGTTTGGCGATGGAGGCCGCGGGTCTGATTTCACAAGGATCCTGCAGCTTTTCAAGTGCGTTGATACTCTTCGCTTGGAATTCCCTACTTCACTGGTACGATATATACTAATATACATGCATCTACTCTGCTTAAACGCACATAAGTTTGCACTTTGCAGTAGCCCGTGTGTGTGTGTGTGTGTGTGTGTGTGTGTGTGTGTGTGTGTGTGAAATGTTCATTTCATATATATCAAATGTATATTTCACATGTGAAGCTATTTTGAAAATAAAATTTTACTTTATACTACATACATCCACTATGATTGATCGATCATTGTATCTTGATGGTTACAGTGACAATGATCCGTAAGAAAACGCTTACTCAATCGATTTTAATTAACTAGGATGCATGCATCGTAGAGCTAAGCAATGTGTCTAACAAAGATTATTGTTTGGTAACGTACCTCTTTGCAGGATTGTACAGATCATGACAATCTTATTATAGAGAATGCCAACCTTCCTTGTTATTCAGAGTTGGAGTTTAGGGTGAACCACACTAGCCACAGGTTTGGCCCAACAATTCTAAACCTTCTCAGGAAATGTAGTTGCGTGCAAAAGGTGACGCTTGAGATGTTCGGTGGTAGGGAGGTGCGTATGACTCTTATGGTTATCCATTTTGCTCCTCTTTTGTTGACATTACTGTGCCTATATATCAAAGTCAATTCAGGTATTAATTCTACTATTGTCCTCACTTTATTGTTCCAGGTTGGGTACATCACATGCCCATCTAACTGCACCTATCGTCAGCTATCAGTCTGGAGAGACAATGCCATCAACTTAGGCTCTCTACAATGGGTGGCAATGTATGAATTTCGCGCCACACAAGATGAGAGGAGTTTTATATACTACATTATGAGAAATGCAAAGCACCTCCGCACGGTTTCTATACTATTCTCTTTGGGTGCCAATCCAACAGAAAGGTTTTTCCGCAAACTCTGCAAATTATCTGCATCATCGGGATGCACTGTCAAGTGCTACTCCCACTCAAAGCCTGCAGGCCTACATATATATGTTTGAAGCGTGATGGCGGGCTCAGGCTACAAAATAAAGGAACTGAACTGTTGGTGCCTTGTCGTCAGAGTTATCAAGAACGTCATAGTCTTTGTTGTTTCCTTTTTGCAGTATTTGTTCGTCTGAGAGATATTCTCAATCTGTTTTATTTGCATTGTAAGGTCGAACTTAATTTTTTTGCTATGTTAATGCAAAATGGTCTAGTGTGTGCTATATTTGAAGTCAGCATATATTATTGCATTTGTTCGAATATATGTTGTCAAGCTTTGACTCTTGAGCATCTACAATGTTCCATGATAGCTTTAACGATGGTCCATGATAGTTGGTGCTCAGTTAGAATAATTTGTGTATCACGTTAAACTAAGGTGCAAAAATATATATTGATCTGAACCGACAATGCTTAGTTATAAATATTTGAATCAAAACGTTTCAGTAGATTACTAGGACGACGCTCTAGCTACTATAAGCTAGTATTGCATCCGCTTATAAGTTAACCTGGTATCGACGATACTTATAGTTTGATGGTTATATATGTTTGTGTTTTTGAGTGAATAGGAGGGGTGTAAGCCCCTACTGAAATTGATTGAAAACTAAAAACCAAGGAGGTGTACAAGTTCACGGTGGCTGTTTTAAAATGGCATGCCATAGATGCTTATGTGGTGGCACCAAATTAAAGCTTCCAGCCAAACTGATATGTGCATCGTTCCAAGCTTGAGAGGGTTCTTAGGCAGAATTGTTGCCCAGAACAGACTCATCACATCGGCTCCATGACAGACTCACATCGGCTCCATGGAGCGCGTGGAGCATGAAACAAATGTTATGATGCGTGAGGTCTGACATGTGTTACTTATGAGAAACTTTCGTGGTGAATCTCACTCCAAGATCCATGTAAATTTATTCATGCTCTATACAAGTTTATGCTATTATTATAGTAAGAATGATAGTTTTGTGGCTGCAAGAATTAGTAAACATCATTGTTCATATATATGTAGCTAGCTATTATATGTGTGTATATAGCTGTGAAAGCCACCGCACACAAGTTTTCTAGGGTGAGTTTGATATTTACATGCGGAATTGTGTTCTATGTGCCTATATCATGTGATATTTAGTACTCGTTTGTTAATATTTGAATTCATGAACACATTTAGCTATCTCCTATATAGTCATTTAAAAGTGGCGTGTACGGTGGTGCAAAATAGTTTTAACTAGCTAATACTACTTGCACTCATGATTTTAGTTCTAATAGCTACGCATATTGTACTAATTTAAACCAATCTACATTTGATATCATTAACCAATTGGCCTGTTTGTTGGATACATTCTCATTGAACTATTTAATTTTATTGGTTTGATTACTTGTGAAACATATATAACATTATTATATTGATATGTTTGATCCTCTTAGTAATTGGAAAACATGAACCATCGTCAAAACCATGAGAGATAATTTAAAGTGATGAACAAGGGTAGCATTCTGAAAGTACATCTAGGCTCTAAGAGGTTATTAGTGAATTGGATGACAACAAGATTAGGGTCAGGATTAATGTATTTCATGAAAATTCTAGGTATTTAGTTAGTCCTAGGTAAAACTGATATGTGATGGACCATGATCTGAAGGGTTCCCCATAGGATCGGCTCCTGGCAAGGAGATGGGGTTAGCCCGAGGTCTGCCTATAGAGGAAGCGGAGCAAGGTGTTTGTTTTCCAAGGCTACAAGGACTGACCTAGTTGGATTATAGGAAATTCAGTCTCTCTAATAGAACAAGAACTCTTCTACTAGGACTAGATCAATGCACCTGCCCTCTAGACTATATAAAGAGAGGTACAGGCGCACCACTTTGTAACATCATCATACTACACAACAACCCAACCGCAAGGCAACACACCTAACTGGACGTCAAGTATTACACTATTCTATCGCCTAAACTAGTACAAATCACTATCTCTGCGGCACCATCAGCTTTGCTGACTCAAGAATATAGAACTAGCTAAGGCGAGACCTCGAAGGAGACAATGAGGCTCAGGAGGAGGTAGTGTCATTTTTTCCTAGGGTTTGTTTACACACCCGTGTCTGCACTGTGGGTCTGAGCACCCCCATAGTGGCTTTGGTGTCGCATGGATATTGGAGGATAGGGACATAGTGCGCCACCTTCGCCAGAGGATGGTGGTCCAACAACACATGGGGTAGCTGGCAAACTTCATCCAGTTTGTAATTGTCATGTCCAGCAACCCCTACTTGATCAACAACTGCACGGGTCAATGTAGCCATGAAGGGAGAACAAGAGGTCGGGCAAGTCATCGTAGTGCAACGATGTCTAGTAGCCATTGCTTGGCTGCATGGTGACGTGTAGAGTAGAGCAAGGCAAGTGCTCATGAAGCGACTAGGAGTCGCACAGGAAAGAAGTTAAGAAGGTGAAACTTAGAGATGACCTTGTTGTGCTACGTCAACCCACAAAGGTCCACTGTCTGACCTTGTCACTCGATGGACCAACCATGTGACTATGTGAGGGAAGACAATGACATAATGTTTCCTTGCACTATTGCACCAGATACGCTTCTTGAGGACTTGTTCACGCCTTGTGTGAGGCCAAGTTGTTATAGAGGGGATGAAACGACGACGTGAAGCGAGACTCGGGCCCTTGGATTATTTACTGGGGAAGACAGAGCTTTCTCCTTGTTGCTTGTGATAATCTCAGCAATGATGACATGCGTTGGGTGTCGTTGGTTTGTGAGTTAGCTCTCTGTGTAAGTGAGTTGCTGTGGGTTAGTCCATTGGGCTATTGTGTCATGGTTATGTGGGTTTTTTTCGAGTATTAATCCGTATGTAAGGTTACCAAGCCTTGGTTTCCCTTACTAGACCAATTCTATTCTTCTTGAAAGGTTTTGGTTTCTATAGATCGACAATATGATTGATCTTTAGTTTTGAAGCAAATGTCTAACTGTTTCTTGGATGTTGCATTAATACCATAGCTCCCCGATCTTTTCCCTTATGCTACAAATGTCACGTGTCACTCAAAGGGGTTATTGCTGCAGAACGTGTTGCATCCTTTGAGGCTCCAAATAACCTGCTTATGAAGAATTTTTGAAACTACGGGATCTTTATTTTTTTTTCTCTTTTTTTCAAAAGTATATTTTCTAACCTTCCCAACATGCCTTGTCCTATTCTTGTGTGTTACTCTAGTTCCGTCCTCCTCCAATTCTTCTTCCCTACACCACCGAACACCCTCTTGCCTTCCCGAGTCACGCCTCCTCATGCCTCCAACCTGCCCAGTGTGCCTAGAGGAGGCTAGCAGCCACGCTCAGCGTCGCCATTGGGCCCAGACCGCGGTTCGCCTCGTCGTCGTAGCTAGGCCCGCAATCCACCTCGTCACCGTGGTTGTGGTCGCAGTTTGCCTCAACATTGCTGTCGAGCCTGTGGTCGGTGCCACACCTATGCTCCCAGTCGCCGCCATGGCATGCATCTGCACTACACGTACCTCGCCACCCGTCCATCGCGACTCGAAGGGACATATTGGGACCGGCCCCCAAGGATGGAGGTTGAAGCACTCGTCGAAACGCTCCGACGAGTCAACATTTTTTTTCCGGAGATTCACAGATGGAGCACTTTGCACATATAGCATTTGGTTGACGTGCGGCGAGAAAACAGCTCCCGGAGCCACTCACGAAGCCATACCAAACGGCCTCTATATGCTAAACCATTGAGTGAGATCTTATCAAGGATTAAGTTGATCGCATATTTCTCCTATTTTGTGGTGTGAGTATTCGTTTTTCCTTGGCTAATACTCCTTCCATTCTAAAATATAAGTCACTCTAAGAATCTTGGATAGTTAAAACATCTCAAGTTTGGCCAAATTTATACGATAAGATTTAATATTTATGATGTTAACTAAGTACTACTAAATTTTTCATTACTTATATGTTCATTGTATATCTATTTAATGACATAAATTTTTGTACTAGTTTTCTTTATAATTTTGGTCCAACTTAAAATGCTTTGACTCTCTAAGATTTTTAAAATAATTTACAATTTGATTTTTATTTTAAATAGTTTGTGCTTTATTTTTTTTAAAAAAACTCTCTCTTCCAATACTAATGCAGGCATGCTATGTGTATGAATGTGTAGCATGTCTTCTAGTCGCTGCACATAAACTTCCCGTTCACACACCTACAACAGCTTTAGTAATTACCATTTTCTTCTCAAAAGATACGCGCGTAGAGCAGGATGCAGAGCTGACGAACGCCAGTCGTGCATCTCAGAACGGACGTCTTCCATGAACCTAACGGCTCCTGATGCTACACGCTGGCCGTGCGCGCGTTCTCGCCAACTCATTCCCCAGGGCGTGACTGATCGGTGCACGCGCGCCAGTAACGATCGTGGCGTACGTCTGCTCTGACGAGTAACGACGCACATGCACTCATGGTTGTACGGACTCGTGCTTCTGTTTTTTCTGTCTAAATTCTTTTGTATTGTTTGGGTTCTTCTATCTAGGTTTATTATAAAGGCCTATATAACTATTTAGGTTTTTTTACTGTATGAGTTCTCCTGTCTAGATTCATGGCTCAATGAGCCAATTTTTATTTCTACAAGCTATTTTTTCTCTTTCGAGATAGCAGGTTTATGGGAGAGTTAAAGCATTTTAAGTTTGACCAAAATATAGCTAATTTCAGTAAAGATTATTAAGTAAAACAAATTACACATATGAAGTTGTTAAAAAAAATTGCACATATGAAAGGTTCTCAAAACTTAAAAAAGATAACTCACATGAATTGATAATATCTTCTTGTTATAAACCAGATAATCAAATTTTTCATTGTATAGGTGGGTGAGGGTCCAATAGTTACCGGTTTTAAATATGTGCTGGCTTCACCTTCATAGGTTTGGATGAGTTTCATCACAAAAATCCTACTATCACAACTACCACAAAAAAAGGTATGAAAAAATTGCTGGTTTTGTGCACCATCTACAAAATAGATTCAAACTTTATACGTTGCTAAAAAAAATTATACAGCGCTCGTCAAAACTCTACACTACCACGTTGTAAAAAAATTCAAAACTCTCACATTAAATATTATAAAATTTATACTTAGAATCTATAAACTTTTATACCACCATAATATAGAATTTTTTTAGACTGCTAGCTTTAAACTTGACTTTAAACTACCACATTACAAATTTTATATTGCTAGGTTAAAAACTTTGAGCAACCACATTAAAATCTTTATACCACTAGTACAAAAACTTTACTCTCATAATTTTATAAACTTTGAACTATGATATTACAAAATTATATTATTTGGGTTAAAACTTTCAGTTATCACATTATAAAGTTAATATTGCTAGGTTCAAAACTTTACACCTAAAATTAATATAAAAATCTAAAATAATGACATAGTTTAAACTTTATACTCCTAGATTCAGAACTTTACACTTACAATTAATAAACTATATATTATGACATTACCAACTTTATACCGCTAGATTTGAAAACTTTAAACTATGACATTATAAACTTTGGACTGATAGGGTTGAAAACTTTACACTCAAGATTTGTAACAATTTTAAATGATCACATTAAAAACTTTATACTACTATATCCAAAACTTTATGCTACTATGTCCAAAACTTTTGTACTGCTAGTTCAAAACTTTACACTCGGAATCTTTAAAATAAAACTTTTAACAATTTGATATTACAAACTTTGTACCACTCAGTTCAAGAGCTTTGAAGTGCTATATTATAAACTTTTTACTACTAGGTTTAAATATTTGCACTCAAAGAATTTATAATCTTTACACCACTAGTTCAAAAACTTTACTCTTAATAATTTACAAACTTTGAACTATGACATTACAAAAAAATATATTGTTAGGGTTCAAAAACTTTGAACTTTCACATTATAAACCTAGTATTCCTAGGTTGAAAACTTTACACTGAGAAAAAAATATAAAAAAATAAATTATGACATTACCAACTTTGTATGGCTAGGTTTAAACACTTTGAATTGTGACAATATAAACTTTGAAAATGCTAGGTTTAAAACTTTATACTAATATGTACTATCACGTTACTATCTTTTTACTGCTACTTGAAAACTTTACACACTTAGAATCTATAAGCTTTGAACTATGTGATATTACAAACTTTGTACCACTGAGTTAGAAAACTTTGAACTATAAAATTATAAGCTTTACACTACTAGTTAGAAAAAGCTTTATACTCAAGAATTTAAAATTCTAAACAATCATAGTACAAACTTTGAACTACTAGGTTGAATACTTTGAAGTATCATATAACAAACTTTGTATCATTACTCACTAGATCAAGTTACAATCTAATTTATAAAAAACTTTGAACTGCTTGGTTCAAAACTTTAAACCAACATATTTACAAACTTTGTAGTACTAGGTTATAAACTTTACACCATAGAAATTTATCAAAACTTTGAACTACCACATTACAAAGTTATTTTTCTTCTCATTTGCTTTTTAAAGAAGTTAGCTTTCTTTCTCTTTCTCTTATATATTTGTATGGCAGTGCCAGGATATAATGATGCACTTTTAGTAGGATAAGGTAGTGCTTTCAATGACATGGGCGGCATTGAGAGGGGAAGATACGTTTCTGTTGACTATTGAGGTATGAATAGATACGATAATGCAACTCATGCGTAATTCTGAATATTACATACATTCAGAATATTTAGAGTTTCAGAGAGGGGAGATAGAGAGATGCCATTACCGATAGCGAGAGATGGCATTACCTGCAGTGTAGTTTGAACGTATGTAGTATAATAGAAAGATTCTAATGGAAACAAGTTATGAATCCCAATGATTGAGATGATGCGATGATGAATGACATGCATGTGGTTGTTAAAAAAAGAGCCAGCTAGCTGCAAGTTTGGCTGGTACTGAAGAATAAATCGAATAAATCAATAATAAGATTGTTAATTAATCTCAATTAATTTGTGTGTCCCTAACCCACCTTTCCCCCATGTGTCCCTAACTAGCTACTGCCTTAGCTTATTTCTCAACAGATCAAAATTTTTTTTACTCATGCAAATATATGTACAACATAGACAGGTGGATTAAAATTACTAGATAGAAACCAGTTGCTGAGTTACAAAAGCTAATGAGATTCAGTATACAATATAGGTAAAAAAGGTGGGGAGTGAATTGTTGAATACATAAGCAACAGTTTATAGCCAATGCATGATAGGTGCCTCCTATGGAGTGGACAGATATGATGCATGCATCTCATTTTTCATACATCGTTTACTACTTTCAACTTGCTGCCTCTTACATATGTAGTGGTTGTTTTTTTGTCAATGAAGATGCAGATGGTGTGCCTGCATCATCATATATTTATGATTCCTGCCATGCAAAACCAATCCGGTTGTTGTTGGCACAAGAAAAAGTCAAAAGCCAGCAATATACAATCAAGGATCATGATGTGTGGTGGCGCACAGCCAAGGGCTAGCTACTTTCAAATTTAGACGCTAGGCCACCAGTAGAGAAGCTAAAGAAAAGAACTCTAAAACCACAATGCAGAGTGCAGAAATACACACCCGTGCACTGACTGAAACATATGCAATTGCAATTTGCAAAAAAGGAACCAACAACAATACTAGTACAAATATTTCTTTTGACAGTATAGTTCACTCTTTATTTCTTTGAAAGCATAGTTCCAAATTTAAACGCTTACCAAAAAAAGGTTTGCTTGCTATTTTGGGGATTCTTCAACTGATATGTAGAAACCCACAGTTAGTTGAGCTCAAAAATCCAAATCTGAAACCAATGTAAAACTGATATATAAGTACAAAAATTATATTGAAATTGATATACAATGAAACTCAATGGATGGCTGGTTATATGGATTCAATATTTTCTCACCTTTCCTTGTCAAGCCTAGTCTTGGTGTACTATACAATAGTCTGGATCTCTGTGCCAACCTGAAAAGATATCAAAGCTTGTTAGTAATGTACTCAAGGTAGCTCCCTACAGAAAATACAACATCAAGATAGGAAAAAAATTATATTAACATCGCAAGTGACGATGGAACAGCAAATGGATAGAGCTTAACTAAAACATAGGTCATAAACACTTGCGATCAGCTTCTACACACATAGTAGCAGTATTTTCCAGATCAGCCTTGCGTAGTCAAACTGAAACAAGCTAATTAAGGGCGGTTTTAAAAAAATAAAAATTATAGCTACTGTGATAGAGCTTGCATGGATAATATTATAATCTATAAAATAATATCCAGCTAATATCAAAGTTCGTAACCCTGTAATTTGGCAAGAGATGCACAGAGAAGTTAAATCTCTGTCAACCAAAAACCTAGATTGTTGACCTTTTTAGAAACAAAAGTATTTACCAGTGAGCATAAAATGCATTGGTTGCCTGATAAAAAAGTTAGAACTGCTTAAACAAGGCATACATCTAATAAAAAACCTGGCACAACAGGAATTCAGTAGCTTATGCACCTATAGGATTTGGCTATTCAGTAGTTGCAATTGATTGCATGTTCAGGTTGCTGGTGACCTAGCACCCATCAGTACCAAGCAAATAACGCTAGCATTAATCAATGTTGCACATTTACTATCTTTTTAGGATAGGAAAAAGGATTGACTTGACCCCCTTGCATCAACATTGCAATTAGGTTTAGAACTCTAGTTCTTGTTGGGTTTCATAAAGGTCTTGCACCCAAACCCAAACATTGAAAGATACAGTACAACATATTCTATTGGACGAGGTAGAGTTGTAAACAATCATGTATGCCAAAAAAAGCATGGTGTTAGAAGTGGAGGAAACATACTGTGACGGCAAAGGAAACACTCTTAAGTTTTCTCTAACATTGTAGTCTTCCAAGCAAATGGCACACATTGATGATGTGCAGTTATCTTCTTGCACTTTTGTAAAAAAAAGATTTGGAATAGCCTTAACTAACTGGCTGCTCATTCCATGGAATTCTCGATCTTCTAGGATTCTAGGGTGGTCCCTCATTATTTGACGCTTTCTCACAAAGAAACACATAGCAAGTACAGCAGACATGGCAAGTAGCGATATGAATGAGATTTCCATGATCGACCAGGCCAAGCTTTCGAATGTAGGTAGTATCCACACCTCTACATCCACAT
>CM041630.1:57745167-57846307 GCA_023333625.1 Bothriochloa decipiens | reverse complement strand
CGACGAAGCAGAATCCCCCGGCGCTTTGAGCAGTAGATGGGGAGCCTCTGCCTGGGAACCGCAATGGCGTTGCCGAGGGCCGACGTAGCCTCGACGGCGTCGCTGCTCCGTGCGCGCGCAATGGGCGGCGCCCTCGAATCCGACGCTGGCCGTGACGACGATCGAGGGTCCACCGGCGCGTTGAGTGGGGAGAAAAGGAGAACAGGAACGGTCGCCACGCGTTGGGATAGAAGGAGGGAAAAAAGAAATCGACACTGTTTTGAATTAATTTAAAACTCCTCCATGCGAGCGGACGGACCGGACAGAGAATGACAAGAAAACAACCGGAAAAGGAAATATGGAGATGGGACGAGTCATGCCTTCTCTAAACGGCATGCGTGCGCCGTGAACAGACTGAGCGCGTGTGCGCCAAATAGCGCTTGGCCATTCCCCAGCTTGAACTTGACGTGAGCCGGCTGTATCAGAGTCACACCATACCATTTCTGCTTGGACGCCTCCACTACAAAATACCGGTGTTCTCCCCCTCCTACGATCCTCACAGCAGCAAAGCAGCCGCCACGAAACCCTAGAAGCTTCCTTCCTTCTGATCCTAATAGTAGATCGACCACCATGGCTCGCATTGGTAGCGTGAGAGTCTCCCGTTCCGGCGACGGCGAACCGGAAGCTAGTCGGGATCGGATCAGCGAGCTCCCGGACAGTATCCTCCACCTGATCCTGGTCTGGTGCCCCTCGTAGATGCAGTCCGCACCTGCGTGCTCTCCCGCCGCTGGCGTGGCTTCTGGAAGCGCCTCCCGTTGCTCTTCTTCGACGATGACGTCCAGGCGCCCCGTGTGTCGCGCTTCCTGGACCTCGTCGACGGCGTCCTGCGCGGGTACGCGGACGACGTTGACATGGGGGACCTGTTCGTCTTGGTCCACCTCCGCGACAGTGTCAACGACCCCGTGGGCTTCGTCGCCACCTTGGCCGACCTCGCCGCTCAGCGCATCTCCGGCAGGTTCGGCCTTTACCTGTCCCCTGACGCAGTCAACCTGTACCCGAAGGATAACGACAACGAAGAGGAGCCGTGAGGCTCCAGCTGCCGTGCTTCCCGAGGGTGACAGAGCTGTTCATCACCTTCGTGGGCGTGGCCCTCGGCATGCCGACCACGGGCACGTTCGCCAAGCTGACCAAGCTGTTCATCTCCGGCGTCAGGTTCACGGACGGCGGCGAGGAAATCAGCCAAGTCGTGTCTCTGCGCTGCCCGTGCATCGAGACGCTGGACCTGCAAATGGTCGGCGGCCTGAGGTGGCTCACCGTCCTCGCACATTCACTGGTGAGCTTGGTCCTTTCCAGAATCCTGGTGCTGGAGCAACTCGAGGTGGAGGCCAAAAACCTCCGCCACATGCTGGTGGAAAAGTGCTTTATGCTAAGCAACACCCGAGCCTCCATATTCCTCGGCACGCCGGCGTTGGAACAGCTCCTTTGGCAAGACCGTTGCCCCGAGGCGATTCGCCACAGGATGCTACCTAGGAGCCTCCAGAGGCTCGTTGTTGCCGAGCTTGAGTTCAATTGTCTGCTTGCCGTCGAAGGCCGGTCTGATTTCACAAGGATCCTGCAGCTTTTCAAGTGTGTTGATACTCTACGCCTCGAATTCCCTGAGTCACAGGTACGTAGGCACACATATATACTCTGGTTAAACGCAGATAAGTTGCACTTTGCAGTAGTGCTAGTAATTTATGTGTACTATTAGTATATGAAACGTGAAGCTATTTTGAAAACAAATTGTACTTTAATTTATACATACATCGTTTCTGCTTCATCATTGTATCTTGATGATCTTTAAGAAAAGACTAACTCGATCAGTTTTACTTAAGATGCATGTATATATATATGGTCGAGCTAAACAGTGTGTCTAATAAGACAGTTCATTGTTTGGTACCTCTTTGCAGGATCGTACAGATCAAGACAATCTTATAGAGAATGCCAACCTTCCGTGTTATTCAGAGTTGGAGTTCAGGGTGAACCACACTAGGCACAGTTTTGGCCCAACAATTCTAAACCTTCTCAGGAAATGTAGTCGCGTAAAAAAGGTGACACTTGAGATGTTCGGTAGAGAGGTACACGTATGACTCTTATGATTATCTATCTTGCCCCTCTTTAGTTGACATGAACGTGCCTGTGAAATTCAATTCAGGTATTGATCAGATTATTGTTCAGACTTTATTGTTTCAGGTTGGGTGCATCCCCTGCCCGTCAAACTGCAACTGTCGCCAACTAGCAATCTGGACAGACAATGCCATCAACTTAGACTCTCTAGAATGGGTGGCAATGTATGGGTTTCGTGCCACACAAGATGAGAGGAGTTTTATATACTACATTATGAGAAATGCAAAGGGCATCCGCATGCAGGGGCGGATCTACAGAGGGGGCTGCCGGGGCTAAAGCCCCCCTTACCCTTGCCACACCAATGGAGCCCCCCGTTAGCCCCCCCATGAATTTTTCTGCCATTGATAGCATGGAAGAAGGGACTGCAGGAGGTTGAAGATGAGTTTGTTGTCTTCTTGGGCCAGGATGTATGCATCTGCGGCCCAACTTGCCAGCCCATCAGTGAAATTTAGTTGATCTTTCTTTGGCCCAGCCCCCCTTATATTTTTTTTCTAGATCCGCCACTGTCCGCATGGTTTCTATACTATTCTCTTTGGGTGCCAATCCAACGAGAAGGTTTTACCGCAAACTCTACAAATTATCTGTGTCATCAGGATGCGCCGTTGAGTGCTACTCTCACTGAAAGCTAGCCCTACACATGCGTGACAACAACGAGCTCAGCCTAGAAATAAAGGAACTGAACTGCTGGTGCCTTGTCACATTATCAGGAACGACATAGTCTGTCTTGTTTCCTTGTTATTGTTGCTTGTTGGAGTATTTGTTCTTCTGAGAGATATTCTCAATCTGTTTTATTTGCGTAAGATCGAACTTATTTTTATCACTAAGTTGATGGAAAATATGGTTTAGTGTGTGCTATATTTGAAATCAGCAAAATCATTTTAATTTGTTCGAAAGTTGTCAAGCTTGACTCTTGAGCATCTACAATGTTCCATGATAGTTGGTGTTTAATTAGAGTAAATTTGTGTATCACGTTAAACTAAGGTGCAAAAATATATATTGATCTGAACAGCCAATGCTGAGTTATAAACATATGATGCAAAATGGTTCACTAGATGACTATGACAACGCTCTAGCTAGCCATAAGCTAGTGTTGCGTCCACTTACAACTGAACCTGGTACCGATGTTTATAGTTTGATGGTTATACATGTTCGTAAATGTTTGCTAGCTTGTATTTGGCTACTGCAGAATTATATCTTATCAACTGGTGTACAAGTTCATGGTGGCTATTTTGAACTTCTAGACCTGCTGACAAGATATCTTGTCAGCAAATTATATTTTGTCAACAAGATGTGCGGCTGTAGGTGGATAACAGGAAAACCGTCGAAGGCCGCATGCTAAGAGAGGAGCGGGGCACGGCGATTAGCGCCGGGTAGAGTAATTAGCGGGCTGATTACGATGACATCCCACTACCGGATCGGCCACCTTTGCCGATGGCCTGAAGCCATCGGCAAAAGGCTGTTATACCGTCGGCAAAGCTTTGCCGACGGCCACATCAGCCGTCGGCAAAGGCGACACGTCAGCCGTTGCGGCGGCACGATGACGGTGGCCTTTGCCGACGGCTGACGGCCGACCGTCGGCAAAGATTTGGTCACTTTGCCGACGGCCAGGCTCAGCCGTCGGCATGGACCAGCTTTGCCGACGGCTAGCCATCGGCAAAGCTGGGAATTTTTTTGTTTTTTCTGTTTTCTTACATTTATACCTCATTTCATCACATATATATCATATAACTCACATTTCATCACATATAAACCATATTTCAGCATCAAATTCAGTTTCAACCTAAATCCATACATGAAGTTCCTCAAATCCATCGATACAACTCCACAATACACATAATATGGCCATAAGAATCCATACATGGCCAACATACGCTAAACATGTCCAACGTGCAACAACCTCATCGATGAAGGTCCAAAAGCGAGAAGTAAAGGCATCTAGCTATGTGCGTCGTCCCCAGGGGTCCCAGAGCCCCCAGCTTGCTCGAACGGAGGCCAACCCGACTGTAGGGACGTACCGTAGTGCCACTGCTACTACGTAGGTCTGAAAACGCTTGCCGGCCCAGAGTGCCCCTGCTGCGTCTGCGCCTGCGGCCACGAGGAGTACCCCTGCCTTGACGCCGGAGGAGGCCACTGGTACTGCTGCGTGGGGTAGTAGGTCAGGTAAGCTAGAAAGCCGTGCGGTGGAGAAGGACCCAGTGGAGGGCTGGCACCTGGAGTCGAGTTCGAACCCGCCGACGGTGCCTGCACAAAGGCCAAGTGATGTAATTAGTACCTGTAGGATGGCCGCACAAGCTAAAGGAACAAATAATATACTCACCGGAACAGGTACATGCACTGGAACTGGAACTGAAAGTGGTGGTGGAGCGAAGATCAAGGGAGGAGGCTCCTGCGTTCCTGGGATCTGGGACCAAAAGTAGCAGGTCAGGTCCGATAGAGCACGCTGGTAGTGCTGCGAAAGTGCCTCCAACTGCTGCTGATGGGCCTCCTCCTGCTGCTGACGCAACATCTCCTGGGTGACCTGGTTGGCCTGCAGCCTTTCGACCATGGCCTGCAATATTACACCCACAAGGTTGATGGTATGTGAAGGCAAGGTACATCATGTGTAGTGAACGACGAATGAACGACGAATGAAACTGCACTTACCTGAAGTGCCGTCATCATCTGCGCATTGCTCGGCTGCCGAGGCACTATGGGGATTTGCGATCCACCCCTTTTCGTGTCGCCTCTTCGGATCTGGCTCAGTGTCTGAACAGAGGACGGGTCGATGGCACTGTCGGCAATAGCGTACCGGCCGTGCTGCTTCCCTCCTCCCGTCCTCATCACGAGGTCAGTATCCAGGTTGGCTCTGGTGGGGTCGAATGTCGGCCCATGGCGCTCGAGACCTGCGGCGGTGTACTTGGCGAGCTTGTTGTAGACGTTCGGGTTGGTGTAGGCCTCGGGCCCGTCCTCCGAGCTGTAGACGGTGGACGCCGCTGACGCTTTGCCCTTGTGAGCAAGGACGTACCCCGTGAACTCATTGATTTCCTACCCATCATGCGTCTCCCTCTGCGAGGAAAACACAAACTTGGTTACAAGTAGTGACAATTGAGAGCTATAATAAATGGATCAACAGAAGCATACCCATGTGTCCATGTACCCGTGGAGGCACTGGTTCCCTTGGTGGTGTGATACCGGAGGATTTTGAAGGCGAAGTTGCCGACGCTCTTTGCGCTTCTCGTACGCCGTGTCTGTACGCCACCCACGCACAATTTGGCGCCAGCAGTCCCCGTACTTATCGCACCAGCTTGGACACCACTGCATGACATTCAAGTATGTGATATTCCATAAGATGAATTGAATGTGTCACGTAAGGAATCATAACGCATGTACTGCTCCTCGGTGAGGTCAGTCTCCTTGTCCAGTATCATCTCCTTGACTCGCTCCTTCTTTACCACCTTGAGCTCCACGTTGGCGTAGTAGCTGATGACGGCCTGGACACGCACCTCGTGGTACATGTCCTTGAGACGGTTGTGGTAGACCACCTCCTACTGCCGCCCCGCCCGCTGCTCGTCCTGCCCCTCCTCCAATTTGAAGTGCAACTACACACATACATGAAACATCATTTCATTGTTTGAAGAAAGTCCAACAAATGCGTAGTATTGTGATATGCGGTGCGATGCAAAGACTCACCCAGAACTCCCTCTTGATCTTGTGAGCAAGGACTTCGCCATGCTTGTCCTTGACCTTGTAGAAGTGGTCCCATTTGTCGGGCACGATCCGCTCACCCTCGATGGTGACCAAGCCAGGGTAGTGCTTTCTAATCAGGAGGCCCTGGATGCCATTGACATGGCGTGAACTCTTCCTATCAATCACCTTTTCCCAGCCCCTGCACGAGTCATTAACAACAATTGTTAGTCTGCAGTTCGAATTTCAACATGTCATATGAACAACAAGTGAAATCAACAACGGTTACTTACATCTTGCCCACGGGTCAAATCATCGCACGATGGCTGAGGAGCGGTGGGTCAGGGAGCGACGAGGCCCCGCGCACGTAGGGCTTGCTCGAAGCTGAGGAAGTCGAGGCGTCTGGTGTATGCTCGTCGTCCCTATCGTCTGTGCAGAGGTCGTCGTCATCACCGTCACCGTCATCGTCACCGTAACCGTCACCTGTCGTCGTCGTTGTCGTCCCCTGCTGGGCGTCCTGGAACAGCGTCCTCGACGACGTGCGATGACGGGTGCTCCTCTCCACGTCAAGCTCCTCACCGACGACCGCCTCGTCCTCGGCGGCGGCGGCAACGGGGTCCGCGTTGGTGACCATGTACCGCGAGTGGATCCCTGTTCGCTGCGGCCGTCTTCCGTCCGGCATCATGTCGAGTGCCTGCAATGACAAAGATTGAAGTAGTTAGCATAAATAAATGACAAGTACTTGTAAAGAAACATAATTGCAAGGTAATAATATTAACAGTATAGTATTACATGAATTAGAAATTATCTCCGCAAACGGCAATATGGCTGGCGTGTACTCGTCATCAGTACTGTCGTCATCACTATCAATATTGTCGAGCTCTCTTAAGTGTCGGGCTTCATCTCCATCATCATCGTCATCTCCATCGTCATCAGGCTCTCCATCGTCATCGTGCTCTCTCATCAGACGCTTCATTTGCCACTCATCAAGGATTCGTAAGTCCTCGGCATTGTGCACCTCATCACCCTTGTCCTCATTGACGTCGTTGTTTACTTCCATACCCATCAATGAAAGAATGTCTATCTCCAAACTACCTTCTAGCCCCTCAGGTTGATAGAACTCATCTGTTGTTGGGTCAAAGTTGTAATCATCCTCGTTTGGGACAGCCGCTTTACCGTGTCGCGATACCAACTGCACAAGGCTCCAACCCGCAAGATTCTTGTCTTTTTGGCATGCCCATGGGAGGTAATAAACTTGTGTGGCATCTCGGTTAGCCACAATATAGACATCATCTTCTTCATATTTGGAATCCTGTCGAATTTCAACTTGCCCAATCATAAGGTCCTTTTTCGTGACATTAGGATCGAACCAATGGCATTTGAATACCACTGGCTTACAACCTAGGTCCGGTCCAAAGTCAAGCTCCAATATCTCTTTGACTATGTCGTAATAGTCCTTCCCATCCGAGCTGGCCGTATGAACTCTGCTGCACGTGGTTTTTAGGTTGCCCCGTTTCTCTTCGTAAGTTCTCGTGCGAAAGCTATAGCCATTCACATCATAAATGTTGAATGACTTGACCCTTCGGTTGAAGCCTTTGCCCACGTTTCTCAATTCATCACTCATTTCCGTATCAGAAAGGGCCTGCAAGGTTAGGATAGGGACGTCGTTATATTACTCTCTCCTAGGAGCAAAGTGGAATCTCAAAATCGGAACGAGGTTAGTTGGATGGTACCTTTGTACAGAACCAATTGATGAAACTGGGCACACCATGTCTAAGAAGATGGTCTTCTTCTTGCTCGGTAGGATCCGTACTGCCTCTCTAGTGTTCATTAATATATTCCCTGGAGAAACAAAAGACAAGGAGGGTTGGATCGATAGGTGCAGGATAGTGGCGTATGTAACAAGCTCATCGAGAACTTACTTATGATAAGGAATGCATTCCTCAAGGTTCAACAACAAGCAGATCATGATAGTGTGCCACTCATCATGCTGCAAGTTCTTGTTGGGCCCTGCACCTCCTCTTCCGAGATCACCTCTGAAAAGGCTGAGGTTCGATGTATTCTCGTCGATGTTGTAACGAGGGGTTGGATCGCGCGGTTTGTGAAGTTTCTCAGTATAGTACGCCTGTGTGAATGTCGACACCTCCTCCAGAACGAATGCCTCTGTCACGGAAGCCTCAATTTTGGCTTTATTTCTACACTTCTTCTGAAGAAGCTTTAGACACCTCTCGATTGGATAGCACCAATGGTGCTGCACGGGCCCCCCATACGTGCCTCGCTCGGTAGGTGCAAAATCAGATGCTGCATGGACAGGAAGAAGCCGGGTGGAAATATCATCTCTAACTTGCAGAGCAACAAAGGTGCAGCCTTCTCCAGTTCAAGACAAACGTCCCGTGATAACTCCTTGACATAAAATTAGAAAATATTTGGAGCAAGTTACGACGCCGAATGTCTAAAACTCAGACATCTCACATGTGATCATGTGTGTGATCATGTGTGTGATCACATGTGAGATGTCTGAGTTTTAAACATCCGGCGTCGTAACTTGCTCTAAACATTTTCCAATTTTTATCATAGCCTCCACATGCGATAACATGACACCTCGTTAAGTTTCGTGATTTTTGGACTTCGTTTGGATTTTATATAATAAAAAACACTTTTCACGCACGTAACTCATCATGTTACGATGCCAACATGGTCATAATTTGATGCGAGGCCCTGGATACGGCCTCTACATACTCCGAACATCATGAATATACTTTTTAGAATCAACAAATTCCATTATTTCATGTACATGCAGTTCAAACTTGGAGTTGCCAAAAAAATTCAAAGAAACAAAAATAAATAATGAAATATAGCAAAAAACTCAAAATTTGCCCAACTTTTGAAGTTGGGTTGTATTTGGTGTAGGAAGGCACCAGGAAAAATTGGAAAGAAAAAACCAAAAAAATTCTTTGCCGAGGCCGTCGGCAAAGGCGGTGGCCGTGGCAGGCTGTGCGGCCGCCACGTGGCTGCGCTTTGCCGACAGCTTGGCCTTTGCCGACAGTTGTGTTTGCCGACGGCCCGGCGGTCAGCAAATGTTTATTTTGCCGACGGCCCGGCAGTCGGCATAGATTTTCTTTGCCGACGGCTTTTCTTTGCCGACGGCTCAGCCTTTGGCATAGACTTCTTTGCCGACGGCGTCACGTGGCCGTCGGCAAAGAGGTGTCTTTGCCGACGGCTTGTTCCGGACACTACCGGAAACGCCAACTTTGCCGACGGCTTGTTCCTTGGCCGTCGGCAAAGTTGGCGTTTCCGGTAGTGTCCGGGTCTTTTTAGGAGTAGAAGTATAGTCTATTGAACAGAGTATAAGAGAATGGGGAACCAGATGACCTTCTCTGGTCTCTGGGCTTCATGTTATATAGAGGAGGGAATAACCCCTCCGTGGCGTACATCACATAAGGATTACAACAAACTCAAGATTAGATCAACCTCTGTCCTAACAACCTTCACCTATACATGCGCTATACACTCGGTGTCCAAGTTCATTAGGATAACGAACTAACAGTAGTCAAATCATCTAACACTCCCCCTCAATCTTAGCCACTAACAAGACTAAGATTGGTTCTGAATTGCTGAAGCTTTGCAGCGGGAATTGCCTTGATAAAACCATCTGCAAGTTGGTCGCCTGAATTGATGAACTGAATCTCCAAAAGCTTTGCAGCTACTCGTTCTGTGACAAAATGGAAGTCGATCTCGATATGCTTAATTCTTGCATGGAAGACATGATTAGCCGAAAGATACTTTGCTCCCAAGTTGTCACACTAGAGTCGTGCAGCTGAAGGACACTGAATGTGTAGTTCTTTCAACAATTTCTGAACCCACATGATCTCAGCAGTACCATTGGCCAAGGCTTTGTATTCTGCTTCAGTACTTGATCGAGACACAGTACCATGTTTGTGAGCCATCCAAGAGATCAAATTGCTACCAAGGAATACTGCAAATCCACCAGTCGAACGACGATCATTAGCACAACCTACCCAGTTAGCATCCGAAAAAGCACTAACCAGCATAGATCTTGACTTCTTAATCTTGAGCCCCAATCGTATTGTCCCACATATGTAGTGCAGAATCTGTTTCATCGCACTCCAATGGACAGTAGTAGGGGCATGAAGATACTGACACACCTTGTTCACAGAGAAAGCAATGTCTGGTCGAGTCAGAGTAAGATATTGAAGAGCCCCAACTACAGTCCTATACCGAGTAGCATCTTCAGGTCCAAGTAGAGTACCACATCATCCAGACTGAGTTTCTCCGAGACACATAGAGGCATGTCAACAGGTTTGGCTCGATCCATCCCTGACCTGGACAGAACATCAGTAGCATAGCGTTCTTGAGACAGTACCAGTCCATCTTGCACTTTTCTTGACTTGGATGCTTAGGAAGAAGTGAAGGTCACCCAAATCCTTGAGAGCAAACTCATCCTGCAGATCCTTGAGCAAGGCAGTAGTGGCGAGTGGTGAAGAATTTGATAATAATGTCATCAACATATACCAGAACAAACATGTTGTAGCCGCCATTGTTGTAGTAAAACAAGGAGGTATCTGCCTTTGAGGGAACAAACCCAAGTGCTTGGAGCTTCTTGCAGAGTCTTGCATACCAAGCTCGTGGAGCTTGTTTCAAGCCATAGAGAGCTTTGTCAAGTTTACACACAAAGCTAGGATGATCCTTGTCCACATATCCTGGAGGTTGTTGCATGTATACCTCTTCTTCCAAAATGCCACGAAGAAATGCATTTTGAACATCAAGTTGCCTCAATGACCATCCTTTTGTCATAGCTACAGAGAGAATAAGTCGTATAGTAGCTGCTTTGACAACTGGGCTGAACGTTTCAATGCCATAACGTTGTTTGAATCCCTTTGCTACAAGACATGCCTTGTATCTATCAACTGTGCCATCAGATTTTTGCTTGACCTTGTACACCCACTTGCAGCCAACAATGTTCTTGCCTTTAGGACGAGGCACAAGATGCCATGTCGTGTTCTTCATCAGTGCTTGATACTCACAATCCATGGCTTGACACCAATTTCGGTCACCAAGAGCTGCATCAAGTGTAGTTGGTTCTTCAGCAGTACGGCTGCTGTGCATCCCCCGCCGCATTGTGCCGTCAGTGTACGTTTTGGGCTGCCGAATCCCCCGTTGAAGACGAGTAACCGGGCGATCTGGCTGAGAGGGAGCAGCAGCAGGAACTGGTGTAGCATCCGGCAACGTAGGCAAAGGAGCAGATGTTGCAGCCGTAGAAGATCTCGTCGACGAAATCTGTACAGGAGCATGCGGGACAGGCTCGGTCAGGGTGGAAGCAAAGAGACCGGCCAGCAATCAGGTCCACCTAGAGGCCCAGCAAACGGCCCTCCAGCCCAGCAAAGCAGGAAGCCAGAAAAGCCCAGCCCCGGCGGCTCTCCAGTCTCTCCCGTGCGCCTCCCTCCCTCCCTGTCGCCCTTCTCCCACTCGGGCTTAGTCTCTCGTCGCGCACGCCCCACCGCCCCCTGCTATGCCACTGCCAGCAGAACCCTAGGCTGCTAGTGCGGCCAGAGGAACCAAATCGAGGGGCAGCGCGGGAAAATCGATCCATCGAGGGTGACGCCGGCAAATCTAGTGGCGGCACATCGCCGGCCAGCGTTTCTGGGTTCGGCTGGGGGCGGCAGCACGCACCGCGCGGGATAGGCGGAGCGCCGGCAAACAGGCAACCGTGCATCAAACCAGGCAGCTAGCAGGTTACTTACTTCTTGTTTTTATTTATTTATTATTATTATGTTCTTATGTCTCTGAATCGTGATTGCTGAATTCCCTATTTTCTATTTAAGCAGACTTTTTTTTCTTAGATTTTACACTTTACACAAAACTGATTTTGTAGGCTGTACATATCGGAATTTAAAAGTATGAGCATATTCTATGGAACAGATGTCCCTGTTCTATTATTAGCGTGCTATTTTATGAATGACGGATAAAAATCAGGGGCACAATGTTTTTTGAGTAATTTGCTGCCTGTTCTTTCGTTATTGAAATGCTTTTTGGTAATAGATCAAGTGAGTCGAGTATTGTTGCTTGGATGATAATAGTGTACTATGAATATTTGTGTTAGTAAAAAAAGGCAAGATAAAAAATAATTCAAGTTTTACATAGGATTTATATTGGGTGATGATTTTTTATGTCATTGATTGTACATGCACCTGGAATCCATGCATGCAATTGGAATTAGTGCTTTTTTGTGCATAGCATATAGTTTTCCTGCATTAAAAAACGCAAATATTAAAAATCATTGTTTGTGTTTTTAGGTATGCCCCTTCAATCAGGCACATCTTCCTGCTCAGATGATTCCGATGACAGCAATGCCATTGACCCAACTGGCATATACACTATGGAAGAATATATTGCTGAGCAAAGTGTCCTGCACAATTTACTTGAGCGGATCGGTGTGAAGATTCAAGCCAAAATTGAAGCACAACAAGCTGGTACATCTCGCCGCCGGAGTGGTAACAGGAAATTCATAGAGAGAGATCATGGAGAGGGTCATCAACGGCTTGTCGCTGGTTTCTTTTCTGAAGATGCAGTCTATGATGAAAAACTATTCAGAACAAGGTACCGAATGAGAAGGCCTCTTTTTCTACGTATCGTCCGTACCCTAGGCGACTGGTCTCCCTATTTCACTAAAAGGACAGATATTTGTTATCGCCAAGGGCTCTCACCTCTGCAGAAGTGCACAGCGGCTATTCGTATGTTATCTCGTGGCTGCCCGTCAGATGCTGTTGACGAATATGTACAGATTGGTCAGAGCACAGCAATGGAGTGTTTGGAGCGGTTTGCAGAAGGTGTGATTGACAAGTTTGGTGGAGAATATTTGCGAGGACCTACTAGTGTTGATATTCAGCGACTACTACAAATTGGTGAGGGCTGTGGCTTCTCTGGCATGTTGGGAAGCATTGGTTGCATGCATTGGGAGTGGGAAAATTGCCCTCCTAAATGGATGCGTCGACTTAATCATAGTGATCATGGTTTTGCCACATTTGTTCTTGAAGCTGTTGCTTCACAAGATCTCTGGATATGGTGTGCTTCTTTTAATGTTGTTGGGTCCATCAGTGACATCAGTGTTCTCGATCAGTCACCATTGTGTAATGAGATCTTGAAAGGGAAAGCTCCCCAGATGCAATTCTCCGTCAATAAGAGTCAATACAATATGGGTTACTACCTTTCAAATGAAATGTACCCAGAATGTAATGTGTTTGTTAAGACAATACCCTTCCCTCGGACAGAAAAGGAAAGGTTGTTTGCACAGCATCAAGAAGAGGCAAGGAAGGATGTCCAACGTGCATTTGGAGTCTTCCAATCTCGTTTCCCCATTGTTCGTGGTCCAATACGCTATTTTCCACGGGCAACTCTTGCAAAAATCTTTCAAGCTTGTGTCATACTCCATAACATGGCAGTTGAGGATGAGAAAGATATGGCAAGTGCTTGCTTTGACTCAGGTGAAGCTATGGGAACATCAGATGTTCTGCCGTCAAACATCAAAACTGGGCCAGCCAATTGCTTAGCCAATATAGAACAGAGAAATGCTACTCTTTGTCATCTACCGACACATTGCCAACTAAGAAGGGACTTAATGGAGCACATCTGGCAGCAGTTTGGGCCATCTGGTGAAAAGGAAAATAAGTTCTCGTAGTCATCCTTTGATGCACAATAGCATGTCTTTGATGCTTGGAACTGAGGGCGAGGGAGATATATATGTTATGTGCATTATTGATTATGCCTCCTACAGGTAGTACTGATTGGTGTTCCATGTACTTTGGCATCCACATAATGCAAAAAGCTTGATTACTTCTTCAGTAGCAATAATCGCCCGTCAGAAGCCTTTCACCACTATTTTTATGTGATGCCATCCTGAACGCTCAAAATTGTCAACGAGCAAGAGATATTAATCTCAATGCTTTTTCCTTTTTTTTTCTTTACTGGGCCATCATCGTTGACTGCTTTGCAGGTTTGATGGGATATATCAGTATTCAACATGGATTGTAAACGTGTTACTATTAGCAATAGGTTAGAAGTTGATGTCAGGAGTGCATGCGTCTGCCCTTTCTGTTAATCTTTATAACATATTCCAGCAGTACGCAGTGAAGTAACATATGTATTCCAGTACGCAGTGAAGTAAAACGCGAGGCCACTAGTTTTAGTTTATTTTCCATTACCTAATAATCCCAGTTCTGAGAGTAGTAAGAATTTTTAAGCTCGTGGATGCTGTTTATGTAATTTTGCTCGTGCTGTGACCATCAGTCCATCCCAGTCGGGCCGCAGTCTCAGCACGAGCTTGATAATGTTAGTCGTGCGTATTAAAAAAAAAAAACAGACGAGAAATCGCCGTTACCGAGCTGGGCTTTGGTGCTCGCCTCTCCCTTTCTCCCAGCGCCAGCCTCACCGGCTGCTTGTCCCTCGCTCGAGCCTCGTCGCCCGCCGGCCGGTTGCCTTGTCGCCGGCGGCACCTCAACGTTAGCCGGTGCACAAGCTTCCTGCTTCTCCTTCCCGAATAGCACCTAGTATTTATTTTGCGGGCCTAAACACGCCGGAGGCCGCTGCTGGGCATAAGCAGGTGAACCGGAAGGCCTGCGACTCCACGCATCGCCGGCGTCGCCTCCGCATCCAGCCCCCACCCTCGATCTACTGCTCCTTCTCTTTCCCGCCCACACGCTCCGCAAGAACGCTGTGCTCTTCCCCGCTATTGCTCTTCCCGAGGACCTCCAACCGGAGGCGCCTGCCTCGTCGGCTCCTCCTGCTCCCCCTGCCAGCCCTGACGAGAAGGCCGCGTCTCCGCTCAGAAGAAGGGAACCCCACCGTTTCCCAGGTATGCTCTCCATCCTACTTCCGTGTTGAACTGTAAGACTGTAACTTACTTGGATGGTTTGTAGAAAGGCAGTAGATGAAGAGCGATTTTTGGATCTTCAATGGTGATGATGAGTATCTCGATTTTTTTTTTTTTGAGAACCTGTGATCTGCAGTAAATAGCAGTACTGTACTAGTTCTTAAAAAGCAATGGATCTGCTGGTCTGATAGAAAAATACCTGTACATTTCTCTTATGAGGTAGAGTGTGATATAAGTGGATGCTGGTTATACAACGAGTGCATTTAGACATCCTGAATGCTTGGATGGGTAGAAGATTATTCTACTAACCATTTCTTAGAAGGGAGCTGTTGCTTTAGCTATGAATTTGTTTCCCAAGTGTGCATACTGAAGATTCAATTCGTATGGTTATATCTTCATGCTTTAATTGTTTCATCATGTCAGTGGCTCGGTGCCCATTCCGCTAACTAACTGTACAAGTTTTGGTCAAAAACTAACTGTAAAAGTGAAATCCATCAATCAACCAAGCTTTAGAACCAAGATGAGTAATGGAAAATACCTGATTTATTCTCATTGATTGCACATGGACCGGATTCTTTTTTTAGGGATCAGAAAGGATTAATTCTTTCATTTCTAACTACCAAATGATATTAACTAAAACAATACTTTTGCTGCTTAATTCTTGTCAAGTGTTCATTAGAAGTATGAACCATCTGTGTTTTTTTAGGCATGCCCCATCGATCAGACACATCTTCTTGCTCAGATGATTCTGAAGAAAGCAACACTGTCAACCCAACTGGCATATACATCATGGAAGAATTCATTACTGAGCAAAGTGTGTTGCACAATATTCTTAAGCGGATCACTGCAAAGATTCAAGCCAAGATTGAAGCTCAACAAGCTGGTCCATCTCGCCGCCGAAGTGGTACTAGGAGGTACGTTGAGAGGAATTATGAACAGGGACACCGGCGGCTTGTGTCTGATTTCTTTTCTGAAGATCCAGTTTGTAATGATCAGCTATTCAGAACAAGGTACAGAATGAGAAGACCTCTCTTTCTACGTATTGTCCATGCCCTAGGTGAATGGTCAACCTATTTCACCACCAGAAGAGATTGCTTATATCGCGAAGGTCTCTCACCTTTACAGAAATGCACAGCGGCTATTCGTATGTTAACTTGTGGCTCCCCAGCAGATGCTAAATATGTACAGATTGGTGAGAGTACAGCAATGGAGTGTTTGGAGCGGTTTGCAGAAGGGGTGATTGACAAGTTTGGAAGTGAATATTTGCGATGCCCTACTAATCCCGATATGCAGCGTCTGCTACAAATTGGCGAGGACCGTGGCTTCCCTGGCATGTTGGGAAGCATTGGTTGTATGCATTGGAAGTGGGATAATTGCCCACCAAAATGGATGCGTCAACTTAATCATAGTGATTATGGTGCAGCCACAATGTTTCTTGAAGCTGTTGTTTCACAAGACCTCTGGATATGGCATGGTTGTTTTGTTGCTGGGTCCAACAATGATATCATTGCGCTCAACCAATCGCCATTGTTCACTGAGGTATTAAAAGCGCAAGCTCCTCAGGTGCAATTTTCCATCAATAAGAGACAATATGATACGGGTTATTATCTTGCCGATGGAATCTACCGAGAATGGACTGCGTTTGTGAAGACAATACCTAACCCTCAAACTGAAAAGGAACACTTGTTTGTGCGGTATCAAGAAGTGTTGGGTGTGGAAATCACACTCAGATGTGAGGAGAGTACAACGTTGAGGTGCTATTAAATTTCATTTCGTGCTAAAACTTACATCTCATGGGGTATTTATAGGCCTCCCCTGGCTTCGTCATTTTAAAATCTTATATAGTTAGCCAAGAAACTTCCTATACATTTAGCTAGAAAGCGTACTAGCGAAATGGTGAAACATACTTCGTTCTCTTCCTTCTTATCTTCTGAGGTAACTTTGGACCTGATCGTGATTTCTTGACTTGGCTGAGAACAGTGCGGGCTTCTCATGCGGAGTTGCCACGTCAGCTTCGTTGGTCATTGAGAGCTCAACGAAGTTGTTTTTCGCCGGATAACCTGAAATATGTAAAATCACATATGCGAAGTTCTGATATTCACAGTGAAGCGTCCACGTGATCTTCGCCGAACTTCTAGAGTATGACAAAGTTATCTTCGCCAGTCCTCTTAATGTTTGTAGCGAAATGTTTGTCTTTAAAATTTGGAAAGGATGTTCGTGTGTCAAAGTTGATCCCCAACAGCAACCCCTGCGGGCGAAAGCCTACTCCAAAGGTTTGAATCCCGCAAAGTTTATATGAAACTTTGCATGATAAACGCCGTCCAAACTTTAGAGTTGGTCTGTTTGAATTTTGAATCTAACGGCTAGCTTTGACCGGTTGACCAGACACTGCCAATAAATAGCGAGGCACTCCCCCCTGCGGCTGTCGTTTTTAGAAGAGGGGAAACTCTACCAAAATTTTTCTTGAGCTCTGAAGTTTGAGTTAACTTTTCCTGGCGTTTTGCCGTTGTGTTCGCCTAGTCTTATATCTTTGTTCGAAATTTGTGTCACATCTTCGCTAAGGTTTGTTCCTTTATCTTTTTATTTTCGTGATTTTGTTGAATAGTGTTTCTGATCTTCGGTTTTTGTAGATGTCTTCGCGAGATTTACAAGATTAGCTTCAGTCTCAGGAGAGTTCCAAGACCGAAGAAGATAAGGCTCAAATGGATTCTGACGAAGAGGGCCTAGATGGCGTTGACGCGTCAATTGAGGATTTGATGAAAGATGATGAAGGTTTTACCTTGACTTTTGGTAAAACTTTGTTTGAAAAGAGTCACCTTGATAAGATGGTGCGGTTGAAACTCGTTGATCGTGATCAAGTGAGGGTGCCTGACCCTTTGGAGACTAATCCGAAACCGCATCCCGATGAGTGCATTGTTTATCGGGATCTGTTCACTACTGGTCTTCGCTTCCCTTGCCAGGACTTCGTTGAGGATGTGTTGAAAGCTTTCAACATTCAAATGCACCATCTGACTCCAAATGGTGTAGTTAGGTTGGCTCAGTTTGTCTGGGCCGTCAAATCTCATGAGGCTAATGCTGACATTGCAGCTTTTTGCGAACTTTTTGAGATGCATACTCAATTCAAGGAGTTTATGCTTGAAGGGCGAGTGATTACTAAGTATTTTGCCTGCTCAAGTTTTAAGGCTGCCCGCAACGCTATCCAGATTTCTCCGGCGACACGGAATAAGTGGGGTACTGGAGATTGGTCTAGATACTGGTTTTATCATAAAGTGCACATGGTTGAGGAGCGAGACCCTGTTACAAAGAAAATGATGAATAAGTATCCGATGGCTGCCAGAATGAAAATTGAGAATTTTAAGCTATCTCCGTCTTTTCCTTCCTCCATGATCTCGAAGATTGCTGTGAAGGCGTACAAGTGTACAGCTTCGCTGCAATGTGCTAGGGATTTGGTTGAGGAATATGCTGCTGCAAAAATTTGGCCATTGAAAAAAGGATGGTCTTTTCAACGTTTTTATCCTAAGAAAGTTCGAGGTATAAACTACAAGTTCTCGGATAATGATTTTCATCGCCCGAGGACATTTTCTTTTGATGAAGAATTTGTGAAATCTGTGGAAAGCTAGACTGAGGATTTGCTTGGCAAATATGTGCTGAGCGAGAAGAATAATATTGATAAGGTTCTTAGGAGTGATTATAAGCGCTTGAATAGAGTTTTTGAAGTTGCTAATGTTGAATATGGCGATAGGCCTCCTCCTACCTATGCTCGTGAAAAGAAACAAGGTAAAAAAGAGACTGCTATTCAGATTAAGGAGAAGAAGCGCAAGTCTGGAGTTTCTAGCAAAGTTGTTGCTAAAAAGTTGAAGAAGAATCACAGTCCTTTTATTTTGTTGGACGCTGAAGAGATTGATGCTGTGCTTGAACGAAGTTTGGACATAGAGGGGAACTTGGTTTCTGATGTTGGTGCTGGTGGCAAAAGTGATGTTGGGTGTAATTGGTGGTGGTGATGGTGATGGTGATGATGTTGATTTTCCTATATCTCAAGATGTTGAGGATGAGGTGAGAAAAATTTGTATGACTTTCTCTTCTAGTGGTTTGGCTCCGCTATTACTTACTCCACTTAACGAAAACTTACAGAATTTGCAAGCTCGTGGTACTTCTGCCGGTGGTTCTGGCGAAGTTGGTGCGGGAGTTTGCTTGGTCTCTGGGGGGAGACTCAAGTTAAGGATCTTCAGAAAATTGCTGGATCGACTTCGCCGAAGCCTGATGCTGAGGCCCCTGCTGCTGGGCTTCTCGAAGAAAATGTTGGCGCTAGGGAAACAACTTCGGTTGAGAATCCAGCTGCGGTTGAGGCTGGCGAAGTTGATGTTCAAAATGTGTTGAAGAAAGCTGAGGGCTCTCGAGTCTATTCTTTCAATCTTGAAGATAGTGATGATGAAGTTTTTGATGATGTGGTCAACGATGAACGTTTGGCACGCTTGACCAGTTCTACTATCCATGTTGAGAGTGGGAAGAGTGTTGAATGCAATCTGGGTGAACGTGTTTCTACTGGTAAGTACTGTGACCTCGCGTTTCTTTTTGATTTGAATTGTCTTGTTTTGTTAATTTTTGATTTTTCTTGTAGAAACTATCTTTTCTCATGCGCCATCTTCTCCTCGAAAACAAGTCGACTTGAGCAAGTTTGGTGGTCAAGATCCTGTTATTCCTGTTGTCCCTGCTGATGGCGAAGGGGAGGTTTCTGATGCTCTTAAGCGTGGATTGACATTTTGTCAAGAGAAAAACTTAGGTCTTAACAGTTTCAAGTTCATTGGTGTTAGGGCCGATAAACTTCGGATGATGCCACGCACTTCTGAGGTTCAATTATCAAAGTGCATAGACGAGGCTTTCATTGTTCCTGACGTGGAGCTTGAGATATCCAAGAAATCCTTACTCGAGGTTGCTGATGCTGGGCTGTCGATGATGTATAAGGGTTCTCTTTTGATGAGGGGTTTGCGAACTGGGTTAGAGGAGAGGGAAAAAAATTTTGCCCTTCGCGAACGTGATTATCAGATTGAAGTTGAAAAATCTAAAGAAGCGACTTGCCAAAAGGGAGAAGAAGAGAGATGATGCTGTGGATGCTCATAATGTGTTGGAAGGCAAACTTATCAGTGCTCTTGCTCGAGTTGAAGAAAAAGAAGATGAAAACAAGAAGATTATGGAGGAGAATTAGAAGTTGAAGGGTGACATGAGGTGCATTGAGAGAAGGATTAAGGATCAGGATAAATCCTTCTTTGATAATTGCAATCGCATTTGGGAGCTCTGTTTTGAATGTTATGACAAGTTTGGAGCTAGACCTGGAGATAAGTGCTGGGATCTTGGTGATCGTGATAGTTTTTTCAGTTGGCTTTGCCGCCAATATGAGGATTTGTCACAAGTCATGGAGACCACTGTTGATATCGGGGTGTTCTATTCTGCTCGTGCTTTGTTTCATTTGATAAAACAAAGCCAAGATCCTCTGTTTGCACAACTTTGTGATGCCAATTACAAGTTTCCTTCTGTGGGTGAGCTAACCAATGTGACGAAGGCGACACAAGTATTGTGCAACAAATATCTTGAGCAGTATTGGAGGTCAGGTGGTCGGGCCCATTGTTTTGACAAAGCTAGAGAGAAGTTACAGAGGGTAAATTTTGCACTTAATTATTTTTGTTTTCTTTTGTGTATCGTATCTAACTTTTTATTTTTCTGTGTCAGCAAATTGCAAAGGAGGCGAAAGCTGCTCGGAGGGAGGCAGAAGAAGCCACGAAGAAGGAAGCTGATGCTGGAGGTCAAAGCGGTGTCGGACCCAGCAATGTTAGTGGTGGTCATCCTTAGGCTGTAGCTGTTTTTCTTTTGTGAGAAGAGGAGTTTTAAGAAAATGGTGGCTCTAAGTTATGATCCTTGTAAGATATACACTTGGTATCTGTTTGACTATTTGCTTGTCCTACGCAGGTTCCTCATGCTGAGGCTGCGCAGGATGTTGAAAACATCATTCCGCTATTAATGTGTAAAGATGACTTCGTTTTCGAGCCTACCGAGTTTTATGATTTTCGCGTGAAGTGTGATGGCTGTGATGTTGATGATTTCCTTACTCGTAAGTTTTGCTCTTGTTGTTTTAGACTTGAACTTTTTTGGTGATTTGAATAGGCGATACCATAACGTCCGGCCTCCTAATTACCGAGTTTTTGATTTTACGGGCTTTGCACAGGTAAAGGTTTGACGTGTGAGGTTTACTTTTATTCTGTGGTTGCTCTTGTTTTCTGACTTCTTCTTCTTATAGTCGTCTGAGTCAAGTACTTTGCCGGCGAGTGTTTGTGAGGACTATTTACGCCATGAAGCGAATGAAATTATAAACGAAGTTGTGAGCGACATACTTGGTGATACTGCCGAGGTAGTTAGTTCTCGAGATAACTAATTTTGTAAACATATTTTTGTAATTGGATAGGTTTTATTGCAAGACATCTTGTATTGCGAAGTTTGTGAGTTTTCCTTCGCTTGTATGACTGGGTACAGAATAAACACTTTGAGTTAAATTGTGTATGTTCTTTGTTGAGAAACATGTAATTGAGAACTTTACCTTAGTAAATTTTGAAATGTTGTCCCTTCTTTTTCGTCCGAAGTGGATGCGTGCACTTCGCTTGGAAGCTTGAAGCATTTTCGCCTTAGTGAAGCAAAGTCGAAAAATTTGCCTTAGCAAATTTTGAAACGCCGTTCCTTCTTTTTCGAGCGGAGTGGACGCGTACACTTCCTTAGAAGCAGAAAATATTCCACCTTAGTGAAACAAGGTCAAAAAATTTGTCTTAGCAAATTTTGAAACGCCGTCCCTTCTTTTTCGAGCAAAGTGGACGCATACGCTTCCTTAGAAGCTGAAAATATTTCACCTTAGTGAAATAAAGTCAAAAAATTTGCCTTAGCAAATTTTAAAATGCCGTCCCTTCTTTTTTGAGCGAAGTGAACGCGTACGCTTCCTTAGAAGCTGAAAATATTTCACCTTAGTGAAATAAAGTCAAAAAGTTTTCCTTAGCAAATTTTGAAACGCCGTCCCCTCTTTTTCGAGCGAAGTGGACGCGTACGCTTCTTTAGAAGCTGAAAGTGTTTCACCTTAGTGAAATAAAGTCAAAAAATTTACCTTAGTAAATTTTAAATTGGATAAGTTAGCATTTTTTTAGATTTAATAAAATATTGATGCTAACTTAGTTTTATAAAATTTGTGCCGATATTAGAGTATATGTTGGATATATTCTTCGGCATTTGTGCTTTTGGTTGTGCAATGTAGAGACATATCTCTAGGGAAACTGCTTTCTCATTTATATTTCATGAGGTTTACAAAGAGACTGCCTCGTTAAAAAACCACTCACCCTGCGAAGGGTTTCCCCTGAGTGGAAAAAGAGTGCAGGTCAGTTATTGTTTCAGGAATGTAAATTTGCTTAAAGGGAATCTCTACTTCTACTTCTGCTGAAAAATGGACTAATCTTGTAGTCTTGCTTATGGGTAATACTTGCAAAGTGCTTCTATGTTCCAAGTGTGGCTGAGTTCTTCACCTTTTAGATTTGCCAGATGATACGCACCTTCTTTGTTTGTTCTTGTGACGATGAAAGGACCTTCCCACTTTTGCTGAAATTTTCCCACTGTGTCTTCGTCTCTTTTTCTTTTCAGGACGAAATCTCCTGGTGCTAACTTTCTTGGCTTGACTTTTTTGTTGTACCACTTCTGTGTTTTAAGTTGGTACTTCTTGATATTTTTGAGTGCTTTATTTCTTTCTTCTTCGAGTAGATCTTTGCTTGTTGCTTGGTCTTCTTCTGTGATTATTTGAATATTTATTCTTGGACCTTCATATTTTATTTCTTCGAGAGTCATTGCTTCATCTCCGTAAAGTAACTTGAATGGCGAAAAATCTGTTGGCCTTGATTTTGAGGTGTTATGAGACCAGATTACTCTTGGTAATTCGTCGACCTATTTTCCTTTCTTCAGGTCTGTTAAGCACTTTGAAATTCCAGTGGAAATTATCCCATTTGCTCTTTCGACTGCTCCGTTGGACTGTAGATGTCTTACTGATGCGAAGCAAAGTTTGATTCCCATTGAATGGCAGTATTCTCTGAAGTCTTCGCTGTCAAACTGGGTTCCATTGTCTACGGTGATGTATCTTGGCACCCCGAATCTGCATATGATGTTTTGCCATAGGAATTTTTTCATTGTATGGAAAGACATGTTTGTGATTGGTTTCGCCTCAATCCACTTGGTGAAGTATTCGACTGCAACTATTGCGTCTTGGTAGTTGCCTTGAGCCGGAGGTAACTTTCCAACTATGTCGATTTCCCATCTTGCAAGCGGCCAAGTTGGTTCAATTGGTTGTAGGTTTGTTCCTGGAGCATTGACTTTACTTCCTATCATTTGGCAATTATGACAAGTCTGAATGATTTCTTTGCTGTCACTTTGGGCAGTTGGCCAGAAAAACCCTTGTCTGAAGGCTTTCCCGACTATTGATCTAGCCCCTGCGTGACATCCGCAGATTCCCTCATGTATTTATTTCAACAGGTTTTTCCCATCTTCTCTTGAGATGCACTTTAGTAGTGGTTGGCAAACTCCTTCCTTGTACAGTTCTTCGTTGATGATTTTGTAGCTTCTGGTCTTTTGCTTCATTCTTACTTCGTCGATTTCGTTTTCTGGTTCGTAAAATCCTTTGAGGAATGCCATAATTGGAGCTCTCCAGTCTTCGCCTTCTATGATGTGTACTTCTTTCGGTTGTTTAACTTTTATTTTTGTTGAGGCTTCGGTGATAGTTTGGAAGAATACTTCTGGTGGTAACTCTGACTTTTGGGCGGCGGCTTTTGCAATTTTGTCTGCATCTGTATTGTCATTTCTTGAGATACTTTTCACTATGAATCCTGTGAAGTGTTTTTCTTGGTCCCTCAATAGCTGGAGATACTTTGCTAGTTCTGGATCTCTTGCTTTGTAATTTTTCTCTATATGCATAGCCACTACTTGAGAATCTGTCTTGATTATTAGCTTTTGGATTTCCAGTTCTCTTTCTTTGCGAAGTCCCAATAATACTGCCTCATATTCTGTAATGTTGTTGGTGCAATGAAAGTCTAGTCTTGTTGTGTATTTGAGTTTGATTCCAGAAGGTGAGGTTATGACTACTGCTGCTCCTGCGCCAGCGAAGCCCCAGGCACCATCATAGTAGATTATCCATTCTGGTTGCTCCATACTTTCTTGATTGTACTTTGAAGGTGTCCAATCTGCTACGAAGTCGGCCAACACTTGAGATTTGATTGTTGTTCTTTTCTCAAACTTGATGAAGTATTGGGACAGTTCTGCGGCCCATTTTCCCAGTCTCCCTGAGGACTTACAGCCTTGTAGCACTTCTTTGAGGGGTTGATTTGTTGGCACTCTTATTTTGTGTGCTTGAAAGTAGTGTTTCAACTTTCTGGATGCCATAAGTACTGCGTATGCGATTTTCTCGATTTCTGAATAGAAATTTTTTGATCCAGACAAAGCTTCGGATGCGAAGTATACTGGAATTTGTCTTGTTGAGTGCTCATTTTCTTTTTCTTGTATCAGTACTGCGCTAACTGTACTTTCGTTTGCTGATACATATAGTAGCAGATCTGCCGTTGGGTCAGGTGTTGCCAAGGTTGTGGGATTGGATAGATGCTTTTTTATTTCTTCAAAAGCTTCTTGCTGTGTTGGACCCCAGCTGAATTTTTTATTTTTCCCTTTCAGTGATTGAAATATTGGGAGGCTTCGCTCAGCTGATTTGGATATGAATCTGTTTAGCGAAGCTAATCTTCCTGTCAGCTTTTGGACGTCCTTGATATTTCTTGGCACTTGCATGTTCAGTATTGCCTTTACCTTCCTGGATTCGGGTCGATTCCTTTTGCGGATACGATGCACCCCAAAATTTTGCCTGTTTGTCCTCCAAATGTGCATTTTACTGGGTTCAACTTTAAGTTTACTTTTCTGAGATTTGAGAAGGTTTCTTGTAGATCTTCGACGTGGTCTTCTCTTTTCTTGCTCTTGACTACCAGGTCGTCAACATACGCAAGCAAATTTCTTGGTATTTGATCTTTGAGAACTGTGGATGTCATTCAGATGAAAGTTGTTCCTGCATTGCGAAGCCCTTCAGCCATTCTTTGGAAACAGTAAGTTTCGAATGGTGTGATGAAACTTGTGTACTCTTCATCTTCTTTTTTCATCCAGATCTGATGATAGCCTGAATAGCAGTCGAGGAAACTGAGCATTTCACTTCCTGCTACCTGATCTACCAAAGTGTCTATTCTTGGTAGTGAAAAGTTGTCTTTTGGGCACGCCTTATTGAGATCTATAAAGTCTATGCACATTCTCCACTTTTTATTTTTCTTCTGCACCATGACTATGTTTGCGAGCCAAGTTGTAAATTGGACTTCTCTTATGACTTTGGCATCTAACAATCTTTGGACTTCGGCTTTTGCAGCTTGTGTTCTGTCTTCCGACAACTTTCTAAGTTTTTGCTTTTTCGGCCTGAAGTTTGGGTCGATGTTTAACTTGTGTTCTATGACATCCCTGCTTACTCCTCCTATGTCTTGTGTAGACCAGGCGAAGATATCCTTGTTACTTTTCAGGACTTGTATTATCTTTTCTTCTTCTTCTTTTGATAGATTTGTGCCGATGATAACTTGTCTTTTTGGCACCATTGGGTCGATTGGTACTTGCTTTGTGTCTTCGCAAGGCTTCACTTTTTCTTATGTCTTCGTGTTTTTAGTTTTAGGCTCATCATCTTCTTCTTCTTGTATTACGTGGATATTTTTGAAAGCCGGGCTTGCATCTCTTTCAATGTTTCTTGCCTCTGTTTGATCGCCGAAGACGGTTATGATGCTGTTGACTGCTGGCATCTTTATGCATAAGTATGGGTAGCTTACTACGGCTTCGAAAGCATTTAAACTTCCTCTTCCAAAGATTGCATTGTACTGGCAGTGCATTTTGACAGCATTGAATGCTATTCTGCCGATAGAGTTTATTTTCTTTCCGCTGAAGCCGACTAGTGGGTGCTCGGCTCTTCCCAAAGTTTTTCTGTCAATTTGCATTGCATCTAAGGTTCTTATGAATATTATATCTACTGAGCTGCCACCGTCTATCAGAATTTTGTTACTACCCAGCCTTCAATGTTTGCTTCTATGACCATTGCGTCCATGTAGGGGTAATCTTTGAGTTTGAGATCTTGTTCTGAGAATGTGATTGGCATGTGGGACCATTTTGTTTTCTTGAATGGACCTTCGACTGTTATGGAGTTTACTCTTCTAAAATACTTTCTTCTTTCATTTCTTGAATCAAGCTCCATGCTGTTTCCTCCGAAGATTGTCATAATTCTGCCCTTGCTTGGGATGACTGCATTCTCGTTGCTTGTTGATGCTTCGGGCATGTTGTTATTGTATTGAATTTGATGGTTGCTATTTGCTGCTGAACTTTCAGGTTGGAAATTTTGTTGCTGGCGTAGGCCCCATTAATTTTGTGGGCACGCTGCTAGTGGTTGGCAGTTATAGATTGATGAAGGTGATGACAACATGTGCTAGGGGTAAGTTATTGGCAAGTAACTTGTTCTTTGGGGAGCTAGATGGTTGATAACCTTCAGCTGCGAAGTTGCTCTATTTTCTTCTTGTACTTCTTTGATGCTTTTCTTTACTCTTGGGCACATCTTCGATGTATGGCCAGCCCCTTTGTCATGTATGATGCAGTACATTTCTTCGGGCCTTAAAATTTTCCTTTCAAAGTTTCTGCTTTGGTTGTTATAATTTGCCCTTTGCTGGTTCCTTGTAACTTCTGTTGTTTTAAAAGTTTCTTTGATTGTTTGATCTTGGACCTTGACCGGCAGCTTCGCTCATGTTGTTGATGTGATTTATCCTCTGAAAAGGTCTTCGCTCTGCATTTGTTCTTGGGTGTTGGGAATTATTACTTGGTCTTGACATGTTTCTTTCTCCGTTCTCTTCTTCTATTCTTTTTCTGTGGTCTTCGTCGGACTCACAGTATTTTCTTATTTCTTCATATAACTTTTCCACTATGGTTGGTCTTTCTCTTTTGAAGTGTGATGAGAGTTGGCCTGCTCGCAGTCCTTTGATTGCTGCTATGATGACAACTTCGTCTGGTATGTTTGGTATTTGAGCTTTTGTTTGTACAAATCTTTTATAATATTGGCTCAATGGTTCTTTTGGTTGCTGCTTGATATTGAAAAGGTCATCGCTGGTGAGTTCAACTCTTTGTAAGCCTTGGAAATCTAGGAGCAAAGTTGTGCGAAGTTGGTCCTAGGATTTGATCGACCTTGGTTTTAGCGAGGAGTACCAATATTGTGCTGGTCCTCTTACTGCCATGATGAGCGATTTTGCCAGGGTGTTCGCGTCTCCCCCGCTTAATGTTAGCGCTGCTTCGAAGCTCATAAGAAATTGTCTTAGGTCGGACATGCCATTGTAGGTTAGGATGATATTGAATTTGAAACCTGCTGGCCACTTCGCTAGCTGGATGTCAATTGACAAGGGCGACTCTGTATCGATTGTTGCTATTTGATTTTGGTTTTCTTTGCTGTTGGTGTTTTTGCTCGCTGAATTTGGATCTTGTCGCTTTCGTTCTCTATTTCATTATTGATCTTTCTTAGTTCAGCCTCTGCTTCTGTAATTTTTTGCCTTAGGGACTTTTCTCTTGTCTTTGTTCTTACTTCCTCCAGCTGTTTTTTCTTGACGATGAGTTGTTCTTCGAGTTCTTTGAGTCTTCTTTCTTCATTCTGAGTTTCTTCATCTTCTTGTAAGCGTCTGTTTTCTGTTTCTGTCTCATCTTCCAAAAGTGGGTCTTTGTCTTGGTTTGAATTGTCTCCAGCCGAAGTTGCTTTTTTGCTGAGTCTTGCCATTTTGCTTCCGCGTGATGGTCGTGGGTGTCTTCGATCACACAAACGGATGGCACCAGATGTTGGGTGTGGAAATCACACTCAAGATGTGAGGAGAGTACAACATTGAGGTGCTATTAAATTTTATTTCGTGCCAAAACTTACATCTCAGGGGGTATTTATAGGCCTCCTGGCTTTATCATTCCAAAATCTTACATAGTTAGCCGAGAAACTTCCTATACATTTAGCTAGAAAGTGTACTAGTGAAGTGGTGAAACATACTTCATCCTCTTCCTTCTTGTCTTCTGAGGTAACTTTGGACTTGATCATGATTTCTTGACTTGGCTGAGAACAGCGCGGGCTTCTCATGCGGAGTTGCCACGTCAGCTTCGCTGGTCATTGAGAGCTCAACGAAGTTGTTTTTCGCCGAATAACCTGAAACATGTAAAATCATATATGCAAAGTTCTGATATTCACAGCAAAGCGTCCATGTGATCTTCGTCGAACTTCTAGAGCATGATAAAGTTATCTTCGCCAGTCAACTCTTAATGTTTGTAGTGAAATGTTTGTCTCCAAAGTTTGGAAAGGATGTTGTGTGTCAAAGTTGATCCCCAACAAGAAGACACAAGGAAAGATACCCAACACGCATTTGCTGTCCTCCGATCTCGTTTCCCAATTGTTTGTGGTCCAATCCGATCCTTCCACCGAGCAACTCTTCGGAAAATCATACAAGCTTGCATCATACTCCATAACATGACAATTGAGGATGAGAAAGACATGGCAAGTACCTATTTTGATCCAAAGGATGCTTCAGGGATGTCGGCTGTTCTACCATCAAACATCAATGAAGGGCCTGCTGATTGCTTTGCCAATGTATTCCAGACAAATAATATCTATGCTCAGCCAGCACAAAGCCAACTAAGAAGGGACTTAGTTGAGCATGTTTGGCAGCCGTTTGGGTCTTTTAGTGACAAGTGAAATAAGCTGTCCGGGTATTAGTAATATTATTACATTTTATGCCCTTTGGTGGATAATTGGGATGTCGGTTCTATGAAATCTCTATGGATCATTGTAATAGGGACATTAATAGAGTAGCTTTCAACTTATCAAGTGTAGCCATTCAGACGAAAAATTCTTGTATCTGGGTCGATGAACCCCCTAGCTTCATTTTGGAAGCCCTAGTGAGCGATGTAACCTTGTTTTCAGATCAATGAAGTGCGCAAGATGGCTTCCCTACAAATAAAGATATTCAAATTCAAATATGGTTATGTTTGCGTGCATTCACAAAAAAGTGGACTGTTGACGGTACGGCCCAAGAAGACTCCAAAGCTTTAGGCCTGGCCCAAGCGAAAGTAATGTAAAGCTGGGCCTCGGGTTACGGCCCATATCAGCGACTCGCTTCAGCCTCCTCAAACCCTAACCAGTTAACCCCTCTCCTATATCCGCCGCCGCCGTCGTCGTCTCATCTCTCATCTTCGGGTTTGCATCGCAGCGTCTTCCGCCCGGGCTACCACCATGGTGAGATTTCTCCCCCATCTCCTCCGACGCCACGCTGACGGTTGGACGCCAGTTCCAGCGGCGGCGAACGGCGCAAACTGCTGACTCGTTCCTGTTCCTCTTTTTTGTTTCCTCGGCAGCCGAAGCAGATCCACGAGATCAAGGACTTCCTGCTCACGGCGCGGCGGAAGGACGCGCGGTCGGTGCGGATCAAGCGCGCCAAGGACGCCGTCAAGTTCAAGGTGCGCTGCTCCAAGTACCTCTACACCCTCTGCGTCCACGACGCCGACAAGGCCAACAAGCTCAAGCAGTCGCTCCCGCCAGGTCCGTGCTCCGTAGTCCCTACCCCCTACATCCATCGGCTACTGCTCGTTTTTTTTATTTGCTTACTTGCTGATCTGTTGGGCCTTCCGTGTTCCAGACCCGGATTGGACGTTTCACGATTTGTATGTGATGATTGGTTAGTGGTTACTGAGGGGTGTAGACCATTTGTTATTGCGCGAGAATGATATAGATGTAGCACTACTAATCCCCCGCAGTAGACAGTAAATAATTCCTGTCTGTAATTAGGTATACAGCTTGTTTCATGATTATATCACAAGCTCTTTGGAAAAACATCTATGTTCTATTCATTCTTGAGCCTCTGAATGATAGAGGATATAGTACAAGTGATAAATTAGAGGATATAGTCTGCATATCCAATTATTCACTTATTCTGGATAGACTTCCAGTCATAAATTAGAGGATAATCTGGAAATTCAGTTATATTTGCTTATTCTGGATTTCTACCAGTCATGGATTAGAGGATAGTCTGGGTTTTCAGTTATCCTGGACAGTCGGAGCTTCTTCCACAATTAGAGGCAAACATCTTTATTTGTTCTTATGGTTTCCTGTTATCATTTTTCCATGGTACTAATACATGAATAGGATAGTAGTGCTTGGGAATAAAATGTGTTATCATATTTGCAAAGCTTGTTGTGATGTCCAGAGATGTTTCAACTGAACTATGCACGTGCTAAATCATGCAATTTAATGGTTACAATTGTCACTATGCAATATGCGTGTCCAGAGATGCTTCGGTTATAAATTGTTCAGAATAAATACTATGGATATGATCATCCTGTTTATTTGCTATAATCTCGAAGTTATACAATGTTTTGCATCTATGATTGCTGTGCATACAATTTTTGGCACGTGCCAAATCATGCAATTTAATGGTTGCAATTGTCACTATGCAATATGTGTGTCCAGAGATGCTTCGGTTATAAATTGTTCAGAATAAATACTATGGATATGATCATCCTGTTTATTTGCTACTACAATCTTGAAGTTATACATGTTTGGCATCTATGATTGCTGTGCATTCAATTTTTGGGCTGCAACTATATCCACATTCATTGATTATGACTACCCTTTACAGGTCTGACTGTTCAGGAGATTTAAGTATCAAGCCACAAACAGTGCCTTTTGCAATATCAGGGATGTTTGCTCCAGTATTACTCTAGTATGTAGGTGATTTCATGCTGTGTTTGAATGAATTATGAAGTTTGAGTTTGGGAGATGTAATATTGGAAGTGATGTGTTGAACCTATGAGCCTATGGTTGTGGTGTAATGGTACTCCCCACCGCAAAAGATGTCAATCTATCTTAAGTTAAAACTGATTTCTGCGATATTTGCTTTCCCTTCTGTTTGGTTCCTGTGTTGTTTTTCGTCTGAGTTTTTGCTGCTGCGGCTAGTGTGAACTTTATAATGGTTGAACGGGTTATACGTTGGATTTCTTTCTTGCCTGCTAATATATTATTGATCAGGTAAGGTCTGAGTGAAAATCTTATTTTTAGTAGTGGTTTTTTGCATAGCGTGCCCTGTGAACTGTACCATTATGTATGGCCCGGTATGGGGACTGCTTGGACTGCTTAGAAAATCTGAAAATCCGGATGTTAGTGCCCTTATAATTCTGAAAATCCAGGTGTTTTTATCTTGGGAGGTATGATGACTTGGCTATTCCAGTAGTTTGCTAAGCATCTGGAAACTTAAATAGAATTAAGATGTTTATTTTTTTTCCAGCGTCGCAATCCTGAATTTCTTCACTCTTGAGCAACGAGATTACATCTGTTTGTAAGATTAAAAGAAGAAACCGGAACAGCCACCACGAAAACAAAAGGTCACAGGAAACCGGAACAGCCACCACGAAAACAAAAAGTCACAGGAAACCGGAACAGCCACCCGGAAAACAAAAGGTCACAGCGATCTGAACACAAAGGGTTCAGCATCGAAGGGCACCACCCGAACCTAGACAAGATTGTCTACGCGCCTTGAATGCAAAACTACACAACCGTATGGCCCTAGCTAAAGTTGAACTTATTACATGTTTAGCACGCAGTCCTACTCCTACAGATTTAACTCCACTGCTGGCTTTAATCAAATTACAGTGAAGCTAAGTGTTTCCAACGTCCATGCACTCGACCTGGTGGAATTGAAGCGCCCTCCGCGCCATACTCCTGCACCGAGGCCACATCCTTCTGTAAACCTGCCTAGTATGTTAAGTTGGTACATATCAAGCAAATGATTTCTGTAGGTGTTTTAATTCTTTTGCCCTCAAAGCACACATTGTTACTGATCTTCCAGAGCGACCAGCACACAACCACCAACCCAATAAGGAAAACATGTTTCCCACCTGGCAAACGAGGAACCCAAATCACGACGATGTGGGTTTTGTGGTCGGAGAGAGCTACCTTTCTAGACATTGAAACATTAGATGATTGACTATGCTTAGTTCAAATCACGACGATGTGGGTTTTGTGGTCGGAGAGAGCTAGAGCAAACGCTCAGCTCTCTTCCAAGATTCTATGTTCTGGATTCATACATGGTGTGGGAGTATCTAGAATGTTTTTTCTTGAATACATAAAAGGTTTGCAATCTTTACACTTAAGTAGGAGAGTTCGTTTATAGACGCGCCACAACGTAATGTTTGAGAGAACAAAGATGTGATACTTGTGATTGTCTTGCCACGGTGATCCATGGATGTGATTTCATCAGAAAAGGGAAAAAAACAATAGAAGTTTATATTGATCTTCACTAAAACAATTGATATTGCTAAATATTTTTCAGTCTAATATCAGCCGTTGGATCCTTATCGCTCTGGTTCCTCCTTCCTTCCCCAATCAGTCCCTCCTTTGCTCGCGGCTCGCCCAACGCCCAACGCCTCCAAAGTTCAAACACTATCTACTCGCGTGCTCCTCCACCGAAGCCCACCAACTCTGGCGCATCTCACGGAGGCATGGTTGACTGCCCGCAGCTGCTTCTGCTAGCCCCTCGCGTCGCTGCCGCTCAATACACGCGTTGCGTCGCTGGAAGTTGGTTGGACCAGGGAGGTGCTTCCTTCCCTGTTTGTTTGAGCCGCCCGCGCGACTGCCATCAGTGGAGCTCATCTCCTGGTGAGTTCGCCTCGTACGCTCGTGGTCAATCCTAGAGTTTCTATATCTCTGCAACGAAGCCTTCTAAACTCAAGTACTCACCACCCTTGACATCGTGGGAGGAAGTTCATAATCTTCGAAGGCGATTTTTCATCCACTATTACTTATGGACAACTAACTTTTCGAGCTAGAGACAATGTCAAGGCCATGAAGGAGAGGGAAAGAAGTATTAAGAGTATCGTTACGCATTTGGCAACAGAGCAAATGACACCGGTCAAGGTGGGTAATGTTGACAACTAAGCCATAGTGGTGTGAGTTGGTAGTGAGTTAACAATGTTACGGTAACAATCAGACTGGTATACAATGTTTGAGGCCATTGTGTCTTGTAACGAAGAACCGAAACTCTAAAACCTTAAAGAAATCTATTTCTGTTCTTTGTCATCTTGTCTCCAATTCTCAAGCTATCTGTTCAATTCGGTGTGAAACCATGACAGGAGCCTAGGAAGTCCAATAGACGTGAGTCTAGGTTTAAAATAAGATGTCTTCCAGTAGAACAAGGAATTTAACTAGGGTGAACAAAGGATAATAGAGATTGATGTGGATTCATAAAATTACATGTAAATATATATTATATCATAGATATATAGATATATATTATATAGGTGCTAATTCGTCAAAAGATGTTAGCATGAAAAAAAAGAAAAGAAAAGGGAAAAAGGGATTATATGGGCTTTTATGAGTCACACAGGTGACAGGACAGCCGACGCCGTTTCTTATCTTCCTCGTAGCGCCGACGCTCTCTCCGCTCGGCACGAAGGCGATGGAGGCGGCGCTCAGGCTCGGGCCCTCAGCGACGGCAGCGCCGACGCTCCATCTTCTGCTGCCTCCCACACTCGCGCTCGGCACGAAGGCGATGGAGGCGGCGCTCAGGCGGCCCTCAGCGACGGAGGGGCAATCCCAGGCTCGGCGGCGGCGTCAGCGGCTCCCCATCCCGCCTCTCGCCAGTTGCCTCGCGCCCTCGCCTCCGTCCTCCGCACACCGGCCGGAGACCCTGCGTACGCACCTTCCTCTCCTTTCCCGTCTCCGCTGTACCGTGGGAGCCCGGCCGGCTGCCCAGGGTGGCCAGGCCTTGCCTCCACCGGTGATTACAGCTGATTCAGCTTGTTTGGCTTGACAAAAGATTTTGGTGATTTATGCGTTATTAGCTGTCTTATTCTCTGGATGAAACATTGACAGAATTGGGTCAACACAGTGCGATCCTCATCCTCCGGGGCCGGAAGCCAGTCAAGCGTTGCGGATGAACCGGAGTCTGCAGAATGGGCCTTGCAGGGTAACATCTCTGCTCACATACTTGGTTTGCGGTAGTGGGTTTCTGTCCGATGCTCAGGTCGTAACAAATATCATTCGATATCTGCGACAGATTTCTACACCTTGCGGAAGGATGTTGAGTTGGCTCTTGAGCGTGTCAATGAAGTCAGGCAGTCTGCTGGTTTGGAACAGCTTGAGGAGGATATCGCTTCGCTTGAGAAGAAGTCCGCCGATAGTTCCTTGTGGGATGATCCTTCCAAGGCACAGGAGATACTTGTTTCTCTGACAGAGGTCAAAGACAAAGTAAAGCTTCTCAACGATTTCAAGTCACAGGTCTGACCACTCACGGCATTGCCGGTGAACTGAATCTGCTATTTTCACAGTTTCTATGGTAATAGTGATGGCATTTGCTGCATATTTGTACAGTTCATGGTAGCTAATTAACAAAAAAATAATCTAATACTGTATGTATCCTTGCGACAGTTAGGAATTATAGATGGATGCTATCACTTTTTGTGGAAAAAGAATGCTGTATGCCCGTATGTCAACAATTTGGTATGAGCACTACTAATTCTTAGTTGTACTGTTCTCTTTCTACTTGTAGGTTGAAGAAGCTGAGACTATTGTCGAACTTACTGAAGAATTAGATTCTATAGATACTGGTCTTCTTGAGGAGGCTTCAAAGATTATAAAGGCATTAAATAAGGCAATAGATAACTTTGAGATGACACAGCTTCTTTCTGGACCATATGACAAGGAAGGTGCTGTAATTAACATTTCTGCTGGTGCTGGTGGCACTGACGCTCAGGTGGGCATTCACTTTGTTTAAATCTTCTCTTTGCATCCATTAAGAATAAGTCTTAACTTCCTAAAATTACACATATAAGTCCATTAGGATTGACTAGCAATAATATTATAAATATATCATCAATCTTTAAAATAATTTTTTTATATATTATAAAAGTATTCTTCATGAGGAATCTAGTAGTATCAAACTTGTGTCATCAGTCTAATATGAAATGGATATTGATGGTAAAAGTTAAAATCACTTAGGATTAGGGCAAACCTAGATAGACTTGTATTTACAATTGTAGAAAGTAGTTAAACTCACTTTCTTTACGCAGGATGGTCTGTGTTCATTAAAAAGATTGAACAGTACTTTTAGACTAAAACCTTATGTGTTAGTCATTTCATACTTTGCTTAAGCTTGCAACTTTCATTTTCTGTATTATTAATTATAAGTTTTACAATAGTTTTCATATACACATTGTAGTCTTATCTGTCACCAACTCACCATACAAGTGTTGTCTTGATACTATGAAGAGACATTAACAAAATAAAAGTAGTCAAACAATGAACATTGAAATTTTGGCTGTTCTCAAAAGTACACACAATGAAACATAGATGACATTGTTGATGACTATTCCATGCAGTGTGTTTTACTAACTTGCATTATGTACATATGAGTACTATGTACTAGTACAATGAATGGCACGCAGCTGTCAGCATGTTTGAAATATAGTTATATACTCACCTCATGAAAGAATGTCGATGACTGAATTTTTAATTTAAAAGCATTTGCTTGCTTATTCTAAGTCTGCTTGCATCCTGCTAAAATTTTGTTTGATCTGTTCAGGATTGGGCTGACATGTTGCTAAGGATGTATGTAAGGTGGGGAGAGAAGCAGCGTTACAAGACACGAGTAGTTGAGAAATCACCTGGTGAAGAGGCTGGTATAAAATCAGCAACTGTCGAACTAGAGGGAAGATATGCTTATGGCTATCTCTCTGGAGAGAAAGGGACACACAGGATTGTCCGTCAATCTCCATTTAACGCTAAAGGGCTTCGGCAGGTAATATTTGTTTTTCACAGTTCTAATCCTGTAAATTGAACATTTTTTCGTTGGTTAAAAGAATTGTACCTTTCCAATTCTTGGTTTTCTGCTATATGGCTACATTATGCAGACAAGCTTTGCTGGCATTGAGGTTATGCCCCTTCTACCAGAGGAATCCATGGCTGTGGACATACCTGAAGAGGACCTGGATATAAGCTTCACAAGAGCTGGAGGTAAAGGAGGCCAGAACGTAAACAAGGTGGAAACGGCTGTTCGTATGGTCCATATTCCAACTGGAATTGCAGTTCGTTGCTCAGGTACAATTTCAGATCAGCTTGCATCTGCTTATGCTGAACAACATGCAGTCAGTCTTCTCTGTAAACATTGGGTCTTAGGTTGACTTTGACAAGATAATAGTTATGTAAAAAAGCAAAAAAAATGTAATAAATGAATTGGTGGTAACAAAAGATGATAAAAATTTATTAATGCCCTCCTGAAACTACCAGAACTTCCTACCCCTGCATGTGAGAGATATTTACGACTTCTTATAGCCAGGATGTGAGAGATATATTTGAAAATTGAAATCAAGAATTCAAAGTAACTAGAGGTTATCGAGATAAATCTGACATTTGTTTTTGTAACATACCAATATCCAACTTTGCAGAGGAGAGGAGCCAGCTGGCCAACAAAATAAAAGCCCTCAACCGGCTCAAAGCGAAGCTGCTGGTGATCGCTGAGGAGCAGCGTGCATCAGAAATCAAGCAGATCCGTGGCGACATGGTGAAGGCAGAGTGGGGGCAGCAGATACGCAACTATGTCTTCCACCCCTACAAGCTTGTCAAAGACGTCAGGACAGGGTGTGAGACGTCAGACATCACTGGTGTCATGGACGGAGAGTTAGATCCCTTTATCAAAGCATACTTGAGGTTCAAGCTCACTGCGGCAGCTACCAGCTGATTTTGTTGAGCATAGCAAATGAGTGATACCTACATCCATCCACTGTCTTATGTTGTAGTTTGAAATTTTCATCTTTTTTCCTCTCTTGATTGATTTAGTAGACTTCCATAGCATTAGCAATCTAGCATTGTAGTCGTATTTATTGATTTAGGAATCAAAGTGGTAAGAGTCTCATCGAATTGCATGGCCTGATAAAGAACTTGTGCTAGTTTGATAGATTGTGTTTTTTGAGGAAAGACTGTGGAGCTTGCTCCCCAGCATTAAATTAATAAACCAAAACAGAGAAGTACAAGAAGACAGCTAAAAATAAGAAAACTTACCTAATACAAGTTCTAAAAAAGCAGAAGAGCATGGCCATCTAGAGAGGAAAGATTACAAACTGTTGATCTAATTCATCACTAAGTCACGATGAACATTGGGCAGCCTAAAGAGATGAAATTGAACTTCGATAGATTGTGTTGAAATGAATATATATGGCTTCGTGTTGATATGAGAGGATTGCTATAGGAAATTTTAGGATTTGGTTCATATCCAGACTAAACAACAATGTTCCCACATTGACTTTTTTTTTTGTTTGGTTCCAAGTTATTGCAAGCAAATGAGCTTCTTTATGAACGAAACAACCTTAGTCAACAACCGTGAAGTCGACACCCCGGATTGATAATTGGAACATATGATACCCATGAGAAGACAGCACCACGAACCATCGCTGAGTTTTAAAATGTTTCAACTCGTACAAAGATTAATTTGGTAAGTTATCACAAATGCAAATGCAAAACATATGTTATCGTGTTTACATCCAAGCAGGAGTCATCCCATGCTTCAGAGATTGTTGGCATCATCCCGATTCGTGTATCGGAGATCCAGCATATCCTTGCGACACGGTGAATGCAGAGCGATAGCAACAGATACGTGACTACGTCAAGCAGAGCGGTGGCAACAGTAACAGATACATGACTACGTGTCTACGACTCTTGTGCTTTCGACGTCTTCCTCCACATTTTCTGGAAGGCTGAAAGCGCGCGGCATTGTTATTGTTTGGGCTCCGCACGGAGCCCTGCAGAGCATTAGACAGTAGGACATCTTGCCACAAGAATCTTGCAAGTTATGTAATTTTTCATGAACGTTGAGCATTAGACAGTAGGGCATCTTGCCACAAGGCCTTGCTTATTTTTTTTAATTGGACAAGACAAGGTCTCACATCTCCTGTAGCAAAAATATGGCCACCAACCTGGTGCAGAAGAAAACATGGCACTTCGGGACAACTTGCACGATAATACCACAATACTTCACTAAAATATAATTGCAATAATAACCATACCAAATAACAAGAGCGCTAGCACTCAGGATGACTAGTGTGCCTCAGAATAGAACGTTCATTGCAGGAAGCTTAACTAGAAACGTCTAACTACTTGATGTGTGACCAAGGAGCTAAGCTAGTAGCCATCCTACACTCCTAAGTTGCAGCAACAGTATTTGTTGTACTGTAATATTTTTGTAAATCATATCTACCTTGCAATTCATGTTCTGGTCCATGTAATTTCTTTCCTCGGAACGGTTTCCCAGCATCCTCCCGCAAGAGGGAACTCAGCCTTCATCTTTGCACCAATGGCATCCATATGTTGCCGTACTTGTGCAAACGAAACAGACATCCCCTCGAAATTCATCCATGTTTCAACTTTGGACGCAAGACTGCCATGCACACCTTGGTTTAATTGAGGGAACAATGATATAGATATTCTCTCAAGTGCCGGTCGTGGAGCCCAAACCCCAAAAAGAAGATCAGCAACCTCCGTCTCGCAGTTTGTTCCCATGAACACACTGAGCCTTATCTCTCGAAGTGAACCTAGTTGCTGTTCAACTCTCCATGTTTTCCACAAGCTGCAGTCAGTGCTTTGCCATGTCTTTTTTCACTTCAATTTCATCGCTATCCTGACATACGAGAGAGTAACAAGTCTCATTGATCAAACTTAAATAAAATTCCAAAGATATGTGAAGTGCTACTAATTTTAGCCTTCCTAAATATACAATTCAACTACAGGTATCATTCACATTATTAGGAGTAAAATAGATAGTTTGATAGCATGTACAGTACTATTTTCTGTAACACCGTTTTTCATTAAAACCTTTTTTATCTTCAGAATGGTGCTATGCTGCATGACAGACTAAAATGTTGGAACTGTTGAAATTCAGGGAAAAGCAACTTATCTTGCATAACATTTTATGAACTGTGGAGATATAGATACTTACTGGAACCATAACACAATCTGCATTGAACCTTGAGAACTGGTGCAGCATCGATAGGTCAATGTGAAGTCGTGTTAGATTGGGGCATTGCTTGAGGAAGGATATGATAACTGGCGCAATGGGACATCTGATAAGCCGTAAAATCGCTTTAATCTGCAGCGAGAGTGCTCTGACATTAGGAAGGTGTGGTACATACTCCAACTCCTGCACAGATGAAAAAATTGCATGAGAAAATACGTGCTATGTAGTGTCGGACGAGACTGGGCTAAATAGCGAGAACTCATGATCTTATAATTCCAGAACATGAACTTAAACAAGCGCAGATACCTCTCTGATTAGGATGGCCGGAGAGGTGGAGTCTGGGATGTCAACGCAAACACTGAGATGGTAGGCCCTAGAGCACATCTCCAGTAACCGCACAGTGCTAACAGACTGTAGCTCTTTACCGGGCAAGTACAAACAGAGACCAGACAGACGCCGAATGCAATGACTGCCATTCAGGAAGCAGAGGTGGTCCGGGAATGAGCCAGACCAGCTGACATGCTCAAGTCGAGGAGCCGAGATCTCAACCACGGTGTCCATGCCCCACTGCGAGCAAGAATCGAAGCAGAAGAGCACAACCAGAGTGCGGAGATTGGAGGACGCCACCTGCAGCTTGGTTAAGGTCTCGACGCCATCGACCTCGAGCTCCTCCAGCATGTCCAAGTGGAGCACAAACGGCCACAGAGCAAGCCCCCCCTCTGCAGCCAGGCCCCCACTGACCTTGCTAAGGAGCAGCTTCCTCAGCTGAGGACAGCAAGATGGCAGGAACACGCCGAGGGAGCGCACGTGTTCCTGTAGCCGCACCCTCGAGAGGGTCAGCTCCGTCAATCCGTCGAACGACGTCGCTGCGCCGGACTCCGGGAGGATAAGCGGGCAGTGATGGAAGCAGGCGCCGCTGAGTCTGAGGGCGATCGAGTTGGCTCTGAGGCAGCGGTCCCGGAGCCGTCACGGTGACAGAGACCGATTCGACGGCGCGCTCCATGGCGTCGCGGAGCCACGCGGCGGTGGCGGGGCCGAGGTTGTAGTCGCAGCCGAGGTCACGTGGAGCGCGGGGATGTCGGGCGCGCCGTACCGCGCGAGCGCTTCGCGCGCGAAGCCGAGGAACCGGCCCTGGGGCAGGCCCTCGTCGGAGAGGTTGAGCGCGGGCATGTGGGCCCAGGCGCCCCGAAACCTCCTGGAGAGCACGGACATGCGCACGGCATCCGCGGCCGGGAGGAAGGAGAGGACGATCTCGAGGATACCTTCAGGGAGGTCGCTGAGCCAGTCGGCGCCGCCGCCAACTGCAACCTTGCGATTTCGGGGCACCGCGCGTCTCCTGTTGGTGCGATTTCCTGGCATCGCGAGTCTCGTGTTGGTGAGCGGGTAAGATAAGGGCGTGTGGAGGACGGAAGGAAGGGAGGCACGGTAGGGTTTCTCCACGCCGGCGACGACGGCAGAGGAGAGCCGGCGCGGCGGGGGGCCAAGGTTTTGGGTCGCCGGGTTTGGAGGTGGGGATTGGGGTTTTTTTATTATTATTTTTTATATAAGAAGGATCGGGAGCGACGGGGAGGAAGCGGACGAGGAGGCTGCGTGGACTGCGACGGGAAGGGTTGCCCACGTTCTCAAAGGCCATCTTTGGCCCACAAGAGAATCCATTTACAACTGGAGCTCAGGCCTCCATTTATTTAGTAGACCTCGCTCCCCTAAATAAAAATAGTAGACCTCGCATCGGCTCCAAAATCACATTCATTGTTGATGGCCTGATGCTAGGAGAGGAAAAAAACTTAGGTAAACAGTGCATAAACAGTGAATGCATGCATCAGAGAAGCAGAAGCTGGAGCTAGTGGGAAAATAGGGGCCTAGAATTCATGGTTGCGTTAGTCTGTTGCAGTATATGAATTTTTCATCGTTTTTTTTGCTCTCTTGATTTAGTAGACTTTTGTAGCACTAGCAATCTACTCCCTCCGTCACATTGCATTTGTTGACTATGTATCATCTTATTTAATCATTCGTCTTATTTAAATTTTTAGTATAAATATTATTTATTTTGTTATGATTTATTTAATTATTAAATATACTTTAATATTGATTGATTTATTTTATTATTTACAAAAAAATTTTAAATAAGATGGACGATCAAAGTCTAAAAGTTAAAAACGACAAACTCAATGGGACACATTGTTTTTTTATATTTAATTTTTTTGATGAAACTGGAGGGACAAAGCCCCTAATAAAAAGGTAGAGGTACATGCCAAATAAAGATACATTAAGGGACAAGAAAAGAAAGAAATAAAATAAAGTAAACATAGAGGATTACAAAACAGAAGCTATCCATTGATCAAATTGAAGGGAGAGGCCTGCATTTAATCTATGTGTAAGCAAGAGTAGTTCTTTCTAAAATATTTCCCTGGCCTGTTAACTGTTGGTTGTATACCATTAAAAATCAGGTCGTCTCTTGATGTCCAAATCGCCCAACACATTAAGATGACCGCCGCCATGAAGAATCTTGAATGTAATCTGTCCTGAAGTATTTTGCAATTTCTAGGAAATCCAAGTTCACCGTTGAGTCTATGCCAATAAGCTGCAAGCATTGGCTTGCAAAAGGACACTCGAGGAACAAATGTTGACATGTTTCCTCAGTACTTTACAGGCATAAGACATAGTTGTATGATTCAATGTTGAGCCTTTTTTTTCCTATGCCATTAAAAAAGTTGCTCTAATCGTTCACGCCACTAAAAGATGGCTTCTCGTGTGTATGTCCCTGGATCTCAAAACTTTTCTCTCCCACGCCCTTCCGTCCACATTCCGTTTGTTTTGTGCCATTTGAGAGCCTTGACAGGTGGGGTCGGCTTCGGCAAATGACCTCGATTGCCCCAGGCTGTAGGAATAACTGAAGGATGTCATGTTGACCAGTTGACTCCTCGTCACTCTCTCCCGAGCGCTCCTCTCTCCCCATCTCTCTCTCTCTCCCCTTCCTATCCCCATCCCTGAAACCCTAGCGGCGATTGAGGGCGGTGGCTGCGGCGGTGGTGGCGGGCATTTGAGCGGCGGCTGGCTACGGCGGGAGGGGAGACAAGAAGAGCACCCATTCTTGCTCGAGCTTGCGCGGGATGGCATAGAGGAAGAAAGGAGGTCCCGTGCGGTGCATGACGATGAGCATGGAGGCTACCGAGCGCCCTTCCTGGTTGTGAGAGAGGTAAGTTCCACTGTTTCCTTGATTGGTTGTGATTGCTGCCTGCTAGGTGTAGATCTAATTCTGTTATATGTGATTTTTGTTTGGTAGTTTGTTTTCCCCTTTGTGATTCTTGTTGTTCATCTATAGGATGGACCCAAATAGTAGCTACAACCTAGAAATTCGGATTGTTGCTGAAAATACTCGTGCTGACTGGTATAGCTTGAGTGAAGTTGTTGATGCTGATGTTGCAAACTACACAAATGTGGTGAAAGGTGTTGTTGATAAGTATCCTGGTCGCTATGGGGAAGTTTACAGTCTCTTTTACTGGTGCCTTGACACAAAGATGAACATCCCCATCTCCAATAACCACCACTTAGTTGAGATGTTTGCCAAAAATAGAGCTACCAAGTGTTGTTTCATGACCTTAGCCTACCATAAACCAAACTGTGAGCCTCCTACCATTCCTTCTTGGGAACCACTGCTGAGCAATTTGTTGAACCCCCCTCACTCCTTCAATGGAAACTCCTAGCTTTGTAGAACCATCCTAGACACAAAATGAAAGTGCAGCTGATGAATTCTTGGCCAACCCAAACCCTGAAAATGAGCATGTGGGTGTTGATGATGAATTCTTGTACCTTGACCTTCCACCACCTCTAAAACCACAGCAACCAGCTCCCCCATTGGCACAGCTCCCAGCGCCTGCAGAAGATCAGATACAATCTACAACCACTGAAAGGGAGTGTCCAAGTCCTGAGCCAGCAGAATGCTCTGAATCTAAAACTGAAAATGATGCTAGTTCAGTTTCTGATGATGACTACGATCCTGAAATGGATCCTGATGAAATGGTTAAGGATCATGAGCCTAACTACATGGCACATGCTGATTATGACAAAAACAACCCCCCATGTGTGTTGGAAGCATGTATGCAGACATGTTTGAATTTAAGATGGCTTTAGCTACTTATGCTGCAAAAATGAGAGACGATATTTCATTCAGAAGAGTGATACAGGAAGGTACAGAGTGTACTGCTTATGGAGGAATGAAGGTTGCCCCTGGAGAATCCATGCATCAAGCATGAGGGATGGCAAAACTATTCAGGTGATTCCTCTTCTATGTTCAAATTTGTGCCTTCATTGATATATGTTCATACTTGGCCTTTTCATAGATGTTTGCTTTCATGTTTTCATTTGCAGATTAAGAGGAATCTAGATAACCATGATTGCCAGAGCCAGAAGACCATTGGTGTTCCTGTAGGCTGCACCAAGTACTGGGTTAGTGACAAAGTGATTGATTGGCTCAAAGAAGATGGGACTTTGGGTGCTACTGAGTTGATTAAGAAACTGAAGGAACATTTCAAAGTTGAGATGCCCTACATGAGAGTGTACAATGGTAAGAATCTTGCTATGGACAAGCTTTATGGGCCCTGGGACAAGAGTTTTGACAACCTATACAGATTCAAGGCACAGATAGAGAGTGAGAGCCCCGGGTCAGTTGTTGTGATTGATAACCACATAATTGTCGTTACCGAGGAAATGGGTACCCCAAAACCCCAGGTTTACCGAATCAAACCCCGCAAAAATGGCAACTCGACCCCTCCTGTGACCTCCCGCGTGAACGTACAAAGTCCCGCAGACTGAGACACTTCGGGCCGACCCACGGACGACGACGGCCCAAAGCCAAAGCCTGCTCGAGAGGCTACCGAACGGACTAGTACTGTACACTCGAAAAACTACCGAACGGACTAGTACTGTACACTCGAGGTTACAATTCGGGCGACCCCTCGAGGATGGAACTTCGCCCAGCGAACGAGCCTACCCTCGAGGACGTAACTTCGCCCGTCGAACGAGCCTGCCCTCGAAGACGGAACTTTGTTCGTGCGAATGGGCAGCCCTCGATGAGAGTACACCCCTCGTATTACCAACTCCCCCGTACGGATCCGGGCGCATTTAATGCGGTCTACCTACCCCCGCCTAACCGCATGGCCACAGTTACGGTAACAGTTGCAGGCATGACGGTTAAATCTGCTTTTACCGCCCATACCCAGGAATCCCGCGAGTCGTACTACGCTGTTGCGCCATACCGAGCACTGTGCCACGTCTAGTACCACCTCGAGACGCATAAACCAGCACGCTTCCTGCATTTTCTGGGATTCGGCCTTATCTGGTGAGGCTCGACCTCCTCGGCACGACCCCCTCGACTCTGGCCAAGACCCTCGACCGTCGCCCCTCGACTTCACCGAGCGAACCCTCGAGCTGAACTTCAACAACTCCCGACGCGACGGCTGCAGGGCCTCCCATATCGACGTACATCACTACAGCGGCACCGACGTGATCGGCCTCAACGTCGTACGTCATCAACGTCATACGAACTCGAAATACATGTACACCTGTGCCCCTCCTTCATCTATAAAAGGAGGCGCTAGGGCGTTAGAGAAGGAGACCGGACTCAAACCGAGAGAATCTAGAGCATAGAAACATTAAGGCTTTAGATCATAGAGCGACACCGTGAGCCTGTGCAAGGTCGAGAGCAAGGCGTCCGAACGCCCAAACTCCACCTCACACTCCTCACACCTGCTTGTATTTTCCCCTGTACTAGCACTTCGGTGCAAGATAACACGAATCATCCTCCCCCCGCTGGACGTAGGGCCTTCTTTGCCCAAACCAGGATAAATCATTGTGTCCTTCTTGCATCACCCACCGGATTAGGGAGCACGCGAATACAATATTACTCGTTGGTGTTAACCCCTCGAGGGTCAGAACACCGACAATAATAAACAACAAGCTTAGGTTCAACAGGCTTTTTTTGCAATGAAGGCTTGTGTTGATGGGTTCCTTAGGGGTTGTAGACCCTATTTGGCAATAGATAGCACTTTCTTGTATGGTAGGTTCAGGGGTTAGTTGTGCATAGCATGTGCAGTTGATGGCCACAACTGGATGTATCCAGTTGCTGTAGGTATCATAGATTCTGAAACCAATGACAACTGGGTGTGGTTTATGAAGAGGCTGAAGGAAGCAATAGGCACCCCAGATAGTCTCTGCATTAGTACAGACTGTGGACAGGCAGTGATGCATGGGGTCGGTGAGCTTTTCCCAGATGCAGAACATAGAGAGTGCATGTACCACCTTGTACAGAATTTTAAGAAGAGGTACAATGGCAAGATTTTTGATGATCATCTTTGGCAGGCCTCTTATTCTTGGTCTGAGTACTGGTTTGATGTGCACTATGATGCAATGGCTAAAGCCAAACCAGAGGCTATGAAGTATCTGAAAGAAACTCACAAGAAGTTGTGGACTAGGAGCCAGTATAAATTTGGCAGCAAGGTTGACTATGTTACCAACAATTTGGCAGAGTCCTTTAACAACTGGATAAAGAAAGACAAAGGGAAGCACCTTGATGACTTGTTGGATACTTTTAGGCAGAAGTTTCTGATTAAGTGGAATATTAGGAAAAAGGTTGCAAAGAAGTTTGATGGGAAGATCCTGCCCCACATTGTTAAGAAGTTGAGGGAGGACAACTTCAACTTAAACATTGATGTCATTACTGAGAGTGATGGAATTGTAGAATTACGTGCAAAAGGGAGCAGTGACAGGGCATTCAGGTTTGTGGTGAACTTAAGATAGAGGACCTGTGTATGCAGGAAGTGGCAAGGGACTGGAATACCATGTAGGCATGCTATTGCCTACATCACCTCCATTCCAGGAGCAAAGCTTAAGGACTATGTAGATGACTGCTACTCAGTGGAGAGGTTCAGAGCTACATATGAAGGTGTGATCCCATCAATTCCAAACATGTCCATGTGGCCCAAAGCCACTCATGGATTTTTTTATGCACCCTCCTTTACTGAAGTCCACAGCTGGAAGAAGCAAGAACAAACACAAAGGAGCACTAGAAGGAGGAAGCAGGAAGAAGACAAAGAAGCATGAGTGCCCTATATGTCATAAGTTAGGGCACCACTGGTACACTTGCAAAAATGGTGATCCAGTTGACATAGCTGCAATGGAACAGGAAAGGTAAACATCATTCACTGTTGGTCAATGTTGACTAACTTGTTGGTTAATGATCACTAACTTTTGTTCAATGTTGACTGCAGGGGTCCCCCAAAGAAGAGGCAGAAGAAAGTAGCCTTAGCCAACACAGAGACAAGCATTGTTGATGCTACACAACCTGTTGGCATGGTTTACCCAGCCAATGAGGCTGTGGACAATGCAGTAGTGCAGCCAAGGAAGAGAAAGACTTCAGCTGCACCAAGTAGCAACGAAAGCAAAGCCTCATCTACAAGGTATGGTTGTATGCTTTGTGACTATTTCTTTACTACTTGAAGATCTGGAACTATTTTGTGACTATTTCTTTACTTCTTGAAGATCTGCAACTGGATCCAATCAACCTGTTCCTCTCCAAGCTGTGTACCTAGCCCCTTACCATGCCAGCAGTGAAGCAGCAGACAGTGCCACAGTTATGGCACCGCTGAAGGAGCATGAGTCTATCCAGGTTGCCAGTCCTCTCAGGAAGAAAATATGTGTCAAGAAGAAGCTTACACCAAGGAAGGGTGATCTTGGGAGTCCTATGAGGGCCAATGAAAGCCAGGTTGTAGTTGACCCTTCTAGCCCAGCTGCAAATACCAGAGGCAAGAAGAAGCTACATCTTGGTTGAAGCACAGGTGACTCCTAATCTTTTGGTTGAATGAGAACTTGTTTATGAACACCTTTTCTTTTGAAAACCTGAGACAATGTTTGTGATGTGGTCATGTGCTATGGTGTAATGTTGATGAACTGAACTGAACTTATGTGCTGTGATGTAATGTTGGTGAACTGAATTTATGTTGGTGATGTAATGTTTGAACAAGTCACACTTTGGACATGTTGTTGTCATATTGGTTCACCTTGTGGTTTAAAATGTCATTGCATCCTTCATTCATTGATTGTTCATCCATACATTCATAACATACAATGGCAAACACACACACACCTACTTCTTCATTATTGCATACAAAGCAAGAAATATTGCAATATAGACTAGCTTTTCAATCCATTTGAGCTGCTGGAGAAGCCCATCTGCCCTGTCATGTCTTCCACCAGCATCCTGGAGAGCAGCTTGAGTTGGAGCTGCTGTTGGTGCTGCCTGGATGCCCACTGGAACTGTTGTAGGTGCTTCTGACATTGGTTGCATGGCCACTGGAGTCATTGCCTGTTTAGGCAAAGGAGCAGCATGGTCTTCTGGAGTGAAATCCATCTCATCCTCCCACTGATAGAATTGGCACCCATCAGCCTAACCACACAAATTCATAGTATTAGCACCAGCTTAGAAGAACAAGAGCTGAAGAGCAAGAAAAATGAAGAACAAACCGAGAAGTAGGGACACTTGTGGAACACACGGTCGGTGTTCTTCCTTGTCCTTATGGTGAAGCAATTGGCAAGCACCCTACAGTTGGGGCAAAAAACACGCCTCACGAGCTGCCTCTCAAGGTTGGAGCTTGAAGCTTCAGACATGGCCACAGAGTGGGTAGGGATTGAGTGGAGAGAGGTGTGAGTGAGAATGGAAGGGAGGGGGAGCCTATATATAGAGCAGGGCAGGTTGGCGCCGAGAGCCAACCTTGTTGGCGCCAAAAGGCAACAGGTTCGCGCCCAGCAGCTAGTGGCACATGAGAAACAAAAGTCTTAGGGGCATTGAAGTCCTTTGCCATCCCACTTTGACACACCGTAACAGCTACAAACAGACGGAAGGGCGTGGGATAGAAAAGTTTTAAGACCCAGGGACATACACGTGAGAAGCCATCTTTTAGTGGCGTGGACGATTAGAGCAACTTTTTTAATGGCACAGGAGAAAAAGGCTCTTCAATGTTCATATTCTTCCTTCTCAAAATGTTTCGAGAACACCTTGTGTTTTGGCTGGCAGAAGCAACCCCACAACCACTTGTATACATTATGAATGTCTTCATGTCCCATCAAAAGCTTGTATGCCCTGAAAGAACTGAAGTTGTTGCCCCATCTATACTTCCAAATGACTGCATTCTGTGTTTCTGGAATGTTTTCTAGTAGTTGTGTCAGTTGTTGTAATTGTTCATAGGCAGTTTCTGAAACCGGCAGGTGAAAGAGCTGAGTGATGTCCTCCTAAATTATTACTCTGTGCACTGTGATTGCCTTGTTCTTTGCGAACGAGAATAGTTTAGGTCCTAACTTGTATTTTTTTTTTGGATAATTAATTTAGGAACCAGCGTGGAAACATTGGTTGTGCTTCGAGTTTTACAATAACAGAAACATGGGGCTGCTACAAGGGAGAACTACGAAGGAGGCAACGCAGGAGCTTGAGGCCATACTCGGCAGCAAGCCCGGTGATGCCGACGCAATGCGAGAGCTCTTCCCCGACGCTGCGTGGCGACGGCGGCCGCGCGGACGATGCGGCGGACGCGCTTGACGCCACCACCAATCTATGAATCGAAGCCGATGCGCGCAGATTAGGTTGTCGATTTAGTGAGTAATCCGCTTACGATGTAAGGTGCGGGAGTAGCGCGTCATGTAATACCTTTGCTCCCAAAACGTGTAAAATCGCATGTTGTAAGAAATTTTTTTACTTAAATACAAAGATGCTTAAGCCTTTTGCGTATTCAAGAAAAAAAAAACATGGACCCATGCCTCAGCCATTGTCGGCGTCATTCCGATTCGTGTATCGGAGATCCAGCATATCCATGCGACAAGGTGAAAGCAGAGCGGTGGCAATGAGCTTCAAGCGTCTTCTTCACATTTTCTGAAAGGCTGAAAGAGCGCGACATTGTTAGTTGTTTGTGGTCAACACGGAGCACTGCAGAGCACCCCGACACTAAACACATCGGGCTTCGGCCTGCTGATCCTTGTTTTTTCAGTTTCGTGTGGTTGTGAGGCTTGGTAAGCCTAGGCTTCCTATTTGCGCTCTTGTTATATACTTTAAACTGCTCTTCTGCTTAATGAAAGATGTGTTTTGCATGATCTAAAAAAAATCTTGCAAGTTATGTATTTTTTTTCATAAACTTTGTGCGTACTCAGCCTTGTTTATTTGTTATTTGGACAGGATGCGGTCTCCACTCTCCAGTAGCAAAAATATGGCAAACAATTTTCGAAGTAAACGCTGGTGCAGAAGAAAACATGGCACTTGCATTGGTACCACAATACTTCACCAAAATAATTACAATAATAACCATACCAAATAACAATACTTGCACTCAGGATGACTGGTGTGGTCTCCTGATCACCATCACCTCATCCATTGCAGGAAACTTAACTAGAAACGTCTAACTACTTGATGTTTGACTAAGGATTTAAGGAACTAGTAGCCATCGTACATTCCTACAATGCAGCAATAGTAGTTGTACTGTAATATTTTTTGCAGACCATATTTACGTTGCAATTCATGTTCTGGTCCATGTGAGTTCTTTCCTCAGAGCGGTGTCCCAGCATCCTCCCACAAGAGGGAACTCAGTCTTCATCTTCGCACCAATGGCATGCCACAATACTCCGCACGGAAAACTGCCGACCGCACCTTGGTTCACTTGAGGGAACAATGATATAGATATTCTCTCAAGTGACGGTCGTGAAGCCCTAACCCCAAAAAGAAGATCAGCAACCTCCATATCGCGGTCTGTTCCCACGAACCCGCTGAGCCATATCTCTTGAAGCGAGCTAAGTTGTTGTTGATCTCTCCATGTTTTCCTTTTGCACTTGGGGCGGTCAGTGCTTTGCCATGGCTTTTTCACACCATCAGTTTCATCGTTATCCTGATATAAAAGAAGACTCATTGGTCAAACTAAAATAAAATTCCAAAGATATGTGTGAAGTGCTAGTACTGATTTTAGCGTTCCTGAATATACAATTCAACCACAGTTGTCATTCACATCATTAGGAATAGAAAGAAAAGCCAAAATATTTTATAATTCGAAACAGAGGGAGTACAATTTTTTGGTAACAGTATTTTCTGTTAAAACCTTTTTTATCTTCAAAATATGGTGCTACAGCGCATGCCAAGGTGGTGGCCTAAAATGAGGGAACTGTTAAAATTTAGGGGAAACAACTACATTAAAAATCTTCAAAGTACATAGATCTCACCACTGCCTACTACCTAAGCAAACATGTCTTGCATAATATCTTGTGAACTATGAAGATTTAGATACTTCCTGGAACCACAAACCACTCTGCACTCAACCTTGAGAAAATGTTCAACTTCGACAGGTCAATGTGAAGTCGTGTTAGGTTGGGGCATCGCCTGAGGAAGGATGAGATAACTGGCGCAACGGGACATCCGGTAAGCTGCAAAACCGAAATCATCTCTAGGGAGAGTACTTTGACGTTAGGAAGGTGTGGTACATGCTTCAACTCCTGCACAGATGGAAAAAGAACATACCATGAGAAAATACTTGTTTAAAACATGATGAACTTGAACAAGAGCGCGCTGATACCTCTCTGTTTAACATGAGCGGAGAGGTGTAGTCTTGGATGTCAATGCTAAGAACGAGATGGTTGGCCCTAGAGCACATCTCCAGTAACCGCACTGCGCTTGCAGACCGGATCTGTTTCCCGGGCAAGTAGAAACAGGGACCAGACAGACGCCGAATGCAATGACTGCCATTCAGGAAGCTGAGGTGCTTCGGGTGTCTATGTCCCACTGCAAGAAAGACTCGAAGCAGGAGAGCACAGCCAGGGTGCGGAGATTGGAGGACGCCACCTGCAGCTTAGTAAAGGTCTCGACGCGATCGACCTCGAGCTCCTCCAGCATGTCCAAGTGGAGCACGAGCGGGCACAGGGTAAGCCCCTCCCCACTGACCTTGCTAAGGCGCAGCTTCCTCAGCTGGGGACAGCAAGATGAAAGGAACGCGCCGAGGGGGCGCATGCGTTCTTGTAGCCGCACCATGGAGAGGCTCAGCTCCGTCAACCCGCCTAACCACGTCTGTGCGCCGGGCTCCGGGAGGACAAGGGGCAGCGCTGGAACCAGATGCTGCTCAGTCTGAGGGCGATCGACTTAGCTCGCAAGCAGCGGGGGAGAGTCAGCCAGTCCAGGGCTCCTCCCCGCGCCGTCACGGCTTCTCCCCGCGCCGTCACGGAGACAGAGATCGATTCGGTGGCGCGCTCCAAGGTGCCGCGGAGCCACGCGGCGGTGGCGGGGCCGAGGTTGTAGTCGCAGCCGATGGTCACGTGGAGCGCGGGGATGTCGGGCGCGCCGTACCGCGCGAGCGCCTCGCGCGCGAAGCCGATGAACCGGCCCTGGAGCAGGCCGTCGGAGAGGTTGAGCGAAACCGCCTGGACAGCACGGACGTGCGCACGGCGTCCTCGGCCGGGAGGAAGGAGAGGACGAGCTCGAGGATGCCGTCGGGGAGGTTGCTGAGCCGGTCGGCGCCGCCGCCAACTGCAGCCTCGCGATTTCCGGGCATCGCGAGTTTCCTGTTGGTGCGATTTACTGGCGTCACGAGTATCCTGTTGGCGAGCGGGTAAGATAGTGTCAGTGCATGCAAATAACCCTATACCCTATACGTTCATCAAGTCCAAGGACGAGGTGTACCTCTCCGCGCTGCTCGAGAAACCGCCAAGGTCATGGTATGATGATCATCATGCTGACTATGGTTATTTGCATGCACACAAGATGATCTTTGTAAAATAGGTCTGATACAATCTAACTTGTTGAACAATAAATAATGCAAAGGATTTTGAATCTGTTTTTCCAATCCAATATTTTAGAGGACACCGTCCTCTTTCAAATCAGATTAATTGTCAAACCATTGTTTGTGCACTGATACTAGTTCCTAAGTGAGATTTGATTAGTTTAGTTAGCAGTACAGTTCCAACGACACGCTGAATTAGACGCTGTGGACACGAGACAAAGCAACCACATGTACTTTAAAGGCTAGGTCAAATGAGCTCAGGATTCAAGATGCTCTAACTTTTATCTGGATTAGCTTATACGAAGCTTTATGTGCAGATGTCGTAGAAAACAATTTTCGTGTGCTCATTCCAAGCCACACAGGGGCTTGCTTGTAGTGGTATCTCTTGGCCAGAGATGAGACGCAACTCTTAGTAATTCAATTCGAAGGTCCTTTGAATTAAATCTGATATAAAATATGAGAATGAATCTGATATCAAAAAATGAGAATATACTTTACACCACTGATATTTCACTTTTTCGGCCAACTTATCTCATGTAATAACTTGCACTACCCTAGACTAGTTTTTGCCTAACAGTGGGGAGCACTCCCCTCGGCTGGGATCCTCCGTCAGGGGCGCTCCATCTTTCCCCGCGTGTGCAGCAAAGCCATGACGGAAGAGGCCTGTACCATCAGGGACGACGTTGTGTGGAACCCAAAAGCAGCTCCTCGCCCTGAAAATGCGAGACTCGCGCGCTCCAATCCAAATCTCCGGCCCTGAAAAGAAGACTCGCGCGCTCAGCCCTAATTGATGGCCCACTTGTAAGAGAGAGTATGCGAAAAGGAGGCCGCAATCGTGCGAGTGGGAAGCATGCCCAGCGAAAAAAATCTGGCCAACCTGACGATGCCGTACGTAACTGACAAGTAAATTATGGACCTTTCATGACGGCAGGTGACTGACAGGGAAAGTTTGAAACTTCCTTGTAGGAATAGTCACTGACAGTGAAAGTTTTTCCTGGCGGCAGAGTAAAAGCCGACATGGAAGATCTCTCCTAACGATAGCAACTGTCAGGGAATAGTTCGTGACGGTTTCCATGAGGGAAACTTGACTTTCCATGTCATGTTTCTTTATCCCCAATGGATACCATCATGGATAAGCTTCCCTAACGGTTTTTTACACTTTTCTTGACAGAACCGATCGTCAGGAAAAAACTGGGCTGGGGTAGTGTTGATACACATCAAGGTCTTCAATTATATTCACTACTACAAACGATGGCTCCTAACTGAACCGCCTCTTAGTGCCTAGCAAAGAGAGCCGTCTATGTAGATGCATCTTCAAAGAGAGCCTGCTATCTAGCCACCTCTACAATTAGGTCTACAAAGTCCTCTGAAAATGCAATGATTTTCAGGTCTAGCTAGTATATATAGATCCAGTTGTGAAAATCACTTCCATCTCTCTCTCTCCTCTATGTGAAGAAAGATTAAAGTTTCATTAATTAGCTGATAGATGGAAGCGCACGACGATATTTGGCAAAGTATCCTTTTTCCTGTTGGTTCCATCGATAGCCATGCATGCCAACTCAAACAGAAATACTACTACTCTATCTACCATAGAAATCAGAAAATGTGCTACATCTACACAGATTTTTATTGTATATTTAGGGGGCATGTGTTGACACTCAAAAATGTCCAAGGGTGATTTTGGAGTAATAGAACGAATATGAAGGCCTTGGGCATGGCAAAAATCATCATCAACACATGTGCTTCGCGTGACAGGCGACTTTGGTGCTAGAACAGGCGAAGGACGCGCTGTGGAGGGGCGCCGGACGCGTCTGGCGCGCACCGGACGCGACCCAGAGCAGTCCAGGTGAGACCTCGGGCGCCGGATGCTCTGCGCTGGACGCGTCCGACGAGCGCCGGACGCGACCCAGAGCGGTCCAGGGGAGACTCCGGGCGCCGGACGCTCCGCGCCGGACTCGCCTTGCGGGCGCCGACACGACTCAACGCGCTGCGCATGGGAATCAAGCGCCGGACGCTGGGCCTAGCGTGTCCGGCGCACGCCGAATGCCACCCAGAGGGCGCTGTTTGCACGGTGCCATGCCGGACGCGTGCGCCGGACGCGTCCGGCGTCGGGTCCGTGAAACCGATTCCGTTCAGAATTGTGTTTTTGGCAATTATTGATGTGGGAAACTTGATGTACGCAAGTTGGAGTTGTTTTCCACCGGGATAGGACCACCCCTCTCTATATATATGAGAGGATCATGGCCGATTGATCCCATCCAATCAACCGTATCAAAAACAACACAATTACCTCTCTTTGCCCTATTTTCTCTCCTCAACCCCTCTACCTGCTGTCCGGCTACTCTCCCGGTGAGATTATCGGCAATCCTAGGTGGCCTTGCTGGTCCTAGGAGATCCCTTACGTGCCTCCTCCTGACGGATCCTTTCGGAGGTTGTTCTAGGGTTTTCTATGGTCTTCAACGAGCTCTACATCGGCTTATCAATCTCTAGGTCAGTTTGCCGGTCACGCTGCGTTGCTGCCGCTGTTGCAGGTGCTTCGAGCAACCTCAAGGGCGTCCAAAGCCCACCGGTGGTGTGCTTGATCCGAGGAGCGATTTTTGGCGTCAACATACTTTTTGGCGACTCCGCTGGAGAAATCAAGGCGTAGATTGACATAACCATCAACCAGCGACATGGGTATAGATGGCGATGTGACGAAGGACTCGAGTGAAGTCCATAGTGGCAACATCATCAATCCCATGTCCGTGGAGGAGCTCATGCCAGAATTGCATGCACAACTTCAGGTTCATATGCAGGATCTTTAGAAGGCTTTTCTTCAAGGTTGCTCCAAGGGCCGTCATGACAAGGTTGTGCAATTCAAGGCGCCAAGCATTGCTGAAATTCATGGTTCTTCATCATCTGAGCAGGTAAATTCTCAAGATAACCCCCCTAAGTTTGATGAAGTTCTAGTTTTGCAAGAATATGTTTGCAATATGATTGTGCAAAATAATAAGACAGTTGTTGATTCATTGAATAATACTATACGACATGCATATCAAAATGTTTCTAAACGTTTAGATTCTTTAGAAGGCAAAACAACCGATTTAGATCAATGGGGTGTTTTAGCACAACCTGAATTTGGTATGCCCCAAGGTTTTTATGATAAACAAATGTCTTATGATCAAGCTAAAAAGTTAACATCGGGCTCTTCGGTTCTTCAAACCGATAAGACCGGTCATGTTGGAACTAGTTCTACAGGTGGTGCTCAAAAATCGGTTCAAACATTACGAACCGATTATAGAGTGTCAAGAGCTTCGGAGGGTCATAACATTTTACCCAACTCACCGAAGTCTCCTAGTATGAATCCTATGCTTGAAGGTACACGTGATAAGGTTCCTTCTACCGATATCGATGATATATTGAATCGGTTCAAGGAAGATTTTGCTAAGTCTATCCAAGAGACTTTAGGTGTTAATTTGAAATCCTCCAAGCATTTGTACTCAAAACCATACCCAGCAGCTTATGATCGCGCAAAAGCTCCTAATGGCTGGAAGGTACCGGATTTCCAAAAGTTTAGTGGTAATGATAATGAATCAACCATGGAGCATGTAAGTATTTACCTTGCACAATTAGGAGAAGTAGCTAATTATGATCATATGAGAGTTCGTTGCTTCCCTTTGTCTCTTACTGGTACTGCTTTTGCTTGGTTTACTTCTTTACCACCATTAACTATTTGCACTTGGGCTGATTTAGAAGAAAAATTTCATGATCACTTTTATACTAGAGCTCAAGAAACTAGGCTAGCACATCTTACTGCCATTAAGCAAATGCGTGGTGAATCTATACAAGATTTCTTTAAGAAGGCTAGAGAAATAAAGAATAGATGCTTTTATTTGAATATTTTTGAAAGAGATTTTGTTGACATATGCTTTAATAGTTTGAATGATAAAATCAAAGATAAACTTGAGAACATTCAATTTGCTAGCTTTAGTCATCTTGTCGAGAGGGCCGTTTTCTGAGAATTGCGCCTTAAAGAATCTCGTGACACATATAAACCATATCGTTCAAATACACATGCTCTTGGTGCTTTTTTAGATGATTCGGATGATGAAAGTAAAGAGACATTGGCCGCTAAAATTAGATGGCCAGCGGAGAACAAACATGTCACTTGTCCTTCTCTCATGCTGATTCAAAAGAATCGAAGTAAGGAAGTGAAGTTTACTTTTGATATTTCTAAATGTGACTGGATTTTTGATGAGTTACTCAAAATCGGATACATTAGAACTCATTATACCATGCCTTCTGCAGATGAGATTAAGAGACGAGCTTATTGCAAATATCATAACTCTTATTCTCATGCAACTAATGATTGTAATGTCTTCCGTCGGCAGGTCCAATCGGCGCTTAATGAGGGCCGATTGAGTTTTTCTGACATGGAGATCAACAAGAATCCTTTTCCTGCACATATGAACACAATTGAAGCAGGAAGTCCAGCAATCTTGATCCGACCCGAGCAAGCCGATAAAGCTAAAGGAAAGAATGTCATTATCGGCGAACCATGTGCCGCACCGAATGCTTAAAAGAATTCAGGGCGACAAGTGGTGCTTGAGAAAGACAAGGAAGGCAAGAACAAGCTTACAATCACCGCTGGGTCAGCGGAGACTCTGAGAAGGAAAAGATGGTACGAGACGCGCGCGGCACTACAGAGGCCAGCTAGGCCGACTACACCAGACGGCCAGGCCGACTCAGGGCCGGCTAAGCCGACTGTTTCAGTCGGCCTGGCCGGGTCCGGCACAGGCCAGCTAGAGCCGGCTAAGCCGACTGCCTCAGTCGGCCTAGCCGGGTCCAGCCAGACGACTACGCCGACTGTTCCAGTCGGCCAGGCCGGTTCCCCTCCTCTAGGCAGTTCTTCTTTCGGTGTCCATGTAATTCGCACATTTATTCCTCAAAATCCGGAGGTTGGTGTCTGGAAGCAGAAGGAGCAGAAACCCAAGAAGTTTGTGGCAAAGCCACTTTGTACTTTTGATGACTTATGGCAAAGTACAAAAGGCAAAAGGCCGATTCCGAGAATCGGCCCATAAAAAAAGGGAGTCTACACCACCAAAGCGTGAAGAAAATAAGAACAAGAAAATGGTGATGACTCCACCAGCTAATTCTTCCTTGCAGGTTGCTCATCCTCGTGTGTCATGTTGGGGACCTCCAGTGGCTCCGGCTCCACCAATCATACCAACGCCGCAATGGGGACCTCGTGGGGTGTGGGTGCCATATCCTCAGGCTCCCGTGTTCCAGAGATTGGGAGATGTTGCTGGTCCATCTTCAAAGCCCTCTGTCTTTAGCCGATTGGGTGATCAATCGAGCTCTAGCGGAGCAAATTAAGAGAAGATGGTTAATATGCAGGTTGAAGCTCCTCAAGAAACAAAGAAGACTTCTATGCAGCAAATGTACATGCTAAAGAAAGCTAAGGTGTCCAAGAAACCTGTGCATGTTCCTAGTGTCATAATCGGCTCGATGTTAGCTCCTGTTATTAATGACAACAAGCCAATTCTGATTGAAGATCCAGCAAGCAAACAAAGAGAAGCTATTGAAGAAGTTGCTGGAGTTAAAGAACAAGAGAAACTACCAAGGGACCCCAAGTACACTCAACCCAAGTGGTGTCCACAAGGGTTGGATAAAACTCAAAGATGGAATTACAGCGCGCTCGGCAAAAGAAACTGAAGAAGAAAGCTCTTGGGATGGTTGAAAATCCACTTATACCAAAAAAGCCTCAAGAGATTCCACCAAAGATTGTCGTCGAAGCTGCTACACCTGCTCCGGCGACTAAGCCGGCCCTAGAGGCGGCTAAGCCGACTGAGTCGGCTGAGCCGGCTCTAGAGCCGGCTAAGCCGGCCTCTGTTGCTGAAGTTGGCTAGGAGGGCCAAGAGTCGGCTAAGCCGACTGTCCAGTCGGCTAAGCCAGCTTAGACGGCTAGGCCGACTGCAGAGTTGGCCAAGCCGTCTGTCACTGCTATTTTGTCTCCCGAATCGGCTATGGTGTCTTCTGAGGCGCCCGTGTCGATTCTTGTAGCTGAAGATCTTGGTGACTTACCAGAAGTGTTTTCTATTGTTATTGCTAATATGGTGGGCATGGAGACTCCAGAAGTGCCTGAAGAAGAGATGGTGGATTATGAGCCATCACTGCCACGTGGAGATGTGAACGTAGTATATTTCTCTTCTGATTACTACGTGATCAGCCATGATGAGGAGGAGCCACCAGCAGCAGAGTTGGTATTTGCCATTGAGGATGCTATATTCAAGAAGCCAGCGGTGTGAGTGGATCATCTTAGGCCAGTCCATTTGAAGGGTCATATCAACGGGATGCCAGTTCATAGCATGTTGGTGGACAACAGTGCTATTGTGAATGTCATGCCCTACTCATTGTACAAGAAGCTTGGAAACAAAGATGAAGAGCTAGTGAAGACCAACATGACCATCATAGGTGTTGGTAGTGAAGCCCCAATTCTAGCTAAAGGTATTGCTAATGTTGAGTTGACCATCGGGAGCAAGACCTTGGCTACAGCTTTCTTCGTCGCCGACATCAAAGGGAGTTACAATGTGATACTTGGGCGTGATTGGATTCATGCTAATGAGTGTTTGCCATCCAGCTTGCATCAATTTCTCATCCAATGGGTGGGAGATTCTATTGAGGTCGTCCATGCTGATTCATCGGTTGAGGTTGCCACAACCGATGCATGTGAAGCTAGGGGCATGGTGCTTTTGGTTGCTTGTCAGGTAGAGACTTGTCTGAGTATGATTTTGTAAGTTTCACTAGGTAAGGCTTTGTTCCTATATCCCTTAAGCCGATTGACAATCGGCTTAGCGCCATTATGTAATCAATGAATAATGTTGAATGGTTAAAGCGTCATGTTGAACAGTATTGGCCTAAAAAGACCGATGCCTGTGAAGCTATTGATGACTTTGATGAGCTCAATAAGTTGGGCCAAGGTTTTACATTGGCCGACCCTTTAGAATAAGTTGATATTGGGGATGGTTCTGTGCCGCAATTGACGTTTGTTAATAAAAACTTGGAAGCCGATTATAAAGCTGAATTAATCACGCTTCTCAAGGAATATTCTGATTGTTTTGCATGGAATTATACAGAGATGCCAAGATTGAGCCGAGATCTTGTGGAACATCGGCTCAAGATGAAAGATGGATTCAGACCTGTCAAACAACATCCAAGGCGTTTTAATTTGGCCATCCATGACCGAATTAAGGAGGAGATCAATAGGTTGTTGCAAGATGAATTCATTCATCCATGCCAATATGCAGAGTGAGTTTCTAATATTGTGCCTGTTGAGAAGAAGGATTCTAGCAAGATCAGAGTTTGTGTTGATTTTAGTGATCTTAATAGTGCCATTCTCAAAGATGAATATCCTATGTCTTTAGCTGACATGTTGATCAATGATGCTTCTGGACACTGAGTGATTAGCTTTCTTGATGGTAATGCTGGATACAATTAAATCTTTATGGCAGAAGAAGACACATCAAAGACGGCTTTCATTTGTCCTGGCTTTGTTGGTTTGTTTGAGTGGATTGTCATGACCTTTGGGTTGAAGAACGCAGGTGCAACTTATCAAAGAGCAATGAATTTGATTTTTCATGATCTAATTGGGGTGATTATGGAGGTTTACATTGATGACATTGTGATTAAATCGGCTGCCCATAAATCTCATTTAGCCGATTTGCGTCTTGCTTTTAAAAGGATGCGCTATTATAATTTGAAGATGAATCCGCTCAAATGTGCTTTTGGGGTGTCAGCTGGGAAGTTTCTAGGCTTCATCATTCATGACAAAGGCATAGAAGTTGATCCCAAGAGGATTGAGAACATCAAGAAGGTTCAGCCACCTACATGCAAGAAGGACGTTGAGAAATTCTTAGGCAAGGTGAACTATTTGAGAAGATTTATTGCTAATCTATCCGGGAAGATTATTCCTTTCACTCCTATACTCAAGTTGAAGGATGAATCTGAATTCACTTGGGGGCAAGCCAACAAGCTGCATTTGAAAAGATAAAGGAGTATCTATCATCACCGCCTGTTCTTCGTGCACCTAGAAGAGGAGTACCATTTAGAATCTATGTGGCTGCCAAAGAAAAAATTATTGGGGCTGTGGTGACTCAAGAAGATGAAGGAAAAGAGTATGTGATTGCTTATCTTGGTCATCGTCTTCTTGATCCCGAGACAAGGTATGCCCATATTGAAAAATTATGCTTATCACTGTACTTTTCATGTACAAGATGAGACATTATCTTTTGTCAAGTACATGTGTTGTAGCATGCTAGGACGATATCATCAAGCATATGCTATATCGGCCAATCCTTAGTGGAAGGTTAGGCAAATGGGCTTACTTTTTAATTCAATATGACTTGACTTATAAACCATTAAAATCTATAAAAGGTCAAGTTCTTGCTAATTTTATTATTAAGCACGGTATTGATCTTGATGAAGAGGTCAATTGTCTTACTTATACTCCATGGAAGCTATATTTTGACAGATCGGTTTGCAAAGATGGACAAGGTGTTGGTATTGTTCTTGTTTCTCCTAACAATGTTGAGACAGGGATGTCAAGACGATTGGAGTTTCAATGCACTAACAATCAAACCGAATATCAAGCTCTTATATTCAGGTTGATCATGTTAACTTCTATGGAGGTACATCATGTTGAGGCCTATGGTGATTCATTACTGGTTGTGTAGCAAGTTGCTGGTGAATTTCAATGTTTGGATGAGTCACTTTGAGCTTCTCTTAATACTTGTCTTGATCTTATTGCTAAGAATGTCAAATTTAAAATTCGGCATATTTCAAGACATAAAAATCAAAAGGCCAACATGTTAGCTCAACAAGCATCAGGATTTGACATTAGTGGGCGTAATTTTCATACTCAAAATAGGCCGATGCATATGGATGATCACTTTTCTATGCAGGTCAGGACGAACCGGCCTGGCCGACTGCTGCAGTCGGCCTGGCCGACGGGTCCTCAAGCCGGCCTAGTCGGCCCTGATGACTGGGTGCCCCAGTCAGCTAAGCCGACTACTGCAGTTGGCCTAGCCGACTCTGCTGACCGGGTGGTCTAGTCGGCTAAGCCGACTACTGCAGTCGGCCTAGCGGACTCCCCTGCTGGTGCTGTTGCTGATTCGCCTGATGGTGATCCAAATCGGTCTAGCTCTGATTCTAATGGTGCTAACACCAATTTGGAAGATTGGAGGACTCCCTTAATGAAATATTTGTAGGATCCTAGTACTAAAGTAGATAAGAGCGTGCGAAGGAGTGCATTCAAATATATTATTCAACATGATGAGCACTATCGAAGAACTGCTGACGATTTATTACTCAAGTTCCTAGGATATGATGATGCGAGAGTGGCAATGGGGGAAGTCCATGAAGGTATTTGTGGTACGCATCAATCAGCCCCAAAGATGAAATGGTTGTTGAGAAGGGATGGTTTCTATTGGCCCACTATGATGGCCGATTGTTTTCGTTACTACAAAGGTTTTGATGAGTGCCAACGGTTTAGCAATATTCAGATGGTACCCGCTGCAGAACTCCATCCTATTGTGAAACCATGGCCATTCAGAGGTTGGGGACTAGACTTTATTGGCCAAATTCATCCCTCATCTTCAAAGGGACATCAATTCATCTTGGTTGCTACTGATTATTTCACTAAGTGGTGTGAAGCGGTTCCTTTGAAGAATATTACTCATAAGGAGGTTATTAAGTTCATCACTAAGCATATAATTTATAGATTCAGCATTCCTCAAACTTTAACTACCGATCAAGGGACTTCCTTTATGTCTAAAGAAGTTAAGAAGTTTGCCGAATCCTACAAGATCAAGTTGGTAAACTCATCTCCATACTATGCTCAAGCTAATGGCCTAGTTGAGGCTAGTAATAAGACTCTAATCAAGCTCATCAAGAAGAAGATCGAGGAACAACCAAAGAAGTGGCATGAAACTTTGTTAGAAGCTTTGTGGGCGTATCAAACCTCAAAGCATGGTGCTACAAAAGTGACTCCTTTCGAGCTAGTGTATGGTCAAGAAACCATGTTGCATGTCGAAGTGAACTTGAGTGCATACAGATTTGCTAAACAAAATGATCTATCTCCTGTTGTGTACCATGATCTAATGATGGACAATATGGATGAGGTGAAAGATAAAAGGCTGCAAGCTCTCAAGGAGATTGAGAAAGACAAAGTACATGTTGCAAAGGCTTATAACAAGGAGGTTTGAAGCAAATCGTTTCTAGTGGGAGATTTAGTTTGGCAAACTATACTTCCTATTGGATCGAAGAGCGGCGAATTTGGCAAATAGTTGCCCAATTGGAAGGGTCCTTTTAGAGTGATTAGAGTCATCTTCGGGAACTCATACATGCTGGAAATGTTGAAAGGTGAGCCTCTCCCGAAGGTAATTAATGTAAGGTATCTCAAAAAATACTTTCGAAGTGTTTGGCAAGATGCCTAAGTGCTCTACCAAGCAATGGCCGATATATGTATCGCCCTTAGCGTAAAAAATGGCCAATGTATACATCGCCCTTAGTCGCTGGTCAGCCGATGTGATGGGTATCATGCATGTCGGTTGTGTCTTGGCAGATGTTTTCAAGTTCATGCATCATTCACTTGAAAACAGGGGGCATGTGTTGATGCTCAAAAATGTCCAAGGGTGATTTTGGAGTAATAGAACGAATATGAAGGCCTTGGGCATGGCAAAAATCATCATCAACACATGTGCTTCGCGTGACAGGCGACTTCGGTGCTAGAACAGTGACGGACGCGCTGTGGAGGGGCGCCGGACGCGTCTGGCACGCACCGAACGCGTCTAGCGCGCGCCGGACGCGACCCAGAGCAGTCCAGGCCAGACCCCGGGCACTGGATGCTCTGCGCCGGATGCGTCCAGCGCGTGCCAGACGTGACCCAGAGCGGTCCAGGCGAGACCCCGGCGCCGGACGCTCCGCGCCAGACACGCCTTGCCGGCACCGGATGCGACTCGACGCACTGCGCGCGGGAATCAAGCGCCGGACGCTGGGCCTGGCGCATCCGATGCACGCCGGATGCCACCCAGAGGGCGCTGTTTGCGCGGTGCCGCGCCGGGTCCATGAAACTGATTCCGTTCAGAATCGCGTTTTTGGCAATTATCGATGTGGGAAACTTGATGTACGCAAGTTGGAGTTGTTTTCCACCGGGATAAGACCACCCCCCTCTATATATATGAGAGGATCATGGCCGATTGATCCCATCCAATCAATCGTATCAAAAACAACACAATTACCTCTCTTTGCCCTAATTTTCTCTCCTCAACCCCTCTACCTGCTGTCCGGCTACTCTCCCGGCGAGATTGTCGGCAATCCTAGGCGGCCTTGCTGGTCCTAGGAGATCTCCTACATGCCTCCTCCTGACGGATCCTTTCGAAGGTTGTTTTAGGGTTTTCTACTGTCTTCAACGAGCTCTACATCGGCTTATCAATCTCTAGGTCAGTTTGCCGGTCACGCTGCGTTGTTGCCGCTGTTGCAGGTGCTTCGAGCAACCTCAAGGGCGTCCAAAGCCCACCGTTGGTGTGTTTGATCCGAGGAGCGATTTTTGGCGTCAACAGCACGAGCGCCCCTCCCCCCTCCCCTTCTGCCTGTCGCTTTGTTAGCTTGCTGACGTGCATGACATTGTCTCCATCTGTTTGGACGTGCACGACATTGTTGCCTACCTCAGAATGCGCAATGCTTGGACAAAAAGGCAGGCAAATCACACTAGAGCTAAAAGGTAAATAAAATTGTTCGAGCATGTCTCTATTGTGCAACACGCACAAAACAGGTAATGCCTACATTTTTCAAGAATTCTAGAGGGATTTTTTCTGATTAAAAATGGGAACAAAAGGTAATGCCCACTTCAATGTATCATCAAATTCCTACCGCCGGATAGGGATATGTACACGACATACGTGCTCGATCTTCAACACACATACGTGCTCGATCGATTAATGATGAATTGGACAACAAGAGAGGTGGTTGTAACCTAGTTATTCTGAAAGTAAATTTACAAATACTTTTGTAAACATATGCTTTCTTACGAAAAGTTTGAAACATGACTTTTGCGAACACAACAAAAATTATTAAAGGCATAACCAAGATTTTTAATATATTGTTCTTCATACAATAAAAATAAATGCAATGGAATGAATACAACAATAATTTAAATTATATTCTAAAATTATTTTATACATCACAATATTTTATTGTTTTGAATTGTCAACAAGTTAACTAGAGAAAACTATACAAATCATCAATTTGGTTTGGGGTGTGACACCTTTCCTAGCTCCTGTGAGCAAAAGTTTAAAGACATTATGGTTGTCTATGACTACATCGCCTACAAAGGGTTGGATATACAATGGGTGCCCAGGTATTCCTAGGCACACCCAACAATTATGCTATTTAGTATATATTTGTATATACATATGTATATTATGGTTAAGCTTTAATCTCAAATTTTTTTATTTCCCCGTTGTAATTTCCCTTTGTTATGAAACATCTCTAGTTTGGACTATATGTACCATTTATTTGTGGTATTTTGAACTCTTCGTATCTTTTAATCGAGTACTTTTCTTTGGCTTGGGAATACCCAACATTGAAATCCTTGATCCACCACTATGCCTGCATTGCCTACCTTTGGCTACTTTGACCAAATTGACTACCTCAGCAAAGGCTGAATTTTGAGGTGAAGCTATCGAGGGCTCATGGACATGCAGAGGAGGCTATCAAAGCAGAAATCACAAAGGTTCAAGAAAAGTTAAATGTTGAGCATAAATTGAAGAAGAAAGTGCCCCCATGAAATTTTTAATAGGGTTTTGACATTGAGTTTTTAGTGAGGCGCACATATGTCAGTTAAAATGAGCGATCCTCGCATGCAAGTTTGAGTTGTATCTATGCCGCATTTAGTCATTTTTAGCTACTAGGTCCTATTACTCATGAGGAGCTATAGTTGGGGGTGTGGCATATGTAGAGAACCCCATTTGTGTGTAGAACGCACAATTAATAGTCTCATTGGCTAAACTGCGAGTGTTTAGAGATTGATTATAATAATTTGCAGAAACTTACTAGTAATTGCCAGGGCAAGAAATGAAAACCTCCTCCGCTCATCCTCTTATAAAAGTGAGGAAAGACAAGGTAGGAAGGCCTCATGGCCACTCGATTCTATGCTTGATCTGTCCTCACTTTCATTCCTCTCATCTCTCATGTTCTGTCTATGAACTACTAATGATAATCATAAAAAGGGATAAAAAGAAAGTAATGTCTGGTTGTATTATCACTAAAAATTAGGATATATTAACAGTAATAGATTAAGGTATTTGTAATGTGTATGCAAAATAGCTTCAGTACAATAGTCCTTATAATGATCTAGCTCTAGAAATGATACTAGTCAAATAAAACCTAGCTAGAAATGGCACTCATCGAAGTGGGCAAAGTGAACCAGCACAACAAAGCCTTCATAGCACATCGTTGCACTAGTTGTGGAGGAGTAGCAGTAGGTTGCGCCGCACCCTAGACGTCTTCACTCTGGTCATGCGAACCAAGAGACTATCCTCTGGTACAAGGACATAGGAAGCCTCTCATAGTCTCATCTACCCTAGGCGAAACGTGAAGCACAAGCACACCTACCTCTTGTACAACACCTTCAACAATGTCACAGTGCCGCTCCCAGAGCTAGACACTGTCGTCGGCCATGTAGCCAAGACCTTCAAGATCCGTAAGGTGCTAATGCGTTCTATAGCTCTAGACGATGTCATTGCCATTACAACTAAAAACTACAACTAAAACATCATTTTGTGTCATCCAGGGAAGGGTACGTTTGTGCTATCCAACTACAGGATCATTGATGTTGTGTTCCTTGGAGATACACTTTATGGGATCACCTCGGATGAAGAACTCCTTGCCTTCTATCTCGGTGAGTCCTAACATTACTAGGATTGAACTAGTCATCAAGAACATGTTGTCCAGGTATTATTATCGTCAATTTCCATGGTTTTGGCTTCAAGATGTAGTTGACACAAGTGATGAGTGGGTTGGTCAAGATGACCATAAAAAAGGCGGCAAAGAGGTGTCAGATAGCAATGAGGAGGATGAAGATTTAGGCGATGACATAGAGGAGCCAAACCAAGAAGAGAATGACAATGGTGCTGATGAGGGATACCAAGAGGAAGAGGATAGAAACGAAGACAAGGAGTCAGATGATGATGACGAGCTAGCAGACCAAGCATTTGATGATATCTTTAATGGTGATGACGTGGTATCACACAATGTGGCACCTGAGGAGTTTGACAAGCCGTTTGAGGGCGATATGACAAGGAGGTGCCCAATGAACCCAAAGATGAGATACTTATCGGCCCACATATGTTGTCAAGTCGAGGACCATATCTATTATCTCCACTTTCTAACAGCTACACTCCCGATGTTGAGGTATTCAAAGCGAATCTCAACAATGGCAAGTGGGCCACCACTAAGAGCAACTCTAACGGTTTTGCAAATGGACTTTGCACTCATGTTTTTGCAAAAAAGTATACAAAACTCCTATCCAATGGTTTTGCAAATGAGATTTGCATTTTTGTTAACTTGGCAAAATCTTGGGATGGATTGGCATATATATAAGCTCATGATCGGATTGACATTCCGTCTCGCACACTACTCCCGCGCGCGCTCTTTCCTCCCGCGCCGCCGGGTTTCCTTTTTTGGATTTTGGCAAGTCAATTTTGCCAAACCGTTGGAGATAACATTTTTTCTCCTCCCGATATTGATTTGAGAGTTGGCAAACTTTATATTTTACCAAACAAAAAATATAAAACTGTTGGAGTTGCTCTGATGGGGTTAGCCAAAAGGAGAGCTCTTTTCCTTGGTCAATCCTACGAACAACCGGTCATCCGGATGGGCCGGAAGAGGTGAGTCCATGTCATGAGAACATGCACACCGCTTTGCCTTTTTTTCCTTTTTTTTACTCTGCCTTTTTCATTGTGTTAATACATGCATGCTTGTTGATCCAAGAGTACAATGATCAAAAAATATCTTATGTCTGCCTCCTGCTGCTCATAGACCTAGACCTACTGTTTTTTTATATATGTGCAATTGATATCTAGTTTGTTTCGACGTATGTTTCTGGGTTGTTTCAACATATGTTTCTGAATTTTTCACAACAAGTATTTTTAGGTTGGTTGTTTCAACATATGTTTTAGAGTTGTTTCAACATATGTTTCTGGGTTATTTGAACATATATTTCTGAAATTTCGCAACAGGTTTTTTTAGGTGTTTCAATGTTTGTAGGTCGTTTCAATATATGTTTCAGTGTTGTTTCAATAGGTATTCTAGGGGTGTTTCCAACAAATGATTTTTTGGTTGTTGCATTAGGTATTTCTTGGTTATTTTAACATTTATTTAGGGTAGTTTCAATAAATATCTCTGAGGTGTTTCAATAGATGATTTTTGGTTGTTGTAATAGGTTATTTCAACACAAATTTGCGGGTTGTTTTGAAACTAGATCTGTTGTCGTCCAGATGAGATAAATATTTTTTAAAAAGTTTCAAAATGTATCAATGTGGAGTTTTGTTTTGAAGATCTTATCACGAGAAACACGATGGTGCAATCAGATTTCAATTATGATATATGATTTATGTGATATGACTTTTTTTAACCATAGTACATGTGCATGTACACAATATATGCTTATGGAGGCAGCAGCCGCGTGCTTCGAACGGAGGCTAGCGTCCATACGTCCAGGCGCCAACGCGCCTGAAATAAAATCGTTCGAGCATCTCTCTATCTGTGAAACACACACAAAACGGGTAATGCTTTTTTTTTTTTGAGAATTCTGGAGGGCCTTTCGCCACTCCAGTTGAATTTTATCTGATTAAAGATGAGAACAAAAGGTAATTCCCACTTGCATGTATCATCAAATTCCTAGCTACCGCCGGACAGGGACATGTACATGACATATGTGCTCGATCTTCAATGCACATACGTGCTCGATCAATTGATGATGAGTTGGACAACAAGAGAGGTGGCCGTAACCATAGACATCAAACCGATGAGACCATTGGTTCACTAGTTCAAGTCTTACGTACTGTTTAAACGCCGGTTCAATAATTTTTGAACCAGATGAATGGAATCACCCATAAATATTTCAAACCGGTGTAAAAATAATTATATATATAGATAAAATGACAGATAATGTGACCATCAAAATATAATAAAATATACAGCGATAACATTTCGTAATAGATAAGTAGATACTAGTTAATTAATAAATTCCTAAAATTGTGCTCGGCCGGACTGCATCATCGTTGTCGTGGTGCACGCCCTGCTGTTACGCACGGCCACTCGCATGATGACAAATTTTCAGCTAGAGCAGTTAGTGGACCCACCTGCACCACATATATATACACGGTGGTTATTAGATGAATTTTTTTGACCGAAGTTATTAGATGAAATTCTTCGTGAACGGTTGTTATATTAGGCGCGTGTGTCGCTTCTTCAAGCCATAACCTAGTACAGTTAGATAGGTAATTCGTTTTCGAACTGCATGTTTATGCATTGCCTATTGCCTGAACAAACACACTGGCTGACACACTGAATCGAATTCAAGTTTTTTTAAAAAAAAGTAAAGCTAACTAGAGGAAACAAGACAAAAAGCCAGCATGACTACGAACATATATATGGACGCCCTTTGCAACTTGTCGCTCGGTAGCCGCACCTTGTGCCACGTAGCAGATTCATTGTCATTGCGTGACTTAGGAGGCATAGCACAAATTGCAACAATCTCAACAGGTTGCTTCGTTCTACATCCAAAATGCAAAAGGACTGAAGTGATCCCTATGCCTAGACACTATGAACGAGCTCGTCGACCGGTGGTCTGTGGTTTGGAGCTCTCCCTTGTGATTATACTAGAGACCAAACATGGTCATGTGGAGCAGAGAACCATCAGAATCTCCCACTTTCACTAGTGGAGAAGTAAACAAAGATGACGCTGTATCAGAGACGGTCATTAGAAGCCGTCATAAGAAATTGATTTCAGACGGATTGTGGATCTAGCCGTCTCTAGTACTTGTGTTCACAGTAACCCCATCTGAAGTCACAGTAAATTAGAGACGGCTGCTGTATTACACCGTCTGAAATAACATCAGAGACACGTGGTATGGTAACCCGTTTGTGTTGCGGCCTAAACCGAGACGGTCATTTGCTCGTCTCTGATATCGTCAAACGCTGCAACGAAGTTTTACTAAGCGAACATATCACCGTGCGCCAAGATGTTCGGCCTCTAAATAAAGCCGCGGCCACGTGAATAAATAATATCCTTCACGTGCGTGGGTGTGTGTGGCGGACGCAGTAGGCGGCACGGCGGCGGTGGGCAAGCTAGCAGGGCGCGTGCGGCTGGGGGAGCGCACGGGGGATCCGGGCACGCGTGGCCGTGGATCGACACCAGGAGGATCCTCCGGCCGGAATCGAAGTGAAGGCGCGCGAGGGGGGGGGGGGGGAGGGATCGATTTGCGGCTAGGCTGAGAGGACGCGGCGGCGCGCGAGAAGATTGGGATTTGAAGGTACTCAAATCTCCTTCTGGTGTACATTTCTATAATCTCTATTGCAGATTAATCTTTTCGCCCCCGCCCACCCCGCCGTGGATTCTTCTCTCTAAATCTGAGCTTCCTCGATCAGCATATAGATAGATTTTCTTGTCTGCGGGCTACTAGCCAGCACTTAACTAATTTAGCTAGCTTTTGCAGATGGCTGCTGATGACGACGCTGGCCGTGCATGGATGTATCCCGAGAACCGTATCTGCGATGAGTATTTGATCGGCCTCAAGACATTCATTGCAGCAGCAGAAGTGGATATGTCGACTAACAGCAAGTCTGCTATGTGGTGCCCATGCCAAGATTGTGCATGCACACCTGATCATTCGTGGTTTCATGGATGGCTATCGATGTTGGAATGGAACAAGCATGGCGAGGAAGGGATAAACAAGGAAATCGACCTACAAGACAACCATAGGTCCTGCCATGCAGAGGGACTCTTTGGCCCACATGCTAATGCTGCTGTTCAGGATCTGAGTGATAGAGACGTTTTGGAGATGGGTGAGCAATTAGGCCAAATGCCAGACAAAATCGAAGAGATGGTGCGTGATGCCATGGGTGAGGCCGCTAATAAAAAGGAGATAGCAAGATTGGAAGCTTTGATGAAAGAAGCAAAACTCCCAGTGTATCCTAATTGTCCTGAGAAGTACACCAAGATGTTCATGTGTCTTAAGATGCTGCAGATAAAGGCAACCAATCATATATGACAGACCGGTGCTTCCAACAATGGCTAGAACTGCTACAAGACTTACTACCGGCGGGAAATCTCATACCAGAAACCACATACGAGACCAAGCAGACAATCTGCCCTCGACAAGGCAGTATCTACCTGAGCCCATAGAAGTGAGAGTAGCTACCTGAGCCCATAGAAGTGAGAGTAGCTAGGCCCATGTACCTCTCGCGATCCTTGTGAGACAGCTTCTCTTTGGTTGTCTGGCAATCCAAATACACGTTTGGATCTACCAACACCAAGAAATTTCTGATGAGAGGCCGCGTGCTGACGAAGTCAGGGGAAGGTTGGCACGAGCACAGATAGCCATCCCGGTCTAGGCCGACCCAGGCGCCGAGCTCGGCGTCGAAGTGGCCTGTGCCGACGAACGGCAACGCGCACTCGCCGTGCCACCTCCACACCGCCTCCACGGTGTCGAACGAGTAGGTGCCCAGCGGGGCGCCGGGAGTGTCCTTGTTGCCCGTGGTCATGAAGATGGTGCGCCCGTCCGGGTGCAAGGCGTGCGAGACGACGCGCTGCCGGGTCGTGAACGTCGCTGGCGGCGGCGGCAGCGTGTTCCAGGTCCAGCGGCCCTCGGTAGGACGATGAAGACGACGGTGCATCACGTCCTCGGGAGTGGGGGTGCGGAGCCTCCACGACATCGCCTCGAACGAGTGGTGCCCGTCCCTGTCGAAGTAGCGGTACGTGAGTATGTAGAGCACGTCGCCGACGGGCACGGAGATGCCGAAGCCGCAGACCATCTTGTCAGGGGCGTGCGCGCCGACGGCAAGCACGGACGTGTCGGTGTTGTAGACGAGGCCGCAGCGCTGGTTCATAAACACGAAGATCTTGGTGCCCAAGGCCGAGAACGTCATGCCAGTATCGGCATGGCCACGACCAGATGGTGACTCGACCCGCAGAGCTGGAGGTTCCGGGAGGTGACGAGCAACTACACCCTGGTGGTCGTCATCGTCGGAGCCGGAGCCGGAATCGAAGCTGTCGGCGTCAATCTTGTGGACGCTGTATCCTTTGTGCCAATCGTCCAAGACCAGATAGAGGTGCTGCCGATTCCACCGCGACCTCTTGCCCCGGCCACCGTGGCCGCCGGCGGCGGCGTGTAGGTTTAGGTTGTCCTGTCCCCGGCGCTTGTTATGAGACATGATTGACTGCCAAGAAATCCCGCCCACTCCTCACTGTTGTGTGTTTCGCAAATAAATCAAATCGACCACAGATATATAGCTAGAAAAGGTTTGGCAGGAACGGCCTTGGATTTATAGCAAGCGTCAAGCACGGCCGGAACGTGAACGCTAGGGCAGGAAAGGAAAGGGGAGTGTAGGATTTATACCAGGCCGTGATTGATTTTATTTTCTGTTCATCTGTTGTACGAGTCGGATAGATGGCGTACAAAAGAGGTTTTCGGGTTAATTATTACGTGCAAAGCAACAGGGCCGAAAGAACCAAAACAAAACAAAATAGGTAGGAATTGTAATACTAGTCCAAATTGACCACGCCTGAGATGGATGTGAAGAAATTGGGATAAAAAGATATTTGACTTGAGATCGGAAGAGGTATAGGGTTGAGTATGCGTGCATGTTGTGGGTGGTTGTGTTGTACCGTGTGCTCAAAAAGGTCACAACGATGTCACTGGAGTAGTGGACACCAAAGCCTGGAACTTGTCCGGTGTGCCATCCCACACCAGACTATTGTTGTTGGCAGGACACTACAACATTTTGCAGCTACTTCTTGCCCCAGTCATCCAAGATCAGATAGAGGTGCTTCTTACTCCACCGCGACTTCTTGCCGCCGGCGCGTTGGTTTTGGTCGTCCTGTCCCCAGAGTTTATGAGGCATCACTGCAAAACCTCCCCGTCAGCAGGACCGCGGGACGCTTGCCTCCCCCAGACCACGTCCTGGTTTCGAAGGCCGTATGGCCGACGAAGATTGAAGCGACACCGAGTTGGAGTTCGGTTTCGAATGGAGGAGACAAAAGGTTGATTGATCGATTTGGTAGGTAGGGAGATATACTTATTATACGGACGAAAGAGGACGATTTTCCACGTGGCAGGCGCGGTTTGAGGACCAAAAAAAAAGAAATGTAGACTATACATGTTTGAGCGAGATGAAGCTATTTGTGTTTGGGTACAACTTAGTGGCTATAACCTCGTTTAGCTCCATTGTAGCCTCATTTAGAGGTCATCTGCTAAACACCTTAGCCGAAGATTTAAAACAATAGTTTAGCATATGAAAAGAAGAAAAAGAGTAAACTGCATGGGCGGTCCTCGAAGTATTGGCCAGGTTTCATCTAGGTCCATGATCTACGAAAACGCACAATCAGCTCAGCAAACTATCTAATTGTACCAGGCAGGTCCAAAACAACCCTTGGAGGCTTTAAGCAGCACAAGTGATGCGCACGTGACCTTTGCCGGTTGCTGGGTTTTAAGCAGAGAGGCCCCTCGGCCTCATATTCTCATTTATGAACTGCAATGCAAGGCAAATTTAGAAGAACACATTTTTCAAATGCATTTTGATGCTTAGCAACCGAAGTTGCATATCCAGTCATCAAGTTTGTAGCCTAAGACAATGGCATTGCATCACATGCATGCAACCATCTACACTTTGAAGCTACAGTTCAGTGTAGGCATGCATGCTTGTGTTTATGCATTGCTCCATTACAAAAGATGTTGTACGCAAAAGGCAACTATATTGCTATCCAAAAGGTGTTGCTATCCACAAAAGGCAACTAAAACCCTGTCCTATTCCAGTCACAAAAGTCAGGTAGCTATGTTCACAGTTTCATGTGCCATTTTTAGTTGTGGTCTTCTTCCCTCCAACTCCTCCAGTGCCTTTCTTCCCTCCACCTTGTCCAACTTTCTTTTTGTTCACTATTGCCCTGCCTACCTTAGTTGCAGTAGTGAGAACTTGTGGTCTTGCTACTGGCTGGTTGGACTGAATGAAGGTGGAGTGAGGCAATGGCCCCAGCTGTTGATTTAAGCTGCTGCATTGTGTGGGCTACAAATGGATAGAAAATAATGGTGTAACATTAGTGTAAGGGAAAGGCAGAGTAAATTAGTCATGGTATAGACCAAATGGTATTCATCAAACCTGAGAAAGCATCTGTGAGAGCATCGTTTCCTGTTGCATCTTATCTTGAAATGGGTACTCAAATGGTTGGGGTGCCTCGACCTCTATGTTCTCCTACAAGAAAAGTATTGTTAACTAGGTACTTCTAGTACAATAGAAATTGCTATGTACCGTAATAGAAAATGGCAAAAAAAACATACACCATGGTTATCAGGAACTACTGGAGGTACTTCTTCAATGTCACTTGGCCTAATGCCTGCCTTCTTCAATTCACATCTCCTCACATTGTGATCTGTTGATTTGCACCAGCTACAGTGCATTATGGAGCCATGCTTTGTTAGCCTAGGTCCATTTCTGCCTTGAACCTCATAGGCATGTTTCTTTCTTGCCTTTGGTGGCCTCCCAATCCTTTTCTCATAAACTGGTGGTGCAACTGGAGGTCCTCCAACCTTCTCCCAGTCTGCCATGTCCTCACATGGCCAAATATTGTTGGCGTATGCAGCTGCAAAAGATTCAACAGAATAACATGCAGGTACCACGGTCTCTGGAGCTATCCTCTCATGCCTCAAACAGGAAATGGCATGGGAACATGGAATGCTTGTGAGATCCCATCTCCTACATTCACACTGCTTCTTGATAATATCAACAATGTATGTGTTTTCCTTGGAATGCACTTGGAACACACCCTGGCCAGCAGGAGACACATAGCAAATGTTGGCAAATTCTGCATTCTTGGCAATTTTCTTTCTAATCTTTGGGCAAACTGTTCCAATAAATTTTTTAGCTTCCTTTTGTTTGTTGTAGTGTCTAGTCATTATTTGAGTCTTGATCCTCTCCAGCATACTTAAGATGGGTAGCTCCCTAGCCTCTAAGATGTAACTGTTAAAGACCTCACAGTTGTTATTGATCAACACATCGGATTTTGGGAAAGTGCTGAAAAAGGCTCTGACCCAGGTATTAGGTGCCATTTGCTCCAACCATTGATGAGCGGCTGCATCTATTTCTTTCATTTTTTGCATGTTGTTCTCCCAATGCTTCATACAGGTGGACCTAGCACATGTCCAAAGCTGGTTTTTGAGGACATCACCTTTGAAATGGGTTGAAAAATTCTGGTATAGATGCCTCACACAAAACCTATGCTCAGCCTCAGGGAACACTTGTGCAACAGCTGGGATAAGACCCTAAAAAAGGAAAAAAATGTGTTAGGCAACAGACATGGAAATTATTTTATGCAATGGACAGGTGCAGCAGTGATTCTTACCTTCTGCTTATCTGTCATGATAGTCCATGGGAATGTGTTGTCAATGTGGAGGTCATCTTTGAGGCTTTGCAAAAACCATTTCCACGATGCCAAAGATTCAACTTCCACCACTGCAATAGCAATTGGGAAGATGCAATCATTTGGATCCATCCCTACAGCTGTAAGCAACTGTCCTGCAAACTTTGTCTTAAGGTGGCATCCGTCCAAAAAGATTATTGGTCTGCAGGCACTTAAGAAACCTCTTTTGCAAGCATCAAGAGACAAGTAACAACTACCAAATGCCCCATCTGTCAGATTAAGGTAGAACTTGCTACCAGGATTAGACCTTCTCAACTCTTGCCCATAATCCCACAACTGAGAGTACTGCTTCAACTCATCACCATATATAGTCTGCAATGCATACTTTCTTGCTCTTCATAGCTTAGTCCTGGATGGAGTAAGGTTCCATTCCTTCAGAACAGTTTTTGCAAAGCTAACTAGGGTCATCTTGTTGTCTGCCCTGAATGTTTCCAAGTACTTCTCTGCAAGCCATTTGGAGGTACAAGCCTTAATCATCCACTTTTTCTGGCAATTGTGATGGCCATCGTAAGTCTTCACTAGAAAACATTTTGTCCTATTGTCCTAGGACGCATGGAAGATCCATGGACAACCTTCATCACAATGAGCTTTGATTCTCTTCTTATCATTTCTAGGCATTTTGATATCCACCCTATTTCTAAGGCTGTACTCTTTGATGGCCGTCCTCATAAGCTGAACTGTATCAAATGATTGCCCTAATCTGAATGATGGATTCAGCAAGTCTTCCTGTCGAAATGGCCTGAACCTGTTCCTACTGCTACCTTCACCAAAATCTGCTAAGTCAATCTCTTCCTCATCAGTTGATTCATCCTCAGCTCCAACTAGTATGGTGTCAGGTTTCTTCCTCTTGAGTTTGTTGCCATAAGTCTTCTTCCATTTGAACATTTTTGTGCCCTTAGATGCCCCTTCATCCATGACACTAGCATCGACATTGTCAACAAATAAGTCATCATCAGATGCCCCTACCTCATTATCACTGTCATGAAAGTCTGAGTCATCTGAACTACTATCATCTACCTCAAAGCCATCATGTACTGCATGTTGGTTAGACTCAGTTGACTTCCTCACTGGTAATTTCTCCCCTACCTTAGGCAAAGTGCTGACACAATTTGTTACAATTTCATCCCAATTGATACCAGAAAAACTATCATCAGTATCAAGGTAAACTACTAGGTTCTTCACACTATCAATCACAGACATCATGACATGTGTGTCATTATCACTATCAATAATTCTCAACCCATCTGCTAAAGTCTTCCCTGGCAGTAACCAGTACACCTTCACTGCTGGATATGATGTCTTATCATAACCTAACTGAACCACAAAGTCTTCAATCCATATGAGTGACCAAGTATCAGCAACACAATAATCAAACCAGTCAATTTTTTCTTGGATTTAGCCACGGTTCTCCTCAACACTGATAAAAAAAACCAGCATGGTGCACCTCTAGACTGAACAAGCTAGACCCTGGACCTGCATTTTTTCAACACATTTAGTTCAACATTTCGCTGGACAATACCCAAAACCCTAGAACCTAGAACACCGCAATTCATGCATATAAATCATCGGCTTTCAATCAAAACGGTCTAAAATCTTCCACAATCGCGACAAATCCACATTAAATAACTCAAGATTGGGTTTCTGAAATCTGAACATACCGTATTCAGGGGCCGGCTGCCCTTTCGGCTCGCGCCGCCGCCCTGCTCGCGCCGCCGCCCCGCCGCCGCCCGCGCGCGCCACCGCCCGCTCGCGTCGCCCGCTCGCGCCGCCCACGCGCGCCGCCGGCGAGTGCCACTCGCCCGCGCGTGAGCCACGCGGGAGGCCACTCGCCCACGCTGTCTGTGAGGAGACCCAAGAGGAACGGGTGAGGAGAGGGTCAATTCATTTGGGGGCCTTTTAGCTAAAAACCAGGGTCAATTCGCCCACTGGGCTGTTTTGGACCAGTTTGGGCCCAATTAGATAGTTTGTGGACCTCAATTGCGCATTTTTGTAGTTTATGGACCTAGACGAAACCTGGCCGATACTTCGTGGACCGCCTGTGCAATTTACTCGAAGAAAAAATAGAAAGAAAATAATTAAATAAATACAAGACAAAACTAAGATCATCTTTGTGGTCGCGTGTTGGAACAGAATCCAATACATAATGAACTTTATTGTGACAGTCATGAACAACTATGAGCTGTTTATTAGGCTTTGTTATGGTAGTCCAAAATTATTAACTATGAGCCAATGAGATTAGATCGTTAGAATTTATATATTATTACTTCCTATGCGAGAATAGATAATATTTATTTAATTATTTATTAACTTTAATTGATGGATAAGAAAAGTTTTAGATATTAGTATAGTGCCCGTGATAATACAACGACTTTATTTCTAGAATTCACATAAAAATAACTAAGACATGACATTTTTAAATAGTTTAAGTCACACACAGTCATCTCTCCCCGTCTCCATCCCTCTGTCTCGCAGCCCATGGGAGCTACTCCGCTGACCCACGACCGGATCTGATGTCTCTGTCGATGGATTCCTCGATCTACCTACCAAATCCGAAGGCAGTGCGTTTCCTCGAAAAAAATCCTAAGGACTAAGGAGTGAGGTCGTCCCTGGCAGCTAGGGTTCACCTCGCCTAGCGGCAGGCCGGCCGGCAGCGATGGCCATGCGTTCGTCTCATCTCCGTCCTGCCGATGCCGGTGGGTGAGCCTCATCTCTTTCGCCGGTCTCCTTCTACTCTGACCGCAGATCCTCTTGTGCTGTTGCCCAGAAAGTTCAGCATAAAGTCAACTATGTGATCTGGAAATGACGGACGAAGGGAGAAGGCGATCGGAGGGCGACATGGCGGCGGGGCCTGGGGTTTAGTGATCTCACCGCCTTTCCACGCCGGGAACGACTTTCTGGCCATGACGGAGCATTTTGGAGTGATCGCTGGAGTCTATTTTACCACTGCAACGAATCCATCTTGGGTTTGGTTGTGGGTGGCCGTGCGGTTTCCGCACCTTGCCGTCGAGTATCGTCAATCTTCTGGGGCGTGTGTACGTCGCCAGATCAGAGTTCGTAGGGTGGCTGTTGTGCCTCGCCTATCCATATACTGGTAAGTTAGCGATTGGTTTTCTTCATTCTTCTTGACTACCATCCTGTCCTTCTGTATCCGCGGCATTTTCTATCTGTGGTGGGGGTGAAAAGGGATCTCCGGTGAGGAGGTTTCCCATCCGAACTGCAGGTGGTTCTTGCTCAGGTTCAGAGGACAGTGCATTGGCGGAAAGGACACAACCATCGCTGGGAATAAATGCTTTAGTCTGGAACTGTTGTGGAGTGGGGAACTCCCAAACAGTTCGTGACTTAGATGCCTTGGTTCGTCGTTATAACCCCAAGGTGGTCTTTCTGTCGGAGACCATGATTAGTGAAAGCCGTGTCAAAAATCTGAGATGGCGTTTGGGATTGAAATATTGCCTGGCTGTGGATTCCAATGGAAAACAGGGCGGTTTGTCTTTGTTATGGGATGAACATTTGCAAGTGAATCTATTGGAGATTGGAGAACATTTCATTGACGTTCAGATTGTGGAGGAGCCAGGTGCTGAGCCATGGCGAGCCACATTCGTATATGGGGAACCGAAAGTTGAGGACAGGCACAAGATGTGGGAAATCTTGATGAGGATAAAGGATAAATCTGCTGATCCTTGGCTGTGGTTGGCAATTTTAATAAAGCAATGTGACAGTTTGAAATCTCTCGGCTACTAGAAGAGGCGAGAGACAAATGGAGAATTTCCGAGATAAGCTAGACTATTGTGAGTTGATGGATGTTGGCTTTAATGGGATTCCATGGACTTATGATAACAAGAAACCGGGAGACAGAAATGTCAAGGTACGGTTGGACAGGGTGGTAGCGACGCAGGCACGGGTGAGTCGATTTTTTGACGCTGCAGTACATCACTTGAGTTCTCCATGTTCTGACCATTGCCCTTTGCTGGTGAATGTGCTTAAAGAGTGATATGGAGAGATAAGGCCCAAGCAAAAATTTTATGAGATAATGTGGGAAAGGGAACCAGCTCTAGAAGAAAAAAATTGAGTGCACGTGGGTGAAGCATGACACAAGAGGGTACCTGGGAGCTGTATGCAAAGCGCTGAAAGGAGTTATGACTGCCCTCAAACAATGGAGCAGTGAAAATTTTGGTTCTGTTAGAAAACAACTGGAACAACTTAGAGATGAGTTGTCACGCTTATAGGGAGAGAATGATGAGGAAGCTGTGATTAAAGAGCATATGCGCAAGATGAATGAAATGCTTTATAGAGAGGAGATGTTATGGTTACAGAGATCGTGAGTTTCTTGGCTGAAGGAGGGTGATAGGAACACAAAATTCTTCCATCGGAGAGCGACATGGAGAGCAAGGAAGAATAAGATCATAAAGCTTAAGCTAGATGATGGTTCCTGGTGCTGTGATCAGCGAGGTATGGAGCAGCTAACAAATAGGTATTTTATGGATTTATATAAAAAGGATCCCGACATTAACCCTGATGGAATTGTTGAACTCTTTGATGAGTGCTTTCCGGAGGAGTTAAATGAAAGTCTATGCAGAGCCTTTTCGGATGATGAAATTTCTGATGCATTGTTCCAAATCGGGCCGCTGAAGGCTCCAGGACCGGATGGCTTCCCTGCCCGGTTTTTCCAGCGGAATTGGACACTAATGAAGGATGATATTATTTCTGCAGTCAGACAATTCTTTGATACTGGGAAGATGCCAGAGGGTGTGAATGATACCTCAATTTTTCTCATCCCAAAGGTTAAACATCCTGAGTCGCTAAAGGACTATCGCCCCATCAGCTTGTGCAATGTCGTGTACAAGGTAGTGTCAAAATGTCTGGTCAACAGGTTGAGACCAGGCCTGGGGGATATAATATCTGAAAATCAAAGTGTGTTCGTTCCAGGGAGATTAATAACTGATAACGCTTTTATTGCTTTTGAATGTTTGCATGCCATTCAGCAAGATTCAGTGAGGAGTAATTTTTGTGCGTACAAGCTAGATCTTTCCAAGGCGTATGACCATGTCAATTGGAGCTATCTCCAAACCATGTTGTTGAAGCTAGGCTTTCATCAAAAATGGGTACAGTGGGTGATGGAGTGCGTAACCTCTGTATGTTTTGCTGTTCGCTTCAATGGTGTCCTCCTGGACACATTCCAACCGACACGGGGACTTCGCCAAGGTGATCCGCTTTCGCCTTATCTTTTCCTATTTGTGGCTGATGGTTTATCTAAATTGTTGCATAAAGAGTCAATGGATGGTCATGTTGAAGGTTTGAGGGTCTGTCGAAGAGCTCCAGCAGTATCTCACCTTTTGTTCGCAGATGTGCAACAGGCAGAAGCTGTCAAGCATATCTTGCATCAGTACACAAAAGCCACAGGACAGCTTTTGAATAACAGCAAGTGCTCATTATTTTTTAATCAGAATTTGGGAGAGGACATGAAAGTGGGTGTACATAACTGCTTGGGTGTGGACACTGTTGCCTTTGAAGCTAAATATCTAGGCCTCCCGACCCCGGAGGGAAGAATGAAACCAGAACGGTTTCAACCACTAGCAGAGAGGGTGAAGAAACGCTGCTCAGCCTGGGATGAACGTCTACTGTCAGCCGGGGCAAAGGATATTTTGATTAAGTCCACTGCGCAGGCCATTCCAACCTACATCATGGGAGTCTTCCGGTTATCTGCCACTACCCGTGAATCCCTTACTCAGAGTATACGTAAGTATTGGTGGGGTGAGTCAAAGGAAAAGCGTAAAACCCACTGGATCGCATGGAGAAAATTTACCACAGCTAAGAGCTTGGGAGGTCTGGGGTTCAGGGATTTAAAACACTTTAATCAAGCCTTGCTAGCTCGGCAAGCGTGGCGATTAGTGGAAAAACCAGAGAGCCTGTGCGCACGGATTTTGAAAGCTAAATACTACCCAAATGGTTGCTTGATGGATACGGCATTTCTAGTGGATCAGTCAGTTAGATGGAAAAGCAATCTGCATGGGTTGGATCTGCTCAAAAAGGGAGTTATCTGGAGAGTAGGATCTGGTGATCATATTCGAATATGGCGAGGTCCTTGGATACCAAGAAAATGGACTTTCCGTCCTTTGGGTAGAGTGAGGCCATGTCATCTCAAATGGGTGACGTAGCTGATGGACGAAGAACGAGGTGCATGGAAGGAAGACGTGCTACGCCGCTATTTCTGGCCTATAGATGTTGAGGAGATTCTGAAAATTAAACTTTCTGGTCGAAGGACTGATGATATAGTTGCCTGGTTTTATGAGATTCTGGTGTGTTTTCTGTAAAGAGTGCGTATCATTTGGTTGTACAACTGGAAGGAGTTGATACCGGTGTGGAGCAGGCCTCGTTATCGCAGACTAATGGCAGACCTCTATGGAAGGAATTTTGGAAGATACAAGTTCCACACAAAGTAAGGATTTTTGGATGCAAATTTATTAATAAAGGCCTGGCAACCAGGAGGAATAAATTTGTAAGGAGACTAGAGCAGTCAGCGACCTGTCAGTTATGCGGCATGGAGGATGAGACAGAAACTCATGCTATGTTTAGGTGCCCACAAGCTACAGGTTTGAGGGCGGCAATGCGAGAGTTCTGGAAGTTGCCGGATGACGTGCAGTGCATTGGTATGCAGCCGGAGGAACTCCTGTACCTACTAAGTTGTTTAGAGCCTGATCAGAAAGCTCAAATCCTCTTGTTATTATGGCAAATTTGGTACGTTCATAATCAGATAACCCATGATGAAGGGAAAATGTCGATTGAAGGCTCTGTTGTCTTTTTGCGGAAGTACTGGACAGAATTATGCACGGTGTGGCATGACACTGGTCAGGCACTTGCAAATGGCAAGCAGGTTGTCCGTGACTCACTGGAAGTTCAGTCAGCAAGGACAATGCGAAAGAGAAACTTGCCATGGGAACCACCTCCAGAGGGTTATCTTAAAATTATTGTTGATGGGGCTTTTGATGTAGCGTCAGGCCATGCGGGCATTGGAGTTGTGATACGGGACCAAACTGGTAGGTTGGCTTTGACAGCTTGGAGAACTATCTTCCATGTCCGAGATGCGGAGGAGATCGAAGCCATGGCTTGCCGGGAGGGCCTGCAACTAGGGGCGAGATGGTGTAAATGCAAATCATTTTAGAAACTGATTGTCTAAGTATGGTCAAGATCCTCCAAGAACAGCTGAATAAGAGGTCATGCCTCTACACCATTATCAGTGAGGCAAAGGAATCTGGGGATGAACTTCCTGGACTCATTGTTAAGCATTCGAGAAGAGAGCAGAATTGTGTAGCCCATGAGCTCACACAACTGGCGAAACGTACGTCTCATGCTGCAGTGTAGCATGGTCGATCTCCTATGTGTGTTGAGCAATTAGTTGCTCGGGATTGTAATGAACATTCTGAGTAATGAATAGAGCTCTTTTTTCTTCACAAAAAAAAAGTCACACACAGTCGAAAAACACGCTCATGCACTACAACAACAAGGCCAATAAATGTATGTTCGGCATATTATAATTTATAACTAACGGTATATTGCTCGTGCTAACGCTAACGTGACCTACAGTGATAAATTCATAAACTAATGAAATAAGACCATGCATTGTTTTATGTTAAAAGATATTGGTGGACTTCAGAAATAAGAAACTAAAAAAATAAGAAAAATTGAAAAAAAAAACTAAAAGATGATAAAAGGAAATTCAACATGGCATTAATAAACTTGGAAGATTCACTTCAAACGTGCTCACCATTTCACGGCCGTTAGGATCGTAAATAGTCAATGTCCAATCTTCGTGACTGGAGGGCATCTGAGGACACCAGTGATGTATAAATAAATTAATTTGAGGCGAAGGTGTAATATTGGGCCGTCTTGGTTCCTCGTCAGAGAATGCCACACAACAACTGCAGGCCTGTGGCAATGCCAAGAATTACACGTTGAGTGCGGCGTTGATTTTTGGCACTAAGCTCATTATCCATGACTCCCAATTACTGAGATCGTTAGTTCAATCGAACTTTTTTCATTTTGATTGCTTTTTAAAAAAAACGTGTTTGTAATGGATATTCAGGTTTGCCCACATGCTTTGGCGGATCTGGGATATGATGTAATTGTGAACACTGATTCTTCAACAAACAAGTAATGAAATTCCCGGAGATTAAAGAAAAAGAAATCATGCAACTGCTGCTGACTTTGGTTGCTTGGATACTCAGGTTTACAAATAAAAGGGGAATTCAGATACCGCATCTATTTATTATATGAGGACCACATTAGGATCAAATCAGAACACTGAATCTAGTTTTCTTCAAACATAAAATAGTGAGCTTCATCACATCTTTCCACAAAAGAAAATTAATTAAGAAAATAAAAGAACAGAGTAGTTGATACTCCCACAATTCAAAATATATATGATGTACTATTATAATTAAAAAATCAAACTTTGATAATGATATAGTCAAAATGTATTTATATTTATTTTTTAGTGCACCAAATCCGCATTAATTGGTTCAAAATTCAGATGTAGTTTAGTAAAAAGTTGGTTTCTAGTGATTAGTAATGTATTTTATGAGAAAGTAATAACCAAAGCATAGATTTTCTCAAATCTCAAATCCTGATACACCTCATTAACAAGGATCGTATTAAATACGATCTTAGCTGACAACTTAGATAGAATCATTTTAAAATGAAACTCATTTGAAAGTTCCTAAAGAATCTTGACATAATTTTGCAGCTGAGTTCAAGGAATCAAATGTCACTCTGGAAAAGTTCATAGTTTTACGAGGTAAGCTCATTTGGTGCAATTTATAGATATGAAATAAACAACTAGTTCTTAGTCCTAAACCGTGTCTGCCCTGTTATACGCACATAAAATCAAATATCTTTAAATTGAGAAGTTGCAGTTAAACTTAATTGTGATCATTAGACTGCCAAGATTAACATTTCGCAGATGGATAAAAGAGTGAGAAGATAATCTCATCCTCAGTTGAACATGTCTGCTCCACATCTCAAATGAACTAAACATCAGGTGTAGCAACAACTAAAGGCAAGGCTGCCACAAACCAAACAAACTGAAAGGATGCAGATAAGTCGCATTAACTAACCTATCCATCATAACAAGCAAAGGTCGTGTTCAGCTGATTCTCTACCCACTGAATCTGGCTACAGCTGGCTTATTCTCCTCTCTACCGGAACTGTTCATTCAGCCAGCATCAGCCGGCTGTTTGAGCAGCCGAACCAGGCCAAAGTTTCTAGCCCGCATAGGATGTTGTTACAGAACAGCCATCGCCCAAGGAGTGCCCAGGTGCCACTACCAAGTTCACTGCCTACTATACAAAGCCAAAACCATCCCGACAGCCAGGTTGTAGTCCTGGACTTGGTTGCAGTACAACGATATGGCTAAACCATCTCATTCTAACAATTCCTAGCATCTCACAAAACTAGGTTCACTGCTTCACAATACAGCATCAGAAAACGACCATGTGGGACTCATTGACAAAAAAACTGACTGGCAACAACTTCATGCCCTGTGCACCCCCTTGTCAATCATCCTGGATAAGATGGGTGATAGGAAAGCATTAGACAGATAGCATTAGTTCCCAAACAGAGGATCACAAGTCAGAGGAACTTCCAACTAACCTTGTTAGAATTCGTAGTCTTTAAGGTTCTTGAGTCCGCCAATTCCATCTCCACCATGCACTCCTCTTGGCTGAGAGGCGGAAGGCCATTCTTGTGACGCGTGTAGTTGTGCTTGTGCCACCCACTCTTGCAGTGCTCTGTATAGCTTGTCCTTCACGAGCACATCACTCTCCTAGCACCTTCTCTGCTGCTTGTCTTGTGCATTGTTTCCCAGTGAAATGCTCTGTTTCCGCATTGTCTCACTTATCTGAGCAACAGCATCAGGCTCCTTTGCAGGAGCTGCTTGTGGCATTTCAACACTGTCATGCTGCTCCACAGGTGGGCCACTTTCTGCATGTGCTGAGACAGACATCACTTGCACCCTCCCTTGCACATCCTTCAGCCTCTACTCGCACGAGTGCTACAGAGATGGCTCAATCTCAAATACCTGTAAAACATTATCCACAGTTATATGTAGTAGAACAATGATAATAAGGTTCACCCTGAGGCATTTTGGTTTCAGCAAAACATTAAATCAGCATCACCAAAAAATAGAGACATACAGCCAAAAATCATTCGTTGAAATATTCAAATCCAGAATCAAGATGTATTAGGTACAAAATTAATGACCATGTAAACCATAGGTATGCTATATTTATGCTGTTGATGATGATGAATTCAGTGTTGTAAACCTAAAATCAAAACTCAATAGGCCGCCCATCCTATTAGCAACCTTGCAGCATTCCAAATTCCATAAAAAAATTGCATTCAGCCAAATGTTAAGCCTAAACACTGAAGAGAAAATTCCTACAAAACTGTGCTACACAAACTGGTACTACTAAAAGGCAGTATCACCAGAAATCAGTATATCAAGGCTAAAGGTTTATATGTTGCAACTCCACTAGGAAAAATGTGAAACGAATCACAGCATTGTTTCCTTGTTCTAATCTTATTACGTTAGTATAAAAATCAGAAAAATGGCTAGTTAGTGAAGAAAAATAGATAGATAAGAGTAACAGCCACAGTACACAAACTTCAGGCATCCAAGAAACAAGTAAAGTTCGAAATCGAAGCATTGTCATTTCTTTTGAATTCACATCAACAAGACTTTCCGTATGTATAATGAAGAATTCAGTGTTATATAACCCAAACTCAATCAGTAGCGCAACCTATTAACAATATCACAGCATTACCGATTCTATAAAAAAAAGGAAGTCACCTATCCTTTTAGGTCCAGCTAGTTGTCAGGCCTGAACACTAAACAAGAAATTTTCTATAGAATTGTGGTACAAAAACCGCTAGTAACAATAATCAGTAGCCTGGCCTATTAGTAATATTGAAGTGTTACCAATTCTTTCTTTCTTTCTTTTTTTGGCCAAACTAAGTGTTACCAATTCTATAAAAAAATACGAAGTCAGCTATTTTTTTTATACACCCAGAAGTTGTCAGGCCAAAACACTATCTTTTTCCGATTGTCAGGCCTGAACACTACCTATTAGCAATATCACTTACCTATCTTTTTTTACATCCAACCAATTGTCAGGCCTGAACACTAAACACGAAAAATTCTACAGAATGATGGATTCCGATTGTAGTCTAGAGATGGTGAATTGCAAGGGGTTCTGAAGGCACATGAATCAGCTGAAGGCACATGAATCAGGAGGCCATGCCAGCAATTAATAATTTAACAATACTTTTCTGAACAATGGACACAATTCTGAACAATACTTTTCTCCAATGCTCTTTTTCTTTCTCAAGTTGTCGCTGAGCAGTTTTATCAATAGCTTGATCACTTTGCAACCTATTCCGTAACTCATACCAAGTGGTCATGTTCAAAACATGATCTGCACTTGTCTCATGCTCTTTAAGCCTGGTACTGAGATGTATCCAATCATTATACCCCTCATTTGCCAATTGACCCTTTCTATGCCCTTTTGTAAATAATTTACAACTCAAGCAAAATATTTTATCGAGTTCTTTAGAATAGACAAGCCAATCTCTATCGCAATGCTCTCCATTTGATAGAATTCTAGTATAGAATAGTGCAGAAAACCTTCTAGAATATCTATCCTTGGGACCTTTCTGAATTGATAAGTCTCTTCTGGGGCCTTTTTTGTACTAAAATATCTATCTGTTTCTGATTAAGTGAATCCCAATATCTTAGATCAAATATATCAGGCTGAAAAGAATCACCAATATTCTCACTGTTACCACCAATATTCTCATTGTTGTCACCGTCATTATCTGTCTCAACATTTGTGTTATTGATAGGAACTTCTTGAACCTCAACATTATTTTCAGTCTCTGTCTGGTCATCTCTAGGATCATTTTCATTATTACTATCAAATGCAGGACCTTGACCAACTGCCTCATTATCAGAAAGCACATTTGATTCTTTTATAATAAATCTATCCATTGCCCCTTTCTGAGACTGAGTTAACTCCTCAAGTCTTTGTTTCTTCTTACGCTTTTGGTGACCGGATTCAAATTTTCTAAATCGATTTGTAGAAGACATGGCTATAAAAGATGAAAATTTTAAATTAAAATTATACAGGCAAATCTAAACTTCCATGCGAAATTCTTAATTTATGGAATTGATAAGAAAAAACAATACCTTCAGAGTTTAGTCTTGTAGGGGCCTCCGCCTAATGCCTGCTTGTCAGATGAAATCAAAGACGGACGGACGTAGGGCCAGCCAGAGAGTGATGAATGACGATGTCCCGCGTTTGTCGTCCTTCCCTAATCCCTCTCCCTAGTCAATTAACAAATCGTTCAGTTTCCTGGCCAAAATTAGAACCGGTAAGAATCAAGGAAAATAGGGATCACCTCCTCTTTTTTCTAGTTCTCTTGGTGCCTTGATCTTGATGGCTGCGCCTGCATAGTCCTGACTCCTGATCAATCATCCGGCGGCCAGCAGCGTTTTGTGCCCTAGCCCCTAGCGAGTCGCCGAGTCACGAGAACGAGCCCTGCGGAACGGCGGAATGCAGATCAGCAGATGACAATTGACGATTGACGTCGGGACGGGCCGATGGGGCAGCGTGTTGCCTTCTGTCTGCTGCGTCGGAACGGCCTCATGTCATGTGCGTTGTGCGGAGCCCAACATCACCTCGTCATGCCATGGTCCATGGGCTGCCGATTAGCTATGTATATTATATATATTTGATTTTTTTTGAGGCCCTAGAAAATGGGAGGCCCTGTTCCAGCGCACCGCTGGAACACCCCCATGCATGGCCCTGCCAATTATATAGGCTAATATCTTATATCCAACGAATATGCTACATCTCACAGATGATGGATACAGATTCTAGCACAAAGGAGAATAAACAAACAGCCACCTGAAATCCAGAATGTTCTAGTGGTCATTATCTCAGGTACTGTATGCACCTGTTCCTTGGAGGTGAGGTTTGGGTCGACGGCTAAGTGTATCTCGTGCATGAGGCGCTCGATCATGGTGATGGTGTAGGGGCGGCAGGTCTCCGGGTTGATGGTCTTCTCCATGACGATGGCGGCGATGTCACGAAACTGGCTGGAGAGCTGCGCCTCCCTCGATATTCTTGCTGGAGACCTGGAGCTCCCTTTCTCCAGAATCTGAAGAAGCAACGAGCAGCGTCTAGCACAGGGGTTGTTGAAGGGGATGGATGGATAGGTGCCCTACCTCGATGCAGATTTGGGTCTGGTCACTGGTGCCGAAGGCCTTGGTGACTGGTGAGTAAGGATGAAAGTGGGGCGGCGTTGGGCAGCCCACCCCACGTCCACACCAACCGCAAGTTTTACCAGAGCCGATGCGGCAGCCCACATCACGCCGCTCTCTATTTGTGGGTTGAAGCGGCAGCCCACAAAGTACCGCAACCATCCGAGCGCCCTGGCATCACTGTCGAAGGTCACGACGTGTTCGTCCAAAGATCCCCGCTGGTGTTCGATGGCGCCTGGCAAGCTCTCTCCCCTCCCTCATCGACTCGTAATCCTACAGCATGTTGTCTGGTTCAAGCTACTGGAAGGCAGCGTTCGGCCTCGAGACGAGACAAAGCACAGTCATGGAAGGCAGCGAGATATGCACTAGCCCTGGCAGCGTGGCGTTGCTGTGCGTGTTTGTGCTTGTGGGCCGCTACGCCGTGGACTTGGAGTCGCAGATTGCAGTGTGCTGTGCGAGAATGGCTTGAGCACGTCCAAACATCGCCGTCCTTGTTGTCGTGAAGATGAACAATGCGCAACGACGACGAACTCGACGAACACAAGGAGGAAGAAGGTGGGTGTCGGGCAACTGGCCGCGGCAGAGAACTTCACGAACTGGACCTCACTGACGGCGGCGTTGGCTTCTGCTAGCTTCGGCCACAGGCACTGCTGCTAGCTTCGCCACGGACACACTGATGTTGTGCGCCTCCACGAGGTGATGCCTAGCTAGCTCGTCGGGCTTCTCCTCCACCATGGGCACACCTCGTCCAGCCACGCCACTTGCGCTCAGGGTGACAGCCTGCGCCTACGCCTGGGTGTCGAGACACCAGAATACCAAATGCAGCGCGCCATAACATCGGCTCGCCGGAGAAGGAAGTCATCGAGCATGGAGGAGCAGAGGCTGGACATTGCGTCGGCGACCACCACGAGCCTGGCCCTTGTGGACGCCGACGGACCGCAGCGCCCTGGGCCCTGGTGAACCGCGTCATGGCGTGTTGACGCCGCCGTCTTTCGATGCGTGATGAGCTGATCGGTCGATGTGGGCTGTCGCTGGGATATGCGGGCTGCCCACCTCAGCCCACTCTATATAAGTGGGTTACTTTGCGGGCTCATGCGATGTTGGTGGCGCAGGTAGCCCAACGGGTTGGTGCGGCAGCCCGCCCCACCTTTCATCCTTACTGGTGAGGTCCTTGGACTTGGCGAGGACGCCCTTGGAGATGTTGGAGTAGACGGTGTGGGACTGGAGCACCTCGTTGATGTCCTTCTCGACGCGGGAGTGCCACGAGAGCACTTTGTTGGGGAAGCAGGCGATCTCGAAGCGCTGGCCGTGCTTGCGCAGCCGCACCACCACCACGTTCGTGAGGCGCTTCGGGTGCTTCGGCCCCACTGGCTGCACCAGCGTCTGCGACATCTCCGGTGGCGATGCCCCGACCGATCGAGGGAGCGGGGACCCTAACCCTAGGCAGCTAAGCTTGGAAGTTCCGAGCGCGGCGGAGCCGGAGAGTGCGGAGGAAGGGGATGAACTGGGGACCCACCCGACCCCGATTTGGTAAAATGGGACGATTCGATTTGGGGGGTTTGCTCCCTCGATAAATTTAATCCTAAATGAAATAGTTTGATGCCGCGAAATACCAAATTCACCGAATAGTATCTAGCTTTTTCTCTCTCCTTTTTTTATTTACGAAATTTGGGTAAGCATCTTGTTTGTCGAAGAAAATTTGGTAAATTCTCTTGCCTGGTCAGACTCTTTCACTTTGTGTCAAGCCAACGAATTTAGATTGAACTCGTTAAAAAAAATGACAGCCTAGGATCGTAAAGCATATTATGATCTTAGATTAGATTTTGTTTTCCATTCCATGGTGTTATTTGTGCGACTCACGATTGAGCGAGGAGGATAACTCATTTTCCACACGTTTATCAGCCGTTTTTATTATTTATTTATTTTTTTGCCCTTTGGTTTTGTATTAAAGGCAGTAAAGTTAATTACCTTGCAACATTCTTCTATCGATCAACAAAGTATGAAAACGTATGTATAGACAGATAGTCAGGAAACGTGTGTATAGACTATGCTCTGTTCTTTTTTTTATTATAACAATTGTAAAATACCATATCAAATATCGTAGGTTAATTGATCAAACATGGAAGATACACGTACTTGTTAGCTCCACATTCCATGATATCCTTGCTAATTGCTGTCTGGAAATACAAAAAAAAAATTAGATTGGACAAAAACGTAACACGAACTAGGCGCAATCAGTAGCATTTATACCAGAGGCGGGCTCATCGCACTAGCATGACTTGTTGCTTGTAGAGGCGCCATTGGTTTAGACAAAAGAAGTTATAGCTTTGAAATATTGCAGAGAGAAGATATCACCGGTTCACCGCATCACTTGTAGAGGAAGGAAATGGTTGGGTCCTATACTTAGTGCCTGTTTGTTTAGGTTTACTGAGCTTTTGCTTGTACCTCATCTTTGGGACCTTTCAAAAGCTAAAAATCTTTCGAAAGACAAAAGTCACTAGCTCCTCAAAGTGAACTTTTGGGCTAGCTCATGGGAGTTTTTTGGTTTTTGAAATATACAAAAGCTCCCAAAAAGCTGAAACAGACGAGGCAGGCCTCTGCCGTCGGGCCTTCCTTCAGAGCAAGACGTGAATGCCTTGATAATAAGAAACAAAATAGAGAAAGAAAAAAAAAAGACAAGGTGTAGTATAACTTTTTTACTCTTATTTTATTTGAGAAGGTATTTACTGGACGTTTCACCGAAATAGTTCCACTAGTGGAGCTAAATATGGAGCTGAAACCGAAAAACACTAATTTACTAGTGGAATAGAGCCCAACAAAACACGTCCTTGATGTGTTACCTCAACCTATCTTACTCTAAGTGGATCTTGTTTTCTTCGACTGACCACTAGGGGATGTTATCCTGCCATGTTATTGTTCTAGTAGGAACAAAGAGAATCAGGTTAGATTTGTACTTATATAAATATAACAATGTTAAGTTTATTTATATTCAGATTAATTAAAGGTGTTTGAACCTACTAGCTAGATTTATACTCCTTTTATAATAGGGTGACAATATCTTCTTGGAAGTACTATAAAATTGCACACCTCCACATCCCACAAAGAGGAAGGGAAATGTTATCGAAAAAAAATAGGAATGAAAAGGAAGCACGGTCAAACTGCGGTCAGTCAAAAGCTGCCCTACATGCCATGTTGGATTTTTTTAAGTCATCTTTGGTTTGTGGTATAAGAACCGATGATTTTTTTGAAATTAAAACCGATGAATTTCGTACGAAGCCCAGCAGATGAATCAGGGCAATGCCGACCAGACTCCGGCGCCGGCCCGCCGCGACATTATTCCGTCGACCACCTCCCCGGTTACACTCGCCACGGGGATTCCTGCCGCGCGCGCTCCCCACGTACACCGGCTCCTCCCCGCTGCCATGGGCTCCAGTTCAGCACCTCCTTCCTTCCCGGCCTCCCCTGACCACCACGCGGCCCGGGCCTTCCTTCCCAGCCAGCCTCCAGCTCCGATCAGGAAACTCGCCTCCGCTGAGCTGACCAGTGGCCTCTCACAAGTGGCACGTTTCAGTTTTATTTGTTTCATGGCATAGTACAGTCCCGTACCTGGTGCTCTGAAACTCTGATAACATAATAGAAACTGAGAACAAATTAAGTTGATGCCTTCGATTTTTGGTACACTTGGAATACTTGTATGTAATCAAACTGGACGTGGAAACACATGGAATTGAATCAGCTTAGTCCTACCTAACTCTTTGTTAACTGCTCTCAACTCAAGGTTCCTACTACACAATAACTACTCACTGTTTTGGTAACGAATTACCACTCATCGTTGACAATTTGAGGCTGATGACTGCAGTTAAGAATGTTTGAACCATGTTTCTTAATGAGAACAAGATCGGAGTCAACATCTGAACCTGCTAAGATAAGTGGATTCAAAGTCAGTGACTAGCAAAATGGAAATGGGTCATGCTCATGTCTCCTAGTTTCAGCGATAAACAGCTTAAAATGCCCATATATACACATCTTGTGCGCACCGATATATTCCTTTTGTATAAACAACCCAGATTTACGCTGATTCAAAATTGAAGCATATAGATAATTTCTGGGATTATAGTCAGGCTGTTTCATTCTTTTGCTTGATCCTTATGTCCAGATTTTAGTTTCATACTCCTCCTTTCCAAATTGTAGGTCGCTTTAATTTTTTTGGTGCATATATTTTGTTATGTATCTAGACATATTTATTATTATATCTAGATACATAGTAAAATACCTAAAAAATCAAAGTGAATTATAATTTAAAACGAAGGAAGTATATCATAGCTAATATAATATGCATGGCTGCTGTTAACACAAAACCGTGTGATTATGCAGGCTTCCTGCAAAAGAAATCTGATTACTATTGGTTACAACTTGCAAGCATTCTCTTTCGTCCTGTACAGTCCTTTGGTTAGACGTTCCTGCAGATTCTGAGCCCTCTCTCGTGAATGGTGAAAAGGGTTTGAGTACTGTTTCCTAGATCCGTCGACCTGATTTGTTATTTGCTAATGGAGTATGAAATTGTTTCATGGCTTTAAGTAATCATTTTATTTTTCTACGCACATAAGTTTACCCTCTTCAGGATCACGATAATGAATATGAATGCATCTAGTGTTTTCTCAACTTCCAGTTTAGAAATACAGATCGCATAAGTAGTAATGGTGGTTTTGAGAATCAGTATTGAAGTTCAATATATTCTGGATTAGAAAGCTTAGGCTATCTCTTTTTTAAAAATACCAAGGAATTTCATTTTGCTGGCAGTTGGTTGATTTTAGGTTTTGAAAAATGTGTTGCCCTTCACATGAATCTGCTTTATTCAGGGTCATTCAGTGCCTTGTACAATAATGAACCTGAACCCTTTTGGTAGTTTTGTTGAACATTTTGCATTGATGTTTTCCGTATTAGTTGTGAACGATTCTCAGTTTCTCACTCAACCTTGTACTGGTAGCAAGGAAGTTCGGACTGAAATTGGAAGCCTTTTATAAACTTATTTATTTCATTTTTTAAAATTTTCCTTACTTCTGAGTTTGAAGTGCATTATTGTTGCTATGCTGACTATATTGAAGAATGTCGCCAAGGGCCAATGTCCTGACTTCTTCCGGGGAAACTTATTTTTTCAAGAAGCAGCATGGTACACATGTTTGATTGCTCTTAATAATTATATTAATAGTATGTCATATTTATACGTTACTGTTGGGACCGAATCTCAGCAGGTTTGGAGTAAAGGGGTAGAAATAACTGAACCAGAGTCTCTTCTTTAATATTAAATGAGAAAATTACATGTGGGCCCGATAGTAGGTAGCGTTACAGCTACCAGAAGACCATCCTCCTTCATTACACAGGGGGCATGGCCATTTATAGTGGCTCCCCAGCTCAAAACTGAAAGTACAAGCGTGCCCCCAACGGGAGTTTTGAAACCCTAGACACTAAATCTATTAAACGTGGGTCTTCCAAGGGCAAGCTTGTTTGTTACTTTGTTGCCATAACATATGGGCCACGGCCCATCACCGCCCTCGAGAGGCCCAACATGTGCACTTGTTGTCAATCAGCCTCAGCTCGGCCCATCACATCACCCCGCTGTAGCCGTCTTGAGACGTCACCACCCCCGTGCGGGACCTCCGCGGAGGCCGGTGGCTAGGCCGACCGACCTCCGCGAACATGGGAGGCGACGCCGCCGGACCTCCGCTGTAGACCGTCTCCATGGTTACTCGAGGTAGCTCCTCGGCGGAGGTCCTACCTCCGGGGGCGTCTCCCCTGGATCCTGCGCACATAGACATGATAGGAAATGCGAGATTTGTAGGTTAGGCTCCAAGCGGAGGTAATAAGCCTCTCCGGCCCTGGGGCGCATCCCCAACATTTCCCCCTTGAGGGTTAGGTCCAGCGGAGGCGGGTCTAGCCATCAATACACCTCTGGCTGCGGAGGCTGTGCTTACCTCCGCTTCCCCCTGGCCCGTTGAACGTTGGACCGGAGGTTTTGCGCTTTTACCGTTGTCCGGTTCATCTTAGTCATTGATTTTAAGTCGGCTCATTCCGTGCCCTTCGATTCGCGAATCGTCGTGACCGTTAGGCTGATAATGCGAAGCGCCACTTAGCTGCCTATATAAAAGGGGTGGCTAGTGAAAACGACCCGTACTCCCCTTCGCTTGCCACCGTGTAGTTTGCTGTGCTACTTGCTATCTCCGCTGTAGTTCTGCCTTGGCATCCTGCCGTCGTGGCACCTAAATGCCCGTGCTGCGCATGTTGTCGTCCGTTCTCCGGCCCTTATTCCCGTTTCTAGGGTGTCAGAGTTGGAGGCTTCCTAGATCTTTTCGAGCAGCGCATGATGGCTGCCGTGGAGGCCAAGGATCTTGAAGAGTCCCTGTCGGACGTCGAAGCTTCCCCAAGTGACTTGATGGCTCCGAAGGTTGCCGCAGCTGCTGTGGAGGTCTCCTACAACTTTGTTCATAGTCGAATGACACAGAGCATGATTTCAGAGCTTGAGGGAAAAGGCTTTCTTCCTGCTGGCTCAGGGCGACCTCTGCGTGGAGAGACCGTGCCAAAACCTAAGAAGAATGAGGCCGTCGTCTTTTGGGATTTCTTTACCTGCGGCCTCCGCTTCCCCTCAACCAACTTTCCTTGGTATGTTATTGAATGGTTTGAGGTTCAGCTCCATCACATGACTCCGCATGCTTTCCTGAACATGAGCAAATTTCTCTGGGCCATTGAGTCTTACGGAGGTGGGCTTAGTATGAATACCTTCACAAAGTACTATGAGCTGCAGAAGCAACCACGTTATGTCAGTACTAAGATAGCCCAGTTTGCGTCCTGCAGCTTCATGGCTAAGAGGAAGTCGGGCAAGGGTAAGGAAAAAATTGCGACTCATGGTGCCAGAGGGGAAAGTATGAGCCTGCTGATTGGCTGGATTTCTGATTTTATGTTCGGACCCCTAGTGTTACTCGCCATGACGAAGATGGTAGGAGCGTTACTCGGTTTCCTTTCGCCTCCGTGATGACTCTAATGAATCCTCTAACCAGTGTGAAGCCTGGTTCTATTGACTCTAATAAACAGAGATCTTGCACGGAGGCTTTCAGCACGGCTTGCCGTTATTCTGGTGGGAGGGATCTAGTTGAGGATATGATAGCCTCCGATTACTGGCCCCTGCTTGGAGGTTCTGGGCAGAAGAAGTTTACTATAGAAAAGCTAGATCTGCCCGTGTTTGGAGTTGCTGGCGGCATCCCATGTCCACATTTTGGGCTTTGTCTTCCGGAGGGTCAGAGCAAGGAGGAATTTGTCCGCCTGACCGAGGAAAAGGCTGTTGAGATCCTCAGGGAGGTTTCTGAGAGGGAGTATCTCGCCCGGAGGTCAGAGGCTGGTATCATGCCGCGCCTTAATAGGGTTTTTGAGGAGCTTGGTGTGCATTACTACGAGCATGAAGTCCCTGACAAAGTAAAGAGGAAGGTTGACAAGAAGGAGTTACTTGGTGCTGCTACTATCGCTAGTGCTGCTGCGGCTACTAAGGTTGCTAAAGGAAGGAAAAGGCAGGGTGGTGCTTTGACCTGAGGAGTGCAGAAGAAGCAGAAAGAAGCCTCCGCGGAAACTGCGGAGGTTGAAGATGTTTTTCAGACTTTTTACGATGAAGGTATGGATTTGGAAGTGATGGAGGCTGACACCCCAGCCGCGCATGATAAGGAGGGTTTGCCTCGACAGTCTCCGTCGGCCTCTCCCGAACTTGCCGGTGGTGCCTCCGGCTTTTCTCCACTTCGGTCTGTTATGTCGTTTGCTGCACCTATGTTTCAGCCGGAGGAGACTATTCTGTCGAAGGTCGCTGTGAGGCCTTTTGCCAGTGCTTATGTTGATGATAGCTCCGACGATGAGTCAGAGGAGGTGGCGGCTAAACCTGACGGTGTGGAGAAGCTTTCAAAGGACGCGGTGATTACTGTCAATGATATGGAGAATCCCACGGAGGTGGAACAACGTGAGACAGAGAGCGTGACAGTGGAAGAGGATTCTTATACTTCAGGTAAAGGTGAGGCTCTTACTCAGAGTATGGTTTACCTAGATTTCCTTGCTCTGAAGGTATCCTGTGGTAGGGCTTCGGAGGGGGAGATATCGTTGCTTGGTGAGCTCATATGTGTTAGTTGTGAATCCAAGGACTATTTAATCGGTTGTCTAACTTGTCTCATTTTGCTTGTTTTGTTTAGCTCGTAATGCGGCCAAGGCTGCTCAAATAGCACCTCCGGCGACCTCGACACCACCTATTCCTGAGGCCGTCATTGCCCCATCCCAGCCTCCACCAAGCTCTAGTGTTCCTGGGGCGGCTTCGACTGATGCCGGCGCTGATGATGATAAGCGTTTTCTGCTTGGGTGGGCCGATGGTATTGGTCAAATGACGGAGGTGATGGGTTGTGACTTAACTCAGTGCCTCGCACAGCTGCCCCATGACATTCTGATGCGAGCCCAAGTTGATCATCATGTTATTGTGAGTTGTTTCATGATATATGCTTTTTTGGTCTGTTGTTTGCCTGGCTTATTTTGTTGGTATTAATGTTTACTGCTCTTTCAGAGTCATGCTATGTCATTGGTTGTCCAGTCTAGTAGCCACTTTGAGCTTGAGAGGAAGGATAAGGCCATCCAAGCACTAAAGGCGGAGGTTGAGTCCCAGGCTAGTGAGAAAGATGAATTGTTGCAGCAGGTGTTCGAGCTGAGAAAGCAATTAACTAGCCTTGAGAAAAAGTTCGCTGATTTGAAACAATCCCTCGATGATGCCTAGAAGTTTGTGGATCTTGCAACTAAGCGAGCAGCTAAGGCCAGTGAGACATCCGAGAACCTTCGTAAGGAGCTAGACGGTGAGCGTCAATCGGTGGAAGCTTTGAAGACGAAGGTCAGGAGTCTTGAGACGGAGATGGATGCTCTGAGGTCAATCAGGTTGGAGGTTGCAGAGTCTTATGTCTCTGCTCTTCATGCCTTCAGTGGTGTTGCCACTCCGGTTAATCCTGAGGCTTCTACCTCCAGAATCTTTTCCTGGATTAAGGAAAACCTCAACAAGCTTAATGAGTTCATGACCAGAGTCTCTGACTTTAGTGCAAAGACCTCTGCCACCTGTCTATGCAAGCTCTTTGTATCGAAGGATATTGTTCAAATTGGTAACTTTGACTGTCCTAAGTTAGAAGATCCTGCCGAACTTGGCAGAACAGATCGGTTTATCAAGACCACTGTATGTAGCTTCATGGAGAAGTTCTAGTCCAAGTTTGGCCGTTCAGAGACCGTTTCCATGGCTAATATTACTCGAGAAACGGTATGTTTGGTTAGCTTTCCCTGTCTTATTCTATTGCGAGAGTTGTGTTGGTGATTCTCTTCTCTTATTCTCTATCTTTTTTAGCAACTGAAGTATGGCAAGCGCAGTGGTCATGGCCTGACTTCTCCTGGCGGGACATCTGCGCACACCCGGGGATCTGCTGACGCTTGCGCCTTCGCTACTCAAGTTCATGCAAGTGCTGGGGCCGATTCCATGACGGAGCAAGCGGTAGCATCTCTGGAAGCTCGGGCGGGGCCTCAGAACTTGACCACTAGAGAGGAGGTGTAGAAATTTATCTTGATTTGTGGCTATGTGTATTTTGTCTTTTGCTGACGTAGTGCCGGCGCGCACATGTAAAGAACAATTTAAGTTACTCCTGGTTTTGTAAATTATTAATGGCCGAATCGTCCTACGCAGATCTGTAGTTTGGGGCCTGTGCAGGAACTCGAGCCTATTACCTTTATGCACGATGATGTTTATGTTAGCGGCGAGCTGTGGGATTATTAGAAGTTGGCGTTTCCTAGGCGCACGGTGGATGACATGTTTGATTTTGTTCGCAACGACTTGGATGATAAGCGTTCTAGTTTTACTCATTCTCTTGCGTGGCGTGGTCCATCTGGACCTTTGTAATTATTCTTGCTTGCGCGAAGGTTGAGTGTTGCGATTAAACTATCATTTGTGAACCTATTTATTTCGACCTCCGCTATATTGCGAAGGTAGCGGAGGTCTGTTTGTATTAGTCGGAGGCCTTCATGCCAGGTTGCAGGTGTGACCTCCGGAAGTGATTTCTGTTTTCCTCTGAGGTTGTAAGCACTTTGAAGCGCATTTATGCATTAATAACTTTATTGTTGTCATACGGTGTGTATTACAACCGTTGTTTCTCTTCGACCACTGCTGGTGTCAATTTTGCTATATTCATCTTTGTGGTCTTCGGCTATGCCTCCGTGTGTCCTGACGCTTGTTCTACGGAGGTGCGCTATGGTTGATCTTAGCGGAGATGGGGGACGTTACGAGTTCTTACACGGTATCCCCCTTGTCTCTATTCAGGCGATGATCCTGATTGGCTTGCTCTGTTGGCTGACTTCTTTGGCATTGGCCCAGAGACCATAGTTGTCTCCAGAACGTTTCTTTGGCCAACCTCATTACGAATTCTTACGCGGTAACTTATTGTTTTTGTTCGTCCGCATGCGCACATGTGCCTCCATCTCCCTTAAGCAGGTTTTGATTATGTGGAGTTGGTCGTGATTGGCCCCCTTTCCTAATGCTTAGGCACGCAGACGTTGAGTTTTACTTCTTTTATAGTACCCCTTGTGTACTTTGCGTATCTTTGTTATTTACTGTTTTGTACTTTTGCCTCTTGAGGCATGATGGTACAGGTACTGATTTTGTACTTGCTTCCTTTAATGATAGGTAGCTGCAGCTGGTTTATTGATGCTTTGAAGGTCCTTATAAAAGATTTGTTCCCCCTTGGTCATTTAGGCTGCTTCGTTGTATAGATTATACTGATGGTGCTTTCTAGGAGTTGTCTTTGCGTTGGTACTGTGTGAGGACTCGTAATGGAATAGCCACATCAGTGAGCCTGTTGCCAATGGTTAAAGATGGTGGTGCTTCTGCTTGTCAACAATACTCTACCTGTATTGCCTTTATATCCTCGAAGATGGCGGCCAGCTGTGATGCTACTTAGCATGGTTGATGTAAGGATTTTGGATGCGGTGGTTGCTTGCCGATGGAAGGTGCAAAGTGGTGTCTGACAGATGATTGTGGAATTTGTCATGTACAAGCTGGCATTGGAGGTTCACCTCCTTCTCTTCGTACCAAGCATCTGTTGGACTTGATTCAAGTGGCTAGGTTTCTGGAGGCACAGGGTAGTAAGCAGCCTAGAGGCGATAGGGGATATTTTGTAACTGATCAGGGTTTGCCTCTGCCTGCGCATGTTTTTTAGGGAGCCTTGGTTTGCTTTCCTTTAGATGTATTTTCGGAGGCTGCGCCCTTTGGTTTTTTGTAGGTTGAATTGTTGGCAACCTCCAGGTCACTTCTATGTCTTGTGGTAGCAGGTTAACTGGGTGGAGTGGCTAGATATCCTGACCCGGAGGTTGTGCATTTTGGTCTAGCAGTTGAATATATGCGCTCTTCATGTTGTTCCTGTTATAAGCAAGGCACAATGAGCCTTGTCTGTTGTAAGCATAAGGTTAAATAAATGATCCTGCTTTACTTATTGTCTCCGCTCTAGGATGATCTTATCGGTTCCTTAATTTTTTGTGATCATATTGCCTCCATTTTGGAAGGTGTGTAATGCAGAGGTTACATGACCGTGAGCTCATAGATGTTACCTCCGCTTGTTTTAATACCTTTTTCGGAGGTCACTGCTGGTTAGTGTGATGTTTGTTTCTTGTTGCGGTACTGGTCCCTGAGTTGGTTTAATGGTCTTTCCCCAGTTCGCTTTGCAACTACTTGTTGTGATTGCCTGCCTCGATGCCTAATATGACAGTCCTTTTTCGAGGTCTTTTGGCATTTAGCGGAGGCTACTTCATGACTTCTCATTCGTTCACAACCTGTGGTTGCTATTGCCTGCCTCAATGCCTGATATGCCAGGACTTTTTCGAGGGCTTCTGGTATTTAGCGGAGGCTGCTTCATGCCTTCTCATTCATTCGCAACCTGTGGTTGCTATTGCCTGCCTCAATGCCTAATATGCCAGGATTTTTTCGAGGGCTTTTGGCTTTTCACGGAGGTTGCTTCATGCCTTCTCATTTTTCTTAATGGTGGCATGAAGTGACCTTGTAAGTCGAGAACAGTTGTTGAATATTGCAGCCGCGGTGCTAGCTGCTTTCGACTGTCTTAGGTATCGCTTTCGGGGTCCTCTTTATACATTCAGAGGCTAATTACATGCGGTCTTGCCTCATTAAAAACCTCACCTCCGATTTAGAGCCCCTTTTGTGAGGAAAAGAGTGCAAGCTATTTTTGCAAAAAAAGTAAATTACAGGAATTTAAATCTATGGACCTCCGCTTATAATTCTATGGAGTCCTTACATTCTGCATCTTGTAGATAGAATGACCCTTTCCTTCCACCTTGCTTGGCTATGAACGGTCCTTCCCATTTCAGCTGAAGCTTCCCTATGTTTTGAGCGTTTGGCCTCCGCTTCAATACACAGTCGCCATCTTTAATGTTTTTGGTGACCACTTTTCCATCCCTCCATTTTTTGGTTTGGTCTTGGTATTTCTTGATGTTGTCGACTGCCTCTAGCCTATATGCTTCAGTCATCTCTTTGGTGTATTCTTCATCTTTTGCGAGGTTTTGTTTTATTACGCGGAGGCTCTGGTATTTGATTTCCTCTGGCATCATTGCTTCTTCTCCGCATAGTAGCTTGAATGGAGTGAACCCGGTGGCTCTTGATACATTTGTGTTGTGAGACCATACCACCTTCGGTAGTTCTTCTACCCATTTGCCCTTTTTGTGATCTAACAATGTCTTGGAGATTGCTGAGAATATAATTGTATTTGACCTTTCCACTGCTCCGTTACTCTCTGGGTGATAGACTGATGCGAAGGCTACTTGTGTCCCGATGCTACTGCAGAATTCTTTAAACTTGTCTGAATCGAATTGCTTTCCGTTGTCGACTGTGAGTATCTTGGAACCCCGAATTTGCAAATTATGTTTTGCCAGAAGAATTTTTTGACTGTTTCGGAGGTGATTGTTGCGAGCTGTTTGGCTTCTATCCACCTTGTGAAGTATTCTACTGCTACTACAGCGTATTTGCTTCCGCCCTGAGCCAGAGGTAATGGCCCTAGGAGATCCATTCCCCATCGCTAAAGCGGCCAGACCGGAGGTATTAGCTGCGATTGTGCTCCCGGAGATGCTTGGTGTGGTGCAAAACTCTGGCAAGCTTTGCAAGTTCTTACTATATGCAATGCGTCCTTGATATGAGTTGGCCAGTAGAATCCTTGCTTGATTGCCTTCACTGATAGTGCTCTGGATCCACATGTTCCTGAGTGGATATCCTATAAGAGGTCTCTGCCTTCTGATTCTGTGATGCACTTAAGCAATGGTTGTACTATTCCTTTCTTGTATAGAACTCCGTCTATTATCGTGTAATTCTTTGCCCGTACGGCCAGCCTTTGTCACACTCCACTTTTAAGGACAAAAGTAGAATGCATAAATAGC
>CM041630.1:57639674-57700167 GCA_023333625.1 Bothriochloa decipiens | reverse complement strand
TCCTATTGCCTAGGGTTCTCATAGTCCACTGATATCCACTTTCTTTTGGAATTCTATAAGGAGCCTTGCCCATGTACTTGTCATAGTGGTGTTGGGAATATACCCTAGAGCTAATCATGTAGATGATGATATTCCGATTGTATCTATGATTAATAAAATGTTCATTGAATATTCATGAAAGACAACTTGTATTGATTAGCAATTATATAAATTATTTTATGGAACTCTTTACTTGCATGGTTATTCTAAAGTTATCTCTGATCGGCGTTCTTGTGAGAACACACTTGAATATTAGACCAGCACATGTATTAGTTGATGGCTATGTTTCACAAGTTATGGACATGGAGATGTCAAACTAATAATGTGGGCACATATGAGACATGTAGGCTGGACTGACCCGATATGAAAAAATCTCTATTCACGTCATGAACGTTATGTCCTTAGACCTAAGATTGTGGTATGTACTCAAGATGTGAAACGACCTACTTAGGGACTATCAAACGCTGCTTTGTAACTGGGTAGTTATAAAGGTGGTCTTCGGGTGGTCGGGAAGCATGCTATGAGACATAGACAATCAAGATGGAATTTGCCCCTCTCTACGCGAGAGAGATATCACTGGATCACTTAAGTGATTGGATCAACAAATGCATGGCCGTGCTTGGGTTAAGTGCTAACCCACGAGTTGAACCATATATCGAGTGGCAAAGGGGATAACTTGTATGTGGTCGTAGTGGTTCGTCTAATATGATCTTTGCGTGCACATAGAACTTGTCACGCTTTGCTAGAGGCCGCTGTCAACTATTAGACGAGTAGGAGTACTCGGCCTATGTCAATGTGTGTGTGAACCCATAGGGTTGCACGCTTAAGGGGCTGGAAGCCTAATTCGGGTTGGACCCGAATTAGACAAGGCTTAGGGTTACTAATGGGCCTCCAACTCGTGAGCTTATTGGGGACGCCTATATAAGCAAGGGGTAGGGCGCGGTCAAGGTTACACATGCCTTTGGCAGCCGCCGTCGCCCTCCCCACGCTCGCGCCTTCTGCTCCTCGCGGACCTAGCAGTCCGGAGGCGCATCGCTTCTTCCCTGCACGTGTGGGATTCCTCGGAGGTGCTGCATCTGGAGCACTGGGACGAACCGCGAGAGGGTATTGAGGTGACGAACAACCATGCAACTGCACTGCTTGCTACGACACGTACGACTACATCGAGTTATCTTCCGCTGCACCTGCACGTCTAGTGGTAATCCAGTAACCTGTAACTAGCAGTAAATCCTGTTTTATGAGGTCAAAAAATTTTGTTTTCTGGCTAGCGTAGCACCCTCATAACCCAATAAGTGGTACATACCTATCATCAAAACAGCAGTAGCAATTCTTCTCCTCTTCTGTTGACATTTGACTACATGCATCATGAGAGCTTCCTCCTCACTATCACTTGATACCTCAACATGGGATCCACTAGATATCCAATCATCATCGGTGGATAACCCTTCATCAGATTCTTCAATAGTGACCCCATCATCCTCAGTAGACCACCCATCATCATGTTCTCCATTAAAAGTCCCTCCATCTGCAGCACCTTCATGATGAGCCCTCCCTCCATCTGCAGCAGCTTCATGATCAGTACCCTGTTGCAAAAAAAACAAACCAGTATGCATATTAATAATTACTATTTTAAAAGAAACCAACAAGTAATCAACAAGTCCAGTTTTGAGCAAGGCACAACAAGTAATCAACATAATTAATAAATGGAGCAATTTAGACAACTAAAATGTTCCATCATTTCCCAGAAGTTTAAACATAATTAAAAAGTTCAGACCAACTTGTTTGTTCGTTACACAAAGTTCAGACAAACATGCCTAACATTACAAAATTCAGCTGCCACTACACAAAAGTCTATCCTATCCATCATTTCCCAAAAGTGGGTTATTTCTGAGAAGCTAATACATTTGGATGCAAGCCAATACATCAGTCAAATATAACCTAATAGATCAAACAAAAATATGTGCAATACTTGTAGGCCAAACAAATGTGAGACTATGATTAAGCAAGCACAATTACTTTGACTCTAATTGACGCAATTGGATTCTATTGTCTAAAGGTAGTATATGCAACTCAAAGCAACTCAGAACGAACAATGACAAACAATAGTAGGTAGATCAAAGCAACTCAGATCATACTGCAAATAGGATACCTCATCAGGGAACTGGAAGACGTTGTCACCTTCTTCTTCTTCTTCTTCTTCTTCCACTGCATCAGTTGGGCCATGGGAACCGGAACCTAGGGAACCACGCATCCCAGGTGGCGACGTGCGCTGCCCTGATGCGCCACCAGCCATGGTGCGGCGACCATTGGAGCGAGCGATCGAGCGTGATCCGCTCCCTGCCCCATTCGGCCGAGGAGGAACGAAGGCCCCGCCACCGGGTCTTGCGCCCAAGCGAACAGGCGGTAGGCCTCGTCCGGCAGGAACGCCGCCAGCTTGGTGGAGCTCCTAGTATGGCTGGTAGGGGATGTAGCCGTCGCCGCTGCTGTTCAGATCGAGCCCACCGAAGCCGGCCCCAGCAGAGGACCCAGCTCCATACGATCCCTGCTGAGAGAAGAGTGCGCGGACGTGGCCGCCGTTGGAGGGGAACGACGGAGCGGAGCTACGGGGATCCATCGGAGAAGATGACTGCGAGAAGAAATCAGGCGAGTACTCCCCGTGGCCGTCCATGGATGATGCGAGGTGGAGGTGGTGGCGGCGTCGAGGAGGGAGCAGTGGAGGTGGAGTTCGAGAGCAGTGGAGGCGGTGGCGGTCTCGCGAGTGGAGGTCGCCCGGCGCGTCGGGGATGGACTCGCGCGATTGCGAGTGGCGGCGGCGGGAGGGGGGAGGGTTCGGGTTGGGGAGCGAGGAGATGAGGGGCAGACGAGTCAAGTTGGGCTTTTAGTCACTTTTAGGAGGGTTTGGGCTCCTAGTTTACATATGAGCTTTTAGTCCTAATTAAAAAAGATGTTTGGTTGTAAAACTCCTAAAAGGGATTAAAATAGACTAAAACTAGGAGCTACTAGCTCAACCAAACAGGGTCTAAATACATGGGCACGCACGGATGGTCCGGCGTTTACGTCACCTCTGCAAGCTTTTGAGAACCTCAAAGCCACTGATGCAGTATGGCCGGCACTGCTTCAGTGCTTCTCCAGTGGACCAACGCTGCAGCTTGCAACCTGTGCCCATGCTGCTGTTGTGCCTTTCTGCTCCGGCTCCAGAGCCCCAGGCCAGGCGAGCAATCCATGTTCCATTGTTTTGATCTTGCTCCCTTCCCAAGCAAGCAAATTTTGGTCCCTCTTGGGGTCCTTCAAAAACTGCCGTATAAGATGCTCCCTGACTGAAGATAGATAAGCGTGGGCCTTGGAGTAGAATATATAGAAATAGCGTTTTGTCTTCGGAATCTGGTTCAGTAGCCACTCACAAGTTAGGGTTAGGTTATGTGTGTAATTCATTGTTTTCATGGTCAGTTTCATTGGGATTCCTGAACGGCACTATTTCTTTTCTCCGAAGTAACTTTGGCATTTCAAAATGGGAAACTTCCATACTCACAGAGTAGTCAAGAGCTAACTGCTCCATGTGTTAGTGTCGCCTATGCGCAGCATGCTGCTGTTTTGATCGCTTTTGTTTGACTGCGTGCTCTGATCCTCACAGACACGGCGTTGGAAAGTAATCCAACTGAAACTACTCTGCACCTATATATAACAGCAAATGCAGTGGAACAGAACCTAGCTGAGACAGCAACGCTGATATCTGAATTGGTATTATAAGCTAGTACCTGAATTACTGTAATTGTGTCTAGCTATGGACATTAATCCAAGATGACACTGAAGCTCTGATGGTGTTTGATGGATCGGAGCAAATCGTATAGTACGTCGGCGTACTTAAATTAGCTGTTAAATAAGGTTTCAGCAGAGACGATCGATCTGGACAACGACAGTGCATATGGAATGATGGAACCAAGACGGATTAAAGGTGGAAGGAGCCACGTGTGGGCCCTTAATGAAAGAAACAAGTCAAAATGAGCACGGTGGGTGCCACCTTGCCCTTGGTAATCATGGGGTTTTGATGGGTTTTGCATTTCCCCAAGCAGAGAATGAAATGGGCAAAGGCCAAAGGCAGGCTAGGCAGCAGCATTACGCGGTTTTGCCCTACACAATCAAAACTCAGCGACTCACCTTTTCCTTGTCAAAAAGGCCCCACACCATCATATCAAACCTCTTCTCTTTGTCCAAAAGGTAATACTTACCCCATATGGCCAAAATTTAATCAGATTGGTGTTGTTTGTATGTTTTATAAGATGGCAGCACGCTAATATTTCTGACAGTGCTGCCTGTGATAGTACTTACCTAGTACCTGTGCTAAGAACAAATGCCACTACGGTTCAGTAATTCAGTGCACTGCCCATGACCATGGCCTAGCTATTGTAGAGCTGTACTAGCATACAGTATGTAGCTGCTGGCTAAAGCTACGCAACGAGTGCGGCTACTCGGTTCACAAGGACAGACCGTGTAGACATCTGGGCCTATCTTCCTAATAATAAAAAGAAAAAGAAAACGTGTAGACACCTGAGCATCAGAGGGCTTGCGAGCCTATCTCTCGGTGGCCCCTGGTGCCGGGCGCAAGTGCAAGGGGTCGTCCATGATGCATGTGATCCAAGTGTTAATTTGTGGATCGTGGTCGTGGAGAGCTGCAGCGGCCTTTTTGACCATGATGACGACTGTGCTTCATGTCCTGCGACTCGGTGAGAGGCTGCGAGCAGAGAAAGGGAGTTGGTAATTTGTCATGGCTCAAGTGATGAGAATCTCTCGTCCTTCCTGTTCCTGTCACATTCATTACTCTGCTGCCCATCCCAATTATGTATTGAGTGGATTAAGGAACCTTTTTTTTAAAAAAACTAGATTAAGGAACTTTGAAGTAAGTAAGTAACCATGATAAGCTGCGTAGAACGGGCCCCTTTTTTTATTTTTTTGAACGAATAGAACGAAACCGTTCACCATTTCATATTTGACATTAGCATCTATGGATCACTAGCTAATACTAACATATCAGGAATATTTTTTATCTTTCCATGTTTGCGTCTATATGACATATGAAAAAGTAATCACGTACTAGAACAGGGTCCTATAACACTATAAATTTATCACCTTACGTACAATGTAGAACAAATAAAGTTCAGTACGACCACAAACGATTTTTTTTTTGTTAGATTCTCCATGCATTCCAACGAAATACCCATAAGGCGCTTTAATTTGTTTGTCCATAACACAAGCAACAAAATAACACATTGTTTTACACTTTTACTAGAGTGGCATGTGTATACTGTATGTGTCAATGTGCGCATGCCACTGTACGGTTTGACCTGACGAGTAACCGAGCAGAGGCAGTACAAACGTGTTGTGTGTTCAGAGTTCAGACTAGCTTGACACATCTGGACGTAATATGGACACCAGAGGCAGGACCACGGCATCAAGCGCTAGTGACACGCAAACTGACAGCGCTTTATTTGGGGCTCCTACATTGGTAGATCTTGCGACTAGCTTAGTTTAATAACGGTCTAAGAATCACACTGACAGCGCTTTTGGCCTTTGGATGGAACCGGGAATTCCGAGGCTTACGGCACGCACGGATGGGCCACCGTTTACGTCACTGCAAATTTTGTGGAGAAGGAGAATCTCACAGAAAGCCAAAGCCGCTTGGGCATGTTTAGATCCCTCCAAAAGTTATAATTTTTTCACTCTCTCTCTATCACATTAATATTTAGCTGTTTGCATGGAGCATTAAATGTAGGTAAAAAAATAAATAATTACACAGTTCAGTTGAAAATCACGAGATGAATCTTTTGAGCCTAATTGATTCACGATCGAACAATATTTATCAAATAAGACGAAAGTGGTATTATTTATCGGGTTTATTTTTTTCTACAGTGTAAACAAGGCCTTGGTTCAGTTCTCCGGCGGAACAATGCCAAATTGCCAATGCGGCCGCCCGTCGTGCCGTTTGCTCCCTGTGCCCAGGCCTTTCTGCTCCGGTTGCAGAACCCCAGTCAAGCAGTGCTTTGATTATGCTCCCCATCTAAAGCAATGTTTGGTCCGTCTTTGGGTCTCTCAAAACCTGCCCCCTCGATTGGCCCCTGCCCTAGGATGCTTAGCTCTTAGCCTTCATGGGAGCATGGAGCACCTTGCCAACAACTGAATACAGTATTGTCTCTGGAGTGGAATCTCACCAAGTCGCCACTCACATTTCAGGTTAGGTGTGTGTATTAATTTAATTCATATTCATTGGTCTGTTCGACTCTTCCCTTGGGATTCTTGCAGTGCTTTGTTCTTCTGCACAGTTACTTTAGCATTTCAAAAGGGAAGCTTCCATACTCATTGGCATATCCAGCTTCTAGAACATAACATGCAACCCAACAAGTATGGAGCTGGTATCATTGTAACCTACAAAGGAGAATAATATGTTTTTTTTTTCAAAGGACAAACACATCATTTGTATTGATGAGCCAGAATGTCCAGAAAATAGCAAGCAACAGCCCCTAACCAGAAGAATGGTTTCATGTCCTTGCCATTGCTATCAGAAGAAAATTTTGATTTTCAGCCGGCTGCGGCGTTTAGCTGCGCTGCACGGAGACGGAGCATGCGGCACGGCCGACCGGGCCCCGTGCGTTTTGGCTTGGCATCGGCATGCCCATGCATGCCGCTTCCTGCCGGCACGTACGCACCGATGCACCTCCTACTGTGGGGGTGAGGTGTGACGTATACAGGTGAGATCGGTGCGAGCAGTTATTAAAAATGCTACCATAGCTAGCGGCCTAGCGCCCTGTGGATGCCGTGTCTCCTGGCGCATGTCCGGATCACCTCCCAGCTTCATGCCCATCATCACGAATTCAGAGGACTCGCACGGCGCCGCCCTATCCAGTACGCCGCCCTCGGCCTCGTTTCTTCGTCCGACCGGCCGGGAGTCTATTTGTTTTGATTTATGTTTGATGTTATGACTTCTCTTCAGAGCATGTAATATTCCTGTTTCCACTTAACGAAGAACATGCAATACATGTTTTTAAAAAAAAAAATCTCTGGCGTTTATACTCGACGTATGTTGATTTCATCAAAACAAATAGTTCTACTCCGTGAATGGGAGTGTGGGTTTCATTACGATCTGGCTTTTCAATAAACTAAATGCAGAAATAGAGTACTACTCGTACTACAGAAATTGCTTTTAAATAAACGGAGCTTTTCTCTCCCTTCACATTTCACATGGAGGCCCGAGAGTCATCTTGAGTACTAATCATGTGCATCTTGGGCTTAGCAGCATTACAGCAAGTTTTCAGCTAGAAAAAGAAATCAAACAAAAAGGACGCGAAAAAAAAGTTTTGTCGGCACTGTTCACCCCAAGAACATGGCTGGCTAGAATCTAATGGCCTGTGTGTGGGGTGCCGACTGACTGTGGTACGTAGGATCAACACTATCATAAAGCAATTGGAAGCGTGACTAGATCAACACATATGAGAGGTACTACTCCGTAATAAAGTATGGAGAGAGCACTGTTGTTTAACACACTCTCAAAGAGCATCCAAAAAGACAGCCCCCTACCTAGAAAGGGACTCGGACGCCGATGTCATTTTTCGTTTCCTTTGCTCACTTAACCATGCGTATCAGGCTGTCAGAGCTGGCTTTGCTTTCTAAACACTGTAAACAGGGTTAATTTACGCGCGCTCTACAAGTCAGCTGTTCCCATGGGGGCCTTACCTGCCATGATGTCAATGTACTCATGCATGTTCCTTCCCCCGGCGTCACCATGCTTTTTATACACAGCAAGCCTGTGGGTAGAACAGCGGCTTAGCAAGGACGTGGAGCTCATCAGTATCATTTGTTTAATCCATTTTTGATCTTTTATTCATGGTCTTCTCTGAATTAAAACAAAGCAGAACAATGACGTAGGACAAGGTCGTAGAGCATCATACTCATCGTGTATACCATAAAAGACACAGTTGTCCGTACTTGACTAACTTTGTTTTTTGAAGCAAAAAAAAAAAATGCAAGCTGTAGTGGTAGTTACTGCATACACGACCTGACGAACTGTAGCATTGTGAGATTCTTCAGGCATGAAGCATGCCACATACTTTTTTTTTTTTTTTTTTTGAGATAGACCAGATTCATTCAAAGACCACTCGGACTGAAGCTAACTAGCCCTTCTTTTCAAATTGCAATCACCAAGAACTGATACAGACATCATACACAGAAGATACTAGGCAAAAATGAAGCAAAAAACAACTTAAAAAAGGGACATGATGCAGGGGATGCTGCTGCCACCTGCACCGCACTTGATTGATTTCTACCAGTATGTACATCGCTACGGTACAATGTTGCGATCACCGCTAAACGCTAATGAGCAGGGCGAACTGGATCAAGAACACATCCTTGGGAGCGACCTGGCGGTGCGGCCGGCGCCGCCTCGCCTGGCCTGCTTCATCTTGCTCATCTGCGTCTTCATCCGGCTGCACACCTTCTCCAGCTCCATCACCCGCCAGTGCATCCCGTCCAGGAGCGACCGCAGGTTCTGGTTCTCCAGCGACAGGTCCAGCCGCCCCGCGTACAGGATCACCTGCCCGTCGTTCTCGTCGCCGCCGACGCCTACGACGTCGTGCGCGTCGTAGCCGCCGCTGCCGTCGCGGCGCTTCCCCGTGGACGGGGGAGGGGACGGCGACACCGGCTTGAGCTGGCCCGGCTCGCGCAGCACGATGCTCTTGAGCACCGTGTGCTGCGATGCCAGCGCCTGCACCGCCGCCCTCGTCGGGAACTCGCTGTTCCGCGCCAGGTGCTTGCAGCACTCCGGCGACAGCTTCTCGTAGCTGAGCCCCCTGCAGATCTTCATCTTCTCCTCGTCCGTCAGGCGGCCGTGAACCTGACACCATGAACATCAATCAGCCGACATTGATTTTGCTTGAATTATGGTGTCAGTAAAAGGTCATTCTTATTAGGTTGGCCAATCAGCTGGTTCAGAGAACATTCAGATTTCAGAAGTTAACCGCAATGTATACATAGGATTCAGGGGAAGCACTGACATGCTGGCAATTAATGCCGACTAGTAACTGTTGTCTAATCTAAGCTGAGTTAATGCGAAGTAAATATGAAACGCGGTCGAAATTAGAACGTTGTCGGAATGGAATGTTACGCGCAGTACTACAGTTACCTACCTGGAAATAAACATCGATGGCGCGATACAGCGCGTCGTGGCAGTCCCTGGCCGGAGCCGGCAGCGCGGTGGCGAGCTCCAGGAACTTGGCCGGGCGAAGGGACGGGTCCGGCGCGACCTCGGCAAGGTACAGGTCCACGATCCTGCCCACCTTCTTCAGCCTCGCCGGCTCGTCGCCGGCGCCGCCGCGGAGGAACGCGGCCAAGAACCTGAGCACCAGGCTCACGTCGTACAGGCTGGCCGTCCCGGGCGGCGCCGGGACGAGCAGGTTGTCAAGCGTCGCGTGGTCCAGCTTGCGGCCGATCATGGCGACGAGCCGCTCCTGGCACGCGTCGGCCAGCCTCAGCGGCGCGGCGATCCTCAGGATGCCGAAGAGGCCCTTGCAGGAGACGGCGCTCCGGTCGAGGCTGGCCATGACGGCGACCGACGCCTCCAGCATCGCCTTCTTGTCCTCGGCGCTCGCGCCGGCGATGCGGCACTTGAGGTAGTAGAAGAGGAACCGGGCGACGACGCCGTGGTCGGTGCCCCTGGCCAAGAGCGCCGAGGCGACGCGCTCCACCGTGGCGGGGGCGAGCGCGACGAGGTCCTCGAACCACCAGGTGCGGGTGATGCAGGAGCCCCGCAGGCTGAGGCTGCTGCTCTTGGTGTCGCACGAGAACCGGAACGCCGTGCTCTCCGGCGAGGACCCCGTGGGCGTGGCGTCCCCGGCCGCCGGCGGGGGCACGGCCATCTGCGACACCAGCGCGGCCACGGCCGCGTCGAACACGCCCGTGGAGTCCGCGAGCGGGAGCAGGCCCTGGCACTGCTTCACGGCGTCCACGACGGTATGCCACGGCCAGTGCGGCATCTCCTCGAGCGCCTTCTCCGTCATCCGCACCAGGCTAGGCGCGGCCGTGGACGCGACTCCGACCTCGGGCGCGTCTGCCGCCGCCATGTCCAGGAACTCCGCGGCGCACCGCAGAACGCACACGTTGGCCGCGGTCACCACAGTGCCGCTTCCGCCGTCGGTGTAGCAGAACCTCGCGACGAGCTCGAAAGCCTCGGGGCCGCCGGGGAATCCGTGCAGAGACACCCTCGAATGCCGCCTAGCCGACACTGCGCCGGCGGCCACCAGCCTCCTGATTCTTCCACGGAACTGCGCAAGAACGTCCTGCAATTTATATCCAAAAAACGCAACAGCGATTCAGAACAAGAAGCGTCAGCGCGTTAAACAAGCGCATATCCGCAAGAATGCGAGACGCCACCCACTTGCAAGAATCCAAATCAACACCGACGCCAAATTAAAGGGAAGAAGATGAGGTCTTTCTCTTTGGGGAGCAGAATGTGGAAGCCTTTTTCAATGGGGAGATGCTAGTGGCCGCCAAATTAAACGAGCAGTCGTAGCCACCAAACGGGTATTAAACCTCGCATAGAAAAGGGCGAAGAGGATGAGGTGTAGCTGTTACGCCATTAACGCCCAGCAGTGGAGGAATGGAGCGGGAGGACGAGGACGAAGAAGAAGATTAGCAGGTGCGGGATATGCGCGGTACAGTTACGCCATTAATGAGAAGGACCAGGCATGGCGATGACAGTGATGGGGAAACGGACACAGCTTCACTGTGAGCTCGCTCTGCAGCTGAGAAACAACAGACAGTAAAATTCCAGAGGAACAGAAGGTGCAGGATTAACCTGAGTGATACGTAGTCGACACAAATGATGTGGAAGCAGAGTTGCAGGTGAGGATAATGAGTGGAATCAGGGCGACTCCACTGGCGTGTGACAAACAAGCAATCGATGTCTTAGACCGGCCACGATGTATATCGGTGCAAAAAAATCTACGTCTGTCACAGGCACCGATGCCTCCGGCTCCCTGGTACCACAGTGTAAGCACCGGAGCACCGGATCTTAAACTGTAGCTGTGGGCCACATGTATAGAGAAAAAAAAAATTCTTTTTCCTTCCCTATCTCTTTGGCTCGGCCCAAATCACGCCGGCGTTGCTCTTTCCTGCGCCTCCTACTCCGCCCAAATCTCTAGTAGTTGCTCCGCGCGGGGGAGCTTCGTCTGAAGCCCAGCGACAGCACCGGCGGGGATCCGTGGAGGCTGGTCTCCCGGTGGTGGAGGACCTCGCGGCCGGGCTTGCTGCTCACGGCGGCGGAGGGCCTCGCGCCCGCGCTCGCAGGGCAGAGGACCTCGCGGCCGGGGTTGCTGCTCGCGGCGGCGGAGGACCTCGCGCCCGCGCTCACCGCGGCGGAAGACGTGCCCAAGGCGACCTTCCCAGCCCCGCCGTCCATCTCCATGCAGCGACCTTCAGCAGCGGCAGGTCCATCTCCATGCCTTCCGCGCCGTTGCGCGGGTCCGTCTCAGGGCGCTGACGAGCTGGTTGCCGTCGCCATCGTCCTCTTCGCCTGCCCCGCCCACTTCTAGGCGGTCGGCCGACGGCGGCGTCGCGGTGGCCAACTCGCTTCTATCTGCGGCCGTCACCAACTCCTTCCCATCCACGCTGGCGACTGCGAATATGATTTTTTTTTATTGTCCAAACAGTCCAGGCACTGGGGCACCAACATGCCCCAATGCCTGCTTTTCTCCCCAACTTGGCACCGGCCACAATAGCTGGCACCGGTGCCAAAACCTTCTCTCACCTGTTTTGGCACCGCAAAATAGCAATGCTGTGGCCAGTCTTAGACCCACGAAATGGCAGGGAGAGTACAGCTCGGCGGCAAAATTACAGCGACAAGAAGCGATGGGGATTTTCAGGCCATGGACATGAGGCGAATCAACCTCTGCAAGGGGGACTAGCAGTCGAAGATGGGCGTGGAACCACCGGGATGTGACATGCTCTGAAACCTGCGACGGGGTACAAATCAAGGCGAAAACAATTGGAAGCTCTTAAGAGGAACGGCTGGACGCGACCGAATTGGGGAAGACGATGCCAAGGTGGTGCCAAAAAATTCTGGGGACTGCGCTATGTGGGACGATTAGCAGGGACGTAGTACAGAGGTAACTACAAGAGGAAGAACTGAAGAGCAGGTTCGATTCCAACAGGATATGGCAAGCTTCACTCGTCCCCGAGGCCTAGGCGTCCACAAGAAACAAGCAGCTAGAGATAGACAACAGTAGTGAGTCCAAAAAAGAGAGCCGCTATAGGGCGCTAGGCTAACAGGCTGGACAGCAAGCTGCCAATCTGGGGAAGAGTACACAACAACAAAAACATCGACATCACAATGTTCGTCTTGTATCACAATGTTCGTCTTGTAAGAGAAACATACTACTAAACGCTAGAGTTCAGAGCAGAGCAAGAAGAGACCTTAATGCCTTAATCCATGGAGGAGGAGGACGAGCAAGGAAGAACAGGGCAAGAGAGGGAGCCGCAGCGCACCTTATCAACGAAGAAGAGCTCCTCGCCGTTCACATCCACCTCAAGGACGACACGGGTCATCTTTTTGGCGGCGAAAGACTTGCTCCCAATCCCACAAGCTTTGAACTTTAAAGCACCATGGCGATGGATGAAGCGAGGCACAAAAAAAAGGCTGCGATGATGGGGATGGAAGCAAGGCAGGGGGATGCAAAGGTGGGGTGCGGCACCCACGCAGAAAGCCCAAGCCGCCAAATGGCTAGACGTCCAAGCGCATCTGATGCTCTGAGCAGTCAATGGCTCGGCTGGGGCCAGACGAAGGAGAGTTGGTGGATCCTGAGCTGAGCTGCTCCTGCTCGCGCCCTGACTGACAGACACCCTCTGCCGTGCTGCGAGTGGAGCTTTGCAGAGGGGAGCTTTGGGGAATATGTAAGGCTGGTTCCTGATTTTTCTCCTCCTTTGCCACTCGGGTGCTATGACTATGCTGCTGCGACTGCGCGAGTCCTTTTCGTGCAGCAAAGATATGGGCAACAAAAAGATTGTGGGAGAGAGAAGAAGGGAGGTGGTTTTGGATTTCTACAGGAATACCGAGTGGGTTGCCTGTTGGTGAAGAAGACGGGACTGAAGAGAGGTGGAGACAGGTAGAGACTGAAACGCATTGTTTATGCGTCGACTGAGATTGCAAGCAAAGAGCATCTGAGTTGGTCATTTCCATGTGACATCGAGATTGTCTGATTCTCCTATGTGAGATTATGTTTTCTATTAGTTTCGCTTGGGTTTCCTTAAGGAACAAATGTCCTTTTTAATGCTGGTCCTATTGGTTCAGAGGACGAGGCTTTTAAAATCAGTATAGGTAGATAGAGACAAACCCTCATTCGGCCTACGTGTAACATGTTATTTGACTTCATTACAACCAAACAACATTATCTTTCTTCAAAATGGGAAAAATATTATTTTCCTGGTTCATGGCAAAGTGCGCTTGTCTCTTTTAAAACCTTTAAGATTCCTGCTTCATACATCATCTTGCGAAGATGTATGAGACGCCACCTACTATTACATTGATATATATTTAACGTCACTAATAGAGAAAATGTCCAGAGGTGTGGATCAAAATGCACAAAACATACCATGTACTAATGTGAACTAGAAGAAACAATACAAATAGGAAAGAGAAACTAAAAGAAAACTAGTTCAAAGCTCGGCTAAAACACAAGTCCTGAGGTCCGGCTTAGTCTCACGTGGTACCCCACAGGCTGAGTTTTTTTTTTTCATGTTTCGTAATGTTGACTGAAGCGTCTATTTTAATCTATGTCACATAGACATGGAGAGAGTTTATCGGACATCAGATTACACAAAAATATATAGTCGTCTAGCATCATTATCCGTCTGAACTTCATTAGAAGGACACTTGCCACATGATTTTTCACAGCTACTTTCTCCACATCAGCTTAGGAATAGGTTGCAAGTTGCAACGGCACATCACATGCAAAAGTGGGCCAAATAAGTGGCAAAAGTATATATGGATGATGTGTCGACAACTTGGCAAAAGTATTTATTTGATAAAAGCTGGAAAGGATCATTTAACTGCCTATATATATTTGCAGGGCATCCAACATGTGCTCGATCGTATGGACTGGACCCGGAGAGGCCGTTCGCAGCAGCCCATATTTAAGAATCGCCCGTAGTGGAGTGATGTTCATGTTCTGATGGGTGTGTCTTCAGAGGAACGTGAGCAAATTTTAAGCTCATTCGACTCGACACCGGAAGACTGCCGCCGGGGGTGGCAGTAAACACCCGGACAATTGTCTCAGGCCTCGTTTAGATCGCTTAAAAAGGCTATAAGTTTTACTCTCTCTCCATCGCATCAAATATTTTATCATATACATAGAGCGTTAAATGTTAATGAAATAAATAACTAATTGCACATATTAGTTATAAATCATGAGATGAATCTTTTGAGTCTAATTAGGCCATGATTGAACAATATTTGTCAAATACAAACGAAACGGTACAGTACCTTTCAGGCTACAAATTTGACCGACTAAACGAGGCAGTAAAACGTAGTAAATCGATTCATCGTGACGCTGTCCTGTGTTACAGTTACTACGAGTACAAGGAATGCCTATTTCGCCCCTGACGACTGACGACTGCAGATCCACTGCTCTCTACGGCCCTCCGGGGACAGAACGGTCCACGGAACATTTGGTGTGGTCGCCGCTGTTGGTCGTCCTATGCCAATGGATTCGATTCGGTTGGCCGGCCATGGCGTGGCGAAGATACGCTGCTGCCGCTGTTGAGCTGATGCTGATCTCAAGGCCATCACGTACAAGCACGAGACGCTGCTCGCTGCCGTTTCCACTGCACGGTTTGTTTCCCACACAAGCGGGTAAAGGCGCGCGGCAACTGCAGCAGCAGCCGGCGCGGGCCGTGCAGCGACCAGCGAGGGGGCTCAGATTCGTGGGCTTGTCTTGGAGCGGACAGGAGAGGAGAGGAGAGGACCGCTTCCCTCGTGGGCCGCACGGTCCAGGAAGATTAAAAGCCATGCAGGGTTAAGCCACTGCTAATACATGCAGATGCAGGGTAAGTAAACGGCATGATAAAAAGGCAGCCAAGGAGAGGAGCATGGCAGGTGACTAGGGTGAGGTATCAAGGGAACAGTTGACTTGTAAACTGTAAATTAAGTAATTAATTAACCCATGGCGATGTATGGTACCACTGGGCACTGGCTGTAACATAAAGTGTTTAGAAAGCAAGGGACCAAGGGGAGCAGCTCTGACAGCCTGATATGCATGCATGGCGTAAAGAAAGGAAGAAAGGGGCATGGGCAAGGGCAATCGAGTCCCTTTCCAGGCCGGGGGACTTTTGTTTCTACCTGGACCTTTTTGGATGCTCTTTGAGAAGGTAAAACAATGGTTAAAGGAGGTGCAGTGTCCGTCCCCATCGACGACGGGTGTCTGATCCTGATCCGGGGCACATGTGGATGTGTGGTGATCTAGCCACGCTTCCAATTGCTTCTCTCTCATGCTGGTGTTCATCTTTTCTTGAAAAGTGATCGTGGTGTTCCTCTTAACACTGCAGGCAGAGTCCACGTCAGTGTGATTCAAACCAGTCTTTGTTTCTTTTTTCCTTGTTGTATTTGTACTATGGAGTAGAACGTGATGGTAAGCCGTAACCCTTTTGTACTGGAAGAAGAGACACAGAGTGGTGGCAAATTAAAGGGCACAGTACCTTAGCAGGCAGCAGCTGAGGTTCTCTCCTTGTGTGTTTGAATGATATTGATTGAACTGGTCATGTTTTTCTCTTTTCACCGGTGAATTGGATCGACGCTACAACACGCGAGGTAGGACGGACATGCCATGCAGATTGCAGAGTGTGGCAGCAACAGGATAGATGAAGGAATATGCTCGTCGCCTAGCCGTGACAAACAAACCCAGTACTGTATCTATTTCGTCTGCAACTGTAAAAGGCCACGAAAGCGCAAACCATCATTCATGTTGAAAGAAAAAGGCTGGTGCAGGGACAAGCAGGGACCAAGCCAGCATGGCAAGCCAAGGCGACGTCCGGCGTCTTCTCCATGCACCGCACCGCATGCCAAACAAGGCGTTGCGGAAACGGAGGAGATAGCAGCAGAGTTCGCATCGCTTGCTAGGAGTAGGAATAGTAAGTAGCATTTATTATCCTTTGTCGACGCCACATTCAGAGCTGTGAATCCATCGCCTGTCGACGCCACGGACAGGCCGGACTCCGACGCCGCCACGCCGGACAGCGCTGCGCCTGCCTCTGCCTGCCGAGCTCCGCACGCAAGCAGCATTAACTGCTGGGTGCGCGGCAGACGGTGTCGTGGCTCTTGGTCATCTCGGATCTGTCCTCCCTCACGTGCTGCGCATCCATCCGTGTGCGTACCTACGTGCACGCAGACAGCGTGGCTCTTTTTTTTTTTTTACAAGAAAGAGCAGGAGTCAAACTGTCAACCAAACTATTTCTACTAGGCCGGCCAGTAGAGTTTTTAGAAATCACAAGGGAATAATTAATGATGGGCGAAAGAGCCTCTAGCTAGTGGTTAGAGTGCTGAGTAGCACCCAGTAAACCTGGGTCGACTCCTCGTAAGAGCAAACTTAAACAGATCTGCGTTATAAAAAAATTTAAAAATAGACCGAGATTTCTCTCGCTGTCCTCGGCCAAAAAATAACGGTGAGCGGTGACCAGTCTAATCTCAGTCTCTGATAGCTACGTTGTACTACGTGCCTGCCCGCAGCATGGGGCAGTTGTCGTCGCCACTGGACCACTTCCTAATCCTAACACTATACACAATGGAGACATTGATCATAGATTTACGACTACGGAGAAGGTGGGTATTGCTATCGGTGTTGCCGTGTTCATCATCGGCGTGTAATACCATTCCTCGTCTAACAACGATAGCATCTACACATCTGTGGCAATGGCGTTGACCAAAGAAGACAAGATCGCCATCGTTGTTGAAGCAGCAATCAGTCGTTGTCGCGGCACTGCTCGCTGCCACCTCCACCATCGAGATTATAGGATGGGTATGGGGCACAAGCCCCCTCCCTCCCCTCCTGATGGTCGACGATGCACACTTAGCAACTATTTATGGCTAACTTTATATTCATTATTTTTTTGAGAATACTTTATTTTGAGAAAATCCTATACAATGATAGGCTATTTCTTGTTCGTGAAATTGCCGGCTCTGTGTGGTCGTCGATCGCTCTTGTCATTTTCATTCATGAGCGTTGGATTTGATGTGCGTGTTTGGGCTTCGGTTTGTGCGCGGGCGCGTGTGGGCTGTTGTGGGCCCCACTGTGTTATGATTCGCTCTAAATTATTTCTTTCCGTTGCTCACTCCCCGTCAGTTTTCATTTTTTGCTTCGTCAGGGTTGTTTTCTCCCTTTTTTTCCTGTCCTCCCAGTCTTTGTGGGGTCGTGCTTCTAGATCTTGTGTCCTGTTCAAGATTACTAGTCACCTGTTTAATCGATCTTCTTGTGTTGCAAGCATGAGTCTTTTTTCCGTTTCCACCCCTTCTTGTTAAGAGCAACTCCAACAGAGTTGATAAAAATGGATAGCTAAACCTATGATTTAGTCAACCTCTAAAATAGAAAATTTTGTAAAAAAACTAAAATTCCAATGGTCTTTTTACTTGGACAATACTAGATGGCCAGCGACACATATAAGTTGTACCATATGAGGTTTTAGAAATAGCCAGCTTGTTATTTTATAAAATATGATAGCTTATTTGTTGGAGTTCTTTTTTTAAAAAAAAAACTTAAATATAGCATACAAAATAAAGATGCCATGTCTCTTGAGACGCTCTTAGAATTAAATCAAGCTTTTAGTTACTCTCGTGGGCCTTTAATGAGCCTTTTCATTGATTGGTTGCGATTTTTTACCAACACCAGTCTGTGCTCCTCTCATTTTTCTCCTTTGCCGTTGTAGTTGCATCTCCCACATCTAACACAGCCCTTTGTCTTGTGTGCTTTTCTTTGGGTGTAGTCTGCAGAGCGGGAGGATCAAGATGACTGAGAAAGGGGAAGGCGGTGCAGAGTCTGATCTCCAATTTTGCAACAAGCTCATTGTATGCTGACAAGAGTTCTCTCTCAAAAGACAGTCTTGCATCCATTATAAAAATGCCTAAAACAACAAATACTGAAACAAATTGTTTTTATATGTATTTTTTTGTCCAATTTATTAGCAGACCTTTGATGTTTATCTGATGTTTGTGGAACCCGGCTATTTGATGGAACAAAATAGCCGGATAGCATGTTGTGCTAGCTTTTGCTGTTGAACTAAACGAAACAGCATGCTATCCGGATAGCTTTATAGCCGGATAGTATTTTTTGTCCGGACATACGTGCATGTTTTATCTGTGCGTTTTGTTTGCTTGAAATAGCCGGATGTGAGGATCGGAGGGGTTGTAATAGCCGGATGTGAGGGAGACAGCTCCTATATATATGGACACCACAAAAAAAAAAAAAACAGCTCATACCTTTCCTTTTGGCCCGTTTCAATACTCGTGCCTGCACATTTTAGTCGAAAACTCAATGGGCACGATGAAAAACGATCATTTGTCGTGCTTGCTTAGATGGTGGTTTTACTTATAGACACCTCCACAACGGTCGAGGCTGCGCTCAGATTTCTATGTTGAAACTCCTCAAATAGCCATATACTATGTAATGTTTTTGATAAGGAGTATCCTCTACGTGTTTAAACCATCAATAATCAATTATTTGGGAGTTTATGTTTTCCCCTTTTGTACACTTGTTTTATGCTCTGTGTTTCTCCTAATTGTCCTTCTATTATTGTGTGCCTGTGCTTTGTAGATATACCATGGCTGATAAGTTAAGCAAGCTTAATAAATGTATTATCCTACAAAAATATTGTTTGATTGGTTGCAGGAAAGATGAACTAACCCTATAATTCACGAACGACCGCGAGGACGGAAACAAGCGAACGATTCCCGACATGCATTCTTTCCATTTCAAGATAAAAATCAATTAACGAATTAAGGAAGCTGTGTGTGCATGTCGGGATGGGGCCACGCTAATTTGGAATGAAAAGCAGAGCACGCAACATGCACAAAAAATGTTTTTGACAAAAAAAGATCCCTCGCTTTCTTTTTTTTAGAAATTTTTCTATTTATAGCAAAGCAAAGATAAAGTTGTAAATTTAGGCACATAGTTTTCATTCTCTAACATGTATGTCTAACTTAGAATATAACATATATAATCTAACACGTTAACTTAGAACACATAACTTATGTGATTTAACACGTTACAAAGTTAGAAATCTAACTTATAACACGTAACTTACGTTGCGTAGAACACACAATAGTGCGAACAGAATTAAAAACTAATACACGGTTCAGAAATTATATCAAGTTGAAATAAATATATTTCTCTTTTTTCCTGCTTGCCTCAGCGCTGACACAGCGTGCAAGCCGCGAAGAAGGAAAAAAAACAGCGTGCATGCGTCACCAACTGTATCACGCGCATGCACACACACGCTGTCGGAGATCGTTCGCTTGGAGCTGATCTGAGCGAACGACCGTGAAAGTGGAATTTCGGTATGCAAGAGACTTGTGAAGATGTTTTGATTACTGCCCGACGATGACGGGGCCAACACGCGATGCATTATACCCATTCAGGTAGGATGACAAGTGAAGCTCGTTTTGACGTATTCATCGTTTAGGAATCAAGATAACTAGATAAGGATGTATTTCTGATCTGCTCATATAGTTTCTCTTTTTAAAGGGAACACGGATGCATATGGTTGTTCTTATTATATCCACTGAGAAGACAACCATAGAGAGACTTCTTTCCTAGACTATATGGATCCATTCAGCTAGGGTGGAAGGATGCAGCTAGCCAGCCTAACAGTAATTTTATATCCAGCATTCTAGTCCTCTGCATCATAGGGTCGGGAAAAGAAGTCGGATATCAAATAACTATGCACCATTCTGATACTGCTAATTGCCATATTCTGTGAGAAATAATGTCAAGCTAACACTAAGCTTGAAGGGATATATTCAAACTTAATTTTAATTTGCATTATGTTGCCGTACAAATGAAGAGATAAAAAGGGCGTGGAGGGGGCCGGCCCAGATGTATGCTGTTTGCGGGTTTTCGTCCGGTCCTAGATCCTCATTCAGTGGGGACGACAAGCAAAACCCATCAAAACTCTATGATTGCGGTTCCGGTGCCAGGGGATTATGACAGAACGATGCTTTTCTTTTCCTTTAATACAGTGACCCACATGTTTTGCACCGTGATGATGCTATTGTACCCATGACAGAAAAAAAAAAGTATAATCTATCACCATTGTCGTCGATCGTGACACAAAAAAAAAAAAAAAGTATAATCTATCACCATTGTCGATCGTGGTCGCTCAGCTCGCAATCGCAAATTAATCAAAAAGTTGGCGACAAACCCAAGCATGACGTTGTAGCTCAGCCAAATTGATCGGAGTAGGCGGCGATATATAAATGCTGCTCCAAGAGCATGGTCATCACTGGAAGAGTAGAGGGTTAGTCGCTAGCAGTCATTAGTCAAGGTCTCAAGGAGCATGCTAGGGGTAGGTAGCGCTGTAGCAGCAGGGTTTAGGAGCAGGTTTTGAGGACCCCAAAGAAGGGACCAATATATATTGCTTGCTTGTGAATGAAGGGAGCAAAATCAAAATTAAACATCTTCCCGAAGTCTGGGGCAGTCGAGCAGAAAGGCACACGACAAGGGTCAAGGAGTATGGGCTCTGTGTATTGGCGGCCTTACAAAAGTAGCTGCGCCGTAGCGGTAGACCGGTAGACGGTCTTGCAGGTGACGTAAACCGGCCGCGGCCCATCCGCGCCGTGCCCATGCAGAGTCGGGCATGGGAACTCGAGACCCGAATAAGCGCTGTTAATGGGGGTCTCAGAATTTAATGGTAAAACTAATAGTCGATCTATGCTGGCAGATCTACCAATGTACCTTGTCGTTCAGTTTCCAGATTATTACTACAAGTGCGCTGTCCATCGAGATGCATCATCATCTCGGCTGAAGCAGCTGACATATACTAGATTGCTCTCGTCAGGTCAAATGGTACATCAGCTAGCTTGCGGCACGCACATGTTTCTCGGTAAACAATGCAATGCGATGCTTTGGTTCGGAACATATCACCTCGATTTGCAATGATTCTTGCTTTTGCAGTACTACGTTATATATAAGCGTCGGGCCGCATGGGCAGCACAAAATTGAACGGAATGGGTCACTATATATCTCGGGCTTACTTCAAAAACAACTATATATCTTGGGCATTGTCATCATGTTTAGGTTGACCAGCTGAGCCCGAGGCTAATCTCAAGTGATTAGCGCTACTATGCCGTTTCTGCTTTCAACGATGATGATGCATGGTGGGGTGGGTCGCCGCTACGTGATCTGAAGCCCAACAAGGATTGGACTCCTATAGGTGGACCGTATCAGGCCTGGATTGGACTCCTAACCGCCATCAAGCCCATCCACTGCACCAATGCGCAAATCACCTGATTATTAGTAGCAAAATAGTGCCACATCGGCTAATCAAGCCCGAGGAACTTAGCGGGGAAGCAATAAAGATAGATGGAGGCACGACCTTGAAACATACTTACCTGGACGGGGTCTATAGCTGATCACGAAGAGTCATGGCCTAGGCTAGTGATCTCTATTGCACTTGGGAGGAGCATTAGCTTACCATCTCCTAAAATAGGAGAGTGGACGTCATAATTTATGGTAGAGGGGTACGCGTTCGCGCGGCCCCTGCTAAGTTAAATTATAAACCTTTTCCTTTCAAAAAAATGTAAAAGGATACTGAAAATACAAAATTTGATTTATTAATTTTTTTAAAATATATAACAAAACAATAATTTATAACAAAACAGTAATCGCTGCGTCACTGCACATGCCGGCGGACGGCAGGTGAAGCGCGAGGTGGCCCGGCCAGTACACGCGTTGCCGTTGCCATTGCGACACAGCAACCCTAGGCCTCGTCGCTCTGGATCCGCTGGCGGTCTGAAACCGGCAACACACGAGCGCCTTGAAGAGAACTCGGCCGCGGAAAGAGGACGCGCGCCTTCGTTTTCACAAGGATACCGTCGTCTCTCCGATTGATTCTGCCTGCTGTCTATGCCTGCCCGTCGTTCGTTCCTCCTCTTCCTGGCTAGCTTCTTGTTGGCCACTCGGCCCGGCCACACACGACCTGATTCACTTGGTTGCCCAAGGGGCCTCCTTGGAATGTTGCAGCTTGGATCGTTGGCTGGCTTAGGTGGGCCGGATCAGGCCTGTATTGGGCTCCTAACCGCCATCAGCCCATCCACTGCAGCAAATCACCTTATTAGAAGCAAAATAGTGCCACATCGGCTAATCAAGCGCGAGGAACCTAGCGGGGAAGCAATAAAGTTAGATGGAGGGGCAACCTTGAAACTTACTTACCTGGACGGGGACTATGGCTGATCATTAAGAGTCATGGCCTAAGCTAGTGGCCTCCATCGCACTTGGGAGAAGCACTAGCTTATCATCTCTCAAAATGGGAGAGTGGACGTCATAATTTGTGGTAGAGGGGGTACGCGTCCGCGCGGCCCCTACCATGTTAGTTTATAAAAATATTATTATTATAAAAACTAGAATTATATATAATTTACTTTATTTTTTTTATCAAAGATCATTTTTTAAAAAAAAGTAATATAAAAAGAATGAGCCCTCTTTCTACAGTTTGGCCCATCAAGCCGTCTACTTAAAGAGGATCGAGCAGTGATGAGATGAGAGTATGAGAGGCCTTCTTTTAGTGCCCACATTCTGACGCCATCGCAGTTTGTCAAACTCGATTCTAAATTCTCAATCTTCTTGTACGTATCGTCGTCCTTGATTGGATCCGTTCTATTTCTCCTTGGACATCAAAGTCTCCAATATGACATCCTCTTTCGCAACCACACTAACTACCGAAACTAGCGTTGCCTGAAAAAAGGAAACTAGTACTACATAATACTCTTATCTGTGAATGTGAACACCCTTGGGATAGGGACGGTGATCACAATTTGTTCCGAGACGTGACGGACTGACGGCCACTGACGCATAAACACTTTAACGCAGCAACCTCGATAGGATCAGGAAAAACTCAGCCAACTGATGGATCATGCCGGAGCTTCAAGACAGGGCCGCTAGCACTAGCCACTAGTACTACTGGAGCTAGGACTAGGGAGTCATGGGAATCCTGCACGCGAACTGCCGTGTGCCGTGACCATGAGGCTGGCTGATCCCGGCTCCTGCTCAGCCTCCCGTCGCCGTCCTCAATCCTCGGCAAGACTGCAACTGCAAGCGAAGAATTAACCTGCGGTGACCACCATCTCCAGGAACGTTCAGGTTCACCAATCTCCTGTTTGCGTCACTGCACATGCCGGCGACCGGCCTATGCGTCCTATACTACTCCTATCTATGACTATGATCGCTCAGTGCCAGACAGAGACGGCAGGTGAAGCGCGAGCTGGGCCGGCCGGCCGGCCCTGAACTGTGCAACGTGTTAGCGTTGCGATTGCAACAGCAATCTAGGCCTCGTCGCTCTAGAAACATACATAAGGTTGGCTAATGAAGCATCCGCTGGTGGTCTGAAACCGACGGCACACGAGGCAAGCCTATCTGAAAAGCGCCTTGAAGAGGACCCGGCTGCGGAAAGAGGACGCGCGCCTTCGTTTTCACAAGGATACCATCTTCTCAACGATTGATTCTGCATGCTGTCTATGCCAGGCTGCGATTGGAGCTGAAACCGGTCGAAAAAGATCGATTGGCAGCAAGTGATTCACCGCGGATTTGGGGTTCGTGGCCTCTCCCCTCGCAAGTCTCCACGCTTCCTTGGAGGATGGGGCGATGATGTGGACAGCGTGGTGTCGATGGGCACTACTTCGTTGCTCGTCGTCGTCGTCGTTTTCAGGCTTCAGTGATGAGCAGTCCGTCGCTCGATCTTTGCTTTGCTTCATCGAAAGATCAAGCGCACTGAGATGAGCCACTAATGGGTGTTCATCGCATCTTGCGTGTGTGCGCATGCGTGCACCTGCAGACATGCAGCTACTAGATTTTATTATAAACGTGCTCAATTTTTTCTTTCATTTTTCTCATCATTGGAATCTGAAAATCGAAGAAAACTCGTTTCGGGTTTCTCTACGAGCAAGTTAGCCAATATGCTAACTGAGTCCTCTAGTCCTAAATCAGAGCTGGTGAAGAGTTGAACTAAGATGTGCATGTGCATATACCACTTTAATAAAGACCTAAACGAGGAGTTGACAATCTGATGAAATCCAAGGGCAACTTGCTTTGCTTTGTTCAGGAACCCCAAGGGCCAAGGTACCTTGCAAGCATAACAGGGTCAGATTAGCACATGGACTCATGGAGTAATCACCTCCACTTGGCTGATTTAACTATGTAATGTAACCAGTCCACAAGGAAGATCTCAGATGCAATGCAAGTATGCAACTAACATCACCTCCAGGCTCCAGCTCCAATGTATGCTGCCATGTGGTGTCTCATCACCCTCATTTCAGATTGATTGAACCCAAAAATTTTCCAGTTGTCTGATGGACAGACAATGCAACCCTTTATGTCACTGAATGAAAACCAGCATGTGTTTTCCATCGCTTTCCTGTCATAGATATGATGGCCTCAAAGGCCCTTTAGTTGCCACCAATTCATGAAGAGCCACATGGAAATATGGATTCGCTTGGAATTGTACTAGGGGATGATAAAAGGATTTCTCAATTTGCCTAAAAAAAAGGAATTCTCAATCGTCACTTTAAATATTTTGTCATGATGGCGACCTTGGGGCCTATTTCTTTTTTCTTAATGGCATTCGATCATTTGGTCTTATTTTTTCCTTGTTCGACAGTGTTTTTTTCTTGTGAACAACCCTGTCATATAGCTTTTCCTGTCCAGTTCTTTTTGTTAAAGGAAAAGAATATAGCATTTTCAATAGCTGGTGGAATCTGACTCCCTTTCCCTTCTGGCAATAAGATTGCATTAATTTTACTTTTACAGTAATATCTGATTTATTGAATAAACTTGTCAAAAAAACAACCTCAAACTCAAATGCCAGATAACTCCCTTGACCATTCAAAATGGTTTATTAGGTGTTTTCATTGACATGGTGGTGGACCCACATGCCATTTGGTTTCTTTATTTTTTTATATTAAAAAATAATGCCTTTTTCATGTTAAAATTAGATTAATACAAACTTAACTATAATTGTAGATCTCTATGCTATCTACAAACTTGCAGTTGAAAACCTTTCTATGAAATCATTTAAAATTTTAAACGACCTTGAATATTAACATGGTCTACATCAAAGTACTCAGATTATTAAATTTTTTATTATTTGTTTTTATATGAGATCATTTAGAGCACCAAATATTCATTTCTAAGCTCTTAGATTTTGAAATTCATTTTTTGTTTGAATTTGTCAAATGACTTTAGATGTTGACATGGTCTATATTGAAGTGATAGCTCTAAATGATCTACAACTTTGTACTTGTCACATTTTATCATATCTTTTATAGGCTTAAATATTTATTTTAATTTCTCACTTTTATTTTTGTTAAAATTTTCAAATGACCTTAGGCCTTAACCATAGCCTATGCCGAAATTGTAGATCTTTGTGGTTAACAATATTTATATTTAAGATCATTTAGAGGACTAAATATTCATTTTAAATCATGTTTATTATGAAATTTTAAAATGATCGATTTTTTCATTTAACATCATTTTAGGAGCACAAATCAAGGAAATATGGTATGGCTAAAAAGAATAAAGATATGTGGGACCCAAGTGCCACATCATTGAACGATTTTAAAGGGTTATTTTTTGGTTAAGCGTGTAAGTTGTTGAGTATTCAGAGTTCAATAATGTATTTTTAAATTCGATGACAAGTTTAGGAGGACAAATCAGACTTTTCCGAAGCATCATTTGAGTGAATATATAGAGTTTTTGGTGGACTTGAACGCCTTTAAGAGAAATCTTCCACGCAAATGGGTGAGTGATACGTATAAAGGTATATAAAAAATATTAAACTAGGCCCCCTTGAAGATTAATCATAGGACATGTGTCCTTGTCAGTTTAAATCAACAATCATTTGCCTCTTTTTGTTCTCTTTTGTTGCTTTCCAATCTTCATGGCTTTTCTTTTTAATAATTTGCCTTTATCTCGTGGGTTTGGTAAGGTCGGCTCGCCCAGGCTCTGCTAAGTGCCAAGTGACATCGTTTAGATTCAGTGTTTCGATTCGTTACTACCCAGTAGTAATGCATATTTTTCTCTTCACTTATTGCAACAGCACAGTTGGATTGATAAGTACGTAAAAGGTGCTTCCATGGTTCGCCCTTTCGACAAGAGTTACGTAAAGTACTTAAGCACTTCAAATTAAGGGAGTTGTTATATTTTATTTGCAAGAAATATAGCTAATTTTTTTTGCAACGTCCAAGACCCTTGGATCATCATCCAAGGGTCAAATCTGTTATCTACTTTGATAATAGATTTTAATATATTTTATTATAGATTAGAAGATATAATTTTTTATAAAAGAACAAGGAAAAATTAAAGGGTAGTAGTTTTTTCTTTCAGACATATCACTGCATGTATATTTCATTAAGAGATAGCAACCGTTGGCAAGATACCTTGGAGATTCTAGAAACCCAATGATGTTTTGTTTCTCATGCAATAAATTGAGCTTGGTGCGTTAGTACTTCAGTAAATTCATTAAAAGAAGAAAGGGAAACTTGCATAAATTTAAATTTCCAAAATCTAATGTTCACCGGATTGCAATCGATTGCGTAAACATTGTTATCTTAGCTATTATTTTGAATGCATCGTAGTAGCTTTCAAAAGAACTGTAAAAAAACCTCTAGCACTATAATAAAGGACCCATGCCGCTATTTCCACCCCTCTTCTGCTCTCCTTCTTTTCGAGATAGACTCTGTACTGAACTTTCTTGATCGCATTAGGTGCAAGCCATGTTACGGTATCCACAGTTAAGTTTATTAAGTTGATCAGTTAAACAAAAGTAATGGGCACTGCTGAGTGCTGACTGTATAGTCTTCTTTTTTACTATTATTGTTCTGAAAGACCCTTTCTTTTTTACTTCTCATCATGTGCATATCCTTCCAGATACCACTGCGTTGGTTTTGTGATCTGAGAAAGATACAAAAAATAATTATTATTATGCATGCGTTCAGCAAGGTATTGACTTCGTATTTGTTAACCAAACGATGATAAGGCAGAAAACATCTATATCTTATAATAGATGCAGCAACCACCAGCTAGGGGAATATTTCAACGCTATTATATTTCCAGTAAGTATAAAATTTTGAGGATATGGAAATTCACGCTAACATGCTATGATGAATTATTAGCCAGACTAAATGAGTATCATCATTTTCTCTCTCAATGGATGTTTCTCACTGAGAGAAAAACTAGATGGTGGTGGTGGTGGTGGGGGTGGGGGGGGCGGCGCCGCGCGCTTGGGTTTGGACGGGGTGGACTTGCACAAATTTAACTTCTCATTAGACCTAGCCTCACACGATTCTAGAAGGTAAAATGGTTGCTCCCATTTCCTGAATGCAAGCCTCCAGAGTTGAGATTCTCTCTGTGATGACTACGCCTGCAGAAAACAAATACTGTGCAGATGCCTTTCTTCCTCTACCTGACATAGGCTGATGATACACCATGTTTCTCATTAGGTTTTCTCTTACTATTGGTACATAAATGATGCATGTGTTGATTTTTTATTAAAAAATAACGACATTTAGAGAAAATTTAGCCAATTTTTCAAAAAAAAAAAAAGAATAGCCGCCCATGTGTACAAATCCCCAAGGTCATTGTGCATCACATCATGTTTCGTGGCACACCCAAAAAGGATAAACAAAGAATTTACCATGTCTGCACAAGTCAAGATACGGGTGACGCGTTGGTGTCATTTCTGTAACCTCTTTCTCTTTATCTCATCAACCAGGACTAATGGTAGACTATAACACTCTCACCAGAGCTACCGGAGCAAAGTCAGAAATCGCGGAAAAAAACGGCACTGTCCCCTTTTTTTTTCTGTGGGTCCGGATTGTGATAAACTAAACATGCATGTACCATATAACATATATTTCGTGATTTATTATTGTTCATATGTGATTTTTCCAAAGAAACGGTCTACAAATGATTTATCACAAGTCTTAGAACAAGTGGCCTGCACGGTGGTTGACGTCTCACTATCGTCCATGCCACAGGGACAACGTAGTATTGGAAAACCAATACTAAAACTTGCAAGTTGCGAGTTGAAACTATGGCATGGACCTCACCAGAAATAAATAAATCCCGTACGCACAGCCTGCAGATAAATTAAAAGGGGTACCAAATAAAAAAAATCGATCTTGACAGTGAGCTGACTTTTTTTTTTCTCTGAACATTTCTTTTTCTTAGCAAATAGCAATGTTTACCTAGTAGTGGAATTATATTTAGGGGGAAATGTTGGTTTGGCTCGTTTTCTTGGTGATTATACGTGGTCCCACTATTTTGTGTGCTCCACGAGGGCCCCATTGCTTCATCCCTGTAGAAACAGGTGTAGGTTTAGCTCCAACAGTGGGCTGTTGCTCTTACAGTCTTATTAGTGGAAAACCAGCATTTGGGGTATTCTTTGCCTGTTGAGCTTTGCACCCGTGTCAGTGTAGTGTATATCATCTCTTCCAATTAATTTTCCTTTGCATTTGAACCCCTGTTTAGATAGTCCATTCCTCATATGAACTGCAGCAGATTGAGTAGGATTCAGTGAAAAAAAAAAAAAATTAGCCCGTTACATAATAATTAATTAAGGAGCAAGGTCATTTTAGTCATTTGCAGTCGCAAGCAACTAACAAGTGGTGCAAACTATAATAAGGGCCAAATCCGCAGCCGCCCACTACAAAACGCCCAGTGATGATGCACATCAGCTAAGCCTAAGCTGTCCATTCAGAGGTAAAGCAAAAACCTGCAGCTGCAGCCTGCAGGGGATCAGCAGCTAGCTAGCCACACGTAGGCGCACGCAGATCAGCAGATGAAGCTGTTCGCCTTCGTGAGGCGCGCGCGCCGGTCGCCGCCTGCGGCGCCCGAGGACAACGCCACCGCCGCTGCTGCGCCCGCGGAGAAGCGGCGCCGGAGGCCGTCTTCTTCGTCGTCGGGGTCGTCGGCGGCCGCGTGGAAGCCGACGCTTGGTGCTATCTCCGAGGACGCCGCCATGACGGCCGCGTCCATGGCGAAGGCGCAGGCGCAGGCGAAGCCAGCTGCCGCGGCGCCGAAAGCCAGAGCCAGGTCGCCTCGCCGTGCCACCACCCGGGCGCCGAACTACGACGACTTCCGGTGAGTTCCTTGGCGCTTGTGCGGTGCGTGCGTGACTGCGTGGCCGTGGTCGTGGGTGCGTGCGGGCGCGAGCGAGCGAGAGGGCCGGCGGATCGTCGCTACACGCGCGCGTCCGTTGACCCTGGGACGGAGGCGGGAGGGTGGAGATGGACGTTGCGTGTCAGCGCCGGGTGGGCCTACCGATGCGCTTCTGTGGGCCCAGGAGGACACAGGTTTGGAAAGAAGATGGATAACAGTGACCGAAACGGTGGATAGGATAGTTGATCAACTCGCGCGGGGCACCTGCCTAATTTTAGTTGGGTTTTGTGCTTCAAAGTCCACTAGAGATTTGGCGCACACGAGAGAGAGACCATTTCGATCGATCGGGTCAAACCTACTTACTTTTTGGTACGTAGCTTATGGAAGCAGTCAACTTCATCTTGCAAATTGTACGTTCTCGCTCTAAGTGGATTACTATACTAACCGGCTGAAATTAGGTATTCGAGAAAAACCGGCTGAAATTAGTCTATTTCTTTGTTTCAAAAAAAGAAATTATTAGTCTATTCTTTCTATCAGCTAGAAATAATCAGAGTTTTAAATTTTTGGAATGGATCGCTAGTGCCGTCGTCTGCGAACAGCCTCGTAGACATGGACCATGGAGATGGAGCCCGTCCCCGTCTCCCCGATGGGCTCTCCACGGCGGACAAGCTCGCCATCCTTATCGGAATCCGGAGCCTCCAACTCCAGATGCCATACCATAGTTTCCACTGTAGTACACCCTTTTTACCGGTAGTGCATGCGTCAGAAAGAGACCCCTTTTCCAGCTCCAGCTTTGGTCGTAGTCAAACGCAAACTGCGCGCTGCCATGCCATGCCCTGGTGTCCCGGTCTGGCCATCCCCAACAATGGCACGAGGCTGTGCTGCTGCTGCTGCATGACTGAACTGAGAGATCTCCTGAACTGAACTGAACCTGAACGACTAGAGAGTACTACTGTGACCATGATGCCGTAGGCCTACCTCTACAACCTGTCCCTGGGCATCATCGTACCGCGAAAAGATCAGCGCATAATTGCAAGAGGACCTGACCCGCTTCAAACCAAATCCGATAACGCTCGAACGTACTACTACTGGCGATTTCTGTAGATGACGTCGATCGTACCAAATCCAACAGTGTTTATGCCAGCTACAGTAGTTGTTAAAGTAGCATTCATCACTGTTGACGCTGACTCAGGTGCATCCATCTTTCTCTCCCTGCAGGCACTACGGCCACCCGACGGTGCTGCCGGCGTTCACGCCCACGGCGTTCCTGTTCTGATCGCCGGCCGCAAACAACGCAAAAACGGCGGCGGACCTGCGGCCTGCGGCGGTGTAGTAGCTCATGTGTGTGGTGTGGTGTAAATCCTTAGTGTGGTGGCGCGGCTCGTCGACGACGGCTACCAGCTTTGTGCTCCAAAGCCCGGAGCTGAGTGATGCTCGCAAAGCTGATCCCTAGCTTAGCGCTTCTGATCTCCATGTGCATACAGCCGTTTCGTATTCTCCTCCCTCAAAACTCGGTGCTTTTCTGTTACTCGCGCCTTTTCTGATTTGTCTTGCAGCCTGCTACAAAATTTTGCTTTCACTGCTGCTGTGTGGCTACTTTCACAAGACCGCAACTACTGGAAATCTAGAGCTCCCAGTTTCACCTTTTGTTTTGAAGCAAATTGGGCAATCAATTCAACTTGAATCATCCGGACTCTGACAACGCATGTAATCGCAAACCAAGAAAAAGAAACGGGAGATTTAATCAATTAAAAAAAATGGTTACGAAGCATTAGAGCACCATCTCGATGGCACCAAGCCAACGATTACACAGTAATCAAAAACTTTAGTACTAGTTCCGCTTGGAATCCAATGAAATTCCAACGATCCAAAGGAGGCTAACTAGACAAGAATGATCGAAGGTATATCCTTTAATCATAATATAACCGTACAAGACATGTATCAATATTTTGTTCTGGAAAACTAGCACAATAAAATCCCAATCTTGCAGCTTATGAAGAGGAACGAAAATTGCATTTTAACACAGGCCGCATACCACCGATCTGGCAACATCATAAAAACAAGCACGCCAGAGATACATACTGTCACATCCAGCTAAGGTGCGCAGCTAGCAATTACTCCCCAGCAATAAATCGCGGCTTACGAACATAAGCAGAAATAGTTCACAAATTCACATCTCTCGTTATCAAGAGAGGAAATGAACCCTGAGTTATAAATCACAGACCAGAAACTTATGGGAGAGGAGCCTTTTTGTTTGCTATCAATGAGATTATCGACCCTCACGTGCCACCATTTGACAGAGCAACAATCGGACTTCTCCACGCAGGGGCAGTTGAGTACGAAGATACAGCAAGCGCTTCATCGAGGCCATGATACCTTTGCCGTGTCATCGTGGCACAATGTAGTATGTGTGCCAATCGATCAGTAGCCGTTTATCTTTCGCTGGGAAGGGCTGGAGTGTAACGTCCTGCTGTCAGTGAGCCTTGAAAAGCCAGACTGATTCCTAGCCCCTGGGCTAGGAGGAACTCTTGGACTGGGAACACTGGTCAACCGGCTCTGTGGTGCAGTATCAGACATGGACGTCGAGAAGGCCTGGGCGAGCTCCAACGCTGTTGCTGCTTTCCCAAAACGAGGCGTTGCAACCTCTGGCTTTGGAGGTTCCACTGGCTTACGCCATGTCTCAGGCTCTGGGCGTGGTTGCTCCTGTGGCTTCTCCAAATCCCTAGCGACCCTCCTGTTGTCCTCCCGACGAGTAGGCCTATATGCATCAGCCCTGTCAGTATCCCGCTTGTAATCTTTCTTGTCAACGCTCCTTGGGCCTCTATGACCAGCTGGAAAACCATCTGCTCTTTCGACAGAAGGGTTAATGGACAAGGCTTCAACCTTCTGCTCAACCTTTGCAAATTCACCTTTAGGCCTACAAATAACAGAGAAACTATCAGTAATGTAACACAAGTTTAACTTATGCTGTTCTCCAGTAGCCTCTGCAAGGAAAGAAAGATTTTAAGGGGAAAAAAAAACTTAATTACAAGTTACCATAAAACAAGAAAACTCAGCAAGCTTATGATTTTTCTCATCAGACCAGGTCATAAAATGAAACCTAGTGAATTTATGTGGCATGAACACAATATGATCCCTTTTTTCTTAATAGAACGGTAAACTGTTGACATAAAGCCCCAACAGATTCATGAAGCACACAACTCAAATATCATTAGTGTCACTCAATTATCAGAAATCCATGCGAATACCTATTAAAGATTAATTATCTTATGTTGTCCCAATAAGATCAAATTATTTGTTTCTGGTTTCTTTCATGTATTTATAATATGACAAAATACTCCGTCCATTCCAAGTTATAAGAGTATAAGACGTTTTGGCCTTTTTAGATACATTACTTATAATATGTATTTAGACATAGTGTATATCTAAGTGCATAGCAAAACCTATATATCTAGAGAAGCCAAAACGTCTTATAGTTTGTAATGGAGGGAGTGCCATCTAACTAACACCCTTTGATATAAAGCTCCAAGAGATAAATCAAAACTAGTGACCTTTAAGAAAATTGTATAACCACAACCTAACTAAAATACATTAAATACTCCAAACATAAAGCATCACTGACATATATAACAACCTGCCAACTGGTGAAGTCTTCTCAAGATCAGTAGCCAAAACATCCACTCCGCGTTCTTTGAGGACCTAAATTTGCAAAAAGAACAATATCAGATTTTGATTCAGCAAGATATAAAAAGAATAAATAGCAAATCACTAACAAGGTACAGAGTACATACTTGTTCCCGTGGGCGAGCACCACCAAAGAGGGATGGCCTAGGGCATTTGAAGTAACAAAAAGAAGTCAAAACGATAGTAAATTTTATTTGACTCTACATATATCAGACACAGTACTTGAGTATATTGATCTCAGACCCAATTCATAAGCATAAGCATCAATAATTTAGCTACCTAAAAATTAGCCAAATTATCCCTAGTGCATCCAAACAGGTGGGCTAATAGGTGGATTAATTTTTTTTAGCCAAGCCTTCAACTAGTTGTTAGCCAAAGCTAGTCAACTCTAGCTAATTTGGGTTAGTTTTTGGCCCCAACTAGTAACTAGCTATGGTGATCCAAACATGGCCAAAATAGCATAAATAATGCATACAGGGACATAAAACTAAAAGAGCTGAGAGTAGCTTGACACTAATTCTTCTTTAACCAAAGATCGCTTGACAGACATTTCATATGCAAGTTGGGAGTAGAATCTTAGTCAAAACAGGAGCTCAGACATGTTTGATTACATCGCATACCTTTCCTTAACAGTAATTTCATCAGACTGTCCTGTCGCATAGGAACGAGGCTTCAGGTTCAGACGTGGTCGCTCAGCTGCCTTGCTCTCTGCATCTGCTCCTAAAACTCCTGTATTAGCACTCATTGCATTCTGGTGCACATCATGATTAACCTCAGCCTTCATGAGGTTAGCAGTAACCTGGACCTGGACCTGGTGCACCTATACAACCATCCACATCACCAATGAAAAACAATTAGATTTCCAGTATCATTCTGAAAGCTTCCATACCAACTACCAAGTTAGAAAAATAAAGAGACAACAACAAACACAAAATTATGCAAACAATCATGTAACATTTGCATAGAGGTATATCTAGCAGCCAAATACTGTACTGTCCTTTGTTGCTATTGACAAAAAACATAGCAAATAAATTTGCAATCTGATCAACACAGGCATGGAAGGAACAAATCATAGCTACCTGCTTCTCTTCAACATAGACAGGAGATGGTTCAGGAGCCTCAATTGGCTTGGACCGAGGAAGCAGCTTCAACCTGGGTCTCTCTGGCACCTCCCCGGCTCTCCCTTCCCCAACCCTTCCTTCATGCGACGCGGGTCTCACTGGTGCCGCGCCCCTCTCCACCCCACCATCCAGCTCTCTCACCCCAACAGACCTAGGCCTCTCAACCTCTGGCGGGGCCACGGGAGTCTCCAACACCGGAGCTGGCACTGGCACTGGCGCCGGCGGAGACGAGGGCTTCGACGGGTGCCATCTCCCAGAGATGACCTTCTCCACCGCGCTGGCCTGGGCGATGCGCGTCGCGGACCAGATCTGGTCGCCGGCGGCGGCAGGAGCAGGACCCACAGGGGAGGACGCCGGAGAGGCCTCCTTCCTCGGGCCCCACGCGTTCCCGGGCCCGGATCTGGTGGGCGCCACCACGGGAGCGAGCGCGAACGACGTCGGGGACGGCGCCGGGCAGCGCGGCGCGGCGGGCTCGAAGGGGGTGCGCTCGTCCTCGTCGAAGTGACGGCCGATACGGGACGGGTTGGTGAGGAAGGAAGGCATCGCGGCTACCGCCGCAGCGGCGGTAGGCGAAGCAACCGGCACGCGTGGCCGTGCGACCGCGGCCGCGACGGGGGACGGCGAGGCGACGGTGCGGTCCGCGGGGCGCGGGGTGCTGCGGCAAACGAGACGAACCTGGTCAGTTCACATCGGAAGGAGGAGGGAGCGGAGGAGGTCTAGGGTTTGGCGGGGAACTTACACGCCGGGGGCGGAGGGCAGCGGGAGCTCGGAGGGGATGGAGCCGCCGTGGAAGTCCTTGAGCGTCATCGTCGTGACCGCCTTCTTCTTCGACATGGCCGCGGGCCGGCGCGGTGGCCGAGGACCTGGCCTGCGTCGGGAGATGACCGTCGGCTGCTTGCTGCTGCTGCTGCTGCTTCGGCGCGCCCGATCGGTGTGTCGCGCGCCCGCGTCCTCTGCTTCCGAAGGACTCGAGCAAAGGGATTGTGTGTTGCGTTGGAACGAAGACTAGGGAACTTTTACGCAGCCGCCCTTCGCGCAAGTACAATATTCGATTCGATGGGGTGCGATTGCGAGGGTGTTCTTTATATTCCATGAAGTACTAGGGGTCAGTACGCACAAATGTCACGTGGATTGGGCCTGGGCTTAAGCTGATGGTTCCCAGTTCAGTTGGGCTGGTTTGTTGATGGGCTGCTGGGTCAGACCAATTTAGCTTGTTTCACCGGATATTGTTACGGGCCCGGGGCCCATTTGCTTTCGTCTCACTTTTTTTTAAGGAAACTTCTCACTATTACAAATTGTCTTGTAGTCCAATGTTAGGACGATTCAGTGGGACATTACCCATCAGAGTTGACTTTGGGAATCTCCAGATCTGCCGGGTGCTTAGTCCTTCGGAGATGCTTATAGAGATAGGGGTAGGATTTACGTATGTATGCTCATATGGATGAGTGTGCGTGCGTATTATGAGTGTCTGCGTTGTACTGTGTAATTTAAAAAAAAAGAAAACGTCTCGCTATTTTTGTTTGAGGACAAAAAAGAAAGCTCATAAAAATGACCCGAAAAAGTTTAAGGATGACGGTGTACTATGCTCGACTCCGAAATTAGGTGCTTCTTACAGATATTTTTCTCCAAATCCTCGTCGACGCAACCTTGTTCGGTGTCGGCAGTCAAAACCATCTTTGGCGTACAAATTCTTGAAATTCGTGTCTCCTATGCTAATATTTTTCGTTTGGTGTTGGCGGAGACATTGCTTTGGAGCCTTGTTCCTTTTTATGCGATGGCCGCGGCGTACTTTTACGCTGTGTCGCTTCGAAAGGCTCGTTTGATGGTCCTTTTCTGGTGTGGTTGAAAGTTTTTTTTTTACAGTGGTTTTTGTATTGTCATTGTTGTGGTTTATATGGTCTTCTTCTTGTTGTTTGTTTTTCGTAGTTTTACTTTCTCTTCTATCAATACGTAGACAGGTAATTAAACTGTTTGGTTCTCTTATATATATAAAAATACATATATGTGTGATGCTTAACCACGCCTATGCAGTAGAGGCAAGGAGTCAAACAAATACAAGGACATAAATGAACAAAAGGCATACGTACCAACCATGGCATCATCATAGACGCTAAAAAATACCTGGCATCATTATATATATGTAAAAAGAAAGTTCACATGAGAATTCCAGATAGTAGTATCATAAAATAAAATGCAAGATTTGGTTTACTTCTTGGTGGATGCAAAGCATACGCACCAAAAAAAAAAAACCATTATTACAACTGACAGACAGACAAATAAAACCAAACGAACGGATTGAAGCAAACGGAGAAAAATAATGAAACTGAAGGCCGCCTTCGGGACACACACGGTTGGTTGCATGCTTGTTTGAGTTTGGATACCAGTCCGTCCCTCAGGGATCAGCATTGATCGGTTATTGGCACTGTTGCATCAAGGTGGTCGCCACTCCACCACACAGATTGTCCATGGCATCCAACCCCTCAGGAGATCCATTCAACAGAAGAGGGCAAATGCAGCCGCTTATATCAGCTTCAGTGGTCAGAAGATCGCAGCACTGGTTGACACACTTCTCCTCTCTAGCAGGAAAACTACCAGCTGCTGCAAGTCTCAAAACGAACGTAATCACAGCCACGAGCCTCGCCACCCGCGCCGCGAGGAGGGGAAAATACCTTCCTGGCCACACAGGCTCCGAGCTTACCAGCAAGATCAGCCCCGTCTTGACTGTTGTCTGCGCCACCGCTGCACTTCTGCCTCATAGTTGTGATTTCACCATTCTTGCACACGCTGTCCATGGCATCCAACAAGGATCCATTCTCCAGGAGAGGGCAAAAGCAGTGGCTTTTAGCTTCGGTGGTCAGAAGACGGCAGCACTTATCCACATACTGCGCCGCCGAAGCAGGCCAACTGCCAGCCGCTGCAAGCTTCAAAACATAGTCACAGCCAACAGACGGACCCGCACCGCCGGGAGGGGAAAATACCTTGCTGGCCACACATTTTCCAAGCTCCTCGGCGTCACCGATCGCATCTTGAATGATGCCCGCCGTGCCTAACTGGGCATTGCTGCCGGAGCCGGACAGGACGAGGCCAACGACGAGCGCCAGCAGAAGCAGACGACCCTAGAAGTAAGGCTTCATCAGCTCCATGAGTGGTGTGTGGTTTCAGGTGTGGGACAGGCCAGGGGTACGTGCTGGTGGCGCCCTACTGAAAGCAGGTCCTCGTGGTTGGGACTTTGCTGCAGAGGCGTAGCTCCCCATGCAGCATGGTGGGGCTCCTGCCTCACCTACTGCTGGAGGAGAGTCACTAGTATCCCTTTGTCTTCCTCACTTCCGGCCGAGCCAAGCATCAGACGAGCGGCGGCGTTCGGCGGCTGGAAGACGAGCGTGTGAGAGAAAACGTTTGAGGGAAGATAAAATGGCCCAATAGCCCAGACGGCCCAAGTACATAGTGCTTCAAATTCCCAGTCGTGGATCCAGTTAGCCGCTAGCCTGCTGCCTGCATACTGTGTTCACCCGTCGTCCATCCGCCTACTCATGAGTGCGGCCATGCCTGAGGTCCGCCGCGCCGCTTACCGAAGCCGCAGCCACACGCCTACAGCCGCGCCAAGCACTAGTCAGCAGATGCCACTACGTCGGCAGCCATGCAGCCTGTAGCCATGGAGGAGTAGGATTTGGGGGTGGGTGATGCTCGCGATGAGCATATAAGAGGCGCAGCAGCAACTGGTGCTAGGCACTGATATAGTGACATGGCTAGGGTCAAGTTAGTGGCACCGAGAGGCAGCAGGAGAGGAGAGGAGAGGAGTAACTATTGACTGAGGCGCAGGGTGTTCTGCAATTGTCAAGAAAAAGTCTGTAACAAGAGGAGTCTATCAATAATCAAATCGTGTATAATTGAGATTTAAGCATTTAGCAATATATTTGAAACATGTTAATTGAGAATTTGTGATGTCCTTAAAAAGTTGTGTCCGTGATGCGCCCCCACCTAAATTTTTTGTCCGAGCTCCGCCACTGCTTCGCTGGGAGTACTGTGTGAGTATGGTTCTTTTCGGTGCTTGGCCAACTGTGCACCATGGGGTCCAATTTATATACATGTAAATAACGGCTCTATGACTATGACTATGACTATGACTATGAGGCTACCACCACGTACTGCATGCATGAACGCGCACTTAAAACACGAGGCAATTGTTTTAATCTGTCGGTGCAATATTGTTTAGTTTGCCGATGCGTTGACAAATCATTCCAGAATCTGATATGCAGTAGTACAATACATGGAAAGCGCCAATCCAAACGTATCAACACTCCATACGCAAATTTTATATACTCCAGCGTGCTTGCTCAATTTGTACAAAAAAAAAAGAAGTCGACCCTGCTGTGTGTGCGGCACACGCCAACCTTAAACTGAGCGAACATCTCGGGGATTCAAACGCGTGACCGCTTGATTAAAGTCTGTTTAGCGAGGAGTACGAGGGCACTTGAAACCCATAAATATAAATATTCATAAAAAAAGATAAGCGAGTCACCCAGAGAAAAATAAATACACAAAAAAATAGGACCCGCAGAAAAATTCGAATTCACCGTTAAGAAAATATATTTCTGTGGGTATTATGCATTTTTCCGTGGGTTCAAAAATTTAAGTTTCCAGCGGTGATGTGTGCCTATGTAATGACCAACAATTTACTCATATGCTCATCAGCTATAATATGTGTCTATGGCTGGGGGCAGTGGCGGTCGTTGGCAATTGGCTGAAAGCCCAATCAAATGGATGAAAGGAGGTAAGTGACGGTCTACGCGCAGCGGTAAGAGTTTGTACGTCATTTTGCAAATTTGATAATTAAGGAACAAGAGCAAGAGAATGAAAGATAATATGACCAACAAAACCAGTTGCCACGCGGACTGGGTTCTTTGGCAAAGAAATTGGACCAAAGGAAGATCAAAAAGGTAACCTTCAATTCACAACTCTACATCTTCGAAATACTATGAACGAGATGACATGTCTCGAGATTAATTAACCAATGAGAAAAAACCACCACTAGCTAAATTTTTAAATAAGTTGCTAAAAATGCAAACATCCATGTCAAATCAACGACTTGGTCCATTACAAGGAAACCAATCAGCTAAGAGTTCACCCATAAATCTACATGTAAATTACACATAAATGTCTTTATGAAAAATATAACATGAGGCAAGCCCGGCCTAAATTAAATGCAAACAAGTCAGCTTATTACGTACACGGGCTGTGATCTGACGCTAACAAGTTGCGAGTTGCTGTTTATTCAGACGATGATGTCCCATGTAAGCAAGTGTGGTCCTGTTCGCAAATCGCTTACCAGTAACAAACCCTCTCAGAGATAAAGATAATCATATAGTACGTAGTCATATTGTTCTTCATCGCCGTATACGTACCACAGCACACGTACGTCATCACCAGTACAAAAGGATACATATGCAAGCTCAAAAGCATATCAAATGGTGCCACATTTCAGCATGTGTTCTGCTGGTGTCTTCAGATACTTGTGCAGCTAGCAGACTCTCAAAGCAATACAATGTACTGGCATGGATTATTGCTGACCAAAGATGGTGTCCACCAAACATCACAAAGGGAGATTGTTGATGGGCAATTAGTACAATTCAAGAACTGTACAGTGCAGCTAGAAGAAGAATACAACGAACTGAATGTATTCCTACATGGCACGGACATGGATTTTCACCTTCGCATCAACAAAATATCTCAAATCAACTGAATATCTCTAGTTTATTCAGTAGAAAAACATAACTTGATGCTAGCTTTATGTGGTACGCTGATGGAATGTTGTCTAGTGGCTGGAAAATTCAGATAACAATGCTAAAATGTGGAACCGAAGGAAATTTCAAACCTGACAGTGAGCAAGCAACTCATATACAATGTTAGAGCAATATGTTTCAGTTTCAAACATTTTTAGTGTGGTTTAATCAGAAGTTGATTGTTGTGCTCTGGATTAGCATCATCAAGGATTGGCAAGTGATTTTGTGAGATCCAGGTGGCGCTAAACCCTTGACCATCAGACTTTTGGTATTTCTCTTGAAGCCTTGCAGCTCATGCTGGTGGTATCAAAATTCCAATAGATGCTGCATCACAATTATTCTAAATATTGGAGCAGTTGGGTTCTTGTACCATGTCAGCAGAGAAACAACTAGCGTCTTGAATGCATCCATGGAACTAATAGTCCTGCAAAACAATGAAGTCAAAGTGCAGGGTTTCAGTATGGGAAATACCTATGTTATCTGAAACAACTCGATGATGACTGGTGTCACGGCAGATTCATTCTCAACATTGTGAGTCTGCGGGTTACATAGGATCCCGGTGGTTCTAACACAGGTTTTGCTGCAACGGCTTGGGGGAAGCCGTTTTTTATGAAGGGGAGTATGTCATGATACTGCTAGAGATGGTGGGCTGATCAAAGGGCATGTGGCTTGGGCTTGGGCCAAAGAAGAGGCAATACTTGGGCTTGTTAGCTGGCCAGCCAGGAAGACATAGGATAAAAAGGATCACCACCATCACCAGGAAGGCCTATCGAAGGACCAAACACCAGAACCGGCGGCTGCAAAGCGCAGGCTTGAGTCAAGGCGAGCGATGCTCAAGGCTAGCTTCAGGCTAGAGTTGTATTTCTCTCACTATCCTTCTTCCTCCTTCCTGTGTTGTTTTCCCTCTTAGACACTTCTAGAATATTCCAGAAACTTCTATTTAGGATGGTGACAGTACTATGCCTGTAGGTCCTGTACTAAATAACAAATACATAAGCGTGGCATGCTCATCATCTTTTGATTAAAAGTTCACATAACAATGCCATACCACAAAACAAATCAAAATCAAAACAGGTTTATTTATTGTTGGAAATAGTACAATAAAAAGTAGGCACGCTGACGGAAATATGCCTTGGGATCAGGGCATCAGGCACACTGCAACCATGCATACATACATGCATGTAGCCAATAAATCGAAAAGGAGAAAAAGAGAAAACAAATAACCGACCCAAGGAAATTAAAGGTGGCCGGTGGTGGTATGGTATCATCACACTATCACTCTCACTGCTTCTGGCAGGTGGCCGCGCAAGTATTGATCTTGTTTTGGCACGCCATCGCGTCTTCCGGGCTGAACTTGGATACGCTTTTCCACTACTGCACTACGTATTATATTATTCACCGTCAAGTTTATTGAGATTGGTGAGAGGGAGCAACCACATTAATGTTACAATAACAGATTTTAGGTTTATTTCTTCAACACGCGCATCACAAGTTAAACAATTGGGGTCCTCGTTCTCAAGTGCATGCGCTAGCTAGTGCGTGCATGATGCATGGGCAGTTTCGCGCGTGCCACACACACACATCACGGTCATGTTTATTAAGTGAAACTGTGAAAGTGAGGGAGCTGATCGAGCACGTGCATTGCTCGATTACAGATTACAGATGTTGCATCTGGCCAGTCCTGCTGACATATCTTTATTATTCAGTAGTCATACTTACGTAGCCTCGTAAGCGCAATAGGCCCGTACTTGTATATATCATATAAATGGGAGCCGACGATGCTGTAGCTGCTGGGTGAGCACCGACGAACGACACACACCTCCCAAACCACGACCACTCATTCAATTTTTTGTCATTCTATTTCTGTGGATAATTTTCTGTAGGTTCATATATTTTCGTGGGTATATGCATTTTTCTGTGGGTTTTGCATCCACGGAAAATTCGATTTTCCAGTGGTGAGTGTAGTGTCGAACTGAATCGAAAAGCTCGCTTCTTCGTAGTTTTTAACGAACGAACGAACGAGAAGGCCTGTCATTATTTCAGTCGGAGTTCTCATCTAGGACTAGGAGTAGTCTCTTTGGTTTCGATCGAATGGCAATGTTTTCTGTTTTTTTAACCTACAATTTAAAACGGAGCAGGTACTTATGAAACAAATCTGCTTCGAATTATTTTTTTTCCCTTGAACAAAGTATAAGTAAGATGGAACGAATATTTTTACTTTTATCGGAATATTTTTTAACGGAATGCTGCGGCAATATCTTTTATACTGTATTCGATCTTGGCTTACAGATTCCGCTTTTGTATAGTTTTAACAACAGCTTTTGATTGGGTCCAAGCGCGCAAGTACCGTCTGTGCGTGGAACGGTACGGTGGAAGGAAAAAGATGATATATATATATATGTCACGCACGTGATGGCTAAGCACACGCTGGAGTAGCAATTGCAAAAATGAGGACAGAGTGAAGAAGCGCCTGGCCGAGAGCTAGCAGCACCGACACACCGGCCGTACGTACCAACAATCGTGTTGCATTGCATCATCATGTTGAGTAGGAGTATATATATTTTATGGGTTCTGCTACGGTACACCCAAATAACTATGAATCGTTGATCTAACCAATAATTACCACATATTATCTCCTAGGAGGTAATAAATTTATAAGAAAAATATCTTTCTATTAGATCTAATATGCATGCAAGATACACGTTCTAAAGTTTTTTATAACATGGACAACTACACACATGCAAATACTTGTAGGAGCACACTTCACACTTGTGCGTATTTTATTTTCTTATTTTTATACAACACGATGATTTATAGTTATAACACTAATACACATAGTTTTTTTGTATTTATGCTATTATATTTGTTACTTTGGAGTATTGTGGATTTGTGGGGCTATTTTGTGGTAGGCATAATAAGAATCAATAAATTTTGTTATGTGACAGGTGGTAGGTCCAATTTAATTTTAGCGTAAAATATTTTGATGAAATGACTTGTCCACATTTTTTTATTAGAAAATTGGTAATTGCATGCGGCACCAAAAAAAAAAAGATGATGGTCAACTGCATGCGGCACCGGGAAAAAGGAAGGTGGTCTACAGCATGCGGCACCAAACAAGGAAGATAGTCTAGGCGGGGATATGCCGAGATTTTGGAGATTTCTTTTCTATTTTATGAATATTAGTTAATTAAATTCTTTCGTTTATTTATGAAAAATCAAGGGCTGTGACTCTTTTGAAATCTTACCTCCTATGAGGTAAGAAGCGTACCGTAGCAAAACCCATATTTTATATATACAGAGTTTGCATAAGAATCCCATATATATCATAAAACATACCATTTATTTATTGCTGGAAATGCAAGGCGTACACGTGTAGGCAGTGAGCTAAGCCCGGTGCCAAGAAGAAGAAAATAGAAGGAACAACATTATTGCATTGCATGCAAATATGGAGAGGCGGACGGCACGCTTCATGCACGTACGGGAAAGGGAACTTGGAAATGAAATGGGTACTAGTGATATGAGAATAAAAATAAAGCCACGTGGAAGTGGTAATGGTAATGGGAGTCGTCGTCCCTGATGGCCACACGAGACGCGGCAACACGATCGACTGGTGGCCGGTTACTGCTGCTGGCAGCTGGCCGGGCACCTCTTCAACTCGTCGCGGCACGCCATGGCGTCCTCCCGGCTGATTTTGGATGCCTCGTTGGCGGCCAGACGCTCGAACAATCTGTCGCAGGGATCAGGAATCTTGGCCACCTCCTCGTCTCTCTTCCGAGACGCCTCCGCCTTCTCCTTGTCTGCGCACTGTTCTGCCGTGCTTTCAAGATCGCCCTGCCTGTGGCACGCCATGTAGAGGCCACTCATCTGGTCGGAAGATAGTTTCTTCAGCTGACTACAAACGCAGTCGTTTGCATCATAAAAGTGGCAGCACGAACGACCTAGAAAATCATCGAGAAAACCATCATTCCTAGTAAATGCCTTTTCGAAAAATTTGCCACAGTCTGATCCGCCCAGCGAACAGGACGCGAGATTTTTAGCGGCGGCGGCGTTGTCGTCCTGGGCATTGCAATAATTGCTGCCGGACAGAGCGACGCCAACGATGGCTAGCGCCACCAGAAACAGACGGCCCTCGGGTGAAATGTGCATCTTCGTCAGCTCCATGAGTGTGGGACAGTGGGTGGGGTGGAGGTCTGGAGGACACGAGGTGGCGCTCGTGGCTGGGGCGTTGGGTGTGTGAATGGATAGAGAGAGAATGGTGCTTCTTTTTCGGTGCTTGGCCAACTGCAGGGCCTCCGGTCCCATTTATACAGGTACGAACGGGCCTATGCCGTCTATGATACGCTCTCTGACGACTGAATAAACTAAACACGTATAGTACTGCTTGAAACACGATGCAAGAGTTTAACTTCTCAATGCGTTGACAAAATCAACGTGGAATCTGATAGTAGTAGCATTGAAGCACCAATCAACAGACTGTATACTTAAATTTAATTTGTAATCCAGCATACGTACGTGCTCCCACAATTTCACTAAAATTTAATATATGTAGCCGGCACCCGACACACCCACCCCACTTTTAAACTGGTTACGCAAATCCCAATTGTGTTAGTTTTCTAGATGAGCTAAAAATCAATCTAGAGCCAGGCATTAACATAGAAGTACCAATTAATCCACCAAAGAATGAATAATCAAGATATACAAGCCGACAGGCTATATATATGTGCTGACTTAATTTTGTAACTGCGGGGCCACGGGCCACCTACATGCATTTCACAAATCTTGATCTTGGTCGACCATGAAGACTGAGTTACGATCCATGGGTTGATGAACAGATCACCAGTAATCTGTGTAATATATATACATATATATAGTGTATATCTCTATAACTATTTTCTGAAGTACGTGTAATTAATATGTACTACCGCGTTACAGTATGTTGTTGTTAATTTTTTTTAGAAAACGGAATACATTATTAACATCACAGCTTCTGCATCTACTCATTTTTTACAAACTCAAGCAAAACAGCCTAAGGAATCTCAAAAGCAAAATTTTGAGCCAAAGAGAAAACAAAAGGTGTTTTGAAAAAAAAAACACAACTAAAAGGCAACAGCCGCATCACCAAGCTATGTTAGTTATTTATATTGATCAACATATGATCTTGCACGATCACACTTGGTAGCGTGCACTTAATCCTTAAGGTACGTATTTTTTGCTTTCAAATTGAGTTTAATTTCACATGGCCAGCTTGGTACTTCCTTTCTTTATACTCTACTCCGTTCATTTCCTTCTCTTGGTCTAAGAGAGCAAGTATAATAGCAAGCTGCAAGCTCGCTAAATACTGCGACGGAGGAGAGAAGAAAGGAGAAAGAGAGAGAGAAGAAGCATGCTCTAAAACTTACAGCCGAATTAAACACAAGAAAAAAAAAACTCTGTGAGATAAACAAATGAGCATTGTATTAACAGTGAAGAGAGGTAACTAAACCTTATAGCCATCAAAACAGTTGTATTACTATATCCTTGCTCTAAGATGAAATCACAGTTACCAAGAAAATTAAAGTGGCTGGGTTCATGAGATGCTTGCATGCATCAGCTTCCGCTTAGTTTTCTTCTGCATTAGCACAATGTTGTACCCACGACGCTAACTAGATAGATGCACATTAGCATGTGCATATGTTTGTGCACCCGACGTGTGATAACGTACGAGTACATGTTTAAAGCTTTCGCGTTTGCATGGACAATCATCTTGGCACAAAGCTTTGCTTGCGATGTGATTGTAGAGATGCATGCATATATGCATGTTAGCTTGATGCTCTCATATGTTTCACAAGGCCAGCTTGAATAATTTAGCTTTTACAATTTGCAATATGACGATGGGGATTGGCAATGTATTGGTGCGGACACATGGTTTTCATATACATGTGTAGCAGTTTTTATGATGAGCGATTGCCAACAACAACATATTGATTCTTACTAACCCTGGCGGAGGGAGTGTGTCGAAACATGTCTCTTGGCTTGTGTTGTGCAGGTGTAGAGTCCGAAAGTGGTGGTCAACGGCAAGGTGAAGGTCAAGTAGGACGTGTCATGCCGATGGACCGTGGCGGACGTGAGGCTCTAGACCGAAAGACCAGGAGGCCGGGTGGCCAGCCGCGCTGACTAACACTTGGGACATCGACAGACGCAAGTGTAGATGGGAGACAGTGCAGATCAAGTCAAGACGACGGACGTGTAAGTCGAGCGGGCGGCTCTAAAGACTTGGTGCCCGAGCAGTCGAGGACGGCGGTGACATGCGTCGAGTTGCGAGGGATGCGTATGGACTATGCTACTCGTAAGGAGGTTTGGTGGTTTTGCCTCAAAACCATCAGTAGCCGGTTTCACGGGTTTGGGCCTCAAAACTCAGGCAGATGTCCCGGATGCGAACGGCACGTGGTGGCATCGGGGAGTTCGCATTGAAGCGAAGCTACCAGTGAGAAGGAGCGGTGGCCGTTGGATCAAGAAAACCAGAGGGTTAGACCATAATGCCCCTAGACTTAGTGGTTTGACTCAAATATATTCAAGGATAAAACTAGAATTGTGTAATAACCCTGCCTGTTAAATAGGATGAGGGATTCCCCATCTCCCTCACCTCTTCCATTTGCAATTTTTTCTTCTAGTGGCTAAGGTTTCTTCTCCTCCCCCATGAATCTTTGAGAGAGGTCCACAACTTCAAATTCGTGCAGGAATCGTGGTTGTAACCACTTAGTGCCATGGTTGATTCATCCATGAAGTTGTGCTTTGTGTTCTTGATATGTTCTTTCCGAGTTCATCTCTCCCTCCTCTATTTTGAGTCTTGATTCTTTGTTTCTAGACCGTTTTAATTCGTCCTTCTTGCCTTGATTTGGTCTATGACGTGAGAGGATCATTTTCATCGAAGGATTTGAGCTAATTCCTCACGAGATTGTAGATTAGGACAAGTTTAGTTCATGACCTAGTTTTGGGGGATTTTTGTGACTTTTGATTTTCTGATGATTTTCTTAGAATTGGGTGTTGATGTCTTGAAGATATCTTCTCAACACTCCCAAGATCTTCCCACCAAGTTTCAAGTCTATCCGAGTCGATTTGATCTAGTTTTGGTCTTGGAATCGATTTTTCCTAAGAGCTGCCCGTTCATCCGGACGCGTCCGATATCAACCCGTACATGTCTGGTATTACAAACTTTCGAATTTGGAGCTTAAATTTTGTGGAGACCTCTTCTTTAGTGTCTAGAAGCTCAGGTTAAAATTTCCCAATTTTTGGACACCATTTGATTGGGTTTTTGAATTTTCTTCCACAACTATTTGCGTTGTTCATCATACTGGATGTGTCTGGTATTGCTGGTACAATGGTGGGTTTTGTCTATCGTTTGTCCGTTTGAACTCCGGTTGTTTCATCGCTTGTTCCGCTGATCTTATGGAGACCCGCTTTGTTCCTAAGAAGCATCCACCCTTCCTCATAGGAGCGTGGCCATCACCGTTTTGTGTATTGTATCTTGAAGTTGTTTGTGTGCAGAGGACCTAAAGTTTCAAAAGAACTTTTTGAAGCTCTCATTCACTCCTCCCACCTTCTGATCGCCATATCCGGTCCTTCAATTATCATCATTCATCAGAAGATTAAAACGAAGATGCAATGATAATGAAAATATTCGGTGTAACTACGTTGGAGAGCCGCATCTTAGCGCACATCATATATGCCAGCAAAATGCCTATACTGAAGGAAATCTAACTGAACATGAAACCAAAAATATTCATTTCAGGCCAGTTTCATTTATTATCAATATTTTAATTTGCTGGGCAACTTATTAGTAGTTTTCTCTTTTTTTTGGTTGTTTTTGTGTATTCTTCTCTTCGTTGAGGTGTGAGTCTAAGTGCTTTTGACTTGTTTTGGCTATGTATATCCTTCGTAGATATAGAGGCCGAATTAATGAAATCTACTATAAAAAAAAACTAGTAGTAGTGTGGGCACACATTTGCATTTGAAAATCGACTTTGCTCGTGCTAAGTAGTTATAAATATCAGCACGATATGGTGATTTTTTTTAACTCTCATCGCCTGGTCTCTCATGCTAAGTAGTTTAGTGACTAGGAGGGCCCTTCTAGAGTCCAGCGTCATCGTGGTGACGAGGTTCAGATGTTGTTGGATGTGTAAGCATTGGTTGAATTGAATACGTACTGTTCGGAAATCGGTTACCTCGCATTATCGGCTAAACACATTAGAACGAGCAGTCGCCATCAGTACTGCAAGAGGATTCCACCACGGTAACCCATAGTCAAGGATATTTTCTGCAGGTAAGATGCTAAGAGCGATAAGAATGCAGTGCAGACGCATTATGTTCTGAGAGACTCTTGAGACTTGAGACATAGGCCTGTCAGCAGTAGCACAAGTCTGAATTGAGGAGTTCATGCTAGAAACTGATCCAGCAACTTTGTTCGTAGGTCCCTCGTCCAGAGAATCCCATGCTGAGATAAATGCTTCTTCTGTTTTGATGTACAAATTCCTCGTTCTTGAAATTCTCGTTCTCATTATATAACTCCCTTAAGTCTTGTTTGGAACTTTTAAAATTCTTTTTAGAAAGAACAGCAAAAGCTTTGCCTCTATTTATATTAGATTATGAAAAAGAAAATTGAATCCTGGCTCAGTCTTTCGAGAGAAATCCAGACAAAAAAACCCACACAACCGAGGAGAATACACCTCTCATCTATCCTATATAACTAGGCACCATCAATCGGACCACTGACAACTTCACGGTACTACATGCTTTGGTGAACTTTACCGAGCCAACCTGATCAACACAACCCAACTAGCAACTCAGCATGGTCGACAAAAGTGAACCTAATTAGCAACTACACAGGTAAAGCAACTCAGGATGCCACAGCTAAAGCAACTAAAGCGACCCAACTAGCAATTCCAAGTCTTGCTTGTAATTAACTCTGGTCATTCCATGGTGGCATGGTGTGGATGGGAGTAATCCCCTCCGATCCGAGTTCTGTAACTGAATTTGTGGTTAGCAACTATAATGAACCCCATGCTATAATCACATAATAAGCCAGCCCCTAAAGTTCTTAAACAGAAGTCCAGTCACAAGCAAGAAGCCCAAACCCATGCTATAATCAGATAAGCGAGCCCTGAGGTTTTAAAAGGAAGAAGTCCAGTCACAAGCAAAAAGCCCAAGAAGCAAGCCAACATGCAACAACCATCCTTACCAGTTACCACAGGCGTCGTTCCCTACGTCCCAGTCACATTGCCTCGCTCCCCTCAAAAACACAAAAACACACATTGCTTCGCCGTTCGCCCGTTCCCTATATCTCCACCCCGCCGCCGGTAGTCTAGGCTGCACAAGCATCTTCTGCCAAAACATAAAGACGCAATGGAACTGTAGCACACCTGCAGTAGCAGACTAATCGCAAGGCAGTTACAGGCCAGCTTCTACAAGAATAATCCTATAGCCTACTAAAGACACAAAGAGCTTACATGTCCATCTTATTGTTGCTTACTCAGACGATGTATAAGCACAGGTTAAACAGGCGTCCTGCTCGCAATTCGGTCACCGAACAAACAAGGACAAACCCCTCCGCAGCACTCATCATCAGTCCACAACGATACTTCCACCACGGCGACACAACACATACTCAAGCTCACTTTCCGCAGGTAAGAGCGATAACTGATAAACATGCAGTGCAGCAGCAACAGCGGGCGGTGAAGTCATCGGAGACGGCCGGCGGCCCCTCACTCCTTCAGCTTATGGATGGTCTCCATGTCCACAGCCTCACCGAGGGTGCCTTTCTCGACATGGTCCCACCAGCCCATGAGGAAGTTGTCCACCACCAGCCTGAACCAGGGAGAGATCTTCACGCCATCCTCGCCGGCGTCAGCCTTTCTGATCAGCTCCTTGAGATCCTCGCGGTTCACGTACTTAATGTCAGCGACTTCGTCTGGGTTTGGCTGCACCTTCACATCCCGGACGAGGAACAGCAGGTAGTCAACTGATGGAAAGAAAAAGGAGCAACTAGAATTAGCAGTCGGTAGTCTCATCTTCCAGCAACAATTTGCAATTCGAACAGTATCTGAAGTTCTGAACGAAAATAAATGATGAGGTGAGAGAAACTTACGCTCATGTTCCCCCCATTTTCCATCAGATGGTGCCTTGTAAAGCATCCGGCCAAGAGGGGTGAATTGGTCAACTGGGGCGTCTTCTGCTGGGATGCCCAGCTCATCCAGCAGCTTCCTCTGTGCTGCATTTCTCACACCTGGAGAAGGATAAGTTCCCAATGATCAGAGAGAACAGGGAGGTAACAAAATAATTTTAGTCTAGAAGCTGTCCCATAACATACCAAGGTAGTCCTCCTGGATAAGCTCAGACTCACGGTACAGAGGATGGCTGCAGCAGGTATTGGTCCAAACCAAAGGAAAGGTAACCTTTGTCGCGGACCTTTGCTGCATGAGTAGAATGTTATACTATCAGAAACAATTTGAAAAGAATAGGACAGCCACAAACACTGAATGTGTTGTTCGAAAAGCAAACATGCATTGAGCAAGGATAATGGTAGTTGTGCTGATTCTAAACATAAGGCACTCACTATTTTTGGTCTCAAGGAGCAAGTTGACTTATTTTGTTTAGATAATTGATTTTCAATAATCCGGCCTCTATATGAAATATATACTTCCGACAATACTGGGAGTCGCAGCATCTAATGCAACTTCACAACTAGTAACTGTCATATATGCTGTCAAAGAAACAGCATCTACAAGTTTTTAAAGCAGCATGCTAAGCAATGGTACCATGGCTTTCCATCCCAAACATAAGGAAAAACAATCACTGGAAATTTAGAACATTTGACAGGTATGCAATAAAATAGACAAAAAAACATCGTACAAATGCAGAGTAAAAAATAAAAATAAAAACCAACCTGAAGTAGCAGCTCATATTTTGAGTTGAAAAGGAACACACTGAATGCCCTATGGAGCAAATTCTCAGACTCGATCTTTTCCATCAGATGGCCTAACAAACATGACATACAAAAAACAAATCAAATCAAATCAAATCAAATACTATTACACAGACCGGTTCAAACATCATTAACAGGGCACAGAAATTAAGTAGATTTGCAGAGCAGAACAGAATCTTACAGTTGTACTTTGACTCATGGCCAACAACATTGTCCTGCTCGTCCACCAAAATGCATCTGTGGAAAAAGAATCAAGGAAGCATTGTCGAGAAGAATTGTCAGTGAAGGGCTTCAATATGACGAAACAATCATGTAAATAACTAGGAGTATATCAAAAGAATAACTGCACGAACACATTCACAAATTCCACAGATTTATCTTTGATCCATAGTCACCCACACGAATCTCCACACTCCACTTAAACTTCGTACTATAATGGCTTCCTTAAAGAGAACTTTGTAAGCAGAGCATTGCCCTGACTTTGGAAAGTACTCACCATCCAGGATTTACTGAACACTGATCACATCAATTGTCCACTCGACAACTTTTACATCACTCATAAAGAATTACGCGTCTACCCGTCATCAATTGAACAGAAAGGACATCCATAACCAGATCATCTCTTAAAAAGACATACTTCACAGAACCTGAGTTCCAGATGCAAAAACAGCTCAGTTATAGTACCTACCCTCCTGTGAGCCTAGACTAGAGTGCGCACCGGGCAGGCACGGCACGCCGGGAACTCTGGCGCAGTCCTGTCTGGCTAACCCCACAGCACGACTATCCTAGAGCGCATCAAACACGTGCGACGGTGAGACCAAAACGTGGTACAGTACATCACGGGCACAACGTCAGCCGTACTGAACAACCTCCGCGCGCCAAACCGTCCCCGCGTTCCGATCGCCGCGAGATCCGGCGGAGCAGGCAGCTGCGAAACCGCGAAGCAAATACCGATGCGCGTTCCGGAACAAGCGGGGAACAAGCAGATCGCACGGACTGACAGACAGACAGAGACAGGCAGGCAGATGTGGTAGGCAACAGAGGGAGAGGAGCGAGAAGTAGCGGGAGGAAGGAGAGGGGGACAGGGAGAAGGAAGGATGCTCACTCGTCCTCGAACATGAGGCGCTTCTGGACGGCGTCCATCCCGGCGTCGTCGACCACCGCGGCGGCCATCGTCTCGGGCCGCGTCGGGCGGAGACGGCGGAGGAAGGCGTCTGCGGCTGCCGCGAGAGCGTGCTGGCGGACTGCTTCCCGAGTGCGTGCGGGGACCCCCCGGGGGCCGGGGGGATAAATAACAGGAAGGGATCCGGCTGGCGGCTGGCGGACGGCGTGGCGGGGGCCGCATGTCCGTGGGCCTGCGCGTGGGCGGAGATTCTCTAGTTCCGGATCAGCCACCGGTTATGTGCTGGCCCCCAGGCGAAATTTGGCTCTCGGCACACGGCAGCAGAGGAAACCCCAAACTCTGTTTGGTCTATCACACGCATGAGTTTCTCTCTTTCTTACTATTTTCACCTTTCTTTCCAACTCACATGATGATTTCAGATCAAAACTTCATTAGAAGACTAAAGTTGATCTGCGACTCAAACTAGAGGTGGAGCGTTGAGATTAGAGGACAGGATTGCTGGCTATGACAGCGGAGGATTCTTCCGTGGGAAGGGTTATGAGCTAGCACTAGGAACAAGGTTGGCAATAGTGAGGGTGAACTATTCAAACTAGGGTACGATTGGGGCGACGAAGAAGACGGCTGGAGGAAGAAGAAGCAAAGAGAGCAGTTGGGTGAAATATTGATATAGATCCAACGACTCAAATTCGAGTGTTACTGGTTTTTTAAAGTATGTTCGCTTTTAGTTGTTGCACATGCCATGGCATTCCTTTTATGACAACTTTCCTTCTCTATATCTATCCATCTTCGGGCGAAATTTTAAAAACTCATATATATAGTTCTTTTTTGACCCAAAAAAAAAATCGATACATCCTTCTAATATTTTTTTTTCATAAGTTTCTGATAAAATACTCAAGTGTCATATATCATTGTTAGTCTAAATGGTCTAGTCCATTCCAACATTGTTAAATTCTATGGGGTGGAAATCATATCCAAGTAGTATGAACAAACCACTAAAGGTAATCAATTGTTGCTGGAAAAAATATTAGATAGGTACACATATACCAGAACTGAACTAGCATTGCGAAGGAAAGTGGATAATTCTTTAGACCGGTAACAATTGCAGTGTTAGTCAAATTTGGTCAACACTCCTAAAATCCGGTCAATGCTGCCAAGATTCTGTGAGGCAAACATTAGCAAAGTGGTTGAAATTACTGTAATTACAAAAAAATATTTGATGCAATGCAACGAATTGCCCCTGATAGCAACGGGAACGTTTTTTCATGTCACATGATCCTGACCGAGAGACTAGAGAGTGAGAGTGCGCGCTGCGGCCCGCCTCGTGTTGTTTGGTTGGGTAGATCAGAGTCTTACCCACATGGATGGACACATGGTTAAAGCTGCCTCATGTGGTGGATCTGGATCACCTTCAGACATTGAGACCCATATGAGTGGGCAAGTGAAGTGTCATATGGCAAAACCAAGTGAATCAAGTGTGTGATAATATGGTAAAAATCTTGGTTGATGTTGATCCGATCTGAACCTCCTGGCACAAGCTACCGTCCAAGATCCAGGGCCACCATTTTCCAAGGGCAAAGCCAAACGTTACGAGTATTTGTTTACGCCACGGCAGGCACAACTGCCGCATCCGCATCGCATCGTATGCAGCGCGAGCAGGCTCCGAAAAGGGCAGAAACAGACGCTGCTGTGCCGTCCAAGACACATTAAGGGCCTGTTTGGATGCTCAGTTTTTTTTTTTAAGTTTTAGATCAATACCATGATTTTTCAAAATACTTAGGTATCTGAAAGGGGAAGGTGTTTGGATGTAAACAATTTTGAGTTTTACAAACTACGGTATTAAGAAAACAGCTGTTTTTCTGGAGTCTAGAAAACTCCCCTCGGGATCTCTTTATTTTTGACAGAGAAAGACGCACGACGCGCGTCCACGGTGCATGCCGCTGCATTTTCCCTTTGCGTCTTTTTCCTTTTGTTTCAATATCTTGGCCTCCTAAATATAGCCTTGTCATAACATCCAATCAACAGGAAAAAAAAACCAGGACACAATACATGGATAACTTTGCATGACAGTTGTGTGGCCACATACACGAAATATAAGGATTAAGTTTGACTACTCATAGTTTCATTATCTAATTATAGATTTCTCATGCTATATGAGGAGATAAGGAGTGATGTTATATTTGTGCGCTTGCATGCAGTTTGGACGTTTGAAATTGACATAAAAAATGCAAAAACAGCCAAACACTTCGTGCATCATAGTTTTTCCCAAAACATAGAAAAACTCTAGTATCTAAATACTACGGTATTGTATGGTTGTGGTCTTTAAAACTATGGTTTCTAGATACTAGAGTTTTAGAATTTCTACAACATCTAAATCTTCCTTTTCCGGTGTCATCTCTCTCAGCCCCTTTGCGATGCGGTTGCACGGCACGGCAGGACGCGTGGGGGCTGAACTGATGCAGCGGCACACCGCCCGCCCGCAGGCGAGTCACTTGTACGCTCCGGCAGGAGGCAACCGGTCGCGGAGATTTCCGGCTCGTCGTCGTCGGCCGCGTGGCTTTGGACACGGACGCAGTCACGCAGGACAGCCCGGCCGGAACAACCACTTAACTAGGCTCGCTGTCGACGTCAGCCATCCGCTGGAGATTGATGGCAACCGAGAGAGAGGCTCCTGGTCGACTGCAACTGAAACTGGCGCTGGGTCAGGAGTCGGAACAGGACAATGGCTCGTCCCCCGTGGCCCTCGTGTTTCGCGGGGCATGGAAGCCTCTAGTAGACTCGAGCGGTGACGGGTGACGGCTGACGGCGAAACTCGACGCGGGCAGGCCGCGCGCGCTTCGTGCGGGTGCTTGTGCGGCTAAGTGGCAAGCGGCAAGCAAAGCGTCCGGAACGTCCAGCCATGTTGGCTGAAACGAACCCAAAGCTCCAGCAACGTTCCTTACCACAAACGCAAAACAAAAGACTCCAGCAGCATTCAGCCAAACACTGACACGCGCCGTGGGACTGTGGGTTGAGTGCCAGGCAGAACAAACGGAACGACTCACATGACCGTTTGCTGAAGGATGGGCATAAAATAAAAATGGATAAAGCAGCAGCTGTATGCCGGCTTGCGATATGCGCATGGCATGATACAGATCACAGGAATACACCACGCAAAGTAAACAGAGGAACACCGCAAGAAACATAGAAAGGTTCGTGGCTTGAGAAATCTGCAAGACAGCAAACACGGATCATGACATCATGATATGGTACGGGATTGGTTCACAATTTCACAAACACGGATCAGAATTCAGAATGTAGCACGGGATCATTCCACAAACATGCAAATAAACCATCACAATCACTGGATGCCTCCACAGTACCTAAATCACTATCTCGTCAGTAGAAGTAGCCAGCCACTCGTCCGCTCTTCATTTGTCTCCACAGGCTAGAGCGATGGCGGACGAGTGCTGATAACATGTGTATGGCCGTCACACACACACACTGGCAAGAATGGCATCTCCCCGGCCAGCATGATACTGATAGGTTCAACCGTTTCCGAAGATTGACACTGTTATGCCAATGGTCCGTCCCTCCGCACCCGAACACGCTCGCCGTTGAAATGGATGTACTTCCATTTTTTCAAGTATTTCTCAAGGACATGCCTTTCTTTTTCTTCTTGGCCAGAAGCCACGAATGCTTTTCCAATCCGTCTCCCTGTATCCTCATCAGGACGCACCCCTAATTCCTCCATGTCAGCATATATCTGAAATCAGCAACAAGAACACAGTAAGATTTCCAGACATCTCTTTTTGAACCCAAAAAAAAAAAAGAGAGCTGTGTTACTGTACAAATCTGACCAGCCAGCTAGACAAGTGTTATGGAAACAGGTCCACTAAACCACATACAAGGAACTGCTTCCCATCCTGTTCCCACATGACCTGTCTCTGTCAGGCTGAATAAGCTATTAAGCTGTCGATTAGACTTCATGACCAGTACCAGATGGGTGACCATACGAATACTGGTTAGCATTTCTAAGAACATTGAACGACACATGACATGCATAATTTTAGGAATTTAAGCATCAGTCAACTCATAACTGTTGTTTCAATAAAAATATTAACTCATGATTTATTACCATAAGACTTCTTCATGTACCAGTCAACAGATATAGTTGGAATATAAAGAAAGCCAGAAATGTGCCACATATTCAATTACAGTGAAGGGAGGGGAGGCGGGGACAATGTCGCTTAATAATCCTAGAAGAAGGTGAAAATGAGTAAGACATACCTCCAAAACTTTATCTGGACAATGGTGAATATCATACATCAAGATCATCCGAGAGAACAACCTCTTGGGCACTGAGCGCGTATGAGTCTGTATTACACTATTCCAAATTGACTCAGCTTCATCTACCCGTTTATCCATAAAAAGTGCAAATAGAAGTGTATCATATGTTGTCCATGTCAGCACCTGGCCTTTGCTCATCAACCACTTGGTTACCTGTAAAAGCATTGAAATTCAACAGGGGACTGGCAGGACTAGTTTGTTATCAGAAACTTGTGATAACAGAACTCCAGAACTCTTGATTAGCTAGCAATTACTACAGCTTTTATCCATAACAGTCATACCTGGATTATTCTTAGCCATTGTCGTCGCCTTTTCAACATCCCCAAAGCTTTTGCTGCTGCTATAATAGGAAATTCAGGCTCAAAAGCACTCCACTTGTCCAATGCACCATAAATAGCTTCTCTTTCATTTGGTAACTTTGAAACCTAAAAGATATGGTTCCACAGACTGATTTGTTGAGAACGTGTCAGTTTCTTAAGCCTGATAGGATCATTGTCACTATAATGAACTACTATTATTAATCAGAGCATGGGAATTGGGAAAAGAGAAATATGATACTAGAACAAGCCATTTGTTGAACTGTTTTCATGTCTTGATGATAACCGAAGTGAGATAAAATAATCTTATATCTTACAGTATCTTTTTTTCCTTAAAAGATCCAGAATTCCATCTTGATTAATAAGAAGGAGAGCAACTGTATATCTTACAGCATCAATAAGACGGAGAGCCTTCTTCCCTGACCCAGCAGTCTCCTTCCTGATCCACAAATGCTGTTGGTTGTTTGGTTTTTTTGACACCCTATGCCATAATAAATGCAAATTGATTTTCGAAATGGTAAAGAGCCGGTCGAAGTGCACATCGTTATTCCAGAAGCAGTTGTAAACCGAACAAATACAAATGAGGCATGAAGACGTGAAGACCATAGAGGGAGACCCATACCCAACCAACTAATTCCATTAAATGTGCCAGCAATTCTTAAAGCCTCTTTTGTTTTTTGCAAAACCTCTTTGATGGACAGAACCAGCGGGAAAATAGAGTAGCATATATGACAGGCTACACATCTAAAACCGTAAGGAGGACTAATTTCTAGCAGAACACTGGTCAAAGTGAAAAATTTATGCATCACGGGCTCATCCACATAACCCCAGAAGTAGAGGCACCACAAAATGGCGCGATAAAGAGTGTGTACAGTTAATCCATATGCACATTAAACCCAATGCAGTTACTCCACATATGCTAAACAAAACAACCAAATACCGGCACGGCAGCAATATCTCGTGGATCTACAGTGAGGTGTTCACATAATATATAACTCTTGAATTCGACAACGAAGCTTCTCTTCTGACAATACGTGATACAAGGAAAACTACAGCGACTCGCATAAACCATATTCAACTACCTCGTATGTGTGATACAAGGAAAACTACAGCGACTCGCATAAACCATATTCAACAACCTCGTATGTGTGAAACTAATCCCCTGAATCCCAGCTTCTACAAAATGCATTCCATCGATGAAGCGGCGCCTGCACTCGTAGAGCAAGGCGAGGGGCAAGCAGCACACAAGAATAAAGAAGTGTATCCCTAGTTAGCACTTACAGCGCCCTGCTGCCTGCGTCGCGGCTGGCTCCTCCTTCGCCACCCTTTCCCCTCCCCGGCGGCACCGCGGCGAGGCGAGGCACGACGCGGAGAGCAAAGGCTCCCGCCATGGCCCTGCCCTTCTTTCCTCGCCGAGCTCCGGCGAAGATTGGCCGAATCGGATAACGTCGGGAGACAGGGGGTCTGAGTGTAACAACCCTAGAAATCCGGTCTCTAAAAATACGGGCTTTCAAAAAATTTTCTAAAGTTTACCAGTGTATGGTGGATGTCATGTAGGAAACCTAGTTGCACAAATAGCACCTGACGATAGCCCGAGCATTGCATTTAAATAACCAGAGTTTGATTCGCCTCTTATTTGATTTTATGTGATGTTAATAAAAATCGAATAACCTTTTATATGTATGTATACATATATGCCTGCTACCGAACCCCCCCCCCCGCGCTGGCCAGCTCGTCCGCGCGCTCGACCGCCTGCCCGAGCTCGAGGCCCAGCTCGACCGCCTGCCCGAGCTCGAGGCCCAGCTCGGCCTGCTGCGCTGCCGCCTGCCCGCTCGCTCGCGCGCTCGCCCGACCGGCCTGCCTCGAGAGTCGGCCCAGTCGCGCTCGACGCGCTGCCGCGTCCCGACACCCGCTCGCGCGCGCGCTCGCTCGCGCGCTGCCGTGGCCCAGTTAACCGGGACGGCCCAACATGGGCCTGTCTCCGCCGCTCGCCGCCCCGTCCCGCTGACGCGTGGGACCGAGCTGTCAGCTCCTTCCTTTTACCACTTCTGTCGACCGCGCGTCGCGTCCGACGCACCATTTTTGTGCACCGCGCGCCTCCGCCGTCCGCCCGAGTACGGCCGCGTCCCGCGCCGTCCATCTAACCGCCTGCTTGCGCCGCGCTTCACCGAACCCTAACCCTAATCGTGGCCGCGCACAGCCGCCCAATGGGCATCTTCTGCCTCCGCCGTCCATGGCCGGCCGCCGTTCCTATTTAAAGAGGAGCACCCTGGCCTCTAGGGTTTCCCCATCGCCCCGCCGTCTTTGTGGAGACCCACCGCCAGATCGGTCGAGAGAGAGAGAAGGAGGGAGGAGCAGGAAGGAGGCGGAGCTAGAGTGCTGCTGCTGCCGCCGTCCGCGCGCTGAGGAGGACCTGGGAGCGCCGCATACCCACCTCGACGCCCGGCTTCGCTCCCCTGCACCGAGTCGCCACCAAGCCTGCGTCACCTGCCTCGAGCGTCGCTGCGCGAGTAAGCATCCCCGCCCTCGCCCTGCTCGGCCATGGCCACCACCAGTACATCGTCGATGTTCTCGCACCCCTTACCCCTGTTTCCTTCCTTACCGCGACCGATAGCTTCGCCGTAGTCTAGAGCACGTTTTTAGCAACCTCTTGGAGCCGGCACGGGCCACAGTTAGAGCCACGCACTTTTGCAGCTCTGGCCTCCCCGGACTCTGGCCGCCGGAGCGTCCGCCGTGGCCGCCGAGCCGCGCACGCCCCGCCGTGCCTCGACTAGCCCCGGTAGCTAGCTCATGGAGATCCCAGCTTCTCCAATCGAAGGGCAAGAAGGAGGATGGAGACCAATGCCCGGCTTCGCCGGCGAATTTAGCCTCGCCGCCGCCGCGCCTCGCTGACCGCCACCGGCCTAAGGGTCGATTTCCCCGAGTTAGAGCACCTAGCCGACCAGCCACGTAGCTCAGCTAATGCTCCGACATTCGTCGAGGGTCCGCCCGACGAGGTCGAGGGTCCGCCCGACGAGGTCGAGGGTCCGCCCGACGATGTCGAGGGTCCGCCCGACCAAGTCGAGGGTCCGCCCGACATTCGTCGAGGGTCCGACCGACGAGTCGAGGGTCCACCCGACATTCGTCGAGGTTCCGCCCGACGAAGTCGAGGGTCCACCCGACGAGTCGAGGTCCGCCCGACGAGTCGAGGACCCGGCTCTAATCGAGGTCCTGCCCGAGTCGAGGACCCGGCTCGAGGCCAGAGGGTCAAGTCTCGAGGGGCGCACTGTTCTCGAGGGCTACCCCTTTCGTGCGAACAAAGATCCGTCTTCGAGGGCATGTCCGTTCGCCAGGCGAAGCTTCGTTCTCGAGGCCAGTCCGATCGCCAGGCGAGGTTTCGTACTCGAGGCCAGTCCGTTCGCCCGAGCGAGCTCCGTCCTCGAGGGGTCGCCCGGACCGCCCCCTCGAGTGTACAGTGGCCGACCTAACCTGGCCCAAAACCAGCCCCGTCCAGACATCCGAGGCCCGGTCGAGACCGTCAACGTTGACCGTTGACCTGGCCCCACCTGTCAGTGACCAGAACCGTGGCCCCCACCTATCAGCCGCTAAATGGACCCGTCGACACTGACGTCAGCATAACGTCAGCATGACGTCAGCCCATTCCCAGCTGCACTGTTCTGCACGCCACGTGGCCCAATCAGGAGTTGCCACGTGTCAGCACCAGGTTAATCTGCCCTTTTTCTTTTTCCGAAAATAGAATAAACTTCGAAAATTCATAAC
>CM041630.1:57458891-57628719 GCA_023333625.1 Bothriochloa decipiens | reverse complement strand
CTTCAAACTATTATATTATCCGCCATTCTGTGTATTTTCCCTTCGTGAAAAATTAAGGATGTTTCACTGACAGACTTGGGAGGCCGGTCGTCTCGGTGCGTACGAGACAGCAGCTTCTTCTGGTTTGGTTTAGCGAACTAGGCCTGGCCTGGTTGAATGTATAGTGGGCCAATATAAATATGGGCCGGTAAGCTAGCAGGTAGCGTCGAATGTGGGTCGAGTATGACAACATTATTTTATTTCCTTCAAATTTGTTTTTGTTCTGATTTCCTGCATTGTGCTTCTCCTTTTCTTTGGAGAGAATAGCCAGCCACCTGTCTGAATCTATGTACGTACTCTCGAATTCACCGCACCAAATGGTGGGCTTCTTCTAGTGTTTTTAAGTAATAATAAATATAAAAATCTCTCTAGGAGGCATTTATGATAGGAAAAGTTTATACTAAATTTTAAATGCTAAAACACTTGAAGAATCCCATTTCACAAGGAAAATATTCAAATTATGGTTTTTCTCGCATATAAGGTTTTGATATGATTGAAATTCTGGTTGTGCACCGATTGCCAAGGCTTTTCATATTCTGCCTGCTGACATATAACCATCATGAGATTTAGAGGACAGTTTTAAAGGGGTCAAATAAGTTCTTATTTAGAGTACCTAAAACTTGATTTACCTACGTACAAAAGTGGTCAGATAACCACACGAACATCCAAATTACCATTGGAAACTCTAGTGATTTAACTCGGGGCGGTAAGATTGTAACTCAGAAAATGATTGTGTCAGAATCTACAGTTACGATTGCATGCACACGGTACATAAGGGATCAATGGTTCAGATTCTAAGCAACATGCGGCAGCTGGAGCACAAAAAGAAAACTGCAGCCCATCAGGCTCCGTTTCCCCTACCTTTTCTCTACCCTAGTTACAAAAAGGTATCAAGAGAGAAATAAGAGCCACTATGGCAAATACCTAAGTTGCCTCTGCTTTTACCTAAGGGGTCTCAATAATGTGTATCCAAGCTATGTGGTATGATATGCTTAGCTTAAATACCCTTTGTCAAGCCTTGAAGCATCTTCACAACATCTGCAAAGTCACCAAGAAAGTAGTTCACCAGGTTTGGCTTTCTCCCCGTAATGCAAGAAAATATCTTAGCAGAGTTGCTCAAAGGAGCGGTGCTGATAGCCTCGAACATGCCATTGCCAGATTTATCATCGCCAACACATAGTGTGGGGGTGCGTCATACATTGGGGACCTGTTATCATGTTTTTGGTCCATTTTAATACCCTAAGTCTCACCATTTAACATTTAGGGGGCATTTATAGTCTTTAGTGGCAAACACAAGATCCTAAGGAATCCATTTGTAACACATGATGGTAGTTCTATAAATATAAGCCACATCGAGGGTATAAAGAGAGCATCCCCTCCCACCTCTCCTATAAAAAAAAGGAGAGGGAGAGGTGGATGGGGGAGATTGATCGCTCAGCCTTTTCCTTCCTTTTCGGTCTTTCTCAATTTGTCCATCTAATTTTTGTTAGCTAAACCAACACATAGGATGAAATCTGTATCCCTGCGTGATCCTTCATGGTCGCAACAAGACTTTGAACTGCAATTCCTTTGCCTTCCCGCCCTACAAAAAAATACAATCATGAGGACAAGCAGAGTTAATTAATAATGCAAATAAATATTGTCCATGGACATAAATTGGCGATATTGGTAAATAGTGACTTGTTAACAGTAAACATAGTCAATAGAAGCAATCTACCTGGGTATGAATTGGAGAGATAAAATGACAAAATATGTGCACAAGAGATACAGACGTACAATAACTACATATGAGTTGGATAAGACATTCTAATGTTAGTCTAAATATAGTAATTCGTTAATGGTAAGCCTAGCAAATAGAAACAGTATGTGTGCAAAAGATACCGGAGGGATAACTTTCATAGTGTGATGATGGATTAGTATAGATACCGGCTCTTTAGTATGCATATTAATTAAGATTAAGTTTCAACAGTACATCACAGAGCTCTTCGACTTAACTAGCTCTGATATCAGGATCAACTTCCTCATAGTTCCAGACTAATGCATTTTCATTAACTTTAATGTATGATCCATTGGTTGCATCGGTAATTAAATTGCTTCATGGCAAGCCTCACAATATTTCCAAAATGCAAATTCTTGAACTTGTGCTCTTCCCATGTGCTCTTCCAAAATGCAAATTCTCTCTTCTTCCCACGCTCAAGATGTTCATTGACCCTCGATCTTTGCAAGCCCTTTGCAAGTCCTGATCGAGAAGTGTACCTACTTAAGTATCCACTTTTGACTTACAAATTGCCAAGATCAAGACAACAAGTTCAATTTCTTCACACAACATTAAGGACATGACATGGGAGAAAGGTTGAAATAGTTTTTACCTTCGGAAGTATCTATGATGCGCAAGGATACCCATGTTTTGACAGGGCGCAAACCATTCAGCCAATGCATCTTTGCTCTCCCCAGTGACTACGAAGATGGTATTCTTTGGATCTGAGCACAATGCGGTCAGGGTGCCAATCAAATCATTGTGAGGTTGTGCTCTTCCCATGTGCTCTTACAAAATGCAAATTCTCTCTTTTTCCCACGCTCAAGATGGTCATTGACCCTCGATCTTTGCAAGCCCTTTGCAAGTCTTGATCGAGAAGTGTACCTACTAAAGTATCCACTTCTGACTTACAAATTGCCAAGACCAAGACAACAAGTTCAATTTCTTCACACAACATTAAGAACATGACATGGGAGAAAGGGATGAAACAGTTTTTACCTTCGAAAGTAGCTATGATGTGCAAGGATACCCATGTTTTGACAGGGCGCAAACCATTCAACCAATGCATCTTTACTCTCCCTAGTGACTACGAAGATGGTATTCTTAGGATTTGAGCACAATACTATCAGGGTGCCAATCAGATCATTGTAAGGTGCCCTGAAAGTCAGACCTTGGGGCCTCACTATGCCATCATAGTCCAGTAAATGAGCCTCCTATCATTTTTTTAGATAATGAAAAATATATTTCTGGCTTTAGCCATCCTCTATTAAGGATGTTGTAACAAAACTGTCTAATTAATATAAACCCAAAGTACTAAATAAACCGCTGAGGCAATTTAGTTAGTACATTGTGCTTATATTAACCCGGTAATCCGTGAAATCACGAGGGTCCTCAAACTTTTCCAACGACACACCAGGAATCACACAGTTCAGCAGTTACCGTTCACCTGTTCTTACATTTCGCACATAATTAGAGTTGCAAATAGATAGCGAAAGTAGTTATATTTTTTATATATACTCACACATATGATTTAAATACAGTGCCAGTACAAGGTCGACATCCAACAACAGAAAGTAGACGAGATATAAGAGATGACCTTGCCCAAGGTCTAATCCTCCCGTAGTAGGATACAAGTCCATCTTGTCGCCACAGCAAAAGTCTTATGATCTACAACAAGTGAGAATAAAACCCTGAGTACGAGAATGTACTTAGCTAGACTTACCCGTCATAAACCAAAAATAAAGTGACTCCAAGGGGTATGCAAGGCTGTATAAGGAGGCTAGCTGACTCATTTCTTTGCATAAAAGCTTGAGCTTATTAAGAACAATTATTATAACCTTCTAGCTTTGTATTTTAAAGTCATTAACCAGATCATGCTAGATTAGCACCTGGTCTACACAAGCATGGTGTAATTATCAAGCAAGAATAATAATCAATTTTGGTTGAGCATCTTTTAGCATCAACACCATAACCATCTCATCTCTTTGTTCAAGTTTTTACTACGATATCGGTACTCAAGTCAAGTGCTCACTGTGCAAGAGCGATGGCGATTCGAATCGATTCCTAACCAGCTAGTGAAATATTCCCCACACAAACCTAGACATGCCTGCGCGAAGGCACCTTAGGTCACCGTTGGCACTGTTTGGGTAAAAGATAGTCGCAGGATCAATAGAAACCATCATACCCAGGGGCCACCCGGCTACATACTAGTCAGACGCTGCTGACATCAGCTTTACTCTCTGCGCCCCTGTAATCACCCGCGCCATCTCCAATACGATGCGTTTAGCTAGGTCAAAACCCAACCCAAACAGGCTACTAGGCTTCGTGGTTTCCATAATGCCAACTAAGTGTGGGGCTGCGTTCAACATGACAAAAGGGCCGAGACATCGGACGGGTCCTAGTTCGACACAGACAGGATAAAAACAATACAGAACCTCCAGTTCTATCCACAGCACCAATCCCGTCCGGTCTCGATTTATTACTTCCCATGGTTATCCCAAGACAATAATATAGCTCACCATTTTGAGTCACCGCCTATAACTCACGGATGACAGGAAATCACCCGACTTCTACCGATTTAATTAGGCAGGGCTAAGCATATGAGCGAACCTAAACTTAACAGGGTGTATGGGTAACTCAGATGGACAAGGAAAATCATAATACATCAATGATATCGATCAACGCCTATAAACTTAATGCATCATAAACAATAAAGGATGCAAATTGAGTTATTTGTAAAACTATAGGGAGGAATGCTCTGGGGCTTGCCTTTCTCTGACGAGTGAGGTTGAAGCTCTAGGAACTCGATCACTTCACTTCTAGGTCCTCATTTCACATCACGTTCCGTTCTCCTAGCGATCCTGTATGATGCGTATGCATGTATGAATACGAAGAATGCAACGGTATGATAATGAAGTATGATGATGATGAATGCTTGCATATTCTTTCTATAAGGTAGTCAACATCATCTAAGAACATGTACCATAAGCACATGTCATCTACTGCATTCTCTACTACAAACATTACAAGCCTATCGGTGAAAACCTTCTTTCTACTTATCGCCAGTAAATAAGCCAGTAAAGCAACTAACCATCTGACTATCATTAGCAAACAAGCCAGTAAAACCAAAGATCTATACTAAGCACAACCATCTCGACACATTTATCATACCCTAATCACCAGCTACTACACTTGGCTTTCACAAGACCAACATGCAGTAGTCATGTATATAACCTACAACTAACCATCTACTAATACACAAGCATCATCACATTGTCCTGAACTAACACATCATCATTGCTAACCATGTATATAGTGCTAACATATCATGCTATGTTAACCATGATGTCCCAATCCTAGCAGCATACACATAGCCATACATACATAAAGCACTTGCACACCATTCCATGGAATTATAGATTAATTATAAGAGGACTATAATTTGGATTACATACTAACCCAAACCATTCTTAACATCAGATCATATGTATCCTAAACATCTCCAAAACTAATTATGGCCCCATCTATCTCAATGCTCAAGTTTATTTCATGCCAAGAAAGGAATAGTTATAATAGGGACTACTAGATCAACATCTCATAAAATTTTTAGAAAATTATAATAGATAATACATGCTAACTCTAGGCTACCATCCAATTTTTACCTCATTTGAACAAATCTACTGCCCTACACAAAAATCACAAGGCGACATAATTAAATAGACCTAAAAATACTTTGTACTATAAAGTATGCCAAACTTTATGTTTCACCATATCAAGAGCTACCTTATAGCATATAAGTAGCCTACAACAATTATTAACCCCAAAATAGGTCTATATAATCTATTTATGAATTATTCCAAGAATAACCCTAATATCCGACTTTAATTACAACTTTATATTTTTACACAGCAGGCATGCATAAGATATTTTTAATAGATATAGCATGTACATACAAGACCAACCCAACAAGAATCACATTTTTCTAACTTTTCTAGAATTAGTTATGTATTTTTAAAAATATCAAGCATTTAATGTAAATAAATTAACTTAAATATAACTATACAGAAAAGTATCACAAACATGCCATATCATATTTTTAGCTTGTAGATCTGCTCAAATGAAACCCAACAAAATTTGTCTCACTCGATTTGGAACAAAAATGAGCAAGATATGAATTTTGGAAGGTTTTATAAGAAATCTGGAAATCATTTATAAGAAAACCACTTTGCAGAAAAACCCCTGAACTTCCCAGTAATTAACCATGCTCAGATCTATAAATCTCTGAGCCTGGCCATTATGCATGAAGAACCTTCACCTTCTTCCAATTAGGTCCCTACGGTGAGGAAAAGCAGAGGAGGTCGCCGGCCTCGGCGTTTCCCGGCCGGGGAGGGCTCGCCGGCAATGGAGCAGGGGTGGAGGAGCCGCGCACCCGTCGGTGCACTCGGAGCGACGCGAGGTGGCCCATGGCCTCCTAGCCACGCGGGCCGTGGTGGCCGTCAGAGGAAAATGGCCGATTGGCCGCTACCTTGGGGCGACGGCGGCGATTGAGGGCAGGCGAAGGTGAAGCAGGTCGAGGCGAGGCTCGGGCTGACTTGGCGTGGAAAATGGTGCGGGGAGGTGGTGGCTCCGCGATGGCCGAGCTTCGACGGCGGTAATGGAGGAAGAAGGCGAGGGCAGGGGAAAATGAGGAGTGGGAGGCAGGGAGTGAACGAGAAGGAGGAAATGGGCAGCTGGGGGTGTCCAAGTTGAACCGGATGGCGCGGCCGGTCACGGCCGAAAGGGACACGACAGCAGCAGCCATTTCGCTCAGCGGCTCAGCCCTGCTCATGCGCGTGGGTACTCGAGTGCGGCTCCTGTGCGTGCGCTGCGCGTCGTGTAGTACCTGGCCGGGCCCGCTGGGATGGCCAGCGAGGCATGATGGCGGCATCCGATCGCCAACTGCCACGGCAGGGGAAACAATGGCAGCGGCGGGACAGGTGGCGCAGCGACTGTGCACGGGGTGATGATGGCGGAGCGGCCGCGTGCGCGCTCGAGTGCGGAGGAGGGCAGGTGAGCAAGCACGCAGCAACGGCGCAGCGGCACCATCGCTGCGGCCGGCTCAGCGATGAAAAATAGGGGAAAGGGGAAAAGTGAGAGGAGGTGAGGGAGAGGATGACAGGTGGGCCAGGTGGGTCCCACCACCTCCCTTTTGAACTAAAAACGTTTTGGCCTGTAACTCAAAAACCGTGCACAATTTGGAAAACTTTAAATACAAAAAATATTCGTCTCATCGAATAGAACATTTCATATATGGGAGGTTTTTGCTGATTTGGCCTATTTTTGAAAGTATAAATTTGGGTCAAAAATTCATTTAAAAAATAATAATTTATATATATATGTGCAACTGTTTTTGACATTTTTGAAGACCTTAAAAGCATTTTCGTGAGATGCACAGTAAATAACTTTTGTTCCTCATAAAAAGTTCTACAACCCATATTAAAGGTCCAACTTGAGATAAGCAATGTAAATAGCACTTTTGAAGAGGGATTGAGATCATAGGGAGAATTAATCTAAATTTCAAACTAAATCTTTTTGGGTCAAATGACCAACACATGAAATGATCCTAGCAACATTATAAACATATTTCAAATTAATCCAAACATAAATTACATAGCAAACCACAAACTAGCATTTAAATATTCTATTTAAAAATATAAACAAGAAAGCATCAAACATCATGGCCTAAATATGTGATCACCATGTGAATGTCATGATTATGCTCATGATATGCAGCGCAAAGATGTGGTTAACACCACGGGCGTTACAGATGCATCAGGCTGCATCAGGCCATAATTATTACAATAGGTAGCTAGTGCTACTAGTAAGACAAGAGTCACCAAAAAACATTAGTACTGCTAGTACAACTAAAAATAAAAATAAAAGCAACTGAAGAAAAAATTACATCCTCAACAAGGAACTCGACCAGTCTTACGCGACATTCTGACTTGCTTTGTGAATCAACTCCAAAAGAACATGACCGACAAGTTGAGAAATCACCACCAAAACATGTTTGTCACACCTAGTAAAGGTACTGAAAGATTGTGCTAGGGAGCATGTGCTAGGGAGCCACCGTATTGATGTCAGTGCCAAAGGCAACAACCCAAGGGATCTTCCAAAAGTGACATCTCCAAAGAGAAAATGACATCCAAAGACACCATCATCGCCCAACCAGAGACATTGGTGTTGGGTTTTCACCTCAAGAGATCGTCACGAAGGACGAGACAATGTCTTCCCGTAAGGTCCTAGATGGCTAAGGGGGTGAATAGCCTATTAAAAACTACAAATCACTAGACAAAACTTATTAGTAACACAAATGGCGTAATGAGCGGTTTTGCTTAGCCTATAAGGTGAGCAAGCCTCCTAATGAAAATTCTAATATATATTATAATCTCTATGTCACACAAAAGCTATGTCACTACTTTCTAATCTATTGAGCTAGTAAGAGAACTAATTCTACACAAGCTACACAATATAATCTAGAAAGTAAATACAAGGTAGAGAGGTGATTTCAATACCGACGGTGAAGAGAAGATGTTGCCAATCACCAAGATGATATTCAATCAATCACAATGATAACAATATATATATCAATGAGGAACCAATCACCGGGAGACAAGATGACACAATTGTTTTGTTCACCCGGTGTTCACTTGTGCACCGACAAGCTACATCATCGGTTGTGTCGACCAACACCTAGATGGTTCCTCAATGTGACTCGCAAGCCACTTGCCTTGTAAGGCACTCCCTCACAAGGGAACCGCAAGACACCACTCTCAAGTGAGGTAACTCAATGACACACGCAATGTATTAGAGTTGCTTTTAGCTTCCCGCTGAGGACAAGCACAAGAACCTCTTACAAATCAACCGGAGGTGGGAAAGAATAATCACCAACTCTTCCCAACACCTCTAACAATCTCCAAGCCAGCTAGGAGTAGTACTCTTCAAGAGTAACAAGAAATCCACCGGCCAAACAACTCTCAAGTGCCACTAGATGAATTACCTCATGCAAATGCACTTCGAATCACTCAATCACACTCAAGATTAGCAATCAAGCAAGAGAGATGAGTAGGAGGGAGAAGCTTTATCTCAAAGGATACACAAGAGTGTTAGAAATGCCAAGAGACCCCCCAAGGGCCAGCCACTTCATATTTATAACCCCTCAAGTCAAAACTAGCCGTTAGCCAAAGATTCTCCCGCAGTCGTGCACTTCGGACGTGTCCAGAGCATACCTTTGGACGCTCCAACCAGCGTCCGCACCATTCAAAATCCACATGGGAACACTGTCCATTCAAAACACAAACTGTGGATGCATCCACACTCCTTCTCCGGACGTGCGGTTCAGCGTCCACACTTCACAAATCGATTTTTAGCGAAACTAGCCATTACGGCCGTCTGGACACGTCCGCACCTCCAAGCCCGCGTCCGGACCTTAGCGTCCGGAGGTTCCCTCATGCCATGATGCTTTCTGAGTAGCATCCGGACGAGTCCAGACGTGTCCGCAGACCCTCCGGACGCGTTCGCAACTCACTAGGCAGTAGACCACCCCGTACTAAAATGGGCATATCTCTTAGCTCCGAACTCCGTTTTTGATGTTCTTGGACTCGTTGGAAAGCTTACTCAGAGTACTATACAACCCACATATCCTCTTGATCCCAATAATTAAGGATCAAAGCAGTTTTCTAAACCTTTCTCTCTTCTCTAAGTTGATCACAATCAACTTCAACATCGCCTCTCTTCCAAATGTGCCAACACCACCAAGTGTACATCTCTATGTGCTTGTGTGTTAGAATTTTCATAATCATTTTTAAGGGTTTTCAATTAACACACTAGATCCTAATGCATGAACATAAAATGATGGACCTAGTGGCACTCATGAACTGAATTACTGAAGACTTCCTGTAACAGAACCGCCTAATTAATATAAACCCAAGGTACTAAGTAAACCACCAAGATAATTTAGTTAGCACCTTGTGCTCATATTAACTCGGTAGTCCGTGAAATCTCGAAATATTTCAAACTTTTCCAAGGACACACCAGAATCGCACAGTTCAGCAGTTACCATTCACCTGTCCTTACATTTCAGAATATCAGAGTTGCAAATAATTAGCGAAAGTAGATATATTTTGATAATATACTGACACCTATGATTTAAATACAGTGCCAGCTCAGGGTTGACATCCAACAACAGCAAGTAGATGAGATATAAGAGATGGCCTTGTCCAAGGTCTAATCTTCACGTAGTGGGATACACGTCTATCTTGTCGCCACAGCAAAAGTTTTATGATCTACAATAAGTGGGAATAAAACCCTGAGTACAAGAATGTACTCAGTTAGACTTACCCGTCATAAACCAAAAATAAAGTGACTCCAAGGAGTATGCAAGGCTGTATAAGTAGGCTAGCTGACTCATTTATTTGCATAAAAGCTTGAGTTTATTATGAACAATTATTATGACCTTCTAGATTTATATTTTAAAGTCATTAACTTGATCATGCTAGATTAGCACCTGATCTAAACAGTCATGGTGTAATTATCAAACAAGATTAATAACCATTTTCGGTTGAGCATCTTTTAGCATCAACATCATAACTAGCTCATCTCTTTGTTCAAGCTGTTACTACGATGTCGGTGCTCAAGTCAAGTACTCACTATCTAGGAGTGATGGCGATTCGAATCGATTTCTAACCAGCTGGTGAAATATTCCCCACACAAACCCAGACATGCCTGCGCGAAGACACCTTAGGTCACCGTTCGCACTGTTTGGGTAAAAGATAGTCGCGGGATCAACAGGAACCATCGTACCCAGGGGCCGCCCGGCTGCATACTAGTCGGACGCCGACCTCAGGCTTACTCTCCACGCCCTTGTAATCACCCACGCCATCTCCAATACAATGCATTCAGCAGGTCGAAACCCGGCCCAAACATGCTACTAGGCTTCGCAGTTTCCATAATGCCAACTAAGTGTGGGGCGGCATTCAATATGACAAGAGGGCCGAGACATCGGAGGGGTCCTAGGTCGACACAGACGGGATAAAAACAACACAGAACCTCCAGTTACGTCCACAACACCAATCCCACCCGGTCTTAATTTATTACCTCTCATGGTTATTCCAAGATAACAACATAGCTCACCATTATGAGTCACCACCTATAACTCGCGGATGACCGAAAATCACCCGACTTCTATCGATCTAGTTAAGCAGGGCTAAGCATGTATCGTGCCAATTCCTAACAGGGTGTATGGGTAACTCAGGTGGACAAGGGTACTCATAATGCATCAACGGTATCGATCAACGCCTATAAACTTAATGCATCATAAACAATAAAGGACGCGAATTAAGTTATTTATAAAATCATAGGGAGGAATGCTCTGGGGCTTGCCTTCCTCTAACGAGCGAGGTTGAAGCTCAGGCACTCGATCACTCCACTTCTGGATCCTTGTTTCACGTCACGTTCCGTTCTCCTAGCGATCTTGTTATGATGCGTATGCAGGTATGAATACGGAGAATGCACATGGTATGACAATAGAGTATGATGATGATGAATGCTTGCACATTCTTTCTACAAGGTAGTCAACATCATCCAAGCACATGTACCATTAGCACATGTCATCTACTACCTCCCCTACTACAAACAATACAAGCCTAGCGGTGAAACCATCTTATTTCACTTAGCAAGTAAAGCAACTAACCATCTTACTTATCGACAGCATCAAGCTAACCATCTTATTTCACTAGCAAACAAGCCAGTAAAGCCAAAGATCCTTACTCATAATCATAGTTACGTCAAACTAAACTATTCATCATATTCTAATCATTACATACTATAATTCCATTTAATCACCCTAACCCACACTACACTTGGCTTTCACAAGACAAACATGCAGTAGTCATGTATATAACCTACAACTAACCATCTACCGATACACAAGCATCATCACATTGCTCTTAACTAACACATCATCATTGCTAACCATATATATAGTGCTAACATATCATGCTATGTTAACCATGATGACCCAATCCTAGCAGCATACACATAGCCATACATACATAAAGCACTTGCACACCATTCCATGGAATTATAGATTAATTATAAGAGGACTATAATTTGGATTACATACTAACCCAAACCATTCTTAACATCAGATCATATGTATCCTAAACATCTCTAAAACTAATTATGGCCCCATCCAACTCAATGCTCAAGTCGATTTCATGCCAAAAAGGGAATAGCTATAATAGGGACTACTAGATCAGCATCTCATAAAAATTCCTAGAAAATTGCAGTAGATAATAAATGCTAATTCTAGGCTACCATCAAATTTTCACCTCATTTGAACATGTCTACTACCCTACACAAAAATCATAAGGCAGCATAATTAAATGGTCCTAAAAATACTTTGTACTATGAAGTATGTCAAACCTCATGTTTCACTACATCAAGAGCTACCTTATGGCATATAACTAGCCTACGAAAATTATCAACCCCAAACTAGGTCCACACAATGCATTTATAAATTATCCCAAGAATAGCCCTAACATCACACTTGAACTACAACTTCATATTTTTACACAGCAAGCATGCACAAATATTTTTCATAGATAGAGCAGGCCAACACAAGACTAACCCAATAAGAATCACATATTTTTGAGCATCCTAGATTTAGTTATGCATTTCCAAAGATTACAAGCATTTAATGTAAATAAAACAACTTAAATAAAATTATACATAAAAGTATACCAAACATGACATATCATATTTTTAACATGTAGATCTGCTCGAGACAAAATCACTGCAAGTTGAATCACTCAATTTGGACTAATAATTGGCAAGTTATGAATTAAACAAGCATTATACCTATTTTCTGAAAAACATTTCTTAATAAAAACCAAAAATCATATAAGACAAACACTTTGCGTCGGGGACTCTGTACTTTCCAGAAATTCATGAAGGCCAGATCTGTAACTTGCACTGCCTGGCACTATTGCAGGAAGGACCCTGAACTCGTTTCTATTGTCGCGCGAGGCCCTTACGCGAGATGGAAGCAGGAGAGGCGCCGGAGCTCGCCGTTCCCAGCCGGCAGGGGCAGCGCCGGCGTGAGGGAGGGGCGGCGGAGCAGAAGGAGGCTCCCGTGCACCCATTGGTGCTTGCGGATTGGATCACGATGGCCCGTGGCCTATTGGCCACGCGAGCGGAGCGGCTGGCGGAAATATGGCCGATTTGGCCCATTGCCTTTGGACGACGGCGGCGGGCGAGGGCAGGAGAGGGCGAAACGGGTGAAGGCAAGCTCCGTGGTGGCAATGGAGTAGAAAATGGTGAGGTAGAGTGGTGGCTGGCCATTGCAGCTCCTGGCAGCAGCCGTGGCAAGCTCGCGGGCGCAGAAGGACGAGGCGAGGGAGGAGAAGGGCGAACAGGGGAGTGAGGGAGCGGAAGGAGGAGTGGGTGAGGCGCTTTAATGCGCGTTCGGTCATGGCGTCCGCGCTCGCCCATGACCGCGCAATGATGGCGGGCGGCCGTGTGCGCGATAGAGTGTGGAGGGGCAGGCAGGACAGCGGCAGGCGGGCAAGGCGATCCAGTGCGCGGCGTGGCATATTCCTCTTGGCCGAACTCGGCGTGGCGAGGAGCAGCGGGGCAGTAGCGGTAGCAGCGGCTTTGCTGCGGTGCTCTGCGATCGGCAGCAGAGGAGAAAGGGGAAAAGTGAGGGAGAGGATGATGACGTGTGGGGCCGGGTGGGTCCCACCATAATTGTCTTGAACTAAAAATTGTTTTAGCCTGTAGCTCCAAAACCGTGCACAATTTGGAAAAACATTGAATAGGAAAAATGTTACTCTCGACGAGTAGAACATTTCATATATAGAAAGTTTTGGCTAATTCGGTCTAGATTTAAAAATATGAATTTGGGTCAAAATCCATTTAAAAATAATTTATATATATATATTTGCAACTGTTTTTGGCATTTTTGAATCCCTTAAAAGCATTTTCATGAGATGCACATTAAACAACTTTTATTCCTTATATTTTTATCTACAAGTCATATTCAGGGTCCAGCTAGAGATAAGCAATGTATCTAACATATTTTCAAAAGGGCTAGAATTCAAATCCAGGGACATTTTGGTTAAAACTCAACCAAATCACTTTTGGGCTATATGACCAACACAAACATTGATCCTAGCAACATTATAAAAATATTTCAAATCAATCCAAGCATCAATTACATAGCAACCACAACCTAGCATTCAAATACTCTATTTAAAATATAAACAAGTAAGCATCAAACATCATGGCCTAATTATATGATCACCATGCAAATGAGATGCTCATGAGATGATTATGCAATGAAATGCCAGATTGGTTAAGCCTAACACTGGGGATGTTACACTGTCCCTCTTCATAGTTCGGTTATCGATCCTAAACCACTCACACCCTCTACGGTATCTTGAGTGCAAAACAAAATGGCCCTATAGGTTATACCTTTGCCTTGAGCTCATTTTGCTTTTTCATCAACCGCCAAGCCTTCTCATGACATGTGACATTGCACGTCATCATGCAACCGTCTTGGTCCATCGATCTCGATCTTACTTGCTCTTCACCGTTGGTTGGTCCATCGGCGCCAAGTCTTGCCCAAGCTTCACCACGCATGGCCCCTCGCTTTAAGCCTCGACTTGCGCTTCACACTTCTAACCGGTCCATCGAGCCAAGCCCCATCTTGATCTTCACCTTCTAGTTACACAACTCCATGTCATGACCCATCTTCTAGTTACACAACTCCATGTCATGACCTATTTACAATGAGCTCCACTTGGCAAGGACCATCTTATCTAAATCATCCACTTAGATCAAAGGTTAGTCCTAGGTTTCATCAATTATCCAAAACCAAACTAGAGACTTTCACTTCCCAAAGGAAAGTGACGTCCACAGGCGTCACCATCGTCAAAACATGGTAGTGAGACCATTGCCACTGTCCACCAAGAGTTGTGTCGTTACGCCATACACCAGCGACGTGGTTCATCGCTGGATTCGGCCACACGAAGGCCACCAACCATCAGCTCCGGGAAACTGGGTGCCCCGAAGGGTTGCCCACTGCGAACGTTAGTTGCCCACGGCTTCCAGGCATGATGGACAACAACACCGTCGCGCGCCCACAAGATCCATCAGCCACGCCGGATTTGGCCGCTAGGCCATGAATCTGCGCACTGACAGTCGAAGATGAGTGCCACTGCCGGGACCCATACTAGCAGCAAATCCAGCCACATGAAGGCCTGATCTGGTCGCCAGGATGCTAGATCTGCTGCTTGGAGCCGCCGCTGTTGTTACTACGCTCGTCGAAGTCACCAACGAGATCCATGACCTCGCGAGCCACAGCTTCGAACGAAAGACGCATCTCACGCAACCTACTCCTCCTTCATCGTGCCTCCATGTCACTACTGCCAATGAATGAAGAGAATTTAGCCCTGCCACCGCCATCCTCTCCTCCGTCCAGGCTTTCTGGGGCTAGCTCAGGCGGAGGCAAAAGTGCTAGGCGTGGACGTGCCGCCCTCGGCGGTTGTAACACCTCTGGTGTTATATTAACTAAAACCTGCTATGTCATCATATGCACTGCAAAGCATTCATGATTAGGTCAACCTTGATGTGCATTAACTAAAATAAGTTTATATTTCATAGGTTGATTGTGTTTCTGGAATGTGTTGTCACATAAAATAATAAAACCCTACTTTCGAATGTCATCCCAAATGCTTGATTTATATTCTATGTACTTGAGGTGTAAACCGTATTTACACTAGTGTCAAGCATAGTGTATAAATTTAAGTCCAACCCTAAAAATGATTTCCATATTTGAAGTTGAATTTGGATTTCAAAGCTTATTCCCAAGTCTTGCAATTCAAATTTAAATTCAAATTGGAAAGCTATAAAATGTTTTTCAAAAGTCAACTTGGTCAACCAAGGGTATCATTGGGTCATTGACCTAAAAATGTCCTTGGATGATGTATGTGATCACTAATAACCAACCAATTAAATTAAAAACCAAATCGAGTTTGAATTCAGTTTTAAAAACCCTTTATTTCAAAACCTAGTTTTTCCCCTTTTCTGTAATTCAAAATCTATAAGGAATTTGGGGATACTCTAAAGAGATAGTTTGTAGATATTGACAAGAGCTACAAAGTTGGTATATAAAGTTTTTCAAGTTTCCACAAATAATTTCAAATAAATTTGAAAATATAGTTTTCCAATATTTGACCCCTTTTGATTTTAAAATCATAATTCAAAAATTATGCATAATTTTGGAAAACTTTGTATATGAAAAGGTTTGGTTTGAAAATTTAAAAATTTCATAGTTTTGAAGATTTTCAAATTTTATTAAAAAATCAAAAGTAATTTCAAATGTTTGTTTCTAGGGTTTAATTCCCCTTTTGAATTTGAATTCATATTTCAAAATCCAAATAGAATTTGAGGATAACAGTTAAATGAAAAGTGTAGCTTTTGAAAAGTTATGCAAATTCTATTTTTGAAGATTTTCAAATTCTTATATAAAATTTGGAGTAATTTGTAATTTCAAATGAGTGGCATTTCTGTAATTGGCTTGAACAGCACCGAGACCTATCGTCAGCCGCCATCGCCGGCTTCTCAAGCCGCGCCGCCGTCCACCGCCGCACATGCCATGGCCGCCAGTGTGCTCCTGGACGCGCGAAGCTTCATCGTCGTCGTGTCGCCCGTCCATACCTCGCCCCTGCCCTATAAATAGGTTAGCCGCCGCCTCTTTTCTTCTTCTTTCTCCCTGCCGCCGCCGCCGACGACCTCGTTTCGCCGCTTCAATTCACCGCCGTCGCTCCACCGTTGCTCAATTTCTCTTACCATAAGCTCTGCCTTCACCTTGCGCTTCCTCTGAGCCAGTTCATGCCCGCTCTCGCCGTCTGAGCTGCCCGCACGACGTCGTCCTCCTCGCGACCGGTCGCCGAGCCGCCTCGAGCTTCCTCGCCGTACACCGCCGCCAAAGTGGAAAAAATTTTCCTTTAACACTCTTATCATGTTCTTCGTGCTTCGCTGCCCCTCATCCGCATCTTTTCCCATTCGTTGGTGCACAGAACTCGTCGTGACGCGGACCTTGCCGCCAGAGCACTAGACCCGTGGTTAGCGCCACCGACTACAGCTCGCCTCAGCCACTCTGAGCTTTCATTAGCGTGCGCACTAGACCCGTGGTGAGCTCCTGCGTCCCTCCATGCCCTCAATTTCACCTCTCTTGTGTCATAGGTCCGGCCGCCGTGGCTCGCCGCCGGCATGGCTTTGCCAACGCCGCGCGCGCGTAGCCGTTTGAGCTAGGGGCCAGGAATAGCTTCATCTTCTGGCCCAACGCGTTCGAATTGATGTCCTGCACCTGCCCGTGCACTCGCCGTCACCAGAAATCGCTCCGGTGAGCTTTGCCGCAGCGTCCGAGCTCCGTCGTGCCGCCATGGCCGCCGACGAGCCTGCTGCCACTGCTCCACCACTTCATTAGTTAGCTAATCTTGTTCGCGATGTCAAGTTGAGCGGACCAAACCTCGTCGCCGGAGACCTCGCCGTCGGTGAGCAATCACCGGTCAAAACCCGGCCGCCGCCAGTCAACGTCAGGAGGAATTTCCTTTTTCTTTTTTTCTTTTTCTAGAAAATGATTTAAATGCTATTTTCTTTAGAAAATCATAGTAATTCATGTATAACTCCAAAAATTCTAAAAATTTTTGTGTAAGCCCTTTATGATGTCATCTACCTGAAAAAAATATGAAATGATAAATTTGAGTACTTTTTGCATAAGTTAAAATTAGCTCTTTTAATTAAAAATAGACTTTTAATGATTTTTAATAAATAAAATAATTAGTTTTTAATTCTGAAATTTGTTTTGCCATCTAATTAGACCAAGAGCTTTTTAAAATAAAATTTTGAGCTTAATTAGACAACTTTATTTTTTACCCCTTTATTTTATGCTTTTAAATAATTAATTAATCTCGTTTAATTAAGTTAATCATTATAGGAATTGTTTGACTTTGGGATTGATTGATGACCTTAGGTCATTAACCCTAATGACCTTTGGCACTTTAATTAATTATTTGCGCTTACCTGGATCATGTCATTAGGGCTTAATTAACGTTATTTTATGTGTTTAATAACTTTCTTAAATAATGTAGTTAACCCTAATGAACTTAGTAAGTATGTTTTGGGTGGCTTGCAGCTTTACCGTGAAGGAAAGTTGTACTCAAGCCTTTAATCTGGTTGTGCATCCATCGAGCATCATGTTTACTATTCAATCATGTTGAAGCATATCATTGTATCGTATAGTTTCCGATAACGGAGAGTTTAACGTTGTCACACCAGATCCCAAGGAAGAGCACACTCAAGAGTTGGGAGTTGATCCGGAACTCGAGACCGTCTACCCCGACCATCAAGGCAAGCCCCGGATGCATTTAAACCCTATTCTATTTTATAAAAGTTTTACCGCTTCAATTATGATATGTTGCATTAAGTAATAGGAGTTGAGTGAAAATCCACCAACTGCATTACCTGTCTTACTTCCATATTCCTTGTTACCTGTTCTAGAAGATGCGTAGTAATGCTTAGCCCTGCTTAATTAATTAAGTGTTCAAAGTAAAAGAATGAAAAAGATGAGTTTGGCTTTATCTGTTAAAATCATGATGATAGTTAATAAATCGAGTTCGGACGGCTAACTTGCATTGGGAATATTGTCCTTCTGTAGTGTTTCTGTCTGTTGATGCCCTAGGTCCCGTGTCGATGGTGAACTGGTGATATCGAGAAACTAGAAATTCACATGCATGAAGTGTCATACAGTGGGCCAGAGTCCCCACGTATGTCATAGAGTGACTTATAGTGGGCCAGAGTCCCCACATATGTCATAGCGTGTTATACTGTGGGGTTTAAGTTCCCACGTATCTCGGTACGTTGGGCCGCAGAACTCACGTGTATCATGTGGTGATATATGGCTGCGGTTGTTATCCCGGTATATCGGTTCATCTGGGGTGCATCGGAGTTAAAGTCTCCGGTATTCCAGTGACCTAGGTCCCAGCTGGGTATAAAAATGGATTCGAATCGCCGTTGCTTCTCGGAGAAGAAGACTCGATCGGTGTTCATCATCGTAGTAACAACTTGAACAATGATTAAGGTTTAATAATGAAGTTGGTTGGTAATTTTGATCTTAAGCAAGACAGCTTTTCTTTCTTTCGAGCTTTTCTGCAAAATTTCTTATCTCCTGCAAGCCTTACCTTGTCCTTCTAGCCTGCATTTCCTGAGTCTCCACCCCTCTTTTTCGTCGGGTCAGTCTTGTTGAGTACTTTTGTACTCAGGGTTGTTGAACCCTTATTGCAGGTGAGCCTCATGGGCAGGAATGCTTCGTATCCTGCTGCATGACAGTCGTCGAGGAAAGTGACAACGAATAGGATATCTCGCTCTTGGGCAGAGCATATAATTAAGGTTGATGTAATAAGTTATATTGTTATTCCACTGCTACTATGGTTTGTAATAATTCAACGTATGATATGTAAGTTGAAACTAAACGGTTGTAAATTTATGTTATTGTAATCCTTCCGCTCTTTTACTCCGATGTATATTATTTGTATAAAACTGTTGTAATACTGCAATGTCTCTTTGTAATAATGGATCCTGCTCAGAGAATTGTGGATGATTCGGGATGTATCCGACAGACCTTTTAAGTTTTATGGAACACATTCATGGTTATTTAGAGTCTATTTAGACAATAATCATGCTTGTGGGCCATATGCTTTAGAAGGTTCTGTCACAGCGGTGCTGCGGTGGATGCCGCCCGAGTCGCCGCAGGGGTCGGGAGTCCAAATGAGCCTCCTCATGGTTCGGTGGTGTGACAGATTAATGTGCTCAGACAAGATGAAGTTCGTAGCTAGCCCAACGCTCAAGATGTTCAAGATACTCGATCCTTGCAAGCCCTTTGCAAGTCCTGGTCAAGCAAAGACGTCCGGTGCGCAGCAAGCAGCATCATGCGACTTCAATTGCATGTAATGCACATTCTGTCCGATCCGGCTGTCATTTTTCACAGCTAAACTTATGGCCTTAGACGAACATATGCTACAGCTGTATTGAGATGAGAGGTCTTAAAAAAATTCATGGCCTCGGTCACATCGTTCAAGATCCATTGGTTGATGCGGATGACGCAGCTGAGGGACGGTGAGTAGCTGACAAACTCCGACACGGCTGTTCCTTTGGAACATCAAAGGGGATGATCGGAGTCGCTCGCCGTTGCCGGCATATATAGAAGGCCATCCTGTCTTGCATAAGCAATGGGCCATCGAATATCACAATCGGGTCATACCCTGGAGCGCTCACAGATACTGTCCCGGATCTGAAACAACTTGGTGCGAAGGGTGTCCTGCTCAGAGATCCGTGCTGAGTTGTTGATCAGCACGAGCACCATCTGTCCCGCTGTCCGCACAACTCTCCATGGCCAAAAGCTCGATGCAAAGAAAAGGTTTCCGCTAAACAACATGTCCTTTTCGTTTAACTTAGAAAAGACAAACCAGCTTCAAAACCATTTTAAATCAGGGCATGGAGATAATTTAAACTGTTTTAGAGTCTAGAGGGTAAGATAATTTATTTTTTCAAAAACCAAGGTAAGATGATTTAAACTTCATTTCTTGGATTTATAATATACAACAAAATGATGTGCAAATCTTTTATGTATTAAAAAACTGATTTTGAAATTTAGGAGACAAAAGAAAAACATACTTTCAACGATAGTTCAGAGAAATATTATTGATGTTACAGTTATCAGAGGCCCAGGTTGCCGCCGTCTAAAATCCAATAAGCACTCGGTCCAACTGAACTACTGGCCTGGGCTGTGGTCACTCTAAACCGTGCGGGCCAATTTTTGGTTGCTTAAATTAAATCAGCCAACTCGCGGATGGACTTGGATTATGTAAGTAGCAAAAGCTCGTCCCATTTTGCAAGGGGACACCACCGCCCTCCCCTTCTCCCTCTTCCATTCTTCCTCCCCCGTTTCGGGGAGACGCCATGAAAAAAGAGGGAGCAGCGAAAGGAATCGCCTCCACGTCCCCGGTGGCGCCGGATCGCGCGTCAAATTCCTTGTTTTGCCGCAGATTTGGTGCTGCAACTTTTCTAGATTTTTTCGTTTCTGGTTAGGGGGCCATTGGCACGGTCTCCTTGGATTATCTACATTTTTGTTTTCCCCCAATTTCTTCGGCTCAATTTCTTAACGGATTCGGGAATCGAGGCTGGGGGGCTCTGCATTGCCGGCCTTGCTCGATTTCACGGGCACATTGCAGCTCTGCATGCCGAAATTACACCACATCCGTGATTCTTTCTGAGCTTCCTCGCCTGAGCTCGCGCATTTCTCCGAGCATCTCCAGGTGGTATCTGTTGCATAAGCACAAGCTCTCTCTTGGTGCTCCGATTTCACGCGCTCTCCATGCATGTATTTCCCGAAGGAGTTGGCATTCTTGGGCTGTTGCAAAACTCTGAATTCTTGTCCACCCAGAGAAATTTCTGAGCCGGGGAGAAGAATTGCTGTTGCATTTCCCGCAGCAGCTGCGTTGACATGGTCGCAATAGTGTAGGGGGCAGAGACAAGATGAGGCACTGTTGGAGCTCCTGGCTCCTGGCCCTGTGCCTCGTCTCCGTCCAGCTCCTCGCACCACCGGTATGCGAGCGATTGCTCGTTGCAGCGCAGAATTTGTCACCGCCAGCCTTGACGCCGCCCTTTGTCAAAGAAGTAGACGATGTGGTAAGCTTATTTCTGTCTATTTTATTGAACTTTTATAGGTTCCTGTATTTAGTTCTATACTCGGCAGTGGCATATTTTTGGTGGAGATGTTGGCACGGCAGTGGTGATACATGTTAGTGATTTGTGCAAAGTAGTTCTTAATTCTGTTACAAATGGAAATTCAGAGCAAGGTACGCATCAGATACCCTGTTGGTAGGAAAGCAGAGGGTGTCGAGGCTGCTCAATGGAACCTATGTTTTATGGGGTATATAGATGAGCTTAGGATTAATTTGTCGCAGAGCTGTATATGTGCAATTTCCTTATCTAGGATATGCATGGTGCCTGAAAGAGGAACTATCAGATCACTGAAGTCTGATGGGTATTTTCAAACCTGTCCATGATTTTGCTGATTCTTGTTTATATTGCTGTTGGACACCTGCAGCTCCTTGAGTTTAACTGTCGACAAGATGAAGTTTCAATAAAAAGAACCATACCATTTATTTTTTGCTCTACTGTGCTAATATTGTGCATCACTGATTGGTTCAGCAAAATGTTGCTTCAGTATTTTTGTTTCATAATTCTATATATATTTTGTGACTGTTGTTTCTTAGCAAAACTGTGATTATTATAAGTAATTTTATTGTACTAATATTTGACTTATAAATGGTCCCTCCATTTCATAATGGAAGGCATATTGAGTTTTCTTTTTTAAAATTTAAATAAATTTTATAAACTTTGACCATCTCGGTGGAACCTGTTTTTTTAGCCTACCCCAACTTGCTTGGGACAAAAGGCTATGTTGTTGTTGTTGTTGACCATCAATTAGTAAAATACATATATGTTTAGTGCACGAAAGATTCATATGTCACATGGTTTTGTAGTAATTGAGAATGATTACAACGGAATAGACTGTCCACCTGTAATTTAAAGGTATAGATATTTTTTTGTTTCTAAAGGGTCGTGTTGTATGGTAATTCGTGCTACCTCTGTGGACTGCTTGCCTGTTGTATCAATAGATCTAGTACTGCTTAGTTTGCATATACTGACATAGTGATTTTACTTTACATACAGGTGGAGCATGTATGGGTCTCATGTGGGCTAGACAGAGGATCTCTTGAAGATGTTAGAAAACATTTCAATTACAACCACGTATTTGACATTCTACGTACGCTCTCTGGAAAAGATACCAAGGACAGCTCTCCTGAAGATGTCAGCAAAGCACTGTCTCCAGAAATTAAGAACACTTTGCTGAACTGCTTAAGCAAGCATCCACTTGTTGCTGCTGTGCAGCAGAGTGCAAAGACTTGCCTATTGATTATATCAAAATGCTTATTGCCATGTTAAGAAGAGATGTGGCTCAAGGATCTCCAGACGCAGCGGCGACTCCTGCACTACCGGCAGCTGTGAAATCAAATCCATCAGCTTCATTAGGGGAGCCTTCCCTAACAAAACCTGACGAAAATCCAGATCCTTCGTCAGAAACAACACCCAAAGAAAAGACGGTGCCCCCAAACTGAAAAAACAGTGGCCAAAAAGGAAGATAACAGTGGCATGCCAACCAAACAGTGCCATGCCAACCATTGCTGCCATTGGTTTGGCTGTGTCTGCTATAGCGTTGTTAGCTCTTCTCTGCTTATGCTGCTGTGTTTGCCTTGCAAACCAGGCCTCTTCATCTGATGTAACAGATGATAAACTGGCTTTGATTCTGAACGTGAGTAATTTGTCTGGTATGAAATACACCCACACACCTTCTCTAGTGTACTGTTTGCAATTATGATGTTCATTTCGTATCATTAGGACAATCCTTTATCCAAACAACAACATTAATGATGTTAGTCTTGTACTATATTTACTTATGATTATAATTTGTATAGCATAATTGAAATATTGATTGTGTAACTGCTGGTCAAAGCATTGTAAAAAATTTAGGGAGTAATGCACCATTGTCTTCTAGTATTGATTTACATGCTTTATTTTGTAGCTGCTTCTCTTAAGTTTTCCCAAGGAAACCCAATTAATATCAACAAGCTGGGAGCACTGCCACTGAAGTCAGAGGCTGGCCAAAACGGCAATGCCAAACTAAGCTCATATGAAATCTCCAAAACTAAGGTTACCCCAGCAGTCTACAACAGTTTGGCTGAACCAATGGCTGCTTCTACGTGGTAGAACCTCCTAAATCATATAGCCCACACGCATGATTATTGTCTAAACAGACTCCAAATAACCATGACTGTATTCCATACGACTTAAAAAGTCTATCGAGTAAATCCCGAATCATCCATAATTCTCCGAGCAGGATCAATTGTTATAAAGAGACATTGCAGTATTACAACAGTTTGATATAAATAATATACATCGGAGTAAAATAACAGAAGACTTACAATAACATAAGTTTACAAATATTTGAGTTTCAAATATTTACAACCATAAATTTAGATTGTATAAACCATAATAGTAGTGGAGTAGCAGTAGATAACTTTATTACAATACCAAACAAAAAGCTCTGCCCAAGAGCTAAACACCTTACTCGTCGTCGTTTTCCTCGACGACTGTCATGCAGCAGGATGCAAAGCACTCCTGCCCATGAGGCTCACCTGCAACAAGGGTTCAACAAACCCTGAGTACAAAAGTACTTAACAAGACTGACCCGACGAAAAAGTGGGGTGGAGACTCAAGAAATGCAGGCTAGAGGGACAAGGTAAGGTCTGTAGGAGATAAGAAATTTTGCGGAAAAGCTTAACAGAAAGTAAAGTTTGCTTGGACTAGCTCCAATTACCAACCAACTTCATTATTAAACCTTAATCATTGTTCAAGTTGTTACTACGATGATGAACACCGATCGAGTCTTCTTCTCCGAGAAGCAACGACGATTCGAATCCATTTTCATACCCAGCTGGGACCTAGGTCACTGGAATACCGGAGACTTTAACTCCGATGCACCCCAGATGAACCGATATACCGGGATAACAACCGCAGCCATATATCACCACATGATACACGTGAGTTCTGCGGCCCAGCGTACCGAGATACGTGGGAACTTAAACCCCACAGTAAAACACACTATGACATATGTGGGATCTCTGGCCCCACTATAAGTCACTCCATGATATACACGGCTCCAACCATCCGTATATCACTTCATGCATGTGGATTTCTAAATTCTCGATATCACCAGTTCACCAACGGACGGGACCTAGGGCATCAACAGACGAAAACACTACAGAAGGACTCCATTCCCAGTGCAAGTTAGCCGTCCGAACTCGATTTATTTCTATTATCAAGATTCCAACAAAGAAAACCAAACTCATCTTTTTCATTCTTTTACCCTTGAACATTTAACTAAATAAGCAGGGCTAAGCGTTACTACTTATCTTCCAAAGCAGGTAACAAGGAATAAGGAAATAAGACAGGTAATGCAATTGGTGGGTTTTTCACTCAACTCCTATTACTTAATGCAACATATCATATCTGAAGCGGTAAAACTTTTATAAATAGAATAGGGTTTGAATGCATCCGGGGCTTGCCTTGATGTTCGGGGTAGACGGTCTCAAACTCTGGATCAACTCCCGTTTCCTGAATCTGCTCTTCCTTCTGATCTGGGCGACAACGTTAACTCTCCGTTAACGAAAGCTATTCGATAATTAATATGCTTTAACATGATGGAATAGTAAACATGATGCTTGATGGATGCATGATCAGATTAAGGGATCGAGTACAACTTTTCTTCACGATAAAGTTGCAAGCCAACAAAACTTCGCTTATAAAACTCATTAGGGTTAACTACGCCATTTAAGAAATTAATTAGACACATGAAATAACGTTAATTAAGCCCTAATGACATGATTAAGATAAGCGCAAACAATTAATTAAAGTACCAAAGTTCATTAAGGTTAATGACCCAAGGTCATCAATCAATCCCAAAGTCAAACAAATACTATAATGATTAAACTTAACTAAAGGGGTTAATTAATTATTTAAAGGCATTAAATAAAGGCATAAAATTAAAGTTATCAAATTAAGCCCAAATTTTTATTTTAGAAAGCTCTTAGCTTAATTAGATGGCAAAACAAATTTCAGAATTAAAAGTCAATTATTTTATTTATTAAAAATCATTGAATGTCCATTTTTTAATTAAAAGGGCTAATTTTAACATATGCAAAAAGCACTCAAATTTGATATTTTATATTTTTTCTAGGTATATGACATTATAAAGAACACTCATAAAAATTTTTAGAATTTTTGGAGCTATATATGAATTACTATGATTTTTTAAAGAAAATAACATTTAAATCATTTTCTGAAAATAGAAAAAGAAAATCGGCACAGTACTCGCGCTGACCGACGATCCGCCGGAGGTTGACCGACGATTACTCGCCTTCGGCGAGGTCTCCGGCGACCGGACTTGGACCACTGGGCCCAGCTCGACACGGCGAGTTGATGGAGGTAGCTAACGGCGCGGCGGGGCGACGGCGGCACCCACGCCGGCGGCCATGGCAGCGCGGCGGAGCTAGGACGCGGCGGCAAAGCTCACCGGAGCTGTTTCCGGCGACGGCGGCTACACGGACACATGTAGGGCACTCAGACGATTTCGTTTGGCAACAAAATGAAGCCAAACTGGAACCCCAGCCCCGACGGCTACGCGCGCGGCGGCGCTGGCAACACTGCGCCGACGGCGAGCTACGGTGGCCGGCGATTATGACACGGAAATAATGAAATTAATAGCGCAAACAGCTACAAGAGCTCACCCCGATGCTGATGCGCACGTTAATGAGAGCCCGGAGTGCTTGAATCGAGCTGCGGTCGACGGCGGTGATGGCGGCGGCGGCGCTCCGATGGCAAGGTCAGCGTCACCAGCGTTCCTGTGGACCATCAAGCCGGCCAAGGTGCGCATAAGAGGTAGGATAGCATGGAGAGCACGGTAGCGAGGTTAAAGATAATATATTTTCACCCTCGACGACGGTCGACGGCGAAAACACTAGCGGCGGCTCGGCGACTGGCCATGGAGAAGACGACGGCGCGCGGGCAGCTCGGGCGAGGAGAGTAAGCACGAACTAGCTCAAATTGATCGTGAGGATGTGGCGGAGCTATTGGCAAGAGCAATCGGGCAGTGGTGAAGCGTCAGCGGCGAATTCGAGCGGCGGAGCGAAGTCGTCGGCGACGGCAGCAGGAAGAAGAAAGAAGAGAAAGGGCGGCGCCCGACCGGTATTTATAGGCCAAGGGTGACACACGGACGGACGACACGACGACGGTGAAGTTTCGGGTGTCCAGGAGTGCGCTGGCGGCCAAGCAGGTGCGGCGGTGGACGGCGGTGCGCGTTGAGAAGCCGGCAATGGCGGCCGACGATAGGTTTAGGTACTGTTCACAGAAATTACAGAAATGCCATTCGTTTCAAAATACAAATTACTCCAAAATTTATATAAGAACTTGAAAATCTTCAAAAATATTATTTGCATAACTTTTCAAAAGCTACACTTTTCCTTTAACTAGCATCCTCAAATTCTATTTGGATTTTAAAATTTGAATTTAGATTTGAAAAGGGAATAAAACCCTAGAAATAAACATTTGAAATTACTTTTGATTTTTCAATAAAACTTGAAAATCTCCAAAACTATGAAATGTTTAACTTTCCAAACCAAACCTTTTTCATATACAAAATTTTTCAAAATTTTGCATAATTTTTGAATTATGGTTTTAAAATCAAAAGGGGTCAAATACTGGAAAACTGTATTTTCAAATTCATTTGAAATTTCTTTTGAAAACTTGAAAAACTTTATATACCAACTTTATAGATCTTGTCAATATATACAAACTATATTTTTAGAGTATCTCCAAATTCTTTATAGATTTTGAATTAGAGAAAAGGGGGTAAAACTAGGTTTTGGAATAAAGGGTTTTTGAAATAGAATTCAAACTCGATTTGGTTTCTAACTTAATTGGTTGGTTATTAATGACTACAAACATCATCCAAGGACATTTTTAGGTCATTGACCCAATGACACCCTGGGTTGACCAAGTTGACTTTTGAAAACCTTTTACAGCCTTTCCAATTTGAATTTAGATTTGAATTGCCAGACTTAGAAATAAGCTTTGGAATCCAAATTTAATTTTAAATATGGAAATCATTTTTAGGGTTGGACTTAGACTTATACACTATGTTTGACACTAGTGTAAACACGGTTTACACCTCAAGTACATAGAATATAACCCAAGCATTTGCGATGACATTCAAAAGTAGGGTTTTATTATTTCATGTGACAAAACATTCCAAAAATCCAATCAACCTATAAAATGTAAACTTGTTTTAGTTAATGCACATTAAGATTGACTTAAACATGAATGCTTTGCAGTGCATATGATGACATGGCATGTTTTAGTTAATATAACACCAGAGGTGTTACATTCTACTGGTTCTGTCCCAGGATCAAGACCAACAGCTCCACCAGCTATGTCACCTGCACTTCTGAAGGCTCCTCCCTCATCAAATCCACAAGCACCTGCACCTCCGAAGGCTCCTCCCTCATCAACTCCACAAGCACCTGGACCTCTGAATGCTCCTCCGTCATCAATTCCTCAAGCACCTGCACCTCTGAAGGCTCCTCTCTCATCAACTACTCAAGCACCTGCACCACATTCAAAACCTACTCCAGTTCTTCACCCAGAACCCTCACCACCATCTGCTCCAAAAGCTGCACCTCCACCAAAAGATGTACCGCAGCCAAAATCTGCACCTCCACCACCACCAAAAACTACCAGCCCACCACCACCAGCAATGCCTGGTTCGTCGAAAACATGTCCACCACCGCTTATGAAGAAATCAGGCAATAAGGTGGACGATCGCGCAAATTCTCATGAAGCTAAAACAAAGCTAAAACCCTTCTTTTGGGATAAAGTGACAGCAAATGCTAATCAGTCTATGGTGTGGGATCACCTCAAGTCTGGATCGTTCCAGTAAGTTTATCGATGCCTTATAGTTATCTACCTCAGCTAGCTCAATGTTGCAAGATCACACCAGTTATGTATAATGGTCCGCAGGTTTAATGAGGGTAAGATGGAAAGCCTTTTTGGTTATAACTCTGTGGACAAAACAGGCAGTGATGGCAAGAAAGATTTATTATCTAAAGATGTTCCTCAATTTGTGAGGATACTTGACCCTAAGAAGGCACAGAACCTTGCGATATCATTAAGGGCTCTGGGTGTTTCACCAGAGGAAGTATGTAGTGCAGTTAAGGAAGGTAAGATCAGTTTTCTGCCATTACCGATCATTTACATGCATAGGTCTCTTAATACAGAGTCTTGAAAATGCATATTTATTCTACAGTTTTTTTAATAAAGTAATAGTATTCACTTATGATGCAATGTTGTTTAATTTCTCCATCTTCTGATGTACAACTTCTCTTGTAATATTGGATATAGTGACATTGCTACATGACTATATTAAGTTGATCTCACCTAAATATAAATATTAGAGACTAACCTCTTTTTTTCCTGAGCTAAGGTGTTAGCGCATTTTCCAAATATCGAATATCTACCTTTTCATATGCAACCAAAATGGTTCCTCTGAGGTATACTGTTTCCCATCTCGCTGTATTTTATTTCACCCACTGCCCTTGCTAATTTGTAGGAAATGAACTTCCACCGGACTTGATAGACACCCTAATAAAGTGGACCCCAAGCAATGATGAGGAGCTTAGGCTTCGACTGTATACTGGGGAACTGTCTCAGCTTGGCCCTGCAGAGCAATTCCTAAAAGCAATTATTGATATTCCATATATTTTCCAACGCCTGGATGCATTACTTTTCATGTCCAATCTACCAGAGGAAACTTCAAATGTGAAACATTCTTTTGCTACTTTAGAGGTAATACCACACTCGTTGGAACCTCTCATTTTATACATTATATATGTATTGATTTGACTTTGTTTTCTTAAGACTGATTCTTTTGCTAACTATTTGTGCACACCTGTAGAAGTGGATATTAATTTTTTTTCGTTTAGCTAATATGTAGTTGTCTGCATAAGCTCCTTCCAAACTCTACTCTTTGTACTGAAATGTTCCTATCGGTGCTTTTTTGGCATTTCCTGATCAGGTGGCTTCCCAAGAGCTTAAAAACAGCCGACTTTTCTTGAAGCTACTTGAAGCGGTCCTTAAAACAGGAAACCGGATGAATGTCGGCACATTCCGTGGAGAAGCTCAGGCTTTTAAACTTGACACGCTCCTTAAGCTATCTGATGTCAAAGGAACTGATGGGAAGACAATACTTTTGCATTTTGTCGTTCAAGAAATCATTCGTTCTGAAGGTATCCGTGCTACAAGGGCTGCAAAAGAGCAGGATTGCAGTGTATCCAGTGTGGATGCCAATGATACTGAGGGTAATAATATGCAAACTGAAGATGATTACAAACAACTTGGGCTGAAAGTTGTATCCAATTTAGGTGATGAGCTACAAAATGTAAGGAAGGCAGCAATCCTGGATGCAGATCAATTGACAATGTCTTTAGCAAACCTTGGCCACAGGCTTGTCAAAACCAAAGAATTCCTTAGCACGAGCATGAGAAGTCTGGATGAAGACAGTGGATTTAACGAGAAGCTGAAGCATTTCGCAGAGCAGTCTCAGACGAACGTTGCTTCGTTGCAAGAGGAAGAGAAGAAAATACAGTCCTTGGTCCGGGGCACTGTTGATTATTTTCATGGGAGTACAGGGAAGGACGAGGGCCTGCGGTTATTTGTGGTAGTTCGAGATTTCCTTGCAATGCTGGACAAGGTTTGCAAAGAGGTGAAAGAAGCATCGAAAGTGGCTCCAAAGAAAACAAAGACCCCTCAGCCATCCAAAGCATCTTTCAATGATCCCAGGCGCAACCTATTCCCAGCAATTCAAGACCAAAGGGCATCTGCATATAGTTCAAGCTCAAGCTCTTATGAAGATGATTAGCTGTATATCAAATCAAGGAAAGTCTTCCCCTTCAAAAAGTGGACTGAATTGACCCTTCCAAACAATATTGTGGTGATACAAAATAAATGAAAAAACTGTGGAATGATAGATCAACACTATCCCGTCCATTTGCTAATGGACAATCAAATTGGGAAACCTGGGCACTTGGCTTGACTTTACACTGCTGTGTTGGTAATGGCAAATCATCAGACCTGATCTGGCATTCTTGGCCAAGCGGGTTGTTTTGGCACCCTATCCCATCGAGCAAGGATGCCCATGGTCGAGACAGCATCTATCTGAAAGGTGACCGGAGGAAAATGGACAATTGAAAGGAAGGCCTTGTTTATGTTTAGATCGCCAATTCGGGTGCCGGCGTTTGCTACAGTGTAGGGTACTGTAGCAATTTTATTTTTGTTTGTTAATAATTATTCAAACATTGATTAATTAGGTTTAAAATGTTCGTCTCATAAAATACAATAAAATTGTGTAATTAGTTTTTGATTTTATCTACATTTAGTACTCTATGTATTTGCCGGTATTTTGATGTGACGGGAAATAGGAATTCTGCATATTGAAATTTTAGGATGAATTTGAGGACCTAAACAAGACGGAAATGGAAGAAAACTGACTCTAGTTTATAGCCGGTGTAAATGCAGCAGGTAGTCTGAGTAATACTGTTCTTCTGTTCACTGTACACATGTACCATTGTACCAAACACAGAAATGCAGCGCAGACTTTGTGAATCCGATGGCTTTGTTTGTGATTTCACAATGCCATTGCTGTTGTTGAAGCTGAATGGTCCTCGGCTAACAAGCCAAGAACTATGATATGCAGTAATCCATTAGACTTGTAGTCAGCGGAAATAGACCAGAGACTAGCTCAGGCCATAACCATAACCAAGTGTACTTGGCAAATTGGATGTCAATTATCAAAATGTCTGCCAGCATGGCACGGTTTCAAATTATCAGAGTAAGTGAAATCTCGAGCAGAAGTTCAGAACTGCCCTCATAAAACTTCATTGCGCATCATAGAACCTGCATTGTTTCCACTGACAGCGAGAATTTCAAGAATACAAGCAACAATCTTAACAGCTTCCTTTCAAATCAGTCCACATTTTCAGGTCCTGAGATTACTGAACTCTTTTGCTGCGGTCCTGAAATTCACGTCTGAGATTGGCAATGACTGAATTTCAGGAGTCGGACGCGCATCCACAACAATCATTATTTGTTCAGACCCTCAAATCCCCAACCCTTTCTAAAAAGAAGACCTCAAATCCCCATAACAGAGGACACTGTATTCTTTCAATGATCCGAAGTCAATCTCAGAAATAAATTCCAAAACAGCACAGCACAACACTTCAGAAATTTCAACTGGACTGACCAAAACAGCGAACCCATCCAAACACAAAATGTAAATTGCAATAACAGGTGTGATCAACCAGTCATCCAAAGGATGCACCGTTGTTTATAGCAACAAATACAGAACTAATCCTTAGCAAGCACAAGAGTAATCTAGTTTAGCAGTGGTACAGACACACACATCCCCAGAGCTACAACGCAACACCTAAGGCAAGTCTAGAGCGTACTACACAGGCACAAGTTGATACAGCAGCATCCACAAGAGGTGCCACCACCGGAAGAACGACGTGCTAAGGGATCTAGTCCTCATCGCCAGCAGCGGCCTTGGCGCTGCCGCCGCCAGACTTCTTGGGAAGCAGCAAGTTGTGGATGTTAGGCATGACACCGCCGCTCGCGATGGTCACAGTGCCCAGGAGACGGGAGAGCTCCTCGTCGTTGCGGACGGCGAGCTGGATGTGGCGCGGCACGATGCGGGTCTTCTTGTTGTCACGGGCCGCATTCCCGGCCAGCTCGAGAACCTGCACCAACAGGGAGAGAAAACCCCGACGATTACTCGAAATTCTCACTGGTTTCGACAGATACTAGCAAATAAACCGCCCGAATTCGAAACATCAGCAGAAATCCCCAATTATTGTACTTCAAATCAAGGTAATTTCGTCAATTTATCTTCAAAATTTTATATTAAAAAGTTGAAACCCCGAGGACCCAAAATTTTCAGTGCTCAAAAACAAATCGAAGACTACAGCCGCAAGATTTGGAAGTCTTGTTTACCTCAGCAGCGAGATACTCGAGCACGGCAGCGAGGTAGACGGGGGCGCCGGCGCCGACGCGCTCGGCGTACTTGCCGGCCTTGAGGAACCTGGCGATCCTTCCCACGGGGAACTGGAGCCCGGCCTTGGAGCTCCTGGACATGGCCTTCTTGGCGGCGCCCGAGCCGATCGCCTTACCTCTGCCGGCCATGGCTAGGATGAGCAGAGGGAATCCGCGGCGAGAAGCGAAGCGAAGGCTGGGGAAGACGGGAGAAAGCGAAAGCGCGGACAGCGGTGGTGGTGTGAGGACGGGCGGAGGTTCGTAAGGACGGGAAGCGGTGGGTGGTTGGCTTATATAGGTGCGGGCAGCCAATGGCGCGGGAGGGCGCGGATCGGTGACGTGGCAGGGTGGGGGGTCGATCGTGGCCGTCCGATGGGAGATGATGAAAGACTGCCGTGCAGTGGAGGGTTGGTTTTGGTTTTGCCGCCACAGCGTTTCGTCCGGATCGAGGGCCCCACGGGAACCACCGAGTCGTGGGCCTCGGCGTTTTTTGCCCACTTATTATACTCGTCAAATTCGGCCCAAGCTTTCGGCCTTGGTAGTCACAAAATGAAAAATCGGCCTTGGCATCGACATGGGGTAGGTTTTTCTGGCTTCCAAATGATTGAAAAACATTTTCTCAAAAAAAAAATGATTGAAAAACAGATTACAAGTTCTGCAGTAACAATTGGCACATTAGCTTGTCCAACTCGCTCCGGTCATAGCAGCTCATGGGCCTTGTTTAGATGCTCTCAGAATTGCTAATTTTTTTACTCTCTCTCCATCACATTAATTTTTAGCCGCTTGTATGAAGTATTAAATATAGATAAAAATAATAACTAATTACACAGTTTGGTTATAAATCATGAGACGAATCTTTTAAGTCTACTTAATCCATGATTGGACAAGAATTATCAAATACAAACGAAAGTGCTACAGGAGTTCAAGTTCAAATTTTTAGCCATCTAAACGAGGCCCTACTGCATATTATCAATGCAATAAGATCTTTTTCCCCTATAATATATAGATCGTCATGTTTGGTTGTCATGCATAGACAAACCAAGTCCGATAAAATTATGTATGTTTGTTTACATTTTATTGCATATATAATCACCTTATATGTTCTATTAGGGGGTCTCTTGTTTGTAGTAAAGCTAGAGAATGTGAATATATGTTTTTTTTGTCAATTGGCTTATAGAAATTTGCATGTAAAAACATATATTTGCTCCAACCTAATGTTGCTCGGTCTGCTTTGAGCACTGCCTACATACTAAACATGGTCAAATTGCACCACACGAGCCTAGAGGGAAACCAAAACCATAAACAAATTGCGCCACACAAGCCCAGAGAGCAGCCAATCAACCCATAGTAGTTTGAATTCATAAAATATTCCCTCCATTTCAAATTGCATAAGACATTTCAGATTTTCTAGATACAATATATCAGGAAAAGGCTAAAATGGGGAGTGCATGATATGTTACATATTTGTTTCCGATGTGAAAAGTTGACTAACTTTTAAATATGGACAAGGTAACGAAAATTTGTAGAATTACAATATTGTGAAACGCTTTCGCAACCAAAAAAGAAGAATGAACTCAATCGATTGATGAGCAATTAACACGGTATTGAATACAGCAGTACAATGACAGCGTGATGCGATGCAACTTGTGACAGCGTAGGAGCTGGCCGGTCCTCGCGATGGAGCCTGCTGAACCTCGGTGCAGTGCAAGTCTGAACTCGATCGGGTTGGTGATACACTGAACCACTGATACGAAAACAAGACCCACTGCGTACGCGCATGAGTTCATCACACACACTCAGCTTCAGAACAGCAATGACCATTACTCTTTCACTGGCACGTCGGGTTCTTTGAATTTATCGGTGAAAACATCACAATCACATCGCAGTGAAAACAATCGGCTTGCTGATCAGATAGCAGAACTGAATAGCAATGCAAATATAGCATCAAGATCCTTCCATTTCTTGTTCAACGATTAAATTACCTCGCGTACATCCCTGAGTTTCACAACCCAAAAACTTAGCCGTATGCACATCCCATTGCAAACAACCTCTAGGGAAAAACTACTGAAAGAGAATTTCCTACTTTCCATCCCCAGCACATCGAGCTCTCCGAGAAATCAAAGACAACAGCCTGCTAATCTACGAATCAAGACTTCGGTCGAACGCGTTTTGCAGCGGGCAGCCTCAGTTGTCATCGTCGTCGTGACTGGCCTTGGACGAGGCGGTCTTCTTGGGGAGCAGGTGTTGGTGGATGTTGGGCATCACGCCGCCGCTCGCGATGGTGGCTCCGCCCAGAAGCTTGGTCAGCTCCTCGTCGTTCCGCACGGCGAGCTGGATGTGGCGGGGCACGATGCGGGTCTTCTTGTTGTCTCTAGCGGCGTTGCCGGCAAGCTCCAGAACCTGTTGATGCAACGAAGCGAACGAACAGATCGGTTAGCACAGAACAGACAGAAATCCAAAAATCTTCGAGAGAAGAAACATGTACTCAGAGTTCTAACAGTTCTATTTGTTTAACAACATTCAGAGCATTTTTTAGATTATATTTGCACCATAGAGCAGATGAATCGATTCAATTGCCATTCACCTCAGATTTCTGATTTCTACATCTACAGCATGTTAAATTGCAGAATGCAAGAGGTATTATTCGAGCAATTAATTGAGATAGCAAGCGTCCTGAGCATTTATCCAGGAGACGACTCGATTCAGATCTAGGAACAATCGCCCACGGCACAAACCAGATCGAGACGGCATCGACAAGGACCCGGAGCAATGCGCAACCAGAAGGGGAAAAGACAACGGGGCGGGCACGAACCTCAGCGGCGAGGTACTCGAGGACGGCGGCGAGGTAGACGGGGGCGCCGGCGCCGACGCGCTCGGCGTACTTGCCGGCCTTGAGGAACCTGGCGATCCTGCCGACGGGGAACTGGAGCCCGGCCTTGGAGCTCCTCGACGTCGCCTTCTTCGCGGCGCCCGCGCCGATCGCCTTGCCACGGCCCGCCATCTCTTCTCCTCACGACCCGAACGACGACGAGGCGGCGGCTTGCGCTTGAGGATTGATTGGAACCGGGAGGCGGAGGCTGCGCTGTGCGGGTCGCGGGAGATGAGAAGCTGTCCGGCGCGGGGACGAGAATATATAGGGGCGCGGGGACGCGGCGCCAGCCAATGGGAGTCGATCACGCGGATCGTGGGTCGGGGAGCCGTCGGATGCGTTCGGGCGGACGGCGGATGCGTGGGGTGGGCGCGGATCCGCGATCCGGAACCGGCGCGAGGCGGTGCAGGTGGCGTGGCGCGCGAGGGCTTTTTCGTTTCGTTTCGCTTGGGCGGTTCCGCATCGGCAAACGCGCGCGCAAAGCGGGAATCGCCGGATCGGTGACGTGTCACTAGCGTGGAACCGATTTGTCAGTTAGCGTTTTGACTTTGTGCTCATCCATCCGGAGGTCCCGTTCATGGCGAGGAGCGGCCAAGTACACCACGGCCTGGCGGGGGGCTGCCATTCCCTCATGGCTAAACTTTAGCACATTTGAAGGTCCAACAATTTTCTGCCCAGTTACTACAGATTATTTTTGTAAACTTTTGGGAGGAAATGTACAAGTAGAGGAAAACAAAAGAGTAGTCACGATAAATTGTTACTGACCTATTTTCCCTATTTTAATACACATATGAAAACTTAGAGACATGTGTGCTGTTCGACTTAGTATTAGCTTTTTTATTACCATATATACCAACTTATGTCACAAATCATAGGTCATTTTGGATTTTTAGTTTTGCTATGCACTTTGGATATATGTTATATCTAAACACAACATATATAGTAAAAGTTTTGTATGTAGAAAATTTACAATAGGCTATAAATTACATCGAAAAAACAAACTATAGATTACAACAGAGGGAGTAGTCATAAATTGTACCGAACATATACTTAATAGGATCTTCTCATCATCCCTTGAGAGCCAAAAAACAGAGTATAAATTACAACGCAGGGAGTAGTCATAGATTGTACCGAACATGTACTTAATAGGATCTTCTCCTCATCACTTGAGATCTGTTGACAAGGAAGACATATAGGGAGCGCTCTTTGGCACGAGACATTAGGCGACTTTAGCTTTGTTGCTACAATGCCGTGAGAAGCCGGTGAAGAAAATATTTTGGCTTCACCAACTTCGAGTTTATTTAAGAGGGGTTAGAAAAGAGAATTTGTGAAATGATTGTGGGTGTCTTTTGACCACTTGGACTTATAGCCATTGGACGGATGTTATGGGTGTAAATATCATTGAACAAATATATTTTATATAACATCCACTATGACTTCTTTGCACAAAACATAGCTAGATCATAATTACTCATAATTGACTTCCCACAGAGTTGTTGATAGTTGGCGGTGGATCAAGTCTAATTATATTACAGCCTTTCATGTAGAACTATTAGGACTAAAACTCAGTAGATGATATATATGTTGCCAAATTCTATGTGGTTATCATGTTATATGTACCCTCACATGCCCGTGCCATTACATTTAATTAATTCAAACCATTAGGGATGGCTCTTTTTTCTCATGAAACTTTGTAGCAACTCTCTTTCTTACTTCCAGCATCTCGACCAACAACACTTGCATTTTGTTGTTTTGTCAGTGATGTTAGGTTGTAAAACATATTTTTTAATACATCCCGCCTAACACTCTACGTTGGTTTCCTCCTAGCATATATGAATTTGTAATTGTTTGCAATGTAGTCAATAAAATTAGGAAAGTTGTCAAGTTGTCAAAAAAGACTATGTTTTCATATGCTACATTGTTGATAGCCATGTGTCCTTTTGTTGATTTCACCACCATGATATACCTCTTTCTCAAGTCCTTTGACATATATGTGCATCAAGAATGTGGAAATCTAATTTCTTGGCCTTAGGGGTCATCACTTAAATGAACTACAACATGGCGTTACCATTTGTTCACAGACACCTAAAAAATTCATTGGGAGGGTCTCAAACATCTGTTGCTACATAATAATTAGACCACGTGGAGATACACTTGGTAGATATAGCCTAGTCAAGAATTACTCTTGGTTTTCTTTGGCACTTAGCTCAAAAACGTTGTCAAAAATATATATCAAGTTGTAACTGTTAGTTTACAATAATCGATGCTAGTCGACCCCATCACTTGGCATTCAATGAGGTTGAATTTATGTAGGGTGTTCTTCAAGTAACCCATCATCAATACAACCAAGTGCAACAAATTCCTTTTCCCAAAAATGATTATTACCTCCTCATCGTTAGTGTAGTAAATGTCAATAGTGCCTCTTCCTCTCCACCCTAGTTTTCCAACAATTATAAAGAAATATGCCAAAATATAGTCCACCATACAATCCATCATATGCCGCTCAACCATCACTAGACCATCCCATGCCTCCTGAGCATCTTGTCATTCAGTCAAGAACAACGTCACCAATTGATATGTCAAGTGTCACACATGCACATTGTACGATACAATGAACATGTGTGTACATGAAACGACAATCCAAAGCTAAGTTTGACCACAACATCTGTTTAACCAAAGAGGTTGTTATTTCCCCAACACTTCAATGGTGCTGCCAAAAGATGAAGATTGACTGGGCAATGAATGTCTCTTCCCCATATCAACCTCCATCGGTAAAGTTGCCATGACTCCTGAATAATCACACTTTGTTTTGGCCTAACAGGTGACACAATCCAAGCATGACAACTCTATGCAACCTATGCATGTGCCAATACGTCTCAATGGTTAGTGTTGTGCTTGGAATGCCACCTCATCACATAATGCTATCATAGTGACACAAGCACAACCCATCCATAGGCTAATCTACTAATGGTCTTATGGAATTCCTAAATACAATATGGATTCCCTCTATTAACATTGTCTAGGCCGCCCTAGGTTGCAGCTGCCCTCTACCATGTTCCCCAGTCTGCCTCCTGGTCTGCTCGTCTCCTCTTTATTCCTTACTCCCCTACCTGTCCTTAGGGATGACAATAGGGTGGGGCAAGCTTAGGTGGAGCATCTATGCACCTGCCCAAAACCCAACAATTACACATACCCGACTCCAAACTTCCTTATGGTGACAATGTACACCAATCCTTGAACCAGACAGGGCCCAATGCCTATGTTAAGTCCCCTGAAACCCGAGCACAAGCGCTACCTTCAACTTTCAAGATCTAGATGCACGAAGAGTTGACGCTACGATGTAAGGGCTCCCTTCTTTACGAACTTGAGTTCGCCGTTGCCTAGGATCATGAGGAGATCCACCTCCAGGAGTGACAAAAGGGGAGCGCCCGAGAGTAGAGAAGGGGCAACTAAGAATATTGGAGTAGAGTGAGAGAAGGTTGTTCCTCCACCTCACATCTCTACTTGTACATATACAAATGGGGCCAAGTGTCTGAGCGAGAGACATGATCATAGGGAGAGTGAAGATGTGTGCGTGCAACGAGCTAATGTGAATAGGGATGTTGGTTCGGTACTTGGGGTTAGTAGACAGGGTTTTCTTCAGAGCGGATTCTATTGATCACCACCAAACGATTAAAATGCAATTGGATTTTGGTAGGGAGCTGACAATAATCATTTCGTTATTTGCACTACGAGCTAGGTGTAAAGAAAACCCTACTCTCCACTATTCCCCGTTTAGTCACCTGCTTTCCCTGTAGAATCATTCCATCCGAGATTAAGAAGTGAAGCTCTAAGAGTTAGGAAGGGGAGCTCTATCAAACTGCCCCCAGTTTCATAAGTTCCACAAGGGATGAATGCCATATGAACTTAAGAATACTAGTTTCTCGCTCTCAACTCCCTCTGTTTTGTATCGAACCTTTTCCAAAATAGCTTCAACTCTACTAACGAATTTGAGAAAAGACATTTGCCACTTCCATCTTATATTATGGCGATGCCGGACAGAAAAGACACACGGAGCTGAACTTCTCACGAATGTTTTGTCAGCTCGACCCATTCTTTGATCGCGCTGATCCAGACCATTGCGGAACAGTGGAAGCATCGTGCTATCGAGTTCCTGAAAGTGAAAGATTTTACTGACACATACGGCGAGCATACCAGTTCACGAACACGATGGCGAGGTGTTACATACTGCACACGGTGGGGAACCATGCATGATCGTTCGAGAAACGAGGCAAAATTACATCCCATGCCCATCCGATCCCACGGTGGGGAAGATCTGGGATTAGCTGCGCAATACACAGGCGGTATATGTCTTCTGTGCAAGCACCATCAAGAACACGATACAGAGTCATGGAGGGGTAGAACCAACTACACGTGCACCGCGCCGTGGCGCTCCTCCCGCGCGGCGGCGCTAGCGGAGGCGTAGTAGACGGCGCAGAAGAGCGCGTGCACGAAGCAGAGGACGCCGCCGATGGAGAGGAACCGGTGGCGCGCCACCCCGCACTCCGCCAGCTTGCGCTTCGCGTTGGGCAGCGCGCCGAGCACCAGCAGCGCGAGCGCGACGACGAGGACCATCCTGCTCGACACAACAGGCACGACAAGAATCGCTTGTCACTAAAGCAAAAAATCGGAGAACGAAGTTCTATTTGTTCGAAGGCCAAGGTTCCCTTTATTTCCTCTTTCTTGCCTTTGGAGTGGAGTGGAGGATGCATCCAAGAATCTGTGAAGCTCATGCCACGCATGCAACCAAGTAGCAACGTACCATGTGAGGACCAAGGCGAAGGACGCCATCTGGCGGTTGGGCGACGCCCGGCGGAGCTTGTCGCCGGAGCAGGCGCAAGCACAGCCGCCGGCCACGTTGGCGATGGCGTGCGCCGCCGCCAGCACCGCGGCCGCCGCTATGCCGAGCTCGTAGGCCCGCCGGACCGGCTGCCGGCACTCGATGAACAGGATCCGAAGGTGCCTGCCCTGCAATCGCAGCCGCACCAGCCAGGTGAGCGCCGCTGCGCCGGCCACCTGCTTCCCCGTACAAAGAAAAGAAAAGAAAAAAAAAACTTCCACCACTGTACACGGAAACTTGCCTGGTTCTGAGCCTTCTCCGCGTGGACTCCGAGCACGCCGGCGGCGACGTCCATGGCGAGGACTAGGAGGCAGATGACCACCGCTTCTACTCTCGCCATGGCTCAGCTTCTCCTCCTCTGTCCTTCGCGGGCCTGTGCTGTGCCTTGGGATGCTGATAAATGAGAACAGAGGCGCCGACCGCAGAGTGACAGTGCAAAGACTGAAATGGACTGTTGTGAATTGTGATGAGTGATGCCTCCGGTGTCTGGTCTCTGCTTTTGATGTTCTTTATCCCTGCTCTCTGTTTCGGCTTTGGATTTCTTTACACATTCCGCGTCACGAGCACTGCAGAAAGCGGCTACCAGGTGTCTGCTCGCGCTTAACGAAAAGAGAGACGTTGAGGTTAAGGGTGAGCCGACATGCTCCATTGCTATGAATTATGATTAATTACGAGTAACAACAAACCACAAAAGCAAGCATAAAGAAGCGGAGCATGTCGTTTTTTAATAGTATTAGTATAAACAATATAATTTGATCTCGGGTTTTCTTTTGCCATAGCATAGGCAGTACTCTCAAACTTTTGCCAACCACAAGTGCTTAATTCACATTCCATCTGATTATCATACAAATCCTCATATTTTTTTGAGCTGAAACCGTGGGGCAAAGCCCCCCGGCGAACAAATCCTCATATTGCTAGCACATGCCACCTGGGATCACACATCATAGTTCAAAGCGCATTGACACATTGACGCAATCACTTTCTTTTCTCGTATGATCGAGCTTACGTGATCCGCACATTTTTTTTGAGCAAAACGTGATCCGCACATGGTCCCACAACGAGGCGTGCGGACAGCGGACCTAATATAAATCCTTTGTGTTTTTTGCCCAAAACTTTTTAACAGAAGTATATGTTTTTTCATGTAATAACGTATCAATATTTGCAGTGACAAATAAAAACCATATGTTATGTAGATTTAGTGAAACCAATTTTGATTTTTTTTTGATACGAGGGCCCTTCTTTCATTTCCATTAACCAGTAACGAAAATACATTGTTTAGAGTTTGCGAAGAAACACAGCATAAAAGCAGGAGACTAAACAAAGTGACGACACCCAAAAGCTAAAGACAGCTGCAACGAAGCAAGTACTACAACTAGAAACGGCAGTTACTCAAAGCTAGACATAGTATCTGATAAAGGTAGCAAAACGCTTTCATGCTCTCTGCAGGGATGGATGGTGCGCCTCTTGATCTTGATCCAACACGTCTTCCGGTTGGGGATGCTCCTGGGTCTTCGACTTTTTAGCCACCAGCTGAGTTGCGATAGAAACCAATTTTGATGCTGCAAGTGATTATGTATTCTTTTTTTTTTACTTTAAAATAGGTCAAAATTACAATGATTTAGTCCGGGACAAAACAAAGACAACTTCCATTTCGAGACCAAGTCAACTAGTCAAGTGCATACTGTCTACCGTGGATTGACTAGTAGGACGTCTAAGTTGGTTGGATTGGTAACCAATGCTTCAGTTACCCCTTTTCACGAAAGTGGCTCAACCTTTTTTTAGGCATGAAAGTGGCTCAAACTTTGCATTTACCGACACATTATTGGGACATAGTGGCCACAGATATGGAACGATACTCCTCTTTTGAATTCATCTTATCAGTTCGTAACCATACAACATTACATGCCTCCCTCATGAAGTCATGATAGATACTAATTCAAAAAAAAAAAGTCATGATAGATACAAAGGCACCATATCGATTTCTCTTTGCAAGGCATATCATGGTCCGTTCTGATTTTCCTTCAGTTACTTGAATACTACTGTCTCTCTTTTTTCTTATGGATAATCAAGGTACAATATTATTCCCTAAATGGCAATTGGCACATACAATTCGTCCAGTTGCTTGTCGCGGGTTTTCATAACCCTGCTGCACAAAAATGGGATATGCGTTTGAAATAGATGTGCGAGTTATTATGAGTCTGGGAATAAATTGTTTATATTTTTCTATATCACCAAATTGTCCTGGACATTATCTCAATTTGTTTCTCTTGGACATTTCTAAAAATACTTTTCCTTTTCGATGGGAACCTATTTGGCCCATTCACTAGTTTACTTGCACCCGTGGCCCAGACAACTGAACACACGGCCCAAAGCCCAATATTCCACTGCAGCCCTAGCGGCCAGCCGAGTGTCCGCCTCTCGTCCAGCGCGCTGCCGCCATAGGCAACAAACACAGCCCCCGCCGGCGCCGCCGTCGTAGCTAGAGGGTGAGCCGAGGACTAGAGGAGGAGGGAAAGATGTCGTTCCGGGCGCGGGAGATGTACAAGAAGGTGGTGCGGCGCGTCGGCAGCGAGGGGAATATGCCGGCGGAGCTGATGAAGTCGGTGAAGGACATGCTGCCCGACAGCAACGTCGTCATGGGGCGGGCCAAGCGCGGCATCTTCGCCGGGCGACACATCCGGTTCGGGAACAAGGTCTCCGAGGACGGCGGCAACAAGTGAGCCATCTCTCCTCTTCACCTCCGTAATCCATTCCCCCACTTGTCCTGATCCATGCGAGTAGGCGTTGTCTGGAGAAATTAAGATGCTTGGTTTCTGAAATGAGGATTCAGATATTGTGATTTGCGTTTAGAGTTAGCGGGTTGGATGGTGAATATTTCGGTTCCAGTCTTGTCTGGGAAACTTAGGATGCATCGATCTGGATGCGAAGCTGGAGCAAACAACCGAAAGAATTGATCCCTGAAGAAAAATGCTCAAATTTCAGAGAACTAGAGAAGTATCAATAGTTTTGCATGATCAAGGGTGACCACTGACCACTATCTGGGAGAGCATGGATGCATTGTCCAGTTTCCCTCCCCCATCTGGCCTACCATTTTTGGAAGATTTACTTGTCTGGCCAAAACAATTTCCTTATTACTTCCTATGGAAGAATTGATAGCGATTCAGGCACCTTTGGGAACATTTGTCATTGGTAGTTTTGATCATATGTTCTTGATGATTCATGATTCTAATGTCCAAACCAACGTAATTTCTGGTCTGTTCAATGCAACAAAATTTGCTAGTCATTGCCATTGATGTTAACATAGGGAGCTACAATTTCCAAGCTTGTCTCACAAGAGAAAATGGGCCTACTTTGTAGTCTCTTCTGTTAGTGTAAATTCTTGAAAGGGTGAATGAGGTGCCACTGTTCCAGCATGTTCTTTCCTGCCATTTCAATGCCACACCACACGACTTGATTATTTCATAGATTCCTCCAATTAAATTAAAACCATCAGCCATCTGAGAATAATAATCCCATAACCTTGCAACTCATTATCACAGTATTAACACATCCGGTGCAGCATTATTATTCTTATTTTTTCTCGAACCCGCAGGAGAGCTGTGTATCATTGCATTAAAAAGAGTTACAACACACCCAAATATCCAGTGCAACATTATTTTTATCTGCTTTTCATCATGTATAAATAAATAATATGTCTCATTTGTATATGTTGCCTTTTGTCTCCACTTGTAATTCAATTATTTTGGGAGGCATATGTCTTGATAGGATATATTAAATCAGTATCCATCATCAAGTGGTTGATTGGCCCAATCACTGAAGCACATAGGTTTGGGTCTGTGTGATATATCTGGGGATTATTCTGGCCTTTACATTTCGTCTCTTAATAGAGATAATGTTAAGACCTGTATTGTTGTCTTATTTATTTGAAGTGGCAGATTCTTAAATCTTAGGCGGAATATGAACTTCTGCAGCATGACATTAAAATGGTTTCTGTTCAGTTAAATTTCCATGATAATAACATTCGCTAAGAGTTTCTTGTAGTGGCGGAATTGATTTATACCCTGCAAATCTGAGGGTATGATATCTTATTGGATTATCTTTTGCTTATTTAGATCAAGGCGATCATGGAAGCCAAATGTTCAGGAGAAGCGTCTTTTCAGCTATATTCATGACCGGCACATTAGAGTAAAGGTTACCACACATGCACTTCGGTGCATTGACAAAGCTGGTGGGATAGATGAATACCTCCTGAAGACACCTTACAATAAAATGGATACTGAGATGGGGATAGTGTGGAAAGCAAAGGTTGAAAAGATGTATTCAGATTTGGCTGAAATGGAAGTAGGCTTCTTCCCTCCTGAGGAAGAGGCTAAGATTAAAGAGGGCTTTGATGAGGTTCGTGCTGCCAAGAGGGACTTTCGTAGGGAAGCTAGACGAGCTTTGGCAAAGCAAAGGCAGCTAGAAGCAACTAGTGCTGGTGATGACCAAACGAGTGAAGTCACGGATACCAAGGAAGAGGTATCTGATGCTGCTGCTAAAGTCTGAGCCTAAACCTATATGCCTGTCTTGAATGGTAAGTATGATTCTGGACTTCTCTGAAATTATCATCACTTAGTTTCTCGAAAGTTTATTTGTCCGTTCACTTGTTCAGTACCTTAGATATGGATTGAGTAAAGTGCAGCAATGGTCATCAAATTTGTTCAGGGGTGTAATAGCCATATAGGTCCATGTTACTGGATATGGTTCCTAAACTTGTTATTTGTGGCACTTGATGTCCAAATATCATTAATCAGCATATACTTGCTCATGTGGTATGCTAACATGGAGATGGAGATGTTTGGATGCCAAGTAGTCTGATCAACACTAACTAGAGATGTGATCTCAAATGAACCCTTAGCAACTTTAGGGGCCCAGATATGCAAATTAATAGTTTAGCAACCTAGATGACACCCCTAAACTTGTTTAGGGATTCTTGGAAGACCAACCATAATTATGAAGTTAGGTCCATTTGTTTTATGCTAGAACTTTTGTTATTGTGTTCAGTTTCTTTTCTTTGTTGATCCAGATAGGATGTACCTACATTACTGCAGCATTGTTTTACTCCTTAGATATTTGAAGCATTTCTTCAGTAATAGTAAATCATGTGTCTTCGAAACCACTTTCTCTGCCGAGTACTAGTTATCAATTTTGCTGCAGGCCTGGTTGTAGTTATCTGTAAAACATTAGAGTTCAGGCCTCCCATATGCTTGTGGTAATCCGTTTCTAGCCAAAAGTTAGAATGTAATTGACTTACTTTTCTTGCAGATTAATGGAGGCAGCAAATCATTGGATATCCCTAGGCAAATAATGGAAGGCTTACTACTTGATGTAAACTGGGAAAAGTTTCTTGTGCGCTAACTATACCCCCTTTTTCAGGAGCAGCAGTGTATGTTAAGCCAGCATATCTTCAATATCAATATCTTGTAACTTGTAAGCACTTGTTATGTGGTGGAAAACTGGAAATTTATACGATTTTTGAAAACTCAAGGGCCTGAGTTGTGGGGTAGTTTGTCTTGTAGAATCATTTTATGCAGCTGCCACATTAACGGAGTTGTTGAAATAACAGTGCTTGACATGAGTACATGATCAATGTTAAATTGGCTAAAGGTCTGATAGACTAGCTGAATCCTGTCCCATTACTATGTTGCTTGAATGAAATTAGCAAAATGAATTCTTCAGTAGTTTAGTTTGTAGCCCCGAGTGATCTGTAATAGTTGTTATTGTTTTTTATTGGATAACTATGGCATGCTTACTGTTATGCTGCTTGCTGCCACTCATCTCATGACCAATGTTTATCGTAGATGCTGAACTAACATTTTGGCGCCTTCTGGTGTACGTGGACCACACTAGTTAATGTTGTCGCATGAGCGCGCGGTGGTCAGGAACTCAGGATAGCATTATAGTTTAGTGCTTGCTGATAGAATATCAACAGAAAATGGTACATTGCCGGCTCCATATGAACAAACACAAGTCCGAAATTACATGGCCACTTTAACCCATTTGTTATCTTCCGTCTAGCCTATCTTGGCGAGAACATCACCGAGCGCATCTTTGGTTGCTGCGAAGTATTTCTCGGCCTCTGGGGTGCTCTTGATCTTGGCGGCATGGTCAAGCTGCCAAAACGAGAATAGAAATTCACGTGTTATTTCCACAGTTCTTGTCAAAAATTGAGGGGAAAGGAGATTGAAGTGCTCCCAGATAGATGATATATCAGTGATCAATGGGGTTAACTTACATCGTCGATGGTGCTGAAGAGCTTGCCGGTGAGCTCCTTGAGGCTGCTCTTCTCCTCCTTGGGCTTGGAAGCGATGACGGTCTTGAGGTCATAGCGCAGGTAGGAGGCCCTGAGGCGGAGGTCGTTCTGGACGTACGGCCACGCCTTCTTGTCGATGAGCGGCTTGAGGTTGATGATGTCCTGGGCCGACGTCTTCACCCTCGCCGCCGCCTCCGCCGGCGGCAGCGGCTGCAGGTAGAACCGATCCTTCAAGGGGAGGCCGAAGTCCCTCGCCTGGTCAGAGTTTTCAGTCCCGGCTGTGCCGTAGCAAATCAAAAGTGGACACGTCAGATGAAATCTTTTGGGAGCAAACATGTGGCTGTCGACTCTGAACAGCTCCAAACGACTCTGAACTCGCGATCAAGATTCAAGAGATGTACAAAGAAACAAGAAAGCTATATGAGGAGCGGGCAGGCAGGCACTCACGGAGTCCACCGGAGGGCGGCGGCGGGGCTCCGATCTTGATGGAATTGACGGCCGCGGCGTGAGCCGCCTGCGACAAGGCGCCACCGACGATGCCGGTGGCCACCAGCCCGAGCACGGCGCGGCGGCCCGCCTGCGCCGCGGCGTCGCCCTCGGCGGCCGCCCTGACGACGACGGCCGCCCTGGCCCTGCTGGCGGCGCGCCTGCTGGGCAGAACGCCCTGCGAGAGGCCGGTCATCGACGCCATGGCTTGTGCCATCTCAGCCCTCCGAGCCTCTTTGCGTGTGTGCGCTTCGTCGGTCGAGCAGTCAGTCTCGTGCCCGAGTGGCAGCGCGCCAAAAGGTTATATGTTGCTCGAAGTTGCTGGCGCCACCTTATCTGACTGGATAAGTAGATGGCCAGTGTGTGAGCGCCATGTGGCCGCGTGAATCACTTGCGTCCTCCTTTCAGGATTGCGCCACTGCCAATGGGGAGCTGCCACGTGTCCGGCGGTGCTCGCGACCACTCTCTGCATGTCCTTGGGTCGGCCTTGGTCGGTAGCAGTAAAAAACACAAAGAACGTTTTAGCATATTTGGACAAAAAACAAAAACAATTGCAAATCAAGTGCCACAGTGTAGAACCAGCCAATAGTGTTTATAGAACTGAAAACATACGAATTTATATAGAGCGCTCTCCGTTTTCCTTTTTTTAATAGGTCAGTAGGGAGCCCCCTACTTATATATTTGCATAAATGTAAAAGAAAAATATGTACAGAAAGAATGTAAAAAAAACATAAGTTACAGAGCTCAAAGAACGCAAAGTAAAAAAAAGAAAACTAAAGCTGTGTAGAATTCTCTTTCCACAGATTTAGAGCTCCTCTCAACTTTTGCTTGGCCTCGATACAAACTAGGCCAAATTCTTCAAAGTTTGCCTTTCAAGACTACATGTTGGGGGTCTTGTTGTCGATATACCTCCATTTCTAATGGTCCAGATAACCCAAAAGGTAGTGATCGTTTCGCTGAAGATGCAACTGCCAAAAGCTGTTCTTGCGTCTATCAACATATCCACTGGTTGGAGACTGGAGAGTAAGGTCCCAACGAATTGATAGAGAATTCCAAACACTACTGAAGGGACATTCAAAAAACAAATACACAGGTTTCCTCAGTCCCTCTGTTGCATAGCACACAACTATATATAGCAGGACCAGAGCTAGTTGAAAAAGGGAGAGGCTTCTAAAGATCTGTGAAGTTGAGAGTATGCTTTCTTTGTGTTATAAATGCTTAACCCCCAAATGTAGGACCACTCATCTTTGATCTCCACATCCCAGTGTCTTTCTTACAACAAGGACTGGAGTTCAACTGCTAGTTTCCTTCGCAAGAAAAAAAAGGGAATCCCCATGCTGTCAAAGATATGCTCCCTCCGTCAAAAATAAATAAATAAATAAATAAATAAATATAATTCTCACTTTTTTGAATGAGTTAAACGCTTGATGTTTGACCAAGATTATATACTATAAAGTACTAACATGTACGATACATGATAAGTACAGTTAAATCAGTTATGAAATACACTTTTAGAGTAAAATAGAGACATAAATATTAGTATCGTTCATTATACAAATTCAAGCTAGTTTGACTTGCACAAATCCTATATTTGTATCTTTCCATAGACAGAGAGGGTAGTATGTAACGTTTAGAGTAAAATAAATTAGTTCAAAAATAAAGCAAATGCCATATTAAAAATGAGTGCAGTATATTATATTTTTCATTGGAGCTCAGTTATAACTTATAAATCATTTTGACATTTTTTGATGTATAAATTATGTATCTAGAATCTAGATATAGCGTATGCTAGGTGCAATATAAAACTATGTAAAAAATTAAAATAATTTATAATTTGGGACGAATGAAGTATTATTATACATAGAGCTTCGGGCTTAGTCATGCTGGCTCAAAGCATATGATTGATCACATCCAAGCCTATTCTATAGGCGATGACTATGTAGTTTGCTACGGCTTTAGAAGCGCCCCCACTTGATATGCATTATAGAGTCGACACCAAAGTTTGGTATTTCAACCCATATTTCATGATTTTAGGTCATATATAGGTGACCTCTGATAAATGTATGCTTCCGGATTCTCTTTTCTTTAGGTGTAGAAGCCAATTTTGCAGATACAAGGCATCGAGCGAGGTAGAGAATCAACGAGAGGAGAGTATGTGCCAAAATAGTTTTAGACTATCCGCAGCGGATTTTGTAAAGACATCTTGGAGGAGCCTTTACAGGAAAGTGGAGCCGCAGCGGGTCCTGTAAAACGTCCTGGACAAGCGCTGCCTCCGATTAATTTGGCGACGTAGCGAACGCCCGGTATCGCCAGCTAGGGCCCCACCACGCGCCAAAAGAGGAGAGAGAGAGAGAGAGGGACCGAGCGGAGGAGAGGGAGGGGGACGCGGGCGGTGCGGGCGCCGCAGCAGCAGCGTGGAGGCCGGGGTTGTCGGGGCACGGGCCGCCTTCGCCGGGCGTAGAGGAGCGGCGGGGTAGCTCGAGTCGCCGGAGGTCATGTGCTCCAGTCCGACGGCGAGGCAGCGCGCGGTGTAGAAGGCGCGGCTCCACCCGCGCGGACGGGGCTCCCCTGCGGCGATGCGACTCACCCGGAGATGGTGGCCGGAGGAGCTCGCCCCGCGCGAAGACAGCTTCTCCTCCATGCCGCGCGTCCTCGCCCCGGTCGAGGAGGTCCGCCGAGGACGAGGTGACCTCGCTCCCCTGCCGGAGGGAGCAGAGGAGCTCTGCGCCCGCGCCCGCCGGAGGGAGCAGAGGAGCGCCACCGGATTTGGAGCAGAGGATGCGCCGCCGGGGGGAAGCCGCCATGGCTGGACTTGGAGGAGGCAGCCCTGGTCGCCCATGCCACCGACCTTGCACGCGCGAGCCCCGGCCGCCTGGAGCAGGACGACAGGTCGAGCAGAGAGAGAAGCAGGGGAGGGGGAGCCGCTGGTGGAGGTCCGGCCACGCTGCGATTCGGAAGGTGCTCTGCCTCGGCCACACCGGTACTCCACCTCGCGTGCTGGGCTGCTGCTCTGTGCCGCCGCTATGCTCGAGGAGCTCGGCCGCTGCTGCCGAGCATCACCACGGCAGCCTCCGCGTGAGCTCGCCGGCGCGGGGAGGGAGGGAGGGAGACGCGGCGTCGGCGGCGTGAAGCGAGGAGGCAGAGCAGGGAGAGATGGTGCGGACGAATGGATGAAGGGAAGAAGGAAAAAAGAAAAGGGAAGAGAAAAAAAGAAAAATAAAACTGAGAAGTGGGTCCCGGAGTGGATAGAGGATGCTATAAATGATGGATGAATGTGGGAGAAATTGGTATAAAGGAGAGAATATCGATGACCAGGACAAAATATTCTCAAAAAAAGAGGGATTTAGAGGAACGTGAATGTGGGTAGTCTTGGCAAAAGAACAGTACGAGCCCTTGAGAAACGACACACGGATGGGGCCGTTGGATGATTCGCTGATGCTCCCGTTTGGACCGTTCGATCGGAATATACAGTGGGCCCGGAGAGTGGCAAGGCCGACGGCAGACCGCCGACCCCGGCCGCCTGAGTCCACCTACGAACAATCCTCTGCCTTCTCGCGGTAGCGGATTGCGGCGGCAGCGCCGCCTCCGATGCTCGGCTCGAGCGCTGAGCGACAAGCGCGCGTACAGTGGTGGGCGCGGAGCTCGAAGGGTTGAAGGCGCAGTCGGGCTCGCGAGTCGCTACCGAGCCCACGCCGTCAGCAACGCAGGTTAGTCGGCCGCGCTGGTCCCTGGCTCAAAACCACACCCTCATTGAGATCACGCAGTTCGACCCCGAATCATCAGTTGCGAGGAGTTCCATCGATCAATCAATTAAATCGAAGTCAAGGCCCGTGCGTGCCCGCACTTGCCACTGTGGCCTGCTAGAGCTTAACTGAAGCAGTAGCGTTAACTTCAGACTCCAGTCACAGTCACAGCATACCACACACACCATATTGCGTGTTGTCTGTAATCTGTGTCGCTCAAGTTGGCAAGTTGCTATACGAGTTTTTCAGTATCAAAATCAATATGATATGTGTGAGCCACAATGGTATTTTTTATTTTCTCCATGTTGCACTTCTGTGATTTGCTGAACTTGTGTGGGATCAGCCAACATGTTCTGATAGACTCATTTTCTGGTCTAGCTACAGCATTCGTCAGCTAATTAACTGATGACTGAAACTGAAATATTGGTGTTCCTCCCTGGCACTCGTCCTTCCATTTCGTTAAATATCTACAAGGATTCATATAGCCTGAATTTGGTTGCCATATCAGTAATCAAATAGCATGTATGATACTACTACACTAGTGAGCTCATTGAGCTGGAAGAAAACAGGCTGTTATTGTTGCTCTGCTACTTTGCTTCTCTCCTTACTCCAAAGACAACTCCTGTACTTCTTGACGAATCTGCACACAAGTCTTGTAGCATTTTCTAGGAGAGTGACCCTGGTAGTATTTTTTCAACAAATAATGTCAGGTCATCTGGCTTTTGTTTAAGGAGCTGTGTGTCTAAGTTTGAGCACTGGATTGGCAGGGTGTTCAATGCCCCCCCTCTACTAACCAATTGGCCGATCTGTCGATCCTCTGGTTCGATCCCTTTTTTTAACTTCAAGTTCGAGCATCGGTTGCATGATTCCACAATATATAGTACACGTTTCTGCAAATTCGAGACATATTTGGCTTTGGTGTTGAGGTTTGTATTGTTTCCAATGATAGGTATTGCATTCTGGATTGTTGTCTCTTTGTATACATAAAACTGACACAGAGATAATAGATGGTCCAAATCATCTACAACCATGATGCTCTCTTAGCTTCACAGCACATTTTTTTCTTTCACGATAACATCATTTTGATTTAAACATCACTTTGTACAACCGACTACTTGTTTTGATTGTCTTTTGTGAATCATTGTTATTCTCTTGATGTTGTGCAAATTTTTATGGTGACCAGATTGTGCATGTAGAACTAGCCTGATTCTACCTTGTGTAGATCAAGCCGGATTTTATAAATTCTTTATCTAAAAAAAAGGACTATTTGAAACACTTGTAAACCACACATACTCTCCGAATGGCACAGTAAATACGGAGTAACCCACAAAGCCACATTTTTTATTCATTGGCTCAAATACATACAACAACAGGAAGGCCAATGGTGTTACAGTTCATCAGATAATCATCAAGCCTCAGGTTTAACAACACAAGATTATTGGTGCAATAGGTGATCGTATTATGATTCACACAGCATATGATTCACACAGCATTTTATTTAGTTACTAGCCTACTGTTTGACAATAGGCTTACTTCATGTTTATCTTTATTTTAAAAAGTGCGTCATGATCCTTCCTGTAGCTTTCATCATTGGAGTATTTAAACTGGTAGGTCTGTGTTCTTCAAGAAGGGAAATGGCTCCAATCTTGGCTGCGCTACTTCTAGGATTTCTTCAATTGGTATCTCTGCCTTTGATCTTTTCAATGGTGGAACTGGATCGGCATTTGGATTATAATCCTGAAATAATTTTTATATATTCTGTCAGTGAGTAGCTCAAACCAATTATGAATGTCTAGATTTTCAAAGGTGTTACTCACCAGGTTAGCATGCATTCTCCTGACAAAAGTTTTGAAAGTGGTGTAGTTATCTCCCTGCAACAGTTCATCAGATAATTGGAGGTAGGTGAATCCATACAATTTGTGTTCTGGAGAACCATTCTTGTTGATGCCTTGGGGTCTTGCATTCCTGAGGATGGTGTTGTAAGCTGTTGCATCATATCGACTGAGTGCATTTTCACATGCCAGATTTAGGCCCTCTCTCCATCCGGCACTCAACACCTGCCATTTTTTTAGTTTGCACCAGAATATTTTGTTAATAGTTGAGAAGTGCCTTTTGTGATCTGTTAAAGGACAATAAAGACAAGTGACCAATGGCTTAAACCTGTTGAACCAGTTCCTCAGGAGCACTTTTTGCCTCCGAACTCTGCTCATTGTCCCTCATCTCTGCACAAGTGAAGTTCATGCTAGCAGGATGCCTTGTTAGCATGTGTGCTATGGTTCTGTAGCCATCTCTGTCATCTAAGTTGTAGTATCCCGCAGTGAGCTCAGCTGCATGGTTTGGAACCTTGTACCACCAGTGTATGCCAGAGACCTGCAAACACATATTAGCACATGTGATGTCTATGTTTCAAATTCACCCAGAGTTTAGTTCTTAGTTTGTGTTGTAGCCTCTAGCAAACCTTGTACCTTTACTATTGTTATATGCAAAGACTCGTTCAACTTTAAAATCAAGGGAAAAATTAAAGCAGGTGGTATTCATCATGGTACTTACTTTGATTGCCAGCTGCACCGTGCATCCCAGGAAGACCTTGTTTGCTTCATCCAAGATCTTATCACCATGCTTGATCAGTTTGTTGGAGTACCATGTGAGAAAGAACTTCCTCTTGTCGGTCTGGTATGTTCCGTTATCCGCAAAGAACTGGGTCTTCTCAGGAGTGTCATTGTACTCCCCAGCATCGTCAGGCAAATCCCATTCAGGATGCCCAGCCGCCGCTGCTGCTGCTTTGAAGTCTGCTTGCAGGTACTTATCGTAGCACTGCAGTTTTATTTTATTGCATTAATAACAATTGTAGCCTTTAAAGTGTAGTCCTCTGTTTGCTGGTAATGACATATTTATATTAGTTGGCACTTGTTTTATTTAATTTTCTTTGAAGGAAGCCTGTTTTATTTATTCCGTGTCATCAGTTTATCAAGCATTTGATTTCACTGGTTTTATCCTTAATTGTGGTCTTGGCTTTGCTTCTGACATTCTTCTGAAAAGCACAGTACGACTTTTAAGGCATCCCTGGCCTGATCAGTCAAATTGTTACTTTACTCAAAGTGTCTCTTTAATATCACTTTTATACCTTTTCTTCCTCATTTTTTGTGATTGCTTCCAGCATAAATCAACGCATGGATCAAGATTAAGAGAGTCTTTGTTCATCACATGGAGAAGAATCCCCTTTCGTTTTGTGACCAAACAAAAAAAGGATGGAAGAATATGTGTTTTTGGAAAGAGAACTCACTATGGATTCTCCGATGCCTGGGTACACCCATCCCTGACTTTGGGGATATGAGGGGTACCTCATCTCACCAGCAGGGCCAAGTCCCACCTCAATGTCCACAATGACACCAGCATCCAAGAAATCTGCCATATTCTCCCTGAAGCTCTTCATGTAATCAGCATACAGCTGCCAGACACAAAGAAGAGACTGACCCCAGGTCACACTCACACCACAAGATCAGAGAAGTTGGTCTGATTTATCATGATTCTTCTGTTCCCACGTGCTAGCTACACCAAGATAAGAGTTTCAAGCGTGCTGACCTGAATGGCAGTTCTCCCATGGAAGAGAGGCTGGTCGTCCACTCCAATCGTGAGATACTCGATGTTCCTCAGCCCTTCCCGGTTGGTGTAGAAGATGTCAGGGTTGTCCTTGCCGACGTCCCGCACCCACTGCGGGATCGGGATGTTGACGACGTCGCCGACGTTGCCGCCGCATTGGTGGCACGACATGATGGCCTGCAGCTTGAGCCCGGCCTCCTGCACCAGCTTGAAGACCTGCTTGTAGACGCTCCAGTCGTAGACCCCGGGCTCCTTCCCCTCCACCAGCCCCCACCAGACGTCGATCATGACCCCGTCGACGCCCGCCTCCGTCAGCTTCTTCAGCTGCGCCCTCGTCTCGTCCTCCTTCTCGAACGTGTTGTCCACAGTGATGATGTCCAGCTGCATGTCCGCAAGCCAAGAGTTGGAAAGCAAAAGGTAAATCATTCAGCTTCCTCTTTCCTTTTTCGGATTGGCATGATTTGTTTAGGTCGATCTCTTCGTTTGTTCGTTATACTGGTAGTGGTAAGCTAATAATGCTGCAGCTGTATGATTGTTAAGCAGCTTACCGGGAGCATGACGTAGACCTGGACATAGTTGGCTTGCGCGTTCCCCGCCATTGTGGTTGGCAGGCAGGCTACGCTCGGATCTCGCTCTCAGGGCTTGCTCTCTGCTGGGTGGTCACCAGAGGCGGAGCTCCCCATGCGGCAGGGTGGGGCAGCTGCCCCACCTATCGCTCGAGGAGAGTCACTAGTCTCCCTCTGTCTTCCTCACTTTCGGCCGAGCCAAGCAGCAGGCGAGCGATGGCGTTCGGCGGCTGGAAGACGAGCGTGTGAGAGAAAACGTTTGAGGGAAGATAAAATGGCCCTATAGCCCAGGCGACCCAAATACATAGTGCTCCAAATTCTCAGTCGTGGATCCAGTTAACCGCTAGCCTGCTGCCTGCATACTGCGTTCACCCGTCGCCCCATCCGCCTACTCACGAGTGCGGCCATGCCTGAGGTCCGCCGCGCCGCTTGCCGAAGCCGCAGCCGCACGCCCGCAGCCGCGCCAAGCACTAGTCAGCAGGTGCCACTACGCCGGCAGCCAGGCAGCCTGCAGCCATGGAGGAGTAGGATTTGGGGGTGGGTGATGCTCGCGATGAGCATATAAGAGGCGCAACAGCAACTGGTGCTAGGCACTGACATAGTGACATGGCCAGGATCAAGTTAGTAGCACCGAGAGGCAGCAGGAGAGGAGAGGAGTAACTGTTGGCTGAGACGCAGGGTGTTTTACAATTGTCAAGAAAAAGTTTTTAACAAGAGAAATCTATCAATAATCAAATCGTGTATAATTGAGGTTTAAGCATTTAGCAATATATTTAGAACGTGTTAATTGAGAATTTATGATATCATTAAAAAGTTGTGTCCGTGATGCGCCCCACCTAGACTTTTGTACGAGCTCCGCCGCTGGTCACCGAGCTTGGGCTTGATGAATGTTGCGGTGAGCTTGGGGGTCTATTTATACCGTAGAGAGGCAGGGGAGATCGATCTGGACGGCGACGTGCAGCGCTTCTCCAGCGATGCAAATCTATCGTGTCCGTTGATGAGCCGCCCAGGAAAGGCGCATGTGCAAGGTAAGCTGATGATTTTTTTGGGATACCATCCCGAGCTGGCAAGCTATGTACAGTACAGTACATGAGCTTGCCATTGTGATTCGTCCGGACTACTGCAGTCCTGATTGGCCGGCTTGTAGGCAATGATTAATTAGGATGAAGGCAGGTGAGAAATGGCTGTCTGATTGGCCGGAGGACTACTCCTACGTACATTTTCTGTCCTCGTTTGCCACATGTGAATGCTATCTGATGTAACAGCAGCGAGTAAGAAAATTCAGAGGAGTAAAAAACGTGGCATCTGTATATTTAATTGTTACTTTTCTATCTTGAGTTTGGCATGCTAGCTAACCACAAAAATAACGACCATGCGTGTACTTAATCTTCTCTTTGTGTTTCGTATCTCCATGTCCATGTCATGCGGTTCACAGCTGACAATTTGATGATCATGTAGTTTATCTTGCGGCTAACCATGGAACGGAATCTGTTATGCGTACCTGCCTCTTGAGGAGGCGCAACAGAAGTTTGTTCGTGCGCAACAGAAGCTCTATATCAACCAGCCTTCTGTGGAAATTATGAAAACTCTAATTAAAACCACCGAAATCTAGTTTGATGACTAGAGGTAGAGCGATTTAAGTACTAAAATAACCCATCTTTAGGAATGAAATGAGTGAGGGTTTTAAGTGCTAAAATAACCAGCCCTTCTCTAACCATTAGATTAGATTTTGGTGGTTCTAATTAGAGTTTTTATAGTTTACACAGGAGGCTGGTTTACATAGCATACATTCCTCTATATCAAATCATCCATTCTGAAAATTGGCATCAATTTCTTGTTGGGCCTTTTGGGCTTCGACCTCAGCCTCGGGCTCTTTTTTATATATTTTGCCTTCCAGTCTCCACAGGGGTCGGGCCCGGTCCAGTCCAGGTGGTTTCCTGTCACCGACCTCGGGATCGTTTTTCCACGTGTGCATATTTTTATTTAATCTGTCGCATCTTCTGATCGGCGAGGGCATTAACGTGCGAAAGCGAGGCTGCCGGTGTGGATTCGACGGACGGTGAGCGTCCTCGCCACGCCGCGGCCGAGCTGGTCGACGTGTTCCTCGACCCCCGGCCGGGCATCACCAGTGTCCAGTACTCCAGTGGCGCGGCATTGCTGTCCGCGCATTGAGTGCGGCTGATGTGGGATTGGGATCGCCGGCACATCGGCAACCGCACACCGACCATGTCGGAGGTAGGGTTTCGGAGGCCAATGCATACCTTCTACAGTTCTACTTGAATCAACTTGAAATCCGATGTGTTTTTTTTTACACTATTTACTACTAGCGTATACGGGAGTTTATGGGTGTGGACTAATTTACATACCCATGAGTATATTAACGGATAAAAAAGTTCATGGTTGGTTATGCCTATGTATATGCCCGATATGCAATATATAATTCAAAGCCATATTTCAACATAATGTATTGCAAAACATGGTCCAACCTATATAGTGCTATAAAAGGGACAATATATATAGTTTTTTCTATTATATTCGTTACATATATGTTATTCTATTATTTTCTCATATAGTCATAGTTTATATTATTTTCTCATATAGTCATAGTTTAATACATGTAGTACTTTCTATGTACCTAATTTTTTCTATTACGTTGGTTATACATATCTATTTATTCGAGCGCGTGATCCTTGACCGTCGCCTAGGGTTCACGAGTGGCGCGACATTGATGTCCAGCATATTGGTGTGGGATTAGGATCACTGACAAATCGTGCACCTGCACACTGAAAATGTCAAAATTAAAGATTATGGATGCCGATATCCATCTGTCGCCAGTAATCTGACGATTGTTCACTCTATTATTATTAGGGTGTATATTAAGGCTAATTTACATACTCATGAATGTATCTAATAATAATGGACAAAACTTGATATATATTAGGTTAATGGGTTACATGGACCTATATGGGTAAGTATGTACCAGGTATGCAGCTATAGTTTAAAGCCATTTTCCATCCTAATATATGTACTCCAAAATTAAATATGGTCCAACCGATACAGCCAGTGTGCCATAAAAAAAAAGCCAACATTATATAATTTTTCTATTACATTCGTTATAGATTTGTAGTTCTATGCTAGAGGTGAGCCACACAGGTCCCTCTCACTCGACTCGGCGTAAATTATTGCGACGAAAAGGCCCACGAAGACCAAGAAGGCAAGAACTCATTGTCACGTTGGGTTTGGGCACGGTCCCGAAGCCGGTCGAGCAATCTGCGTCGTTGTATATATATGTACGTTTTTGCTTCCCCTACCTAATACAGTATATTTAATAAATAAAAATAAAGGCTCAAAAGTCGGTGGAACAAAGCAGGCCCCTCAAGATGTAACTGTCGGATGGTACATGTGCCCGTCTCGATTGATCGAATCAAGAGCACTGTACTTGCGCTGTGTGCCTGGACCGCTGGACGCGTTCACGGTCACCTACCGCCGGTACGTCGCAGTTTTCTCCGACACGTTGCTCCATATATTCCGCTCTCTCTCTTTGTGGCTAGGGTTACCATCCATCATTTCCCCGTCCAAGAACACCGTACGTAATTCTGATCGGTATCTTTTTTTTTTTTTCTTTCCTCTGAGCAAGACAGATGTTCTGCCTTTTTCATCGTTAATAAATAGGAGTAGAAAGCAGTGTTAAGCGTATATCATCGTTAATTTCTCCGTGTGCGCGCAATCTGGAAGCGTTTAGACATGTCCTGATGTCGTGCAGCTTTTTGTGATCAAAACCTAACAATGGCAGGCGATGCCATGCATGTCGTGGTGTCCGGTGCGCGCGCAGGAAACAGCCTGATGAGTCTTTGATCTGATGGAGCCGAATATCCGATCGTACCCAAATATCCACTCCATCTTTTTGGGCACCCCGGCACCCCGCCGATTAGCCGACGGCCTCGGAGAGCCCGCCGCCGAGGCTCATGTCTCCCATCTCGTTCGCGGTCGGGTCCGGCTCCTCCCTGCCATCAGCTCGCGAGCCCTTGGAGCTTCGAGTCAGATCCGGGCGGGGCGGACCCCTGGTGGGCTCTGGTGTTCTGTACAGCAAGCAGCCGGCTCATCTCGGGTGCTGACCGCTCCAAAGGCCTGATGGGCTGGCCGTACCGGGCCACATCAGGGCAGCAGTCCTGGACCAAAACACACCTCACAAGTTTAGGGTCAAAGGCCGAGCGCTCCGAGGAGCTTATTTTTGAGCGAGAGATGATTTTCTCAAATAAACTAAGAGGTTGAGAGCTGAAAAAATGGCTTCTCCTAATTCTACAAAGTAATTTTCCATCCTGATTTCGAGAGTTTATGCTAAATAATCAAAGAGAATCACTTCCAGCTAAACCGAAAACCAGAATGTCGATGTGTCTATTTCTGAGAATATGAGAAGGGCGTCATTTTTCTGGGAGCTTCGAGGGTGGTTCTCGATGGAATCACTAAGGTGATGGCTTGTAGTTGTAGAGAAGGACTTGCGTTAGCAATTGATCTAATGTTAACTTCGGTACGGTTGGCATCGAATTGTGCCAATGCAACTAGAAGCATGGATGGAGCAAATGTAGGTCCATATGGCCAAATCGTGATGGAGACTTAGACCAGGGCTCATGATTTTCGTTTGATTGATTTTGTCTATGAGATTAGAAAATCAAATGTTGATGCTCACACACTTTGGTCATAAGACCGGTGTGTTTGGCCCAATGAATGCTACACTCTTTTCTTTACTTAATTAAGTGGTAGAGCTCTTGCCTCCTGTTTGTCGCCACGACATCTCTCAACTACCGGATAAAATAAATGCTAGAACAGTCAAGGTGTCACGGAAACACACTACCATAGAGAAGGCCCATCTTAAGCTTTCTATTCCGTTCTCGAGCCCACCTCATCCATATATATAGCTACTAATTATAAAAATCAGAAATCAACGACATCTGCTACTTCTCCCGTAGGCATCCCCTAAAACTGCTAAACCCTCGCCGTCGAGCACGATGCTGCCGCCGCCACTGCATCTAATGGACGAGCTCGTCGAGGAGTGCTTCCTCCACCTCCCGCCATACGACCCCGCAAGCTTCGTCCGTGCCGCCCTCGTCTGCAAGTGATGGCGCCGCATCCTCTCGGACCGCGGCTTCCGCCGCCGGTTCTGCAAGCTCCACCATGGAAATGGAAGAACGCCCTCGATGTTGTGCTTCCTCCACGTAAGCAAAACCGGCGCATGCTTTACGCCCACATCCTCCTTCAGCCCGCGCAACTTTGATGATCTCCGCCTCCACGGTCGGCGTGCCATCGACTCCCGCCACGGCCGCGTCCTCCTCGCCTGCCCGCCCTTGCTCAATGACCTGACCGTATGGGACCCCATCATTGGCGAGTAGGTAGACCTACCCCGGCTGCCTCGGCCACGGCGGCACGTCGGCGAGTTCGGCGTTTTTAACTCGAGAGTGGCGATACTCTGCGCCGCATCGGGCGGCGCCTGTGACCACATTGACTGCCATCGTGGCCACTTCCGGAGATGCTCCGCATCGGTTTCTAGGTGTAGATTCTGCTTTCCTATCAAGAAAAACATGCTTAGGTTACCCAGCTTGTCGTTTTGATGCACACCTCCTATCACAAGGTGTATGCGTACGTCTACTCGTCGCGAGCCGGCGCTTGGAGGCAGACGACCTCGGCTACCTAGGACCTCGGTGATCCTAGATGTTTTGTTCATTTGGAGCCCTGCGTGCTGACTGGGAATACCCTATACTTTAGTGTTTTTAAGAAGATGAGCACTGGAATTCTCAAGTACGATTTGGGAGCGCAAGAAATCGGCTTCGTCGACGTACCTCCTGATTGTGCCGATCAAGGGCGTCGAATTCTTCTCACGACTAGAGAAGACGATGGATTGGGAATCGCCAGGATTGAGAACTCAAGGCTTCACCCGTGGTCGATGGATCCAATTTTGGGGTGGGCACTAAGTGGAGTCATTGAGCTTGAGACACTAATCCCTGCCCGCGGCATCTATATGGTTTCCTTTGTGCATGGCCCCGGCGCCTTCTTCGTCTGGGTAAATGCTGGAATATTCACTGTTGATCTTTTGTTTGGCCGGGTGAGGAAGGTAGCTTCTGACAACAGGCGTGTCAGATCTTTTGCTCCCTGCACAAGCTTTTGTATTCCAAGGCCTGGTTTAGATGTCTTCAAAGTTCTAAGTTTTTTTACTCTCTCTCCATCACATCAATCTTTAGCCATTTACATGGAGCGTTAAATATAGGTAAAAAATAACTAATTACACAGTTTAGTTATAAATAATAAGACGAATCTTTTAAGCCTAGTTAATCTATGATTAGATAATAATTACCAAATATAAACGAAAGTGCTACAGTGTCAGAGTTGAAAAAATTCGCGCATCTGAACAAGGCCCAGGTAAACTTTTCTCACTTTCCGGGGACATGTATACATGCTTTTCCTGCAATACCGTCGTCTCCGTCAAATACTGTCTCTGTCACAAAATAAACTCACATGTCGCTTTCTTGACATATCATTAAAAAACAACTAGAAATATAGAATCAATATGCATCTTTAAGAAAATTCATTATGAAAGTATATTCTATATGTAATTTAATAATACTCATTATATATCATAAATATTATTATATTTATTTTTGTATGTATTTAGTCAAAATTTAAATAAAATATTTAGCTCCACAAGGAACTAGATGTGCATTTATTTTGTCAAAGGAGGAAGTAATTTATAAACTTGTTATATGTTATGACTTATGACTTGTAATTTCCATGTGCAGCCTTTGAAGAGGGGAGGAATCAAGCACTACCGGAAATCGCGACTTTGCCGAGTGTAATATTCTTTGCCGAGTGCTAAATCTCGGGCACTCGGCAAAGAAAATCTTTGCCGAGTGTCTGACGTGGCACTCGGCAAAGAGGGAATCTTTGCCGAGTGCCACGTCACCGGCACTCGGCAAAGAGCTCTTTGCCGAGTGCCACGTCAGCGACACTCGGCAAAGAGGGAATTTCAAAATTCAAAATTTAAATTTCGTAAACGACCTCGGATGAAAAAATACCAAAAATAAAGTTTGTAGATCTCGAAAAGTTATGAAACTTTGTAGTTGATAACTTTTTCATTTGAGTTCATCTTACCATGCTAAAGCCATATGTGAATATCTTAAATTTGAAATTCAAATTTCGTAAAAGACCTCGGATGAAAAAACTTCCTAAACGAAAAGTGTAGATCTCGAAAAGTTATGAAATATTATAGTTGACCACTTTTGGATTTGAATTCATTTAGGCCCTTAAACAAGCTAATTACTCTCGGTTTAGTATAACATATGAGGAAATGAAACTAGTTATAGACATATGTGACAGAGTAGTGCAGTGGTTAAGGCAGAAGACACGCGAGAGAGAGGTCACGAGTTCGAATCCCACCGGACGCAAAGCGCGCGATTTTTGCGCGAAAAATGCCGCGACTTGCGATTTTTTATTTTCGCGCGAAAAAGGCGCATGGCGGTGGGTCCCCCTCAGATTTAAATTTTTTTTACTATTATTTTCGGGTTTTTTTCGGATTTTTTATTTCGGGCCTTTGCCGAGTGTCACCGACACTCGGCAAAGCCTTTGCCGAGTGCTTGCCAGGTGGCACTTGGCAAAGGCTCCTTTGCCGACGCTTTCTTTGCCGACTGAGCTTTGCCGACTGCCACGTGGAATTGCAGTCGGCAAAGCCTTTGCCGACTGCAATCGTGCCTTTGCCGACTGCAAATTGCAGTAGGCAAAGTACCTGAATCCTATAGTGAAGTGCGTGGTGTCTAGTAGTAGTCAGACGGCATTTGGTAGAACCGTGGAAGAGGTATTATGCTGCTAGCCTTGATGTTTCCTAGATCTTTGCGTAAGAAATGCTGAGTAATGTCTCGCAGCTCTAAAGCTAGTTGTAACACCAAATTTGATTAAAAATCAATGGATTGACCGGCCGATCTAAAGAGAGAAGAAAATTTTGAGTTTTGAATCTCATAAGTCTTATGAACAATGAGACACCGTGGCTGCGCGTAGAGCCCGCTGATATGAACTTGGTTGACCACTATAACATGTCTTGTTCGGATATTGGGTAATTAGAAATTTATATGATGACCCATCCGATCGATGTCGACATCATACATGGCTTATGGTTTCTCCTTTTGTTTCCAACTCGCAAAAAAAAAAAAAAAAGAAGAGCCGATCGACTTCTATTCACCGGTTGGACCTTCCTGCCTAATGCGCTGTCAACATCTTTGCAACGTGTGTATTTTCAACAACTATGTGTGTTGCAACACCGGTTCTCCAACGGTTCAGTTTACATTACATTCGTGCAACTTAGAGGATGTTTCGTTCCCGGCCAACCTTCACCATGTTGTGGTGTGGCGGTGGCGGATGATTAGCTCGCCGCAATCGCCACAACCTCGCAACGGTAAACGACGCAGAGCAGTAGCAAAACGACGCGGGAATAAAGCTGTGGCGGCCAAAGGCTAGGGGAAGACCAAACACTCGCCTTGGGTGGTGTGGCGGAGTTAGGCGTGGCAGCCCGTGGCGTGAACCAAACATCCCCTTAGATTGATTTACGTACCATGTCCGTGCCATTGCTTATTTCTCACTCGCTACTTCAACTAGCTAGGCATTGCCGCTGAGATTTCATGCCGTTTTTTTCTGTTGTTTCCCAGTCCCGCATGCATGGATTCAGTGGTGGGTTGTCGCAGGTTTTGCAGCACGCGAGGTTGTTACTATCCTTTGCCGTCTTGGAGCTGTTCTCTGAATTTTAGAGCTACGTATTACTGGCTGGTGCTGCTAGTCAGTGGTGTCTGATTAGTTGACGAGAAGCGAGGCAGGAAAGCGCCTAAAAACAACTTCAATTTGTTTTTTATATAAAAGCACGGACGAAACCTTTCTTCAAAAAAAAAAAAAAACTTGCTGCTTCACTGAACTTGCACGAATAAGCAGACGACACAATGAAGAGGTTACTTCTACAGGGTTGGACCGTTGTATTTCAAGTGGCGTAGCTTGTGGAGTAGCTAATTAGCATGACAACCATCTTAGATGTTTATTTGCAGTTTATATAAGCTACGGATTAAATGCTAGATGAACAGCCAAAGGTCTACGAGCGCACGGTACCACAGCCGCGAACGCCCATCTTATGCTTTCTATTCCGTTCTCGAGCCCAACTCATCCAGACCAGGATCCACCTTATTATGCTGATATATTAATCAGAAGAAACCAACATCTATTTACTTCTCCTGGAGCATCAATCCCCTAAAAGCCTAATACTCGTAAACCCTTACCGCCGAGCACGATGCCGCCGCCGCGTCCGCATCTAATGGACGAGCAGTGGCGGATCCATGAAATACTTAGGGGAGGCTAAGCGTACCATATCTTTTTTTTGAGCATGCGTACCATAGCTTATGTATCCTCAAATCTGCACCATCAATCAAATAAGTCAAAAGCAATAAGCAAATACAGGGAGGTGGACTTTCTTGCCTGGGCGCTGAACGTGCCTGCATCCTTGGCCGGGCCAGGAAGAGGAAGCAGCTAGCCCAAAGAAAAGGCCTTCTTGGGCCGCAAACAAGGCCGAGTAGGGACTAATGAAAAGACATGTTATCTCACTGGCCCATAGAAAACACTGGCTTCTTCAACCTCCAGACGCAAAGTTCTACATCTTCAGCCCCTCCTACTCAGCAGCCATGGTAAATTTTTTTGCAGGAACTCCATAGGGGTTCAAGGGGATCTGCAGTGGTAGGGGGCTACAGCCCCCTTGTAGATCCGCCCCTGTGGACGAGCTCCTCAAGGAGTGCTTCCTCCGCCTCCCGCTAGACGACCCCGCGAGTCTCATCCACGCGGGCCCTTGTCTGCAAGCGCTGGCTTCGCATCCTCTCAGACCGTGGATTCCGCCGCGGGTTCTGCGATCTCCACCACGGAAGAGCGCCCCCGATGCTGGGCTTCTTCCACTTAAGCAAAACAACCAGTGCATGCTTCACGCCCACCTCCTCTTTCCGCCCCCGCAACGCTGATGACCTCCGCGGTCGGCATGCCATCGACTCCCGCCACGACCGCGTCCTCCTCGCCAGGCAGCTCCATGCCAGCCTGTCCCACCCCAGACGACCGTTCTTCACTAGCCCGCCCTTGCTCAGCGACCTGACTGTCTGCGACTCAATCACTGGCGAGCAGGTGGACCTACCCGAGCTGCCTTCGTCGCGGCACCCCTGCGAAATCGAATTTTTCGACTCGAGAGCGGCGGTTCTCTGTGCCGCATCTGGCGGCGCCTGCGACCACGTCGACTGCGGTTGTGGCTACTTCGCGTGTGTTTGGTTCTAGAGCCAAGTAGGTTGGGTTGGGTTGAACCCAGTTTTATGGGTTGGGTTGAACCCAGTTTTATGGGTTGGGTTGAACCCATCTCATGTTTGGTTAAAGGAGTGGGTTGAACCCAGTTTGCTGTTTGGTTGGAAGAGTGGAGAGGGATGGAATAGATGACACTTTGACATCGTTAAAACTAGGCATCAGCGGGGTCCGCTTGTCATCCTCTATATTTTTTCCCAACCTTATCTTCTTCCTGTCTATCGTTCACGATTGCGATGAAAGCCCTACCGATGCCGACCAGTGAGAGTGAGCGCCGGGGCCAGTGCACTCGCCACCGCGAGCACGGGCGCCGGGGGCGAGGCTGTCGCGGGCGCTGGGACAGGGGTCAGGCTAGCACCTCCTTACCAAGGACGAGAAGTCGCCGCGCCATGGATGCGTCCAGCCGTGGCCCGTGGATGCAGCTGCTCCTGGCACCGGCCATGGATGCGCCTAGCCGTGACTATCTCCTGTCCTGGCCTCTCCCCTACGCACCCTTCCCCGGCCATGGCTACCATCCCAGCGCGCCGCACCATGGCAGGCCTGTGCAGGTTCCAGCGAGCCATGGGGTCGCCCGCTGGAGCTCCGCCCCAGTGCCGCCGCTTGCCTCCCTAGCCTCCTCGCTGCTCCTCTCCGACTGTCGGCGCAGGTTCCGCATCCCGCTCACGAGGAGCTCCCCAACCATGGCGGTCAGTGCACCTCGGCGGCCCTACTCCGCCACCGAGAGGGGGCGACACCCACCGCGACGCCTTGCTCCGCCCCGACGGACGGCGTGCCCTCGCGGCCTGAGACCCCTTCTTTCCCCTCTAGGTAGGCGGACACCGGTGCTCGGGCGTATACGGGACGCGGAGACGAAAGAGACACGCCGTTGAAGTGGGTTGGCGTGGTTCGTTGTTTTTGGAGGAATTAAACCAATCCGCATCTGAAGGGTATATTCTCTATCAGGTCGAACCTAACCCACCTCACTTTTCGTCCAAACACGGGTTCATTTGGGTCGAACCCATCTCAACCCAGTTGAACCCTCAATCCAAACACACGCTTCATCGTCGTCTTGGTGCACACCACCTATCACAAGGTGTGCGTGCGCGTCTACTCGTCATAGTTCGGCGCATGGAGCCACACGACCTCGATTGCCCAGGACCTTGGCTCTAGACGCCTTTTTCATTTGGACCCCTGCGCGCTCGCTGGGAATACCCTATACTTTACTGTTTATAAGACGACGAGCATCGGAATCCTCAAGTACGATGTGGGAGCGCAGAAAATCAGCTTCGTCAACCTGCCTCCTGATGATTACGCCGATGACCGAAGGTTTCGAATTCTGCTCACGATTAGAGAAGATGGTGGACTGGGATTCACCAAAGTTAAGAAATCAAGGCTTCACCTATGGTCTATGGATGGAGTTTTGGGGTGGACACCAATTGGAGTCATTGAGCTCCATACACTGCTCCCTGTCCGTGCTAATAATACCCGCATATATATGGTTTCCTTTGTGCATGGCCTTGGAGCCTTCTTCGTCCTGGTAAATGTTGTGGCATTCACGGTTGATGTAGTGTCTCGTCGGGTGAGGAAGGTAGCTGACAACGGGGCTGCTAAATATTTTGTTCCCTATACAAGCTTCTACATTTCAGGTACAGGTAGTATAACTTTCCTTATTATTTTCTTGTGTCATTGTGCCACTTAGGTCCACGAACTTACAAAATCGAATTATATGTCCTTAAACTTGTTTAGCTGTGCCACTTAAGTCCATAAGTCCCTGGGAGGCGATTCCATCCGATGTGGTTGTGCCAACTGGAGGCTCAGTGCACATGGAAGATAGTTTGACTTCTTTCATACTAGTAGACCAAAATATGTAGTGTTGCAAATATATAATTGGCACTACTAGACTACTCCGTGTATCTGGGAAAACCAAAAGGATGTGTGTTTTTACTATTTTCCCTGTGTTTCTGGAAGAACCAAAATAACTAAAGCAGTCAAACTAAACTGCTTTTCGGACATGATATGGTTATATACCTAAGTGGCACAGCTAAACAAGTTTAGGGGCTCATAATTCACGTTTGCAAGTTCGTGAACCTAAGTGGCACAACGACACAAGTTAGGGATCCAGAATTCGGTTTTGCAAGTTCATAGACATAAGTGGCACAACGACGCAAGTTCAAGGGCCACCCGTGTATTTATCTCTAAAAAAATCTATTATGAAAGTATATTTTATACTCAATCCAGTGATGCTTATATAAATCATAAATATTAGTATATTTTTGTATGTATTTATTCAAACTTTGAAACATTTAGCTCCACGATAAACTAGATATATGTGTTTATTTTGTATCGGAGGGAGTAATTTATAAACTTCTAACATGTTATGAATTGTATTTTCCATGTGCAGCCTTTAAAGACGGAGTAAGGAACCAAGTGCATGGTGTCTCTTAAGTAGTAGTCTAGACGGCATATGTGGTGGAACCGTGGAAGAGATATTATGCTGCTAATCATAGTGTTCATGTTTCCTAGATCTTTCCGCAAGAAATGGTGAGCAGCGTCTCTTAGCTCTAAAGCTAATCGTGTAACACCAATTTGATCAAAATCAATGTATTAACCAGCCAATCTAAAGAGAGAAGAAATTTTTGAGATTTTGAATCATATAAGTCTTATGAACAATCACTCGAGTGGCAATCGTTCCAGTGGTGGAGTGACCCGTCGTGAGTTCGAGCCATGCTCGACCCATGATTTTCACCGGGGTTTCCCCCCATGTTTTCAGGTATAGCCTCTCTCGCATGGAGCCATAATGGGATAGCGACGTGCCCGTCGCCTACGGAGCCGGATGGTTTCGGTGATTTCGTTAAGGACGCGATCTTCGAATCTTCGTGTAGTTGTAGGGTCTGTTTGTGTACTTAGGTGTGAGTGTGGTGTGTGTGGTATTGGCGTGTGTCTGTTCATGAACAGATGCTACAGTTGTACCTAAATGAGAGGCGTCAAAAAAAGATATTATAGTTGCTTAGAGCTCACTAAAATGAACTTGTTTTTACTACTAACCTACTTCCTCTGTTCCTATTTAATCGTCGCTGGAGGTACGGTAAGGGGATTAAGATGGAGGAGGCAAAAAAACATGCACACCCCTAGTGACAAGACATTGCCCAGTACCTTGCCTATGCTGCCTCTTCCGCTTTTTGCTAGAATATTATGTGGACCGGGTGAGAGAGAAGTTTGTGTGGACCGGAGGAAGGGAAGGGATAAGACTGCGCTGGACTGGCCTATGCTGCCTCTGTGTTAGGCCTAGCGCGTGATAGGCAACGACGATTATTCCGAGACAAGCCACTGTCGCTCCCACGACGATTAAAAAGGGATGGAAGGAGTATCTTGTTTGATATTGGATAAATAAATTTATATGACGAGCCGTTCAGTCGATGTAGACCATCATATATGGTTTAATTAAGGTTTCTCTTTTTGTTTTCAACTCATGAGAATTGAATGATTAAATTTATATGACGAGCCATTCGGTCGACGTGGACCATCATATATGGCTTAATGTTTCTTCTTTTGTTTCCAACTCAGGAATAAAAGAAGAGAACTTCTATTCATTATTGTAACTTCCTGCCTAATACCGCCACCATCTTTGCAAGGTGTATTTTTAACAACTATACGTTGCAACTCTGGTTCTCATATGTTGCAACTCTAGTTCTCTAAGGGTTCATTTTACAGTACGATTTGTGCAAGTCAAAAGTTAGTCATCGATTAAGAAAGTCAACATCTATACGGAGAGTATATTTTTAGAGACCGGTAGACTTTTAAGCGAGGTTGCAACACATAGTTGTTAGATTAATTTTTTTTTGTCATATCTGCTTTCTTTGTTCTAAAGCTGAGCTGTCTTACTGTGCTTGCTCTGTGTTATACAGTAGTAGTTTTGTTCATTCGTTCAGGTCTGTCATATAATACGATCCTTTACAAATGTTTTATTTATTCGACGATTCTTTACAAATGGTACGACCACAGACCACAAGTCCACTGCGATAAAGGAAGCACACTGTAGGAAGGGACGGCACAACGTGGCAGCAAACAGGTTTTCAGATGGCAGGGGCGCAGGGCATTAAGCTACGACCTGCAGCACGCGACGTTCGACGAGTCGACGACGGTAGCGTGTGCCAGTGCAGCGCCAGAGTCTGCCGCCCTGGCAGGGTGACCATGAACGCCGGGACGACGAGTTTACTGTAGCATTTTCTTAATTTATATCTAAATTATATAATTAGTTATTTTTTATATACATTTAATGCTTCGTACAAGCGACTACGGATTGATGAGACGAAACGAAAGTAAAAAAATTAAAACTTTAAATTTATCTAAATATGGACTCTGTATACATTTAATGCTCCGTACTCTGTCTGCATGGCCCTCCTCCGTAGTACAAATGTATAGCGGACCCTCCCCTGCACTCCACAGCCACCTTTCTCTCACCGTCGTCCTTCGCCTGGAAGAAATCCCCCTCCCACCCACCCGGCCATGGCGCGGATTGAGATTGAGTAACTTTGCTCTCAAAAGTTACAATGTAACTTTCTCTCCATCTCAGCCATCTAAATCAGATCCAACGGCTGCACTTCCTCTCATCTCATGGGGCCATCTGTCAGTGACTGGTTTGCTTTCATCAACTCCCTTCGACTCTGCTTGCAAGCGTAGCCAGGTTCCAACACCGACGCCGGCGGCGGCCATCGGGCCATGTGCGGCAATCCTCATGTTGGCTAAGCTCCAGAAATCACCTTGGCCTTTGCCGCCCATGCCTACGCCGCCCTCCGCGCTGGCCGTGCACGCACATAGTGTTGGTCGCGAGCTCACCATGCCGGCTGCGCGCCTGCGCACGCGTTCGCCGCCCACGGGACGCAGCGGGGAGGAGGCCAGGACGCCTTGGGCGACTTGTGTGCTGTCCTGCTGCAGCACGACTTGGACGCCCCGCCGCCGCAACAAGCAGGTCCCGACGTTCGCGAGCATGGCAAGCCACAGCACGGGGAGCCACTCGACGGCGAGCACCATGACGGCGGCCTTGGCGCCGATGGAGGAGGCCACGTTCACGGTGATGGTCCGCCGGGTGCTCCGCCCGAGCCGGATGGCCTTGGGCACCGTCAGGACGTCGCCGGACATGATGGCCGCCGCGGAGCCCGAGTGCCCGACAGGCCCATGGAGATGCCCACGTCCACCACGGCCAGCGCCGGCGCGTCGTTCATGCCGTCGCCCACCATCAGCGTCATCCCATGCCTCGTCTGCAACTCTGTCGTGCTCACTCTGCCGGCGCACACATGCTACTTGCATCGCTTGCCCAGCGGCTGTGGAGATTGAAAATGGCTAAGTGCAGGGATGTGTTTTCGTTTGGAATCAAGACGTCCCTTAGATCTTGAACGGACGCACGTGATGAAGCAAAAGTTACATTGTAACTTTACTGAGCAACGTTGCTGAATCCTGCTTCCCATGGCGCACCATGCTCCTGCTAGCAGCGGATACGATCTTCCTGGTATTCTTCTACCTCCACGCTACCCGGCTTCTCTTCTTCATCCCGGTATGAATCCACGCCCTGAGATCAAGTTCTGCAGCTCTAGTTTTTCTACCCTCAAGGCTATTGCTACTTCCGCATCTCCCGCTCAAAGGTCTATCGTGAATCGCCTTGGCTTTCGGTTCATCTTCCACCTCCCGTCGTTTCACAAGTCGAATCTCAATCTATTCGCCTGGCTCCTATACGTTTTCCATCCTCAACTGCAATGCTTCGTGCTGGATTCAGCTCCAGTTCGCTTCCCTACTACTGTTGAGCGCGCCTGTGTTCCTGGCTTTCAGGAAAGCTTCATACCTTTTATTGAGGAGCACGCCCGTGCTCTTCTTGGCTCTGAGGAAGGCATCATCCCTATTACCGTTGAGCACGCCCGTACTGTTCTTGGCTTTGAGGAAGGCATCAAGCTTCCCTGCCCAAAACGAATCCACAGCACCAGACGAACCCAAACCCGCAACAAAGTCGCCAGCATCTTGTCCTACAACAACACAACGCCAAGCATCTCCGTTAGCAGGGCTAGGGCCGTCATCCGTAACCTTTTGGGCAAACTACAGATGAGCCAAGCCGAGGAGGCAGCCTTTCGTGCTGCCGTCGTGATTGTGGTTGGCACTTCCTTGCTCCTCGCCCATGGTCCCATGACATCGACGTGGAGGTGCTTGAAGCAATTGCCCTGCTTTCAGATGATCCTGAAGCTTATGATTGGGATTGGGGCCAGTACACGATTGATGTCCTCAAGGAAGCGTCTGTACATGTGAAGCATCAGTTGTTCAGCCCTCTGCCTACCACTTGCATCGAGCCCTCCGGCTGCGCTGCTCTGTTCACGGTATGTTATCAAGCTCACCTGCCTCAACCCATGCATTTATTTTTTATTTACACACGTTTGCTAACACTTACTTGGTGCTTCTTGACTTAGATTGTGTACTACATGGCTACTGCTGATGAACACGGTGTGAACTGGGGCGATCCTGGCCCCCAAATCCGACATTTCGATTCTCAAGAGCTCAGCAGGCTTGACAGAGGATTGATCTGCCAAAGCGCCAACAACTGAAATCGTGGAACCTTATTGCTTCCAAGCAAGAGGTAGTATGTTGCTATATGCACTATTAATTCGGTCTTGCTGTAGTTTTCTTCGATGCCTTTTATTATTCAATTTTCTTGTGTCATCCAGATTCCCTCCTTGGGGCCGTCCATCAACGAGGCACGCAGATCTCGACCGCACTCTTCAGCCACCAGGCACTCACGCGTTAATGTTGATCAGAAGCAGGTACCACTCATGAGTCTTGGTCACACATCTATTATATTGTAGAGTACACAGTGGTGGCCGTTCCTTTTTTTTTTTTTCCAGTAGACGATCCAATCCAGTCTGCATTTCTGCTGATTGTTTTCTGAATGAAAATCTCCATTTCGCTCGCTGAAAGTAGCCCTTTTTTATAGATTCTTAACGACGTTGTGACATCACTCTTCAGAGCTTTCTTGTCTGGAATCAATCCTAATAGTTACAATATAACCAATTTCGCCCACCCAATCACTAGACAGGTACGGAGGATGCTTTCCCTTTGGGTTACGTTGCTAATCTTTCTATTAACCCTGATTTTAATCCATAGTCGGATCGATTGCATATCATTTTTTGTTTCTGATTTCTGCTGAATTATAATTTCACCACTATCTTACATTTTCCATCGACATGATGCCCACCTCTAGGTTGATGGCCAGCTTCTTCGCCGGATAGATTCATTGGCCCAGCTTGAATTTAAGCGATGTGCTGTAAAATTCCTGTCTTCACCACAGGCCTTCGGTGCTCAAGCCTCTATGCCCCCATCCCCAGAACAAGATCCAAGCCATCAAGGACCAGCTTCAAACGAAGGCTAGATTGGATCGACATGATGTTTTCATCTTCCTAGTTGCATCCATCATCATGCTGCTAGCAGTCCTGATCTGTATCGTCGCTTCAAACTAGGTTCTACCATTCTACGTATTACGAATCGCCTTCCATAGGCTTTCAGTACTTTATGTATTGGCTTTAATTATGTCCCACGTACTTTCAATCACCCTACTCTATATGTGTGCACGTTGCAGTATTAATATCTATGTCATTGTGTGCGCATGTCATCAACTTTCATCATCATTTTTAATCCATCTGAACTCTATAACTCACAAATATTTTAGTAGCCTTAAATGAATTTCTTTTGCACCTCTTCTTTGCTGTTTTTTTGGGTTGATTTCGCTAGCACAGCATAGCACTTGTTTTGTTATACCAATTTGGCGATACATAAATATATCAATATCAATTTAGGAACCACGCACGAGAGCTTAGACAGCAATCAACTACTCGTTGAGAGCCTTTGTCTTCCCATCCCTTGGGTTCGTTTAGTCGGTTGATGTCTCCATTTTCATAATTGCCTATATATAATAGTATATTAATTATTAATTTTATGCAATTCTGAACACTTCAAACCGTGCCCAATATTAATCCAAATCTAAAACAGGCAAACTAAACCATATGCTCTAAATTTCATCAGTACTGTGTTTCATTTGTGGTCTTCTATTACGAGCAAGAAGCATAAGCGTGTCACATGGTGCTGCTAGCACAACCGCATTTGTCACTAGCCATGCCATTCCTGCTGCTGATCAACGGACCTGCTGACGACAGGAGGATGGAGGAGGGCCTGACTGCCTGAGTCCGATCTGATCTTATCCAAATAACCACTCGATCTTGTTGAGCACCCAGTCGACGGCCTCGGCGAGCCAGCCGCCGACGCTCATGTCCGTCTCCGTACCGAACGGGGACGCCGGAGCCGGCGGCGGCGCCGGCGCCGTGGCTTCCAGCAGCCGCTCTATGGGCATCTCCGGCTCGGATCGCTTCAGGGGCTTGATGGGCCGACCGTACCTCTCCGGATCAGGGCAGTAATCCTTCATGAATGAAGCAGAAAAAAATGAAGCCCAGTTTGTATAGTCAAAAGGGCCAGTATGGGGTGGGCTAAGCCCAACCAAGCCCGAGCCTTACCAGGTCGGCGTGCAGTTTCCTGACGAAGGTCCGGAAGATCCGGAAGTTGTTGCTGGCCAGGAGCTCGTCCGAGAGCCGGAGGTACGTGACCGCCGCGACCCTGCGCGGCGCCTCGCCGGCGCCGGCGCCGGCGCCGGGGAGGTCGACGCCGTCGGGCCGCGCGTTGAGCAGCATCTGGTTGTACCCCCGGCGTTCGTACCGGCTCAGCGCGTTCTCGCACGCCACGTCGATGCCCTCCCTCCACCCGGCGCTCAGCACCTGCTGAACGAGCTCCTCCGGCGCGCTCAGGGCCTCCTCGGGCTGCTCCGAGTTCCGCATCTCCGCGCAGGTGAAGTTGAGGATGGCGCCGCCGCCGCCGTGCCGCGCAAGCATGCGCGCGATCGGCGCGTACCCGTCCCGGCCGCCGAGGTTGTAGTACCCGGCGGTCAGCTCCGCCGCGTGGCTCGGGTGCCTGTACCACCAGTGTATCCCGGACACCTTCGCGGCGAGCTTGACCTTGCACCCCAGGAAGGCCCTGTTGGCTTCGTCCAAGACCCTGTCGCCGTGCTCGATCAGCTTGCTGGAGTACCAGGTCAGGAAGAACCTCCCCTGCTCGCTGAGGTAGGTCCCTCGCTCCGCCGCGAAGAACCCCGTGTCGTCCGGCGTGTCGTTGATCTCCCCAGCGTCGTCGGGGAGCTCCCACTCTGGGTGCCCGGCCGCCGCCGCAGCCGCCTTGAAATCTGCCTTCAGGTACTTGTCGTAGCACTGCGACAGTAGTGTAGTGCACGAGTTCTGATTTCTGAATCACCGGTGCAAGTGCAGCTACTGCAGCAGGTCAGAGAGATTGGACGATGAGCTGATTTACCTGGAACTGCCCGATGCCGGGGAACACCCACCCCTGTGTCTCCGGGTAGGACGGGTACCTCAGCTCCCCTGCAGGTCCAAGCCCGATCTCGATGTCCACGATCAGGCCAGAGTCCAGGAAATCCGCCATGTTCTCCCTGAAGCTCTTCATGAAATCGGCATACAACTGTCGTCGACATAAACAATGCACAATTTGATCGATTAGCTAGTGTCAGCGACATGAATTTGCTTCCATCTGGCATCTGCACTGCGAATGCCCGACCGACCTGGATGGCCGTCCTGCCAAAGAAGAGCGGCTCGTCATCGACGCCAATGGTGAGGTACTCCTGGTTGCGCGCCCCGGCGGAGCTCGTGTAGAACACGTCGGGGTCGCCCTCGCCGACCTTCCTCACCCAGCGCGGGATCGGGATGTTGACGGCGTCGCCGACGTTGCCGCCGCACGCGTGGAACGACATGATGGCCTGCAGCTTGAGCCCCTGCGCCTGCACGATCCGGAACAGCTCCCGGTACGCGCGCCACTCGTAGCGCCCCGGCCCGGCGCCCTCCACGATGCCCCACCACACGTCCACCATCACGCCGTCCACGCCGGCCTCCCGCAGCCGCCGCAGCTGCGCCCGGAGCTTACCTGCGTCCTCCAGCTCGTTCTCCGCCGTCACCACCTCCAGCTGCCACATCGTGTTGGATGTGTTGTGGTCATGGACATTGGAGTATTGGACAGTGATGAAGGAGCTTGATTGATCGATTTTGGCAGGCGTCTCTGTAATGGATTTTTTAGCTTACTGGGAGCATGACGTAGACCGGGACGTAGTTGCGGAGCATCGTCGCCTCGTCGTCGTCGCTGAACAGTGGCGGAGGCTGCCGCCAAGAACAATGCGATCCGTGAACAAGCTCGAAGCATTATTAAACACTGTAGTATAGTAATTGACTAGGCACGCACGAACGCGCACGCACCTGTGGCACGGGAGACCTTTCTGCGGGGTCGGTGGCCACAGGCCCATGCGCGGCGGAGGCAGCCGTCGTCGTCGTCCTCCTGTACTCGATGGCGACAAGCCGTCCGGCGGCCGCCGGCGGAAGAAACGCCGACGACGATGCCACGCTGGTCCGGCACGTCGCCCATTGTTGCGGCTTCACCTGCGACGACAGCGAGGCCGTCGGCATGATGTACTGAGAAGGAAACTGTGTCTCGTCCTTGAAATGTTTAGCTGCCAATTCGGCGTAGTTCGAACTGGTGCCTTGCGACTTTGCCGAGTTTGGAATTAATTCAGCTTAATATAAATAAAAAATATATATATATATATGAGTGGCGGTCCTTAGCTTGGTGCGCCATGGGCCCATGGCATCTGCGTGACACGCTCACACTCTCTCTCTATCGCACACACAAATTTGTTCCGTTTCGGCGACCGATATGCTGCCGGGGAAGAGACGATGGAGAGAGCCCGGCGATCTGCTGGTGGTTGCGACCTTGAGAACGAAGGGTGTGGTTCGTGTGAGCCGCATGTGCAGTGTGCGTTTGCGCCTCTGGCTTCGCATGAGAGGTCTTCCTTGCTCTTGCCGTACATTTTCGCACGCACTCTCTTTTCGTGTGTAGCAACTTTGGGTCCCGCCGCAGAGAACGTGCCACTGAGGCCGTGACTGTTGCTGTTGTCTGTTCTCTCATTTTTTTTTTCATTTGGCTCTGTGCGATGATAGCGCCAGCAACGCTGTGGATTCAACGGGAAACCAAAATGTGTATGTTGTATTGTTTACGCTAAACCTTTTAAAAAAGAACTGTTGGCACTAAAAGAACACAGTAACTTTTTACACCGGGTGAACAAGGAAATGCAGGACCCCAGAGGACATGGACGGGCTCAAGCTCAATGATTGAAAATTTGTTAAATCAAACTCATCTTTTGAACTACTCCTTTGGTCCAAAAATGATACACATCTCACTTTTTTCAATAAATCAAACCAATGCCAAGTTAACTAATGAATATATAGAAAAATACTACTCGTTGCGTTCCAAATTATAAGTCGTTTTAACTTTTTGGTACATTCATTTTTTAGCAAATAAAAATAATGATATATCTAGATATATAGTAAAATAAATAAACCAAAAAATAAAAAAATATAATTTAGAATGAGGGAGTACAATTTATGACACCAAATAGATTAGTCATGCATTATACTTACTTTTCCATTGATTAAATTAATCTATAGGTTGAGGATTTATCTCGGATTAAATCTATTTTCATAGTCTATCCTTTATATATTTTTTCCTTTAAGTCACTAAGGGGTTGCTCAACATACTCCTCGACGCAACACCTAACTCATGAAGCAAATTGGTGTGGGTCAGTTGAGTAGAGTAGTGTGTGTGTGTGTATATATATATATTAAAAATGTTCGTCTATAAAGTTATAGACTAAAAGTAAAACCCCAGTCTAAAAAAATAATTCTAGATTTTGGACTCGTTAAACTTTTTAAAATTTGATCAAGTTTATAGCAAAACATGAACATATATGTCTCTAATTTGTTTTAGTATAAACATATATTCTATAATTAATCAAAAAATACATACATTGCTATCATAGATGTTAATAATTTTTATACAGATATGATGAAATTTAAAATTGTTTGATATGTCATGACGTGAGAATTGTATATTCTTTTGGGCAGAGGGAGTAATTCCGAGGAGCTATTTGGAGGGGTTAATAATTAGCCCTTGTTTGGGTATAATAACAATTAGAAAGGCTAGATGTGGACTAATTTTAGCTAGGTTAATTGGTGGACAAAGTCCATTAGCCATTATTAGCGTAGATTTTTTTTGTTTATTAGCCTAGAATTTAGCCTATGTTTAATCAATTTCCATAAAATGGGCCAGGTGAAGGAAACCTTCCCCGTAAAAATATCCTTTCGACTATTCAGCCCACCAGCCCACGGCCCATAATCCGTACTCGTGAACCTCGTGCTCGCACAGTCGCTCGACACTCCGCTGAGCTCCATCCTTATCTCGGCGACGGACTCGGCGTCGGAGCCCACGACCGCGTCCACCCCAGTCCCCATCCCCACCGCCCTCCACCCCGAATCCCCCAATCCCTGACGCGACCGCCGAACCCTAGCCTACTCCGGCCATCTGCCGCTGGCCCCGGCGATCGATCCCCCGGCCATGGCCTCTCCCGAGGGAACCACGTGGGTCTTCGACTGTCCCCTCATGGACGACCTCGCGGTGGCCGCCGACTTCGCGGCGCCCCCCGCGGGCGGATTCTTCTGGGCGGCGCCGCCGTCGCTGCAGCCGCATGTGGTGCAGGCGCCGCTGCAGTCTGCGGTTGCCGCGACGGCTCCCAACTCATGGTAATTGCCGGTGTACGGTCTCGATTTGGGCTTGGCCGTGGCGGTGGCTGGATGGATTTCGTGGGGTTGGGTTGCATTTGGTCGGGTTCGTTGCCAGGATATCTGTAGATTCTTTATGTATAGTAGTTTATTGTATAGTCCAAGTCCATGGCTTGGTTGGAGTCGATGAAGTGGCTGAACGGTGGGATTTTGGATCGTGTACTGAATCGTGTATGTGCAACAGAACAAGTAGAACTAGTTACAACTTTTATGGCCCCTCTCTGTTTCATCAGTGTGGCCCTGTGGAGGTGTGGACTCTGTTGGTTCTGCTAGTGGAGCTGTGCGAGAGGACTGAGGAAATGGTTCACACTTGATGGGTCAGTGGACCTTCACTGTAAGTTGAGTTCTAAGTACCACAGGTGGAAAGGACTGTTCACATCTTATTGTGTCCAGCTGCTGGGTAGGTGCATATAGGTAGTGTTCCGGCTCCTCATCTAGCCTAGACGGTTGCCCTTGTGTACACTTTTGTGTCACCTATACTCCCTGAGGACACAAAAAAAACATGTCGCATACAGACATTGGTAACTATTGCATTGTTTTTAAAAACATAAGTTTTATGTTAGCTTTGTATTCAAAATACTTGGAAGAATTTATTTGTAAAAAAACAGTGGTCAAAGATACGTATCAAAAACCACTGCATGTCAAATATTCTTTGATCGGTTGTAGTTTGCAGAATCTGTTAGAAACACACAGTCCCCATTCCGCAGTCAACTTGTGGCTGCTCTATTGTTGGACCTTTATATAGCTAGTTACTACCCTTGCTCACAGGGAAGAATAGATATTTTTCTCTCTGTGATCAATATATTCTTGATTGAAAACGTATGATGCTCTCGTCAGTCTGCACAAAAGGATTGCAGGCATGGAATCTGCACACAAGTTGTAATTGAACCCTTCATGATTGGCGTGAAGAGGAATAGAGGACTACCATATTGTGCTGGAGTTTTGACAGCTCCGTTTCTTTTGTGAACTGATGTCCTGTCTGGTTGAGCTTGCTCTTTAGTACTGTGTGCTGTCTATGGTAAATTCTTCTTCTATTTTTTTTTTCCGCAGATATTTTGTTAGGTGTAGTTTTCGGGGTTATAACTTGCTATTTGCTAAGTTGAAATGCGCCAAGTAGTGAATTTTTATTTACTAATTGTTATATTAGATTTGCTTGCATGAATATTTTGTTTAACATGTTATGTTATTTGTTATTTTGCTTCTTATTATGATGCATTATCTTGATATTTGGCATCCTAACATTGGCCTCTATTTTAGCAGTGTGGAAATCAGTAGCTCTGTGGACTGTGGTCAGGGAAAAGAACAGCCGACAAATAAACGGTTTGTATCTTTATGTTTGTAGTTCGTATCGTGTATTGCAGCCATACATTTTAAACTTTGTGTTCCTAATATCATTGAATGTTTAATGTTCCAGTCCTAGGTCAGAAAATCCTGCAGAACCAAGCACAAAAGCATCCAGGGAGAAGATTAGAAGGGACAAGCTGAACGAGAAGTACGTTGCCTGGGGAGACAATGATTGCATTTCAGTTCATAGTTTAATCTTCTTTTCTTGTCGTATTATCGTATCCGTTAACTACGACTGTACTTATGATACTCTTTTTGTTAGATTTCTGGAATTGGGTGCCATTTTGGAGCCAGGGAGAACTCCTAAAATGGACAAATCAGCTATACTGAATGATGCCATTCGTGTAGTAGGTGAATTGCGTAGTGAAGCAAAAAAGCTCAAGGATTCAAATGAGAGTCTACAAGTGAAGATTAAAGAGCTGAAGGTCTGTACTATTTCATATGACCAAGTTATTAATGGTGCTGTTCAGATGGGAGATGGCACACGATGTGTTGTTTAGGCACTTCATACTGTTTCATTTTTTTTTATTTATGATCCCCCTTTTAATGTCCTGTAATGTTCCTGCAGTTTGTGGTTTAACTTCTTTGGATTGCTTTCAGTAGCAAGTTTATATCCACATAATGCATTTTTCTTAAATGTTTACACTCTGCAGCTGTATATACAATATGGACAACTGTCTTTGCGATTCATAGGCTTGTAAACACATCAATTTGCTAACTCTTTGCTCTACTGTATACACTTATTTTCATGTATTTGTGTTCCATAAAATATCTAGAGGTTTGAGTCAGCATATCTTTTAATGCAAAAGGTTTTGGCATTCGCTGGTTATTCATCAGAAAAACAATCTCATCCTGTAGTACTTTGCTTTTGCAGGCTGAGAAGAACGAGCTGCGAGACGAGAAACTACGGTTGAAGGCCGAGAAGGAGAACCTGGAGCAGCAGATCAAGTTCCTGAATGCCCGCCCAAGCCTGGTGCCACACCACCCAGTGATCCCGGCCTCTGCCTTCCCTGCTCACCAGGGGCCAGCAGCTGGGCACAAGCTGATGATGCCTGTGATTGGATACCCTGGATTCCCGATGTGGCAGTTGATGCCGCCTTCTGATGTTGACACCTCTGATGACCCCAAGTCTTGCCCACCTGTGGCTTAAGCAAGCGTAATCCTGGTGGAAAGAGGCGATGCAGCCCACCATTGATTCAAATCTAGGTCGGTCTGCAGTGTTGTTGGTGTAGTTGACTCCAGAACCAAAGGGAAGGTTATATGTGTCGGAGGGTGACATGGGGTGATCTGATGACCCCTTTGTATATTATATGTGGTATAAATAAATTCCGTGACCAGAAGCAAATAAGGATTAGCTGATTAGCTTATGTCTATTCTTGCCTGTTTGTCCTATAACCCACAATGTGGCTCTGGTTAGGGTGTTGGTAGAAGTGGAAGCATCATGGATGCGCATTACTCTATGCTAGTTGTGCATTTGGTTACTAACGTGATCGCCTGTTAGCAAGACGTGCCCGCCATCAACCTCGTTCCTCCTGAAATGATCTGGGTATCAGTCTTCTTTCTGCTTAAGATAGATGATTGGATTTGTAAAGCCAAATTTATATTTCTGAACTGTTTGGAAAACATCATCGTCATGTACTCATGTTCGCTTGAACTCGTCAACTATGGTACAAAGTTTTCTCTCACAATAAAACAATATCAGTCGGCTTATCAGCTGTAAAACTATCGGTCGAAGTCAAAAAGGCTGGTTTTCTTGTACATAACAAGAAGGTCTTAATATTCGAAAATACTGTTCTGCCTTGCAACGCTGTTTCTGAAATGGATTCGCACACTCGGGTCTCAAAATGGAATTATATAAGAAGTAAATGTCACAATGTACACCCATATACCAAATACAAAAACACGACAAAAGTCAAAGAAAAAATAAGCAGAAATGAGTATCGAAGGTAAATACAATTTAGATACCACGTGTACGTACGTCACAGTAACAAATGTCCTGTTCCAGGTACAGTAATAATAACTCAAAACTACAATGTGCGTGCAAAACGCACGTTGCTGGTAGCTTAGGCGACCAAGGCCACCAGAGCAGCCAACGCCAGCCCGGCCACCGCGGCCACGGGCTGGCCATACCGCGGCGCGTTGCTGGGAGCGGCCGCCGCCGGCGACTTCCCGGCAGCGCCGCCGCCCCTGGCCACTTTGTGTCCCGCCGGTCCCGGCGCGTAGGCATCGTCGGCTGGAGGCGATTGCAGCGGAGCCTGCGCGGGGCCGCTTGCGGGGGCGTCGTCGGCTGTCGCGGCCGCGGCAGCGGCGTCGTAGGGGACGGTGGTGATCTTGACGTGCATGGTGCCGTTGAGGCAGTGGCGCGGGATGCCGCAGATGAAGTAGCGGGTGCCCGTGGCCGTGAGCTTGAAGGTGGTGTCGCCGCCGGAGTGGGTGGAGATGGGGCTGCCCGCGTTGCAGCTGGCGTAGTCCGCCGCCGTCACCTCCAGCACGTTGTGGTATGGCATGTACTTGAACGCTGCAAAAATGTGCGTATTACACACCAATAGCCACAAGATGGGAAGGATCGGAATGTACAGATAAGCGAATGAAGAGAGCATCAATCGAGATGGGAGTAGCCTACGCACTTATGGTGTCGCCGACCATGAACTTCTTGCCGGCGGTCCACTTGTCGTAGTCGATGTAGGTGTCCCACTGGTCGACGGAGCCGCCCACCGTGTAGTCCTTGGCCGACGCTGTCGCGGCCAATGCCGCAACCGCCACTGCGGCGAGCAGTACTGTTCCGGAGATGATCTTCATGTTCCCGGCCGTGTCCTAGCTTGCTTCGGCGTTCGGGTCGGTTTGTCTTTGGATCGTGTGCTGCTGCGATATGTTGCCACACAAAACTGATATAGGACGACTATGTATATAAGGAGGCATAGAACATGCAAAGGAATTCCCTTCTTTGTCAAACCGAGAAGTGTTTGTGGCCGACCATGAAAGATGAAACACATGCTCTGTTTAACTTAATTTTCAAATGAATTTGGAATCGAAATGATTAACTGTACACTGCACCTGAGACGACATTTAGTGTCAGACGTGAACCATCCTTGGGGCTGCAAGCTAAGGTCAATGCAAGATGGTATGTTTATGGTTTGACCGTGGAGAGCCACAAGTGGGATTTCGGTTTCCCGCCTCGCCTTTGATTCGGTGCACTACGTGAGCACGACTACACAGGTCCACTGATTGCTTCCTCCCGGACCAGCAGACCGCGACTCCACGGGGAACTCTCGATCGATCGAGGTCGTACGTGCCTGCATGATCCTCGAAAAATTTCTTACTATATCTATCTTTAATTTGTTCAGCGCATAATGTAATCACTCGTTGTGATCTTTCTTAATTTCTTTTCGAGGAAATCGCTCGCTCTCATAATCTCCTGCGGTGAGCTGGTAGCGTCAGTGGGTGAGCCTTAAACTGACAGTCTGACACTCCGAATGGTCTTTGCTGCACTGGTGCAGTGGTGCTCCCGGCGTTTTGTTCATCTTCGCTCCTCTAGAAGACTGGACCATCGAATTGCTAGTACATTTTCCGATTTTCGTTTCGAGCTGATTGCCACTTGCATGTTAAACTTGATGTGCTTCGATGAACATGCATGCGAAGCTACCGTGCAGATAAAAGCCGTCGTCCTGCCTCTCCGATTTTTTTTTTTTTTTGAAAAGGGTTGGATTTCATTATCACATAACTGTTACATCCATCCCCTTAAACAGGGCACACTTGACGAAAAGAAAAATTACATAGAAGTCCACGTCGAGAGCACCCAGCGATCCTCGCCGCTACCGACAGTCACTGCCGCATGCCGAGCCTTCTCCATCTCCCGCAATGAAGAGAAAGCCGGGATGAAACTCACGGCCGGAACCCGAATCGACGAAAAGATCTTCAAAGCCCGTCAGTAGCACACCAGAAGCATGCCATTTTCCCGCTGAACGCCCCGGGCAATCCTCCCATTCACCGGGCTCAGTCGCTGTTCGCCTCACCGGCAACACCCTCACCAGCAACACCCAGTCAACGAGCAGCAATTCCGCAAGGGAAACTAAAGAACACCAGCTCGAAAACATGAGCGGGTGGAGAATAGACCTCACAAAATAGTCACAGCCGACAGCGAGGTCATGTGAACCATTTCGGAGGGACAAAACAATCCCCCAGCCTCCAGCAGCCATATCGGCGGTAGCAAGCCCTGCGATATTGCAGACACCTTGGACACGTCCAGTGCAGATAAGCTCACGGTGGATTCGAGTACCGACACAGAAGATAGCATCGAAGAAAACTTCGTCAGCACTGAACCATCCGCATAAAACACCTTCGTGTTCAAGACGCCCAACAACCACCGCCAAACTTCGATCACCACCAATACAGTCACCAAAGGCATGGGGGCGGCAAAAGATTCCCGGCAGAAAGCGCACCAGGAAGAAATCAAACCCCGTCGCCCCATGGATGGAAACCACCATGGAAGCAATTATTAGCACTTACCTCTGAGCTGGATCGATGAAGAGGCAGACGACACCGTTCCTGCCGTCCTTCACTTCACCAGCTTGGGCAGAGAAGAAACTTGGACGGCGATGCATCGACGCCTAAGGGAAACCTGACCTCCTCACATCTCCATCGCCAGAGGACACGGCGGCATCACCATGAGCGCCGGGATGAGCTTGCCTTCGCTTCCCTGAAGACGAAGCAAAAAACCTAACCCTAAACTATCTAGAAAAACTCTAAAAGGAGGGGATATGTACACCACCCACCGGATCCGCAACTCTCCAGGCTCACCGGCGCCAGAAAGGCCGGCGGCGGCGAGGAGAGCCGGCGAATCCGACGGTGGGAGCGAGGATCACCTCGAAATCGCCGGTCGCAACTGTACCTAGGGAAAACGAGACGCTTCGAGTCTGGTCAGTGGCAGTCAACAAGTGGGCCTCCAGTTCCCCGGGCCACTGCGTGCACACCTCCGCAAGCAACCCAGCTCATGGGCCGGAGTGGGAGTAGCAATCGAGACGTTCGGCGGCCAGGGGCGAATTGCGCGGCGCGGGTCGGCGGAGTGACAGATGGGCCGCTGCATGATTGGTTGGGGAAACAGTTTTGGGCTGTAGTGGGCCAAAAGCTCGGCCTAGAGGTCTGGTCGAAAAAAGGCTCCATGAGAAGCAGACGGCAGAGAGAGCAGTGTGTGCAGCCAGTGGCTAGGGGCCGTGCCTCACCAGTCAGCAGCCTCGCCATGGCAAGTTGGCGACAGGCAATATGTATTGCAGTATGCTGATGACAGTGAACTGAAAGGTTCATCTCCCATGCTCTGGCTGCTACTCCTACAATGCAAAGATCGCTCCCGGGGCCCGCGCGCATGCCCAAGTGGCGGAACCGCGGAAGAGACAACGCTACTGGGCTGCCATTGCTTGCAGATCGCTGCTGAAGCTGCTGGAATGGATATGATTATTCTGCTGGACTGTCAAACGCCCGTGCCAGCCCGGTGCCACTGCTGAACCCGCATCATATCGCCGGGCAGCTGTTGCCTGTTGGGCGATGTATTGAGCGTCGACGAGATGTATGCGCGGTGTGGGGCGGGTATGAAAATTCTTGATGAAAAAAAAAAAAATCGCGGAGTGATTGCTGAGAATACAAATAAATGCTTATTACTCCGTAGGTCTCTTCCTACCCTATCTCTTCTTCAAGTGATTGGCAAAGCTTAGTTCTGAGGGTTCTTACTAGAGATGTCAGTGCAATACAAATGGCGAATTACCTAATCCCTCCATAGAGCTTCGTAGCTTTAATAAGTGATGCATAACCATCTAGGGGCGCCAAGCTCTAGAGCAATAAACACAAATCCAGCATCTTCACTAAGTACCATGGTATTTTCTCAATGATGGGGATCTTGCTCACAACGTTTTCATTCACTCGAGAGGCTAATTTCTCAAAGAGTCGCCCAAGAAACCAATGTAAATAGTTCGGGGGAGAAAGGTATATATAGTGAGCACGACATTTTGAATGATTAAGCATTTTCATACTTTCTGAAAGCTTGCAAGGACTTCTAGGAAGAGAACCTTTATATTTGAGAATTCAGTAAGAAACCAATATAATATTGAGGACAAATTATCACACTTCATGGTGAATTCCACGTTTCTTTCAACTGATATATATACAACAAGAAACAAACAAGAACAATATGTCGAGATTCATATACAGGTGTGCATTAGGCCTCAGCCTACACTACCTCACAGAAGGATGCGAAACTGTACCCGAAGTGTAAGAGTAACCTGAGCTTGCATCCAAGAAAAAAGTTGGTCTTGCAGCAGGAGGTAGAGAACTAGTACTATCATCGTTGAGCATCACCACGACATCTGAAATCGTAGGTCGATCCATGGGACTCTGCTGGAGGCACCTTAGGCCAATGTTAACGCATTTTAGCACCTCAATCTCTGAGTAATTTCTCCCTAGAGAATCATCTATGATCTCTGCAAGCGTTCCCTCAGACCAGTGCTTCCATACCTAGCATTGATTCCATGTGTTTACAACTAGCGACAATATAATCTAGTTTTATAAGTAGTCTTATAGGCAGGAAAGTGTGTTTATGGGCAAATACTCACAATGCTTATAACATCCTCATTTTGCTCGTCGGAGTAATTCTCAGTGCTTCTTTGTCCCGTTACAATCTCTATAACAAGGACGCCAAAACTAAATACATCTGATTTTGTGGAGTATTGTCCACGCATCACGTACTCGGGAGACATGTAGCCACTTCAACAAGAAGAATTAGCAACATGGTTAATTAGAGGCCATCATGTATTTAGATCAAACTTTGAAAAATTAATTGTAGATGGCATTGATTGATTACAATGTTCCGACGATGCGGTTTGTCATGCCTCTAGTCTGATCTTGCTCAAAGAGCCTGGCTAGTCCAAAGTCACCAATCTTAGGGTTCATATCTGAATCCAATAAAATGTTGCTCGCTTTCATGTCACGGTGGACCATCTTCTGCTGAGATTCTTCATGAAGATATTGCAATCCACGTGCAACTCCTTCTATTATGTTGAATCGTTTCCTCCAATCTAGTCGTCTTCTCTCCTCATGATCTATATGATAACCAATCTTTAAGGATACTACGAGTACATAAATGTTAACAATGTGTACGTGTATATTATTTGGAAGGATTATTTATAGTACCAAAAAGAATATTGTCGAGGCTTTTGTTGGGCATGTACTCATAGACGAGCATCCTCTCTCCTTCTTCTAAGCAGAAACCCTCCAATCGAACAAGGTTCTTGTGATGAAATTTGGCCATCATATCTAGCTCGTTTTTAAGTTCTTCTAGGCCTTGATCTAAACCCTTTGGCAGCCTCTTCACAGCTACTTCCCGCCCGAAAAGATCTCCCTACATAGTTTTTATTATCACCATGAGTTAATTAAATGGATATAGAGTAATATAAATGATGAAATGTTCCAAAAGATTCAAAGTATTTTAGGTCATAATAGTTGACACTTAAAAAAAACATGACCATAAATTCATCATTCATATATATGTATACTTCATACTTTGACAATCATCACATAAACTCTTATAAATCGTGCGATAAACTTGCAAAGGAACTATTAATGAAGAGTGTGTCATCATACCTTGTAAACTGCACCAAACCCCCCTTCACCTATTTTATTGCTTTCATCAAAGTTATTTGTTGCTACTTGTAGTGATGACAACGATAACAATATTGACTTGATGCTTTCGATGTCCTCGGCCATATAAGCTAGTAAATTTGCACCACTTCAGTTTTGAGTGCTTAAAGACCAAAAGTTATTATAGATATTGATACCAAACTTTACAAAGGACTTACTCGGATGGGGAAGATTTGTTCCTTGAGATGTTCTCTTCTTACAAAAAATCCATATGCTGAGGGCTATGACAGATATTACAACAACAAATACTATTGGCAATATAATTTCGAGAAGTTTGCCAACTGAACTTTTTTTACCTGTGATTTTGCCAAAAAGAAAATTTCAATCCAGGTTTTTCTAGCAATTCATGTGTCACCTTCCTATTGTCTTTCTCACAATTTGTGATGATGTTGTTCAATCTTAATATTAGTAATTATATGCCCCAACATAGCGTCCATGTTAGTGTCATGAGTCACTCTAGGAAAAAAAAAGTACATTCTAGAAATAATGTCAATAAACAGAAGGTAGACTCAAATCATCATAGCAGACGGTAGGCGTTGGATCTATTTGGTTGTATTAAAAATTATCTATCTATACCTCTACGAAAAATATCAACATGTAAAAATGCAACCACATCGGTCACTATGAAAGATATTTAAAATAAAACTCTAAATTTGTATCCAAATTATTCACTTCTACCATTATAAAAGGTATGAAGGGTTATCTTTTAAGTTTTCATATACAAATTTAGGTGGTTATTTTGAATTGTTAACTTATAATGTAATAGGTATGTAATTCAAATGTAAATTTTAGGAAGTTTCTTTGAATTATAGTTTCATAATAGTAGGGATGGATAATTTGAATGTAAAAAATAGATTACTTATATATTTTTTATAAAGACAGAGGCGGTTTGTAACATACTAGTCTGTCTCAAATTGTAGTTCGTTTGACTTTTTTGTCCAAGTTTGACCATCTCATCTTATTTAAAAATTTATTTAAATATCATTTCTTTTGTTGTGGTTTGTTTTATTAATAAAAGATTTTCGAGAATAACCTAAATTTAACTCGTTTGGCTCAAATTTTTTGAATAAGACGAGTGGTCAAACTTAAAGTTAAAAAAGTCAAACAAAATACAGTTTGAGACGAAGGAGTAGAATATATATAGTAGTTATTATGACGATGAATGTTGATGAGTAGAGTATATATACCAAATAACCAAATTCAATATCACATGTTTTAAATTATTGTGAGAATTTATTTTTTATTGCATAGTGTCCAGTGTGCATCCGGTGATAATTAATTAAGTAATCGAGTTAGTCTACAGGAATAAGCAATTCTACGCACTCTCACCTCCGGTGGTGCCCGGTACAACATCCGTGGAAGGCGTCGGCGCTGGAGCGGCCACCTCGCCGTTCATCTGAAGCTTCACCATGGTGCTGCCGGTGTAGAAGTTTTCCCCTTCGATCCTCAGGTTGCAGCGCGAACCGGCGAGCCTGGCGCCCACCTGCCTGGGTTTGAACTGGACGGTCCACCACTGCGCCATCAGGTCGTCCAGGCAGCTCCGGCACTGAGCTGGCGATATGTCCCCCGCGCACTGCGCCATGGACCAGATGCCCGTCGGGAGCTGCAGCTGCGGGTCGAGCCCCACCATCTGCCCCGTGGCGAAGTACTTCCTCGGAGACGACGACGAGGGTGCGGCGGAGCCGCTGTCCACCGCGTATTGCACGGTGGCGTTGAGCAGCCTGGTGACGGCGGCGTCGTAGGCCGCGACCGCAACGTCGTCGACGGCCGCGGGAACTGTGAACCCGATGAGGCCCTTGAAGCCGGTGTTGTCGGTGGAGGCGAGGAAGTCCGTGGGCGCGAGGCGGACGTAGCACTGGTTGTAGACGAGCGCGGCATCCCGGGTGCCGTTGCAGACCCGGTACACGTCCTTGGCGGCGTTGGTGCCGCAGTCGAAGCAGTCGGTGGCGCTGAGGTCGCCGCGGCAGAGTATGAGCCCGTACACGGCGTCCGCGCTTGCGCCGGCGGAGCCCGTTGCGAATAGTGCCGGCGTGCTGGAGGCGTTCGTCTGGAGCTTGAGAAGTAGCTGCTTGATGTTGTTGGCGTAGGCGCTGCTGGCCGAGTAGTTGCCCGTGGTGTCGTCGCACGTCGGCCACGGGCCCACCCACTGTTGCGCGTCGGCCGAGGGGAGAAGCGTGAGCGCGATGGCCGACGCCAGCAGGGCTGCTGCTAGCGGGACGCGGGTGCGAAGGGCGCGGCCGTGCATGGCGCACACGGAGGAGGCAGAGGCAGCGCAGGAGGGGGGATCGGTGAGCTGGATCGATGGGTGCTGAGAAACTTGGCAACTTGGCACGGAGAGGAGACGAGCTCACAGACAGAGAGGATGCACCATCATCAGCAATGCATGCGTGGCAATGGCAGCCGTACCCGGTATAAATGATCCGTACCAGGTAGATGGTGGGTGGGTCTCCCTCCATATAACAGCGACTTATTGCTGGTGGCGACTCTTGCCGATGCGTTCTCTTTGGAAGTCAGAGGAACGATGAAATGGCCGGCGAATTTCAAAAGGAAAAACAAAGCTGACGGATAGAGGAGCTGCAAGTTGCCTGGCCAGTTTCGCAGAAACCTGACCAGAGCAGCTGCGTGCACGTGTTTTAACGGTAGCACTGGTATTTGGTCCAGTCTCGAGTGACCGGAGGAGCTGCACGCTACTACGGGGACGTAGGCATCCGCATCCACTTGAAGCTGCTCCTAAACAAAGCCAGAGCCGTTCATCACGAACATTAAAAAGGGTGTAGCTAGTAGCTTGCGAGAAGAGAAGACAGCGGCGCAGCTGGTGGTTTCTTCGGTCGCGGGGACTACTGCTGCAGGTCGCACTAAACAAAGAGAGGTCAAGTCGTAGCAACTGATTGTCTATATACACGTGTACTCGAATATATAGCACGTTAAATATAATGTCGTTGCGGGCGGACTTTGCAGTAGAGTGTGTTCAGAGTTGTAGCTCCACATCCACACCGTGCCTCAGTCCGCGCCACCGTGGAATCGTCAGGTTGAACACGAGCCCCTTGGGTTGGGCGGGGCGGACGATCAACACGGCAGCGCGCGGCGGCGTCAATGGGGAGGACCGGATCAAAGGCGCGCATGCATAACCGCGACGCGCCCCTACCACCTGCGAACCTTGACGCCAGACAAGCAGGAGGCACACTGCACTGCCGTGTGTTTGGAATCGGATGCTCCTACAGCGTTTCTTCCCGTTTTGTTTGGCACGTCTTGGAAGGCCAAATCTTTAGTTTTCCTTTTGTATGTGTTAGCGTGCGCATAGTACTCCCTCTGTTTCACACCGTGAACATTCTAGCTTTTACAGATACACAATTTTTAATACGTAAGTAGACACAATTTATATCAAGGTATATAAAAAGTTTATATGGATGTGTTTAGTTCGTTTCCTCGCGAAGTCTGGCTAGCAAAACTAAGTCACACTAGTTCTAGCCAGGTTTAGTCAATGCAAGTAGCACATGTTTGGTTCCCTGAACTACCTAAGCCTAGTTAAGAATTGGTGTGTTTGGTTGGCTGACTTGGCTTGCACAGAATCAACATATCTTCTTCCCGATAGCTTCACCCCTATAACGCATTCTATCAAACACTTAGTGGGCATCACCAGTGACGACCTCGCTAGAGACCGCGACAAGCATTTTTGCCCCTGTCGGAGACCTTGCTGGCAAGCGCCTCCCCGTACGCCCTGCCGAAGCAAGTGGAGTTCAGTGGAGCTCGCAAGCCAGCGATGTGATGTACAGCGCAGGGCCAGGGCAATAGATCTCGCGCAGGGCCGGCGAGCTTGCACGGTACTCTGTGGAGCTCGGAGGCCAGCGACGCGAGGCCCAGTGGGCTCGCACGGGACCGACGGTCTCGCACGGTGCTCGGTGGATCTCGCAGGCTAGCCATGGAAGCTCGTCGACTTCGATCTTCGCCATCTCTGCTCCCTCATCCACCCTAGCTTTCTCTCTCGCTACCAGGCCATGGAAGCCCGTCGACATCCATCTGCGTCGGGGCTAGGGCCAGGGATGGAGAGGGCGCAAAGATCTGGTGAGACGTTGGGTCCAGAGGAATGGGGTGGAGGAGGAGGAGGTTCGGAGGTTCGCCGGCTAGTGGGATGAAGAGGAGGCGGCTCGGCGACCAGTAGGTGAAGGAAGAGGAGGAGGGCTCACTGGCGGTGCGATGGGAATAGCGCCCCGAATCAGGCGTTTTCCACAAGCCAACTTGCCGTACAGAATTGGGCTTTCGCAAGCTTGGCTATGAGCCCGACCAAGAAACTAAACAAACCCAAACTGTATTGTGGAAGCCTGGCTAGGGGTAATAAAGGGAACCACCATGACGTCTTATAGTTTAGAACATTCATGGACTACTAATTAGCAATATAGTTATATCTTCATTTTTTTAAGTTTCCCATTTGGTTTGTCCTAAGTTATACATTACAATTTTGGAACAGCTATTTTAAAAAATCCTTATATTATAGCATTTAGCATAGTAAATCTAAAAATATAAATATTATGACATGAATCTATATAAATTTTTGGAAATCAGTGGTCAAAGATACATATATTTGATATAGGACCAGCCAAATGTGACACTAAAAAAAATAGAGAGAGTACGATAAGATGACAAAGCACGTTAATGGAGTAATCTAGACGAACAATATAAGCATCATCCGTCGAAGGCGCCGGCACTGGAGCGGCCACCTCGCCGTTCATCTGCAGCTTCACCATCGGGCTGCCCGTGTAGAAGTTGGCCGCTTGGAACCTCAGGTTACACCGCGAACCGTCTAGCCTGGCGCCGGTCTGCTTGCGGTTGAACTCGTCCCACCACTGCGTCACTACTACACAAATAAACTTTCGATGTCGCTACAGTGCACTCTGTGACATGCGCTATTTTTGTCCGCCATAGTTATTCGGTGGCCGGCCATGGCCGGCTGATCATTAAAACACCCGCTGTGGTAAATAATTTATCGTAACGGACATCCTTATTTGCCCGCTGTGGTAAATACCTATTTACTGCAGCGGGCATCTTAAAGTGATCGTCGCGGTAAATTGATTTACCGCAGCGGACATCTTAAGGTGGCCGCCGGTTGGAGCCCATATGAGCCCATCTCTACTTGCGTATATAAAATGGTGGAGCTAAGGTTTCAAACTTCATTCTCTCGACTCTCTCTCCAGCGCCGTAGCTCCCAGCGCTGCAATTCCGCTCCGCGCACCGCGCTACTCTCCCGACACCGCTCCACGCCTCTTAGTCCTCTCCCTCCCTCACTCTTCTCCCTCTTCACTTCCTTCCTCCCAGAGCCTCCCTCGCGCACCCAGAGGTGGAGGCCCGCTCTTCTCTTCCCTTCCATTCGCAGCGGGCGCCTTTGCCCGCTGCCAAAAAAAGTTTTTGCCCGCCACGGAAGTTCATTTGCGCAGTAGTGCGTCCAGGCAGCTCTGGCACTACTGCGGCGATATGTTCCCGCGTACTGCGCCATGGACCAGATGCCCGTCGGGAGCTGCAGTTGCGGGTCGACCCCCACCATCTGCCCCATGGCGAAGTACTTCCTCGGAGACGACGACGACGATGACGGGGCGGCGGAGCCGCGGTCCACCGCGTATCGCACGGTGGCATTGAGCACCCTGTTCACGTCGGCGTTGTAGGCCGCGACCGTGACGTTGTCGAGGCCCTCCGGGACGCTGGAGCCGATGAGGCCCACCATGCCGGTGTTGTTGGTGGAGGCGAGGAAGTCCGTGGGCGCGATGCGGACGTAGCACTGGTGGGTTGTAGACGAGCGCGGCGTCGCGGGTGCCGTTGCAGACCCGGTACACGTCCTTGCCGGCGTTGGAGCCGCAGTCGAAGCAGTCGGTGGCGCTGAGGTCTCCGCGGCAGAGTATGAGCCCGTACACGGTATCGACGCCCGCGTCGGCGGAGCCCGTCGCGAAGAGGGCGGGTGTGCTGGACGCGTTCGACTTGATGTTGTCGATGAGCCGCCGGATGTTGTTGGCGTAGGCGCTGCCGGCCGAGTAGTTGCCGGTGGTTGCGTCGCACGTTGGCCACGGGGGCACCCGGCTACGCGGCGGCGGTGGGGAGAAGCGTGAGCGTGACGGCCGCCGCCAGCAGCGCTGCTGGTAGCAGGACGGTGGTGCGAAGGTCGCGGCCGCTCTGCATTGCGCACGCGAAGGGAGGAGACAGGGCTACTGCAGGAGCAGCTCGGCGCAGGAGGGAGTGCCTGTGAGCTGGATCAGTGGATGCGACGGAGAGGAGCTCAGAGAGGATGCACCATCATATGAGACACGCATGCGTGGCAATGGCAGCTGTAGCCGGTATTATATATGGCAGCAGGGTAGCTGTTACGAACGACGTATAGAAATATGAAGTAAACGAAATCAAACAATGCAGAGACACACGATTTACGTGGAAAACCCTTTCAATGCGAAGGGGAAAAACCACGGGCACCAGCCGACAACAATCTCACTATATCAAAGTTTGGGGTTACACGCCTATAGAGGCTTACAAGAGAATCAAGTCTCTATGGAGGATTTTGTGTGTATTTTCCCAGGAGGATTGGTACATATATATATGGAAGAAAACTCCCTATCTCTACGTCAACTAGCAATTTGGTACTAATTGATGTTGTGCCTCCCACCTCTACCTCATAGACTTAAATATTAAAACCCATTAGGAACACATGTACTGGGCCCATCTTAAAGTGAATTTAGAACAAACTCCAACAAACTCCACCTTGAGACAAATTCATCTTGTATCATAAATCAACCCATCATCCTGAACACAACAAAGATAGAAAACCACTGGTGCCAACAATAGTCTCTTGGACTATTCAATTAAACCAACTAAGCTTGAGCATAACTCAAACTTAGCAACAGGAACATGCTTTGTCATCATATCAGCAGGATTATCATGAGTACTAATCTTGCATACCTTCAGCCTACCTTCTTCAATCACATCACGCACAAAATGATACTTGATATCTATGTGCTTAGTTCTCTCATGGAACATCTGATCTTTAGTGAGGTAAATTGCACTTTGACTGTCACAGTGCAAACTTATGCAAGATTCAACTCTACTGAGCTCAGCGTACAAACCTTTGAGCCATATTAATTCTTTGCACGCTTCACAAATAGCCATATATTCTGCTTCAGTAGTAGACAAAGCAACAACAGACTATAAAGTAGCCCTCCAACTCACAGCACAACTGCCAACAGTAAACACATAACCAGTAAGTGATCTTCGCCTGTCCAGATCAGCAGCATAATTAGAATCCACATAACCAATGAGACCCTTATCAGTTCTTCCAAACTTCAAACAGGAATCTGCTGTGCCTCTGAGGTACCTGAAAATCCACTGGACTGCCCTCCAATGTTCTTTGCTAGGATTAGACATATATCTACTAACAAGACTCATAGCATATGACAAATCTAGACGAGAGCAAACCATGGCATACATCAAAGACCCAACAGCACTAGAATAAGGAACCCTTGACATGTACTCAATCTCTGCATCTGTACTAGGACACTGAGCAGCTGACAACTTAAAGTGAGGTGCAATAGGGGTACTAACAGCCTTAGCATTTTGCATGTTGAAACGCTGAAGAACTTTCTTGATATAATTTTGTTGACTAAGAAATAGCAAACCAGATTTTCTGTCTCTACTAATTTCCATACCAAGAATTTTTTTAGCACTACCAAGATCTTTTATATCAAACTCACTACTTAACAACTTCTTTAACTTAGTGATTTCATTCTTGCTCTTGGCAGCAATCAGCATATCATCAACATATAACAGCAAATATATAGGTGATCCATTAACATGCTTGATGTAAATACAGCTATCATATCTAGATCTTTTGAAACCGTGTGACAACATAAATGAATCAAACCTCTTGTTCCACTGACGAGGGGACTGTTTCAAACCATACAAGGAGCGCTTCAACTTGCACACATATTTTTCCTTGCCAGGCACTATGAACCCTTCTGGTTGGTCCATGTATATGTCCTCCTCTAGCTCTCCATGCAAAAACGCAGTCTTCACATCTAACTGCTCAAGCTCAAGATCATGTGAAGCAACAATACTCAAGAAAGTACGAATTGAACTGTGTTTTACCACTGGAGAGAACACATCATTATAGTCAACACCCGGAATTTGACTGTAGCCTTTAGCAACTAACCTTGCCTTATACTTTGGAGGCTCGCTTGGAGATAAACCCTCCTTTCTCTTGAAGATCCACTTGCAGTTGATGGTTTTCTTTTTCTTAGGCAAAGGTACAACCTCCCATGTACTGTTCTTCTCATGAGATTGCATCTCCTCATGCATAGCAGAAATCTAATTCTCACTATCAGCACAACGAACAGCTTCTTTATAGGTTGCTGGCTCATGAACATTCTCCACCTGTTCAGCACAACTCAAAGCATAGTAAGATAAATTACATTCTTTAATAAGACATTTAGGAGGAACTACTGTCCTTTTTGACTTGCGTTGAGCAATAGGTAAATCCTCCTCTAGCTGCAAAATAGGAGGAGTTTGCTGAACATCATCATGAGCATCATCAGTAGCAACATCATTATTATGGTCATCCTGCTCATCAACAGGCTCCACCTTAACACCTGTATCATCATCAACATGCTCCACCTGCATATGCATACGCTGCAACTCTTTTTCTGAAACATGTTCTGAGGGCAGACTGTTAGTAAACATCACAGATTCATTGAATACAACACTCCTGCTTATAAAAGTCTTTCCGGTTTTAGGATTCCACAATTTATAGCCTTTGACTCCCGAACCATAACCAAGGAAAAGACACTTAACAGCTCTAGGCTCTAATTTTCCATTGTCAACATGAGCATAAGCAGTGCATCCAAAAACTTTTAACTGTGAATAATCAGCAGGCGTATCAGACCATACCTCAATAGGAGTTTTCTTATTTAGTGGAATAGAAGGTGACCTGTTTATCAAGTAACAGGCAGTATTAGCAGCTTCAGCCCAAAAATGTTTGCTCATCCTTGCATGAGACAGCATGCAACGGGCCCTAGAGATAATGGTCCTGTTCATCCGTTCAGCCACACCATTCTATTGTGGAGTATGGGGTATGGTGTGATGCCTAACAATGCCTTCCTGTCTGCAATAATCATTAAAGGCATACGAACGAAATTCTCCACCATTATCAGTACGAAGCAATTTTACCTTCCTTTCAGTTTGCCTTTCTATCATTACTTTCCAATTCTTAAAAGCAGCAAAAGTATCATCTTTATGTTTCAGAAAATAAAGCCAAACCCTTCTAGAGTAATCATCAATAATTGTAAGCATGTAACGAGCACCACCAAGTGAGGGCTTCTTAGAAGGACCCCATAAATCAGCATGAACATAATCAAGAGTACATTTGGTGGTGTGAATAGAAGTGTTGAACTGTACCCTCTTATGCTTGCCGAAAATGCAATGCTCACAAAATTTGATCTTACTCGAAGTGCAGCCATCCAACAGGCTTCTCTTCATCAATTCTGCCATACCATGGTAACTCATATGTCCCAAACACATGTGCCAAAGGTTAGTTTTACTAGGTTCATCATTAGTAACAGCAGCAACAGCGGAATCAGAATCAGGTAAAGTACACCCTCTAAGGACATATAACTTTGCAGGATTAAGATCACCTTTCAAACAGATAAGAGAACCTTTGGATACCTTTAGAACGCCATCTGAACCGGAATATTTGTAACCTTCTGCATCAAGCATGCTCAATGAGATAAGATTTCTGGACATTCGTGGTATATACCTGACGTTTTTCAGCGTACGTGTCATGCCATCATCAGTCTTGATCTGAACTGATCCAATCCCCACGACGTCACATGGGTTATCATCTCCCATCCGCACAACATCCCCTTTCTGCATAGGCTTATAAGAACTAAACCAATTTCTTTTAGTGCAAATATGAAATGAACATGCGGAATCAAGAATCCATTCATCATGACCAGCAACACAACCAGCAAATACTACCATACAATCTCCAGAATCATCATCAGAAGCAGCAGCAGAAGCAACAGAGACCTTACCAGCCGTCTTATTTTTTCTCTCCTTATTCTGTACTTTTCTGCACTCATCAACATTATGATTTCTCAGCTTGCAATAAACACAGAACTTTTTAGTACCAGACGGCTTGGACTTTGAACGGCCTCTCCTATCGTAGCTCTTTTCATTTGAGGATCTGTTTTCAGTTCTGCCCCTCACATGCAAAGCTTTGCCCTTTGAGGACGACAACCCGTCATTCTGCACCATGATCTTCATCTTCTCCCTAGACTGGAGAGCCTCATAAACTTCCTTTAGAGTTAGTTCATCACGACTCAAAAGTATGGTGTCACGAAAATTTGCATACGAATTTGGCAAAGAACATAACAGTAAAAGACCTAAGTCCTCATCCTCATACTTCACCTCCATTGACACAAGGTCGGCCACGATCTTCTTGAATTTAGCGATGTGAGTCATCACCGAATCCTCCTCCTTCATCCTCAGAGTGAACAGCTTCATCTTCATCTGCATCTTACTGGTTAGATCCTTGGACATGCAGATCGATTCCAGTTTCAGCCATAGTTCTGCAGCAGTTTTCTCAATCAAACACTCCTGCAAAATATCATTATGAAGATGTAACTGAATTAGGGCAAGAGCCTTCTGATCCTTGCGGATCTCCTCAGGAGTCCAATCGGCCTTCCTCTTGCCGAAGTTATCCAGCGCCTCATCGTAGTCATGAGTCTGCGCCAGAATCCCTCGCATCTTGACTTGCCATAGCGAGAACCGCGTGTCGTAGTTCAGCAGCGGAAGATCAAACTTCATCGACGTCGTCATGATCCGTACAGCAACCGGAGCTCCGATACCACTTGTTACGAACGACGTATAGAAATATGAAGTAAACGAAATCAAACAATGCAGAGACACACGATTTACGTAGAAAACCCTTCCAATGCGAAGGGAAAAAACCACGGGCACCAGCCGACAATAATCTCACTATATCAAAATTTGGGGTTACACGCCTATAGAGGCTTACAAGAGAATCAAGTCTCTATGGAGGATTTTGTGTGTATTTTTCCAAGAGGATTGGTACGTATATATATGGAAGAAAACTCCCTATCTCTACGTCATCTAGCAATATGGTACTAATTGATGTTGTGCCTCCCACCTCTACCTCATAGACTTAAATATTAAAACTCATTAAGAACACATGTACTAGGCCCATCTTAAAGTGAATTTAAAACAACGCCAACAGATGGGTCTCAATAACAGCGACTTGCTGGGGACTCTTGCCGATGCGTTATCTTTTTTAAGCTGGAGGACGATCGAGTTTCGAAAAGGCAGAAGCTGACGGGAAGAGGAGCTTGTTTGGCCAGTTTCGCAGAAACTTGACCAGAGCAGCTGGCATGCACGTGTTTCAACTTGGCAAAACATGCAGCTTAATAACCATTGACCAGAGCAGCTGCATGCACGTGTTTCAACTTGGTAATAATACATGCGCGCCATGATCCGATCCTCGTTGACTCATCCAGCTGAATAACTATTGTATAATATTACAGAAAAAGAAACTCACAAATCGATGGTAAACAATATACAGACAGCAACATTTGCGAACTGGACACGTACATATATTATTGTAGTTGACCTCTATGATAAACCATTCCACCTCGGACATTACGAAATAACATTTATGTCTAGTACAAATATCTTTGCCGAGTATCAAATATCAGGTACTCGACAAAGCCTCTCTTTATCGAGTGCCGCACTCAGGAAAGAAAGTGTCAGACACTCGAAGGCACATTGCTTGGTAAAGACAGCCGTATGTGACAACGGCCACCACTCTTTGCCGAGTGTCAACCGTTAAACGCTCAGCAAAGATTTTTTATTCTTTTTTATTTTCTTTGCCGAGCACCAGCTTGCCAGGCACTTGTCACTCGGCGAAATATATTTTTTGGTTTTGGCTGCCATTTTTTTGTGCAGCTCTCCTACTATAGCTACAACCCCCATGTTAAAGTTTGGCACATTTTTGAGGTTTTTTGCTGTATTTAGTTAGTTTATTTTTTATTTGAATTTTTTTAGATAATTTAAATTTAAAATACAGGTGCATGGAATAATCAAATTTAGTGATTCAAAAATTGATCTTCATGTTATTGACTGTTTTATGAGGCCGTCTCATGGGACACGTGAAATTTCGAGCATCTTGTTCACAAAACATGGCCACCAACTTACGCGGGAACTGTTTTTTAAATTCTATAAAATACAAATAAAGTTCGAAAATTATGAAACTTGTTCAGGTATTATGTTATCGCATGCGGAGGATGTGATAACAAATTAAAGGTTTCGAACCGGCTGTGACGTACCATTCAATCTGTCAATGATTCCTGCGGTTAGGGATATGAACATCACGTCATGAAGTGGGCCAGATATGAACATGGGCCGGTAAGCATAGGTAGCATCGACAGATTGAATGTGGGCCGAGAATGGCCATTCAATCTATGGATGATTTTAGGGATAGAAACCTCACGTCATGAAGTGGGCCAGATATGAACATGGGCCGGTAAGTACAAGCTGCATCGACAGATTGAATGCGGGCCGAGAATGGCAATATTTCCCGCAATTGTGCTTGTTCACTTGTTTAGTGATTTCCTGCATCAAGCCAGTGTTGTCTCTCTTTTCAGTGAATTTTCTGCATTTTTTTAAAGACGCCCACTTGACCTGGCCTTCTTTGGAGGCTATTATAGGAATCAGGGATCGATCCGTGACCGGCTAGCTCCCTCCCTTGGAGCTTGACCGTCTCTCTTTTCAGTGAATTTTCTGCATTTTTTGGCCTTCTTTGGAGGCTATTATAGGAATCAGGGATCGATCCCTGACCGGCTAGCTCCCTCCCTTGGAGCTTGACCGCCTGCTCTATGAGCAGTTCCTAAATTTCCTGCATTGTGCCTGGTCAAATCTATATAACTGAAAACTTGCAAATTGTACAGGAGATAGTACGAGTGGAGTGCAAGCTAAGCGGTACAATAATCCTAAAACACCCCCACACTCTCTAGTTCGTTCACTATCATCTAATACTGCATTTCCGAAAAAAATAAATGTAAAAAATAATTCAAATTCTCATTGGTATGCGCACTCCACATTGTTGTATTGAGGCGTATTAAGACATTGATATGTATCATCAGCTTATCTTGGATACGGATCAGTGAGTGTGAGTTCGTTCACTGTGACACCTTCTTCTTCTTGGAAGATCATATCAGACTGGTCATAACCACACGGCTGAGAAACAACAGGCGAGGTTCTCCCGAAGAAGAACGCGGGCTGTGCCGGTGCCTGGATCTCCATGCCGTCCCTTGTCAACATGGAAACTACGGATGAAATATCAGGCCTGTCGTCAGGATCAGACTGCACGCAGAGCAGCCCAACTTGGATGCATCTTAGCGGTCGGGTTCGAGACAATCCATCCAGTGTTTGGTCCACTAACTGCGATGTCATCCCTTGTATCCAGCATTTCCATACCTGCAAGATGCCCAGCGGTTTGTCAGTTGAAAGTTCAGTCCCAGTGATGAGATGAAGGGGATTTCTGCAGTGCAAAATGAGGTCACATACATCGCTCAGGAGATTCACGGTATCACAATCGTTAAAACTGGTGTTCCTTCTCCGAGTTACAATTTCAAGCACTAGCACACCAAAGCTGAAAATGTCGATTTTTGGTGATACACTTCCGTGCACTGCGTACTCTGGAGCCATATAACCACTGCAGGCACGTGAACATCAGTTCGGCGCATTTGGTATCTTTAACATTTCAATGTTTAATACTTGAATGTTCAGAGAGAGTACTATGTTCCAGCAACCGTAGCTGTTTTGGTCTGCGTCTGGTCTCCCAGCAGCCTTGCCAGTCCGAAGTCTGAAATCTTTGGATCCGCATTCTCGTCAAGCAGGATGTTGTTGGCTTTCAGGTCTCGATGAATGATCCTAATTCTTGAATCCTCATGAAGGTACATTATTCCCTTGGCAATGCCAACAATGATGTTGTACTGCTGATCCCAACTTAGCTTATTTCCCGTTTCTGTGTCTTCTGCACGAAATGATAAGTCATTGTTAATTAGACGGTTAATTTGCAAGAAGTAGCCTTACATATGGACCTGAGGTAATTGGTTTGCCGGAAGTGCAACAGTGATAAGTCATGACTGAACATGGTGCTCCAAATGTAAATGATTCTATATTATCAGAACTTTGGAACATTGGCATGCGTTATTTTTAACCACCATCCTACAGTGCTGAGTTTTATTCACAGCTCAAAAAATATATTTAAAGATGCCAGTGAAATAGAGAAGATACCAAACAGAAACTTGTCGAGGCTTCCGTTCTTGATGTATTCATAAACAAGCATCTTCTCATTGTGATGCACGCAGAACCCGTGTAACCTGACAAGGTTCTTATGCTGAAGCGTTGCCAATACTTGCAATTCATTATGTAGCTGCAGCAGTCCATGTCCAGTAGCACTGTCTAAAAGTTTCTTCACTGCTACTTCTTGCCCGTCTGGGAGCTTTCCCTGGCACAGATTCTTTCGTCAGAATTTGACAAGATTTGTAATACTTTCAGTTCTTTCATACAAGTCTTTATTCCTAAAACTAGAAGGGATAAATAAAAACATATACAACCTAACCTTGTATACAATACCAAAACCACCTTCACCGATCTTAAGGTCATTTGAGAAGTTTTCAGTTGCTTCTTTCAGTGTAAGAAAGTCAAAGACGGTGCACTTCGCTCGGCCAATTTTCTCCAACGCTGTTTAATTAGCACATATATATGTCAATATGTACGGAAGAATGGAAGAATCCAGTTCTTGAACATGCAGTAGTTAAATTATGCTACTATACTCACAGCGACAGCGGCCATTCTTTTCGGCAATCTTTCTCTTGAAGCGAACTAGAGCAACAGCTGAAAATATCAGTACCAACACGACAAAACAAGCGACCCTGGCGGAGATTCCTGCTGCTCTCTTCCTCCCTGCATATGCACTAATGGAGACCCGTGAAAAAAATAACTTCAGGCAGTAGTAGCAGATCAGAAACACACACACCTGATTATGTCAGAGCAGTAGATTTTCCTACAGGAAAACAAGCCAGGGCGGGAAGCTACCGTACCTGCTCCGTTCTTCGGAGTGACAACTGAGGGCACAGCCGTGGGTGCCGGCGCCGGAGCCGGGAGGTGCAGCATCGCAGGGCCCGTGTAGAAAGGACTGACGCTGTACCTCAAGTTGCACCGGACACCAAGAGATCTACCCACGGGCTTCCCGTTCAAGAACCCCGGCATCGACGCGACGAGGCTCCCGAGGCAGCCCCGGCACTGCGCCGCCGTCATGTCCGGCACGCACTGCGCCAGCCCGTAGATTTTCGGGTAGTGCTCCGCGTCGAAGTCCTCCACGCCCGTCGCGAAATACTTCCTGGTGGAGTTGCTTGCCGCGGTCACACTCGCAGCGCGGTCGACCGTGGCGTTCATAAGCGCCGCGACGGTGGCGTCAAACCAGGCCGCGGGAACCGTGAGGTTGTCCGAGTCCCACGACGACACGGCGTAAGGCGAGTTCACGCCCGGGAACTCCAGGAACCGCTGGTCGGAGAAGCGGACGATGCAGGCGTCCTGGTAGACGGTGACGTCCTTGCTGTTGGGGCAGTTCTGCTGCGCGCCGGGGAACGCGTCGGCGACGCACGCGCGGCAGGTTGGTGCGTCCGTGACGTCGCCGCGGCACAGCGCCAGCGCGGAGATCTGGTTAGGCACCGCACCAACGGTGCCCGTGGCGAAGCCGGCCGGCGTGGCCGAGGCGTTGGCGGGGAGCGCCGCGGCAACGAGCTGGAGGTTGGCTTGGTAGGTGCCGTTGGCCACGTAGGTGCCGCTTGCACATGTGGAGGACCGGAACGGTTGGGCTGCGATGAGCGGCAGAACGACGACGACTACGGCGGCGGCAACGGCGACAATAGAAAGGGTACCGGCACTGCGATGTTGCTCACTGCCCCTTGCCATTGATGCTGCTGGTCCTTGTCGCTGTCGTGCCGCAAGCCGCGGGTTACCCATGGCAGGTATGCGGCAACACGGGCAACTTCACGGCCAACAACACGTACCAGGCCAATCTCGCCCTGCTCGCCGGCGCCCTGCCCAAGAACATCTCATCGTCCCCGGATCTCTTCGCAACCGCCGTCGTCGGCGCCGTCCCGGAGAAGGTCTCGGCGCTCGCGCTCTGCCGCGGGGACGCCAACGCCACGACCTGCTCCGCCTGCCTCGTCATGGCCTCCCAGGACGTGCAGAACATGTGCTCCTTCGACAAAAGCGCCGCCATCTACTACGACCCCTGCATTCTCTACTACTCCAACGATGTCGGCTTCCTCTCCTCCGCCGACAACGTCGCGTCGGCGTCGACGAATCGCATCAACCTCCGGAACGTCACGTCGGACCCGGCCCGGTTCAACCGCCTCGTGTGCGCGCTCGTGAACGCCACCGCCGACTACGCCGCCTACAACTCGACGCGGCGGTACGCTTCCGGGGAGGCCGACTTCGAATCGACCAGGAGTACCCCAAGGTGTACAGCTGGGCGCAGTGCACGCCGGACCTGACGCCGGCGCAGTGCAGGGTCTGTCTCGCCGGCATCATCGCCGAGATGCCGAGGCTGTTCACGGACCGCGTTGGCGGCAGGGTTCTCGGGATCAGGTGCAGTTACCGGTACGAGGTGTATTCCTTCCTCAACAGCCCGGTGATGGTGCAGTTGGCGCCGGATCAGTCAGGGAACTCGCCGGGATACCCAACACCGGCGACGGGGCCCACGAGTGTGACGCCTGCGGCTGCTGGAGAAGGTGAGTATTGACCACTTGCCTGCTACCTCGTGTGGGATTCTAGATCCAACATTTCAGATGATATCACGGAACTATATGAAGATCTACTAACCTAACTCCCGGCATACCAACCTATCCGACTTCAACGTTGCCACTTGCCACCCTCGTACACCTTGACTATACTACTCTTAAGTCAAATTTATATAATTGAAGTTTATAGAAAATGTGTATTAACAGCTACAAGTTCAAATAAATGAACTTTCTTAGAGTTCAAATAAATGAACTTTCAATACGTTTCATAAAGAATTTAACTAAATAAATTTGACATCGTAGATGTTTGTGCATTTAAATCGGTCATGTAAGAAGTTCGACTTATTTTGGATAAAATTACTAAACTAGACTATAATTTGAAATGGAGGGTGTAATTTTTTGTATGTTATCTTGTAGAAAGTCTGTGGGTCTTTTGGCTAGAAAATTGTACGCTTTATTGTTAAGAAAATTACACAGAAATATAATGACATAGCTCCGATGATAGTTAGCTTGGGAGAATCTGTCTACTCGTTTAGGTCCTCCACTTAGTAAAGATGCTCATTATGGCTAGTTATTTACAGAGGCGAGGCACATGTTGGACCATGTGGGATGTATTGGAATTACTCCGCGTAAAATAAATGAGAGAGAGAGGACGCATGGATAGTCGCATGTCAAGTTGAAGCAGTCAAGGGAGACGTCGACACGTTTTGTTTCATTTGCTTGGCTTGTCCTCTAACATGCTTCATCTTTGCCACTTGAACGAGGTTACACGGAAATGAAGAAGAGTAGGACGTATTGGAGTTATTGTTTGTCGGAAAAAAAAATAAAGATTTAAAGCGAACTATATATATTGAAGAATGAGAGAGAGACGGAGTGGACGACATATTTGGAGCCGTTGTTTTGTCTTGTGGAACAATTAAACAGTTATGGTTATTAAAGAAAAACAATTTTGTAGTCACCGTTTTTCATAAATTATTTTCAAAAGGAGTGTGGCTACACCCGGTCTTACTCAAATCCTTACTGAGTCAAAGATCTAGATAGCCATAGCACAACAAAATGACAATAGGCTATACACATATACGGAGTTAGTATATTGACTGAAAGTAATCCATGTTCCAGATGACCTAATTCATTACTCACTATAGTATATATATAGAACACAATTTTCTCTCGAATGTGCATGAAAATTGTGTATCAATGTGTCGGTTACCTGAGAAAGGGGTACCCTAAACCCTCGTTTAACTAGGCGGATCCCCGAAGTCAACAACGCAAGCCCTCCAACGACATCCCTCGTTACCGCTCGAAAATCCACAAACTAAAGCATGCTGGACCGGCCCATGAACAGACGTCGACAGCCCAAAGCCACAGCCTGCTCGACGGACCACCGCACGGACCGAGACTGTACTCTCGAGGGTGCGACTCGGGCGACCCCTCGAGGACGGAACTTCGCCCGGGCGAACGGGCCGGCCTCGAGGACGGAACTTCGCCCGTGCGAATGGGCAGCCCTTGAGCGTGGTAAAACCCTCGGCTACCTACTCCCAGTACGGATCCAGGTGCATTCAATGCATTTTACCTGCTCCCGCCTAACCGTATGGTCATAGTTACTGAAACAGCTGCGGGTATGGCAGTCAAATCCTGCTTTTACCGCCTATACCCTGGAATCCCGCGGATCGTACCTCACTGCCGCGCCATACCGAGCACTGTGCCCCGTCCGGTACCCCCTCGAGACGCATATTCCCCGCATATCCCGAGATTCGACCTTATCCGATGAGCCTCGCAAGGCCTCGACCGTCGCCCCTCGACACCGTCACGCCGACCCACGAGCGGGACTTCAACAACTTCGGTCAACACTTCAACAACTACCGACGCGACGGCCGCAGGGCTTCCCATACTGACGTACGCCTCTACAGCGGCACCGACATGATCGACATCAACGTCATACGTCACCAACCACGTGAGCCCCAAAAACATGTACTCCTGTACCCCTCCTTCGCCTATAAAAGGAGGAGCCAGGACTTTAGCTAGAGGAGAGATCCTAGAGCTTCATACGCTAAGGCTTAGATCACAGAACAACACCGTGAGACAGTGTAGAGAGCTAAGCGCCCGAAACGCTCAAGCTCAAGCCCACACTTCTCACACCCGCTTGTATTCACCCCTGTACTAGCGCTTCGGTGCAAGATAACATGAACTATTCCCCCCGCTGGATAACATGAACTATTCCCCCCGCTGGACGTAGGGCCTTCTTTGCCCGAACCAGGATAAATCGCCGTGTCCTTCTTGCATCACCCACCGGATTAAGGGAGCACACAATTATGAATTTACTCGTTGGTGTTGACCCCCGGGGTCGAAACACCGACACAATGTTTCTGTAACAAACGACGATGGGGTGCCGTAGGGGACCGTGGCTATGGTGATGATGGTGGCGGCGGCTAGGGTTAGTGCAGGGAGAGGGGCCGTGACATAGGAAGAAAGAAAAGAGAGGGGTGGCGGCATGCGGCGCACAGTGAGAGGTAGCTAGAGTTTGGAGGGCCGGCGGCACTAGGGAGAAGAAGAGGGCGGCACGTAGAGAGGAGAGGGAGAGTTTGGAGCTCTTCGGTTATTTCTCTTTCACGCGCACTACAATATGTACCCCTAGGAACTATTCACATCGCGCCTATTTTGAGCCTAGCCTGGTCTCTCAGCCCATATCTTGGGCGTAGATATCGTGCCTATAATTAGGCGTGTGATTGTTCGCCTGTTTTGAGCCTAGTCCGGTCTCTCAATCCATATCTTGGGTCTAGATGTCAGGCCTATCATTAGGCGTGTGATAGTTTCATTATATATGTTGTATTATGTAATTCTAAAAAAAGAAAATCAAAAGCGGCGGAAGAAACCCCGTACAACACCGCTCAATCACGCCTCTAAGAGAAAAACCCCAGAGAAAACAAATTTCACAGCGATCCTTGACCTAACAAAACAATCACTCTCGCAGTAGGCCTGTTAGATAAAAAGAAAAAGAAAGACAAGATATACCTTTGGCATGGCACCTGCAGTCCCCCACGAGCTCAACTCGCCGGAAGCAAACTTAAAACTCTATTTAGATTTGGTGAAGCTCCATCGAAGGCACAGGGATTTATGTGATTCCAGAGTACGTGTCCAAGCTCCTCAAACGATAATCGAGTTCAGTCTATTTCTTGCCAGTATACACAAATCATCCTGCCATTCAATACTCATAGTGTATTAGATTCGAAAAAAAAAACATCTGTTTAGGTTCGTAACACTGACACTTATTCGACCCGTTCTGACGGTTTTTTTTTTTTTTTACTTTGTGCAACGATATCAATTCACAACACTGGCAGGGAGGAAGTATAGCGTCCCCGGCTCCGTACTTGTAATACTGCTGCCGACCATAGCAGCTTTGCTGGTCATTAACCTGCTCATCTGGCTTTGTTTGTGGAGAAGGAGACCACAAACAGGAAAAACCCATCAATCAAGTATGTGGTACCGAATTATTCCCTCTAGTCTGCCATAGTTTGCAGCTTCAAGTAACAGTATGAAATTAAAGGCAATTGGCTTGCTGACGCTTCGATATTTTGAACAGATCCTACTCATTTCACCGAAACAGAAGGCATGGAGGGCATAGAATCGATGATCATTGACATCTCCACCCTGCGAGTTGCGACCGGGGATTTCGACGAGAGTAACAAGCTCGGCGAAGGCGGGTTTGGTGCAGTGTACAAGGTATAAACCTGCCAAAATCAGAGCTTGGTGATTGAGCTGAGCCTGTTTATAAATATATATAACATTGAAGAAGTTGTCAACAACTAACTAATATAAGCTCGCTGCTGGAGTTGGTTTGACTGTCGTGGCGTAGGGTATTCTCGCTGATGGCAATGAAATAGCAGTGAAGAGACTATCAAGGCAATCAGCGCAAGGGATCGGAGAGCTGAAGAATGAGCTAGCCCTGGTTGCCAAGCTTCAGCACAAGAATCTCGTCAGTCTAGTCGGCGTCTGCTTGGAGCAGCAAGAGATGTTGCTCGTCTACGAGTTTGTTCCCAACCGCAGCCTTGATCAGATACTCTTCGGTAAGGATATATATCGGCACTTGAATGCTGCCTGCCCAGATTAATTCAATCCAATTCGATCATCTTTGATCTCCCTCTGTAAAATTTGACATTAATTAAAACTTGATGATGATTCGCTCCTGCATGCTTTTAATTTTCCTTTGGGCACGCAGACACTGAGAAGCGTGAAAAGCTGGACTGGGCAATGAGGTGCAACATCATACACGGGATAGCTCGGGGCCTGCAGTATCTGCACGAAGACTCTCAGCTCAGAGTTGTCCACCGTGATCTGAAAGCGAGCAACATCTTGCTGGACATGAACATGACCCCCAAGATTTCGGACTTCGGCCTTGCGAGGCTTTTCAGACGAGACCAGACGCAGGGTGTCACCAATCATGTCGTTGGTACCTAGTGAGTGCCATCTCCGCCTAGCCCATCGATCGAATTAATAGGCAGGTGACAAGATCCATGGACGATCTTGACTGGAATTTGGATGTCTGTTCCCATTCCATTTTCCAGCGGTTACATGACGCCGGAGTACGTGATGCGTGGGAACTACTCCGTCAAGTCAGACGTGTTCAGCTTCGGCGTCATGGTGCTGGAGATCGTGACGGGAAAGAAGCACAACCTCTGCGGCGACGACGGCTGGCGATCGCCTGAAGATCTCTTGAGCCTCATGAGTGCTTCCTGCTCAAGTGTTCATAACATAACCCTTTCGTGTTCTGTATGTCTGTTGTCTGATGTCGATCTTTACAATTTTTTTTCTCGAATACGTATAAGTGTGTTTATCTTTGTATTAGAAAAAAAAATATCAAATAAAATACAAGAGCGGCCGTATACGGCCCAACCGCTATTTAGACTACATTTAGAAATAAACAACCCTAACATCCACGAGCATCTGCGCGCTCCTCTGCCTCTGTCGATCTTTACACTTAACTAATCCATGCATCATCGATGATGCACACCTGCATTGTGCAGGTATGGGACCACTGGACGGCCGGCGCGGTGCCGGAGGCTGTCCCGTGCCTGGGAAGCTGCTTCTCCCGGAGCGACGTGCCAATGTGCATCCACATTGGTCTGCTGTGCGTGAAGGAAGACCAGGCAGACCGCCCGGTGATGTCGTCCGTCGTGACGATGCTCGGCAGCGACACGGTCTCCCTTTCAAGCCCGTCCAACCCGGCGTTCTACGGCAGGAACAGGGCCCCGGTCACCTCCAGCACATCGTCCGGCGAGCATACACCCGCGTAAACGCAATAATGTCAGTCCAGTCATACATAGAAGCGCTCGACCGCTTCAGCTGTTATATGTCACGTTTATATATCCCAAGTTTTACCGTTCATCTTATTAAAAAAATTTATACAAACATAGCCACAACAAAAAAGTGATATTTTTACACAAATTTTTGAATAAGACGATTCAAACTTGAGGAGAAAAAGTTAAACGACCTAGAATTTAGAATGGAGTCACTAGTTCCCTTATCTCTATCTTACCGAGTGAGAATATATGAATGAATAAAGAACAACTTACAATCTGTTTTTTTTAGGACAAGTTTTTTTTAAGGAAAACAGGAGGGGAGTCCCTTATTACTATGCTTTTATTAGGGAAATAAATGGTCTTACAAAGGAGTCTTATGAAACAAAAAAGGAAACAAAGAAAATAAAAAGGATCACATTAATGGCTGAACATGTCTGAAGATTGCATTATTTTGAACTGACCATATGGACGAAATTAGGACTAGTGATTAGCCAGCTAGTAAAATCACTAGTCCTTATAGTTGAGTTCTATGAACTAGTGAACTAACAACTAGTTGAGTTTACATTAGTTGTTAGTTCACTCACTAGTCCACCTGTTTAGATTCTCATGAAGTAGTTGCTAGTCAACTAGTTGTTAGTTAATGGGATCCAAACATCCTCTCGGTATCTAACTCTAACTGTTGTATGTGCCCCGAGGATACTTTCTCAACATGGAATGAAGAATTTTTTTCATATATTTATTAGGCCACCGTACTATCATTTTCATGACAAGTTAATAAAGAAACAAAAGATGAGAAACGATGTTTGTGCTGCATCCGTGGATGGATTTGAACCCAGCCCAACCCACTTTGACGTGGATCAGTGGGTGATCCCTGGATTAGTTTGTGGGGTTGGGACGTGCTGCGTTCAACGGGCCAGGACTGGGTCAAGAGCTCGGCGTATAGATCTGCTCGATGCGAGATATAGAGAGGCCCCAGAGGGAGGCACAAGGCAGTGTGGTATACTAGCATGACGATCCTCGCCAATCGCCATAGCAAGTTGGCACCAGGGAGGCCTACTCGCCATGGTGACAGTGATAGGTTCATCTCCCTGATGCTCTAGCTGCTACTCCTGCAATGGAAGATCGCTCCCGGCCGGGGCCCCGTGCGCGCCCAAGTGGCAAAAAGATACGACGACGTTACTGCTTGCTGCCAGCCAACAAAGGGCCAAGAGAAGACGACGGCGTGCGATTCGATCTTGCCATTGTTCCCAAACAATGCAGCATCCAAACACAAGCCCTTCGCCTCCACAATGCGTAGGGCACATCCCGAAAGTCACAGGTGTCCGCTGTGCTCGATTGGACCACCGGTTCATCTCGTTTCGTGATGTGTAGCTGTGGCAGAACCTCCTAAATCCTGTGGCCCATACGTATGATTATTGTCTAAATAGACTCCAAATAACTATGAATGTGTTCCATAAAACTTAAAAGGTCTGTTGGGTAAATCCTGAATCATCCACGATTCTCTGAGTAGGATCAATCATTACAAAGAGATATTGCAGTATTACAACAGTTTTATATAAATAATACACATTGAAGTAAAATAGCGAAAGGATTACAATAACATAAGTTTACAAACCATTTACAAACTATAAGTTAGATTATTACAAACCATATAGCAGCGGAATACAATATAACTTATTACATCAACCTTGATTATATGCTTTGCCCAAGAGCGAGATATCCTATTCGTCGTCACTTTCCTCGACGACTGTCATGCAGCAGGATGCGAAGCATTCCTGCCCATGAGGCTCACCTGCAATAAGGGTTCAACAAACCCTGAGTACAAAAGTACTCAACAAGACTGATCCAACGAAAAAGAGGGGTGAAGACTCAGGAAATGCAGGCTAGAGGGATAAGGTAAGGCTTGCAGGGGATAAGAAATTTTACAGAAAAGCTTGAAAGAAAGAAAAGCTATTTTGTTCAAGATCAAATTACCAACCAACTTCTTTCTTAAACCTTACTCATTATTCAAGTTGTTACTACGACGATGAACACCGATCGAGTCTTCTTCTCCGAGAAGCAACGGTGATTCGAATCCATTTTCATACCCAGCTGGGACCTAGGTTACTGATATGCAAGAGACTCTAACTCCTAAGCATAGCAGGTGAACCGATATACCGGGATAACAACCGCAATCATATATCACCACATGATACACGTGAGCACTTCGACCCAGTGTACCGATATACATGGGAATTTAAACCCACAGTATAACACACTATGACATATGTGGGGACTCTGGCCCACTATAAGTCACTCCATGATATACCTGGCTCCAACCATCAGTATATCACTTCATGCATGTGGATTTTCTAATTTCTCGATGTCACCAGTTCACCATCGACACGGGACCTAGGGCATCAACAGATGGAAACACTACAGAGGGACTCCGTTCCCAATGCAAGTTAGCCGTCCGGACTCGATTTATTAACTAAAAGCAGGATTTCAACAGATAAAACTAAACTCATCTTTTTCATTCTTTTACTTTTAAACACTTAATTAATTAAGCAGGGCTAAGCATTACTACGCATCTTTTAGAACAGGTAACAAGGAATTATGGATATAAGACAGGTAATGCAGTTGGTGGGTTTTCACTTGTAACACTCTGGTGTTAAGCATGCATAACCACTTGCATTCTTAAGCATAAGCATCATTATGCATGGCATTGATGAAAAGAGTAATTGTTATTTTATGTGGATGCTTGAATTATTCAAATTATGGTTGCATTTCACATGAATTGGATAAGTGGTATGAGTGTTTTGTGTTTGATGACCTCTAAAGTAACCTAGAAATGATTAGGACACCAAATGAACCTAGGTTTATGTTCATGGTTTTGGTTAATTAAGCTTTGTTGTCATGGTTGACCAAGGTGGACCATGAAAGTGGTTTTGTTTGACTGATTTGAAAGTGGTAGCTAGAGTGCTTGCATGTGTGTGCACCCTAAATAAAGTTTGTAGAGAATTTCATAAGGAACAAAAGTTGTTATTATCACTTTTCATGAAAATGCCTGGAAGATGTTCAAAAATGTTGAAAAAGGCAGGTTTGGGGGCTGTTTTTTCATTTTAGGAAATTTTAAAGGCATTTTCATTTGGATTTTTGTATTTCAAAATCTATGCAGTATCTGGCCATACTTTGTATATATGAAATGTTCTACTCTTCTAGAGATACATTTTATTCAATATAAGTTTTGGCTAATTTGGCTTGGTTTGGGAGTTATAGGGCAGAAAAGTTTGTATTAGAGGTCATGAAAATAGCATTTCAGTGACGGTTGGTCAAAGCCGTCAGGGAAATGGCCGGCCACCGCCCATCGCGCCCAGCCCGCGCGCTCCGCGTGGCGCGCGTACACCGGCGGCCCAGGGCGGCCACGACCGTCCCGACCGCGTTAAAGAGAGTGCGGACCGCTCCCTCCTTTCTGTCCCCCTCTCCTTCTCTGCTCTCCCTGTCTCCTTCCCCGGCTCCGCGAGCTCGCCGTCGCTGCCGCCGACAGCTCGTCCGTCGCCAAACCTTGCCGCAACGCATTTTCTTCCCCGAGCACGCACACGGAGTCACCTCGACGCGTGCTCGCTCTTGCACCCGTCAGCAGCCGTCCTCATCGAGGGTAAGAGCCCAATCGGGCGTTTCTTTCCCGCGGCCGGCAAATCGGCGACCGCCGCAGCCGTGTTTCGGTCGATTCGGCCACCATTTTCCCTCCCTGTCTCGAGCATTAGCTATGCCTTGACGTGTAGGTGCTGTAGCCCTAGTCCATGAAGTCAATGCGGGTCGGTCCTCGCCGTATTTCGGCCACGCCATCGGCTGGGGAGCCGCCGTTCCGCCCTGCACGCGGCCGAGCCACCTCGGCCTTGCTTCGCCCGCAATAGAACCCTATAATCGATGCGCGCAGTCTCCCTCGTGCTTCCCCTCTGCTCAGCTTCGCCGGAGAGCCCCGGCAACGGCCGGCGACGCCGCGCCGCGCCGTCGTTCTCTATCGCAGGGACCTTGTCCTTGAATTCAATCAAAGTCAAGGTCCTTCATGCATAACTGCCAGACACAGAGGATTTCTTTATAGGGCTTGGTGGATTTTTGAAAAACCCAGGGTCTCCGGTGCAAAAGCGTTTTCCTTTTTCTTTTAAAGAAATTGATTCCAGATTTTTGTTAAACCTTTGAAAATTCATAACTTCTTCATTTTTCATCCAAATGAGTTGGTTCAACTTGCAGTATTTTTCTTATGAGAAGACCTATGCATGAAAAATATGAAATGTGAAATTTGTGATACTTTTCTGTATAGATTTATTTATCTTTATTAATTACTTTTATCTTAAAAAATACATAAGTAATTCTCTGTTGCTCAAAAAAATATGAGACCAAGTTTGTTAGTCTTCTTATATCATGCTCTATCTGTGAAAAATGTTGTGAGGCTATGTCCTGTGAAAAGTTTGCTGTGTCTAGTTATGGTGCCTATTTCCATTAGATGATAAATAATTCATAATAAATAATATATAAGGAATTTGTGCATGAAACTTTTTGGAGGATGTTTTTATGTCAATCTAGAGCTAAGAATGTTCTGCAATCTATTGTTTGACATTTTTCTATATACAAAGTATTTTATGCCCAGTGAATTATGCTGCCTTGTCATTTTTGTGTAGGATAAAGTACTTACTGTTTTGACCTGAAATTTTTATGGTAGTCTACATTAGACATGCTTAAGCTCCTATAATTTTTACAGAATTTTCTAAATAGTCTAAAGTCATGTTACAGTTCTACCCTGATTTCTTTTAATAAGTAATAATGCTTTAAAGCTATCATTTCATGTGTGTAAAAATGCTTTTTATGATATTTGTGATGTGTGTGATCTTTTATTGGTTTTGGTTCAATAAAGGGTAGTATGCAAAACAATAATTGTTTATTATTTCTTTTAATGTGCAAGTAAATTGTAATGCGAGGCTTGTTTAAGATTTATCGGTAGAAGAGAATGCAGATGACATGTGCTTATAATATATGATCAAAATCATATCATTTATCCTACCTAAGAATTCATTCACCATCAGCATCAGCATTGTATTTCTATTGTATACATGGTATTCATACGCACTATGCATCATACAGGATCGTCAGAGCTTGAAATGGTAGTTCCCGGAGTACAAGGAGAGGAAGGCCAGCAGGAAGCTCTGGTGCGGGAGATAGCAGCAGAAGAGGATCCTGAAGCTGATCTTCCCGAGTGTCCCGACCACCAGCCAAGCTCTTTTCTGAAAGTCAAGCACCGGAGCATTCTCCCTGTGGTTTGTAAAATATCTAACTTGAGTCCTTTACTTGTTTGATGCATTAAGTTATAGGCGTTGTTTTATACCATTGCTGCATTACTTATATTCCTTGCCACTGCTTATACTTCAACCCTGTTAGGTTCAGGTGCGATTATTTGCTTAGCCCTGCTTTAACTAGATCGGTAGAAGTCGGGTGATTTCCTGTCATCCGTGAGTTATAGGTGGTGACTCGGAATGGTTGAATACATTGTTATCTTGGATAACCATGTGGAGATAATAAATCGAGAGCGGGCGGGATTGGTGTTGGGACTGAACTGGAGGTTCGGTGAGGTTATCCCGTCTGTGTCGAACTAGGACCCCGTCCGTTGTACGTCCTCAAGTCATATTGAATTTATGCCTCACATTTAGTTGGAAGGATAAGTCGTTCCGATCGCGAAGCCTGGATTTGGTTTGGGATGAGAGTCGACCAGCTGTACGCATCGTATTGGTGAAGATGGGGGACCACGGGTTACGTGGAGAGTAAGTCCGAGGTCAGGGTCGCCCTGAATAAGGCAGCCGGGCGGTTCCCGGATACGATGGTACCTATTGATCTCGCGACTTATCCGAATTAAATCTTCGATGATCTATAGCTCACCTTAGCGGGTGAGTGTGGTTTGTGTGAGAAATACCCGCCAGCTGGTTAGTAATCGATTATAATCGCCATCGTTCCTGGACAGTGAACACTTGACTTGAGCAGCGGCATCGTAGTAAGAACTTGAACAAGAGATGAGATGGTTGAGCTGTTGAGATTAAAAGATACTCAACTGGAATTGGTTACTTTTCCTGTTGAATAATTATTACCATGCTTGTTTAGTACAAGTGCTAATTTAGCATGATAGGGTTAATCAAATTAAAATACAATGCTAGAAGGTCTTGATCAATTCTTTCTTAACGCAAGCTTTTCTGCAACTTATGAGTCAGCTATCCAACTTATACAGCCTTGCATACTCCTTGGAGTCAATTTATTTTTAGTTTATGATGGGTAAGTCTAGCTGAGTACATTCTCGTACTCAGGGTTTTATTTCCCATGTTGTTGTAGATGGTGAGATGTTTTATGGCTATTGTCAGCACTGCTTCTATCCCGCCTTGGGAGATGACTAGACCTTGGGCATGGTCACTCTACTCTACCTTATGCTTTTGTTGGATATTGACCGAGGACCTGGCACAGTATTTAAACTAGTGTGTGTATTTGAACTTAATCGCTTCCGCTATTTTAAAATTTAAACTTGGTTTGTAATAACTTTATTCGTACTCCGATTGTATAAAACTATGTGCGAACTATGTACCTTGTGAATGGTGAACGCCAAACTCATTACGATCTTGTTCGTGCCGGAAAAGTTTGAAATCCTTCGAGATTTTGGTATGACTATCGGGTTTATTAGGTCTCAATCATGTAAGTTTGCTATCTAATGACGAATTACGTGCTTGTGCTCTAATAAATTGGTCGGTTCTGTCACATCACTCAACTCCTATTACTTAATGCAACATATCATAACTGAAGCAATAAAACTTTTATAAAATAGAATAGGGTTTGAATGCATCCGGGGCTTGCCTTGATGGTCGGGGTAGATAGTCTTGGATTCTGGATCAATTCCAATCTCCGGAGTCTGCTCTTCCTTCGGATCTGGGCGACAACGTTAAACTCTCCGTTATCGGAAACTATACGATACAATGATATGCTTCAACATGATTGAATAGTAAACATGATGCTCGATGGATACATGATCAGATTAATGGCTTGAGTATAACTTTCCTTCATGATAAAGTTGCAAGCCAATCAAAGCATACTTACTAAGTTCATTAGGGTTAACTACATTATTTAAGAAAGTTATTAAACACATGAAATAACGTTAATTAAGCCCTAATGACATGATCCAGGTAAGCGCAAATAATTAATTAAAGTGCCAAAGGTTATTAGGGTTAATGACCCAAGGTCATCAATCAATCCCTAAGTCAAACAATTCCTATAATGATTAACTTAATTAAACGGGATTAATAATTATTTAAAAGCGTAAAATAAAGGTATAAAAATTAAAGTTGTCTAATTGAGCTCAAAATTTTATTTTGAAAAGCTCTTAGTCTAATTAGATGGCAAAACAAATTTTAGAATTAAAAGCCAATTATTTTATTTATTAAAAATCATTGAAGGTGCATTTTTTAATTAAAAGAGTTAATTTTAACATATGCAAAAGTATTCAAATTTGGCATTTCATATTTTTCTAAGGTAGAAGACATCATAAAGAACACACGTAAAATTTTTCAGAATCTTTGGAGCCATATACGAATTACTATGATTTTCTAAAGAAAATAGCATTTAAAACATTTTCTGGAAAAAGAAAAATAAAAAATCAGCACAGTGTCCCCGTGCTGACCGACGGCGGCGCGACGGTTGACCGGCGATTTCTCGCCGACGGCGAGGTCTCCGGCGACGAGGTTTGGTCCTACAGGCTCATCTCGGCACGACGAGTAACCTGGGCTAGCTAACGTGGTGGCGGAGCGACGGCGGCACCCACGCCGGCGGCTATGGCGGCGCGGCGGAGCTCGGGCGCGACGGTAACGCTCACCGGAGCGATTTTTGGCGATGGCGAGAACACAAGCAGATGCAGGACATCGACTCAAAGGCGTTGGGCCAGAAGATGGAGCTATCCCTGGCTTCTAGTTCGCATGGCTACGCGCGCGGCGGAGCGGCAATGTCGCGCCGACGGCGAGCCACGGTGACCGGCGTCTACGGCGCAAGGGAGGTAAAATTGAGAGCATGGACAGGTGCAAGAGTTCACTACGGGTCTAGTGCGCACGCTAATGAAAGCTCGGAGTGGTTGAGTCGAGCTGTGGACGGCGGCGCTGATGGCGGCGACGGCGCTCCGGTGGCAAGGACGGCGTTCCGGCGCTTCCTGTGCACCATCGACCGACCAAGATGCGCATAAGAGGTAACGAAGCATGGAGAACATGATGAGAGGGTTAAAGGTAAAATATTTTCCACCTTGACGGCGGTGGATGGCGAGGAAGCTCGCGGCGGCTCGACGACCGGTCGCGAGGAAGACGACGTCGTGCGGGCGGCTCGGGCGGGGAGAGCGAGCACGAGCTAGCTCAATCGAAGCGCAAGGACGTGGCGAAACTGCTGGCAAGATGAAGCGGGTAGAGATGAAGCGACGGTGGTGAATTTTACCAGCGGAGCAAGGTCGTCGGCGGCGGCAGGAAGAAAGAAGAAGGGAAGTGGCGGCGGCCGAACTATTTATAGGGCAGGGGCGAGGTATGGACGAGCGACACGGCGATGGCGAAGCTTCGCGTGTCCAGGAGCGCGCTGGAGGCCATGGCATGTGCGGCGGTGGGCGGCGGCGCGGCTTGAGAAGCCGGCGACGGCGGCCGACGATAGGTTTCGGTGCTGTTCAAGAAAATTACAGAATTGCCACTCATTTGAAATTACAAATTACTCCAAAATTTATATAAGAACTTGAAAATCTCCAAAAACATCATTTGCATAACTTTTCAAGAGCTACACTTTTCATTTAACTAGCATCCTCAAATTCTATTTGGATTTTGAAATATGAATTCAAATTCAAAAAGGGAATAAAACCCTAGAAATAAACATTTGAAATTACTTTTGATATTTCAATAAAACTTGAAAATCTTCAAAACTATGAAATGTTTAACTTTGAAACCAAACCTTTTTCATATACAAAGTTTTCCCAATTTATGCATAATTTTTGAATTATGGTTTTAAAATCAAAAGGGGACAAATGCTGGAAAACTGTATTTTCAAATTCATTTGAAATTCTTTTTGGAAACTTGAAAACTTTGAATACCAACTTTGTAGCTCGTGTCAAGATCTATAAACTATATTTTTAGAGTATCCCCAAATTCCTTATAGATTTTGGATTACAGAAAAATGGGATAAAACTAGGTTTTGAAATAAAGGGTTTTTGAAACCGAATTCAAACTCGATTTGGTTTCTAATTTAATTGGTTGGTTATTAGTGATCACATACATCATCCAATGACATTTTTAGGTCAATGACCCAATGACACCCTTGGTTGACCAAGTTGACTTTTGAAAAACCTTTTATAGCATTTCCAATTTGAATTACAAGGCTTGGGAATAAGCTTTGAAATCCAAATTCACCTCAAATATGAAAATCATTTTTAGGGTTGGACTTAGATTTATACACTATGCTTGACATTAGTGTAAACACGGTTTACACCTCAAGTACATAGAATATAAACTAAGTATTTGAGATGACATTCGAAAGTAGGGTTTTATTATTTCATGTGACAACACATTCCAGAAACACAATCAACCTATGAAATGTTAATGCACATCAAAGTTGACCTAATCATGAATGCTTTACAGTGCATATGATGTCATGGCAGGTTTTAGTTAATATAACACCAGAGGTGTTACAGCAGCGGTGGCCCACTACCGGAAACAGGTTCGTAGCCGAGAGCAAGAGCCTTTATCGAGGGTCAAACGTCGGGCTCTCGGCATAGACATCTTTGCCGAGAGCAGCCTCTCGGCATAGAGCAGCCCTTGGAAAAGAATGTTTTCCAAGGGTCACGTCGTCGGCAAAGAAAGACCGTCGACAAAGGTGACCCTTTGCCGAGAGCTTGGCCGTCGACAAATATCGGCCGTCGGAAAACAATTTTTGCCGAAAGCTAGGCGGTCGGCAAAGTGGGGCTGTCGGCAATGATTAGACGGAGAGCAGACGGTGTTACCTCTGGCCCCTTTGCCGAGAGTCCCATCGTCGGCAAAGCAGCTCTCGGCAAAGACTAAAAAGTCGAATATTTCTTCCAGCATCGACAGCAACAAAGTGGCAAATATCCCAGCCTTGCTAAGAGTCTAGGTGTAAGGCTCTCAGCAAAGCTGATGCAACAACCCATTTATATATAGCAAACACCACATATTTATATATTGCAAACACCACATAGTCAATCCAAAGTTCAAATACATAACCATAAACATTCATCACAAATATATATCAGCACATATATATATCAGCACATACAAGCACATTTACCATAAACATTCATCACAAATACATCTAAAGTTCAAATACATAACAAGTTCCCAATAGTCAAACCAAAGTTCATAACCATAAGTTCACAAATACATCCCAAGTTCAAACACATCAAGTTCAAATACATAACAAGCACATTTAGTAGTAGGAGTTGCAAAAGGGTTCTGTCCCTTATGGTGTCCCCCCTTGTGGTGTCCCTGGTGGTGTCTTAGGTACTTCAAAAATACTGTCGCTAGCTGATGTTCTACGTAAAGTTGGTTCGACATATCGATCATCGGACTCCGATGAGCTGGCCAGTTCGGTGCAACCTGAATAATGTGATGGTGAACTAGACCGAGCCGGTGATCCAACATTATGGTAACCTGCATGAGAATCCGCATGAGGTTGTTTAATATTTCGGTTGTGATACATCTCAAGTACATGGTTAGGGGCGATGTATAGGATGGTGGTACCATAGCTAACAGCAGAACTTGTCGAGGGCGTCCATGTTCTTGTCCACCCACACCTCCACCTCCACCTGCACCTCTGGAAGTCCCTGGGTACAGGTTGAACTTGACCCGACTGTTCTTCAAAGCTGCAGTAAGAGTGAGATTTGTCGTTAGAGCGAAGAGTGTAATAGTAATGGAGCAAGAAATGTGTTGTAACTACACCTACCCTGTTGAAACTGTGCATTTGGGGGACCCGGGTCATAGCCTTCTACGGTCAGCCAAAGTGGCCACATGTACAGGTCCGCACCTTTGAGGACGGCTACAGTCCATGTTTCTGGTATAGATTGTCTGCTTCTATATGTCCAGACAGTAAAACTGATAGTGGCAGAATGCACTTCCAACTTGTGAAACGAACATATTTTCATGAAGACTTTTTTATGACATCGGGTATGCAAAGATGTGGTGGCAATCCATGACCCGTAACCATGAGATTTTCTATAACTTCATCCTCATCCTCTCATGAGTGCTTAGTTGGTGCCACCACCATGTTCTAGTTGGGTGGTAAGTCATCCAAAGCTTGCTTTAAGGAACCATTATAGGGAGACCATGGATAGACAACAAGCCTGCAGCCGTTAATGTTAAAAAATTCTATTTCTAGGATTAAATTGGCTTCTTCCCTTGTACTGATGGACACTAAGTAATCTTGATGATATTTCATAATACTTGAGCTAAAAATTACAATCTTGCACTTCTGGATAATTGCAGACTGTATCATCTGGCGATTAATCAAATCTTGGTTTGCTGTTGGTGGCATCCTGAGATTACTGTGACACCAAACCAATTTGAATCCTCCAAGTCCACCTCATCTTCAATCAAGATTGTGATGTTTTTTTGGGTCTATTCCACTGGCGAGTCCGCCATCAGTCTCTCCTGCTGTCCTGCCAAATAAGGAACAAAAGAAAGTCAATATAACACATGTTGTATGAGCAACAGATCTCAATGCTTATTCAACAAAACAAAAACCTACACTAGTTTCAGGAACAGCTAATAACACAAGCAAGCAGGACAATATAGAAAGGGTACTGCAGCCCGACTTCTTATAGAAAGTATCACCAAACATGGGCACATGGCCAATAAAATCCAATCCAAAGCCTTGCCTCATCACAAGTAACACATTCCAGTAACTAGTTGAACAAGGTAGCATGTTCACATGGCATGAGGTGGAAATCAGGTAACATGATAAAAAAAATACTAGATAGGTAATAGGATAACTAACAGCTTGCACAATGAAAAAGAAAAATTAGAAATATGGAAGTGGCCAATTTTAGACAAGAAGCTCGTCATCATTCATAGCCGCAAAACAAATAAAAAATTAGCCAATGACCTCATTACTAGCTGCAGTAAAAATTTGTGAAGCAGGAGAATTTTGTACATAGCTCATCATCATCATTCAAGATTAGAAAAAGAAAGGAAAAACAACTCCTTAAGAGGAGAGCATCTAATAATCCGGATAGTTATGCTGGTACTGAAGATGTGTATTGAAACTATGAAACACATTTTGGTACCATTATTTTTTATTTCAAAGATATGAATAAGTTGGTCTAAAACAAGCGAGGGACTCAGGCAAACCAATTTGAATCCTTAAACTAGCATGTTGCTCATACAATTTTGAAGGTAACACAAGTTGCTAAGATAAGTAATGCTTGATTTAGATCTAAACAAACAAGGAAAAACTTTGACAACACTATATGTGCCCAGGGAAATGAATGCAGAGCTAGGAGGCCATTGATCTATTGTCCTATTTAACCTATGTATGGCAAATGTAAAAATCCATTGTAAAAACAATGTAAACCTTCACAAGGCATGGCTCATAATCGCAACAAATATGATCACAAGGCAGAGCGGGTGATCAAGGAGCTGTGGGTAAGTCTTTCTCACACTACATTCCTCAGTACATCGTATTCATTGGGCATTATTTTAATAATTAATTGATATCTCGCGCCTTTATGCAGGATTTCTTTAGATGCGAGGAGGGCAAGGACGAGAGGGCTGCATAGGTGGCGCTCGCTGCTTGTAGGACGCGCATCACTGACATGATTTCAGACGCGCATCACTTGTCACACATTTTTTACTACCACAGGATATTAAAGTGACACCTTACAAAAGAAGATGCAAGAAAAGTTGTCCTGACCAAGGAGCAGTACCTTGTGGTAAATACAGAACTTTACTATTGATTTGTTTTGAGATTAAAAGTTGCCTTAATTTGATCTTCTGATATATCATCTGCTTGATGGCTTGTAGGCGACTCCAAACTGGTGCAGTCGACATCAGGATGCCTGGGAGAGGCTTGTGGACATGTGGCTCAGTGAGGACTGGAAGAAGTCTCATAATGAAGCCAGCGATCATCGTAAGATGATGCAAGGAGTACCTCACCATCAAGGCAGCCACAACCTTGAAGAATTCGCAGAAGCCTGGGTAAGGTGAAACCATTTCTCTAACCTAACGCTCAATTCTGCAAAAAACATAACTATGTTGTTGTCTTTCTTGCAGTCGACGTCACATGATGGCCGCCCTTGTGGTCACCTCAAGGCATTTTCCTTGTCCCACATGGGCAAGGCGACGTTCGACATCGACTGGTACCCAGATGTCCCTGCCGAGTCGTTCACCAACGCCAGCACACACCCTCTCATCTCTACGTACACAGAGATTGCAAGGTTAGTCACTAAGCCTCGGTACGATCCGACCACCGAGGAGCGGCTTAATCCAGAGTTTGTGATGAGGACGGGGAAAGGCAAGAAGCATGGGCGATTCTGTATGGCTGATGACGTCCTCAACACGACCTCGACTCCTTGTCTGAACCAGATCCGAGCAACGAGCACGAGCTCAAGCCCAGCCACACGCCAGCGCCCGATCGTGGTGTCCACATTCCAGGTAAGTGTTCCTTCTCCATTCCTTGTTCTCTGACCTCGACATACCTTAGCTCCGCAATCTTGAAACATTAGAGTCAAATGTTGCAGGCACAGATGCAGGCGATGCAGGTCGAGCGGGAGGTCGAGCGGCAGAGGCTGGCGGCTTTGGAGGCCGAGCGAGAGACCGAGCGGCAGAGGCTGGCGGCTTTGGAGGCCGAGCGGGAGCAAGATCGGCAGCAGATGTCATAGGTGCTCACCTACGTGCAGAGTCTTGTGATGACCCAGGGTGGAGAGATCCCACCGTTCCTACTCGGTCAGCAGCCGCCCGCACCACCTCAGCAGGATTCTACTCCGGTGAGTATGACGAATGTTTTCGTTTCTCTAAATGTGAAACTTAGTGAAATCTAGTAAAACCTAGTGGTGGTGGTGGTGGTGGTGGTGGTGGCCTAAATAAGTACTTAAGTGTGCTATTATTACAGGATAGCAGGTCTGAAGGTCTCAAATATATAGATATAGTAGTGTCAAATGTTGAAAGTTAATAAAATTAAAAGGCATTCAGGCTGGCAATTCATCCAGCAGCAAGCCAAGCCAGAAACCACATCAATATGATTCTCAATATGCAGCCATCAGGTTTGCAGTACACTGAGTACAAAACCTCCTAAAAAAGCAACACCATTAATTGTTAGTCTGGACCTCTATTTTACTTTAATAATTTGCATGCTTCACCCATGTTCAGTTCCACTAAAATAGAGCATTTTTTGTCTAAAGACGGAGAGGTCATGTAAGTGGAGTTTAATAAACCAACGCGATAAGAAGAGTCACATTCAGAGCCATGTTTTCAAGATGTCCGATTAATCACGATTAATCACGACTAATCGTCCTGGACGCTCTCAGCTACTCGTCCAGGGCGCTCGACTTGATCAGACCGTCTAGGTTTCTGGACATCCGATTAATCGTCGTCCAGACTCGATTAATCGGCCGTCCAGCTAGTTTGGTCATCCAGCCAGCAAGGTAGTGGGCTACATTTAGAGTTGGGCCTAGGTAGCTGACTTATATTTTGGCCCAGGCCCATTAGGGTTTCTTTTCTTTCTTTCCATTCCTACCCCTCAGCCTCTCACTCACTCCCTGGCAGCAGACACACTCACTCCTCTGTCCTCTCACTTCTCAGCTCTCCCTCCCGTCCAGCAGCCAGCAGCAGCCACCACCTCCATTGCTGTAGCTTGCAGCTGCTCCTCCCTCCCTTCCAGCTGTCGTCCCTCTCTTCCTTGCGGCTACTGTTGCTGTGCTGCAGTCTCAGGCCAGCTGATGGGCAGGTCCAACCACGCAAGGAGGAAGACTGCACGATGAAGATGAGCTCTTCCTCCTCAGGTCAGTCATCAGTCATCACCTCTTCCTTCAAGCTTGGTGTTTTGCCTGTGCTAAGTTTGAAGCTTTGTTTCTATGTGTAGATCTAGATCGACAGAGGCAGCGTGCAGTGGAAGTGTACATGCCTGAGGAAGTTCAAGTTGGTTCTGCTCCAGCCTCCTTAGTTGCTTCAGGCTCAACTGTTGCTGCTGGTTCGGTAGCATCAACTGCTCCAGATGTTGCATCTCTTGTTGAGCAAGCCCTAGCAAAACTGCCTCCAGAAATGGCTGTTGAAGCTAAAGATCCTAAGAGGAAGGCAAAGTCTCGAGACCCTGGATGGCAGTTCGGATGGTGTCCAGATATTGCAAAGAAGGACGCTGTGCAATGCATTTTTTGTAGGAAGATAACTCCTTTAGGAATCAGTAGGTTCAAACAACACCTTGCTGGATGTTATGGTGATGCACTTGGATGTTCAAGTTGCCCTGAGATTATCAGGCAACAAATGAATGCTTACATCAAGAAGAATACAAGGTCTGCAGTTGTGGTAGTTCCTGAAGTTCAACAAGATTCTGAAGAGGGTGAAGGTGATGAAGTTGCTGAAGTTGGACAAGAAAAAGTGCCTAGTTCTGGTACAAAGACCAAGCAAGCACAAGCTAAGAAGAAAATAGCTCAATCTTCCATGGCTGCCTATATGGCTGTGCTGGTTCATCAAAACTAGCAAATCAAAAGAACACCAAGTCAGTTGTTTCCATGTTTTGGAAGACACCAGAAGAGGTAGTTTCAGAAAGGCACAAATTCAAGACTTCTCAGCCTACTATAGAGCAATGCACAAAGAAAGAGATCAAACAAGTTGTTGATGACCATGTAGCTGATTTTTTTTATAAAAATCGTATACCATTCAATGTCATTAACTCCAGAAGCTGGGAGATTTTGCTTGAGTCTATTGGACAGTATGGACCTGGGTACCGCTCACCATCCTACCATGACATTAGGGAGCCATTGTTAGAAAGGGCTGTCAAAAGGACAACAGAACTAAGGAAGAAGCATGAGGAATCTTGGAAAGAGTATGGTTGCACTCTCATGTCTGATGGTTGGACAGATACTAGCCATCGTTATCTAATCAATTTTCTTGCAAACAGTCCAGCAGGGACCTTCTTCCTAGATTCAGTGGATGCATCAAGTGAAGTAGCTAATAAGGATATGCTAGCAGATTTGTTGGAGAAGCAAATTGACAACATTGGGAGGGAATATGTGGTGCAGCTAGTCACAGACAATGGGTCCAACTTCAAGGCAGCAGGAAGGATTCTAATGGAGAGGATCCCACACTTGTTTTGGACACCTTGTGCTGCCCATTGTCTGAATTTGTTGTTGCAAGACATTGGACAGATAAAGCAGTTCAACACTATCATAAATTCAGCAAAGAAGGTGAGCAGATTTATATACAAGCATGGGAGGATACTTGATCTAATGAGAAAGGAAATAGGTGGGGATCTTGTGAGGCCAGCTGTGACTCGATTTGCTACATCTTATCTCACTTTGGCAAGTATGTATAAACATAAGATTGGCTTGAGAAGATTAGTTCTCGGCGAGGAATGGCACAATCATAGCCTATCTAAGTCTGCTGAAGCTAAACGAGTTGAGAGTATTGTCCTGTCCGCACAATTTTGGACTAATTTGGAATATTGCTTGAAAGCTTCACAACCACTTCTCGTTGCTCTACGGATTGCAGATGGGGATGAGACACCAGCAGCTCCTGAGATCACTGCAGCCATGGATGTTGCAAAAAACACCATCAAAGAATCTCTGAAAGATAAAACTGATTTACGTGATAAGGTGCTGGCTTTTTATGATGAGAGGTGGGACACCCAAATGGAGCAAAAGCTATATGGGGCAGCCCTGTTTTTGAATCCAAACAAGTTCTTTTCCATTAGGGATAGGGAGAAAGACAAGAGACAAGCTGCAAGGTTAAGAGGCATGTTCAATCAAGTTTTATGGAAAATGGTGGCTGATGACAATGTGTCAACCAAGATTTCACAGCAAGCTGATGACTATGAATAATTTGAAGGCGAAAGCTTCTCAATGCCTTTAGCTATAAGGGACAGAGATAAAAAGAACCCTAGTAAGTTTAGAATGTTTTCTTTCCTTCAATTATGCTGATTTTTTTTGCTGTAAGCTGATTCTAGTCTAATTGTGTTCTAGTTCGTTGGTGGTGTTCATATGGTGGCCATGCATTTGAACTACAATGTTTAGCAAAGAAAATTATCAGTCTTTGTTGCTCAGCATCAGGTTGTGAGCGTAACTGGAGTGAATTTTTTGGTGTAAGTATCATTGCAATGTTAGCGCTGTTGCAAATTCTAGAGTGTAGATGTAAACCAAGGTGATGTTCTAATGTTAATTATTCTTTTCTGCAGTTCCACACCAAAAAGAGGAATAAATTGGAGCATAAGAGGTTAAATAAATTGGTTTATGTCAGTTACAACAAAAAGATGACAAACAGGTTTCAAAAAATTCGAGAACTTGGTTGCAAAGGAAAGAGGAGCAACCCTCTCTTGCTAGAAGAGTTTCAGTGGGACAGTGAATGGGTGCTTGAGAATTGTGGGGATGGGGAGCTGCCTCTGGAGGTTTTGGATGAAGCTATTGGTGCATCTGAGAATCTAAGGGGTCATAACTTGACTAGGGTTGCTGCTACATATGCTGTAGCTGCTGTCTAGAAGACCTATACTAGGAACAAGAAGCGTCGTAGGGGGACTTCTGCTGCACAAGATGTATCTGAAGGTGAAGAAGATGGTAGTGACCATGATGCTGATGCAATAAATGAAGCCCAAAAAGATCAAGATGCATCTGATCCTGTGGCACCAATGGAGGAGGATGAAGACAACCTTGGATGTGCAACAGATGGAGATGGAGGAGGCTTTTGTCTAAATGCTGAACTACTTGAGTAGTTCTTTAGATCATCATTAGCTATTTTAACTATTTATGTAATGGACTTGATGTATGCACTATGGCAGTGGCAGTGTGGCACTGTGAATCACTATGCACTATGCAGTTCTGGACTGGTTTAAATTCTGTGCTTTGCTGCGTTGGTTTGTTTTATTGATCACTTGATTGCCTTTCATAGTTTCACCTGATTGTCTTGTTAATATGCTTTATTTTTCTATATTTTTAGTTTGGCAGCAGCAGCCAGCAAGACAAGAAAGGGCTCTATAGCAGCCAGGTAAGTGGCCAACTGACCTATCTAGATCCTAGAACATGTAGTATATTAGTGTGTGTATATATGGTATAATGTATATTGTATATAACAATATAATATATATGGTATATATCAGTCCCTCATATAGGGGACGATCGGGATGACCAGGGGACTCGTCCAGGGTCGATTAATCGTCCTGGACGATGACTAATCGTCCTAGACGTCCTGGACGGTCCCCAGGCATCCAGACTCGTCCAGCCGTCTTGAAAACATGGATTCAGAGGTCCAGCAACTGCACGCACCCGTGACTCCACAGCCATTACCTTAGTGTGCTGTTCAATTTATCACCAGGAACCATAACTCCACTGGAGACCTAAAGGCCTGATTAGGTTTACACAACAATCGACAATGGGAGTTCTAATATGTGGAGATAACAATCAATGAAACATTTCCGAAAGCACAGTTTGTTCATATATATGATGAAAGCACAAATAGGTACACTGTCAGTCACTTCCTGCCTAATTCAAAACAATAGTTTCATTTGAAAATAGTATTTTCTGGTGGTGACTAAAATACTTAGCAGTAGGCCAGTAGTACTCGATCTTTGGCATTTCAGTTCTAAAGAATCATTTACAGCCAAGCAAGATACCCAATTTTACATCTTCTTCCTTGCCCTCATGTTGATATATGACTTTCTTCACTTTCTATTTATGTTGTCTAACACGTTCCACATCTTCTTGTGTGTGCAACATCAGTCGGCGGGGCTTTCTCAGCTCGGACCATCGCTGTGAGCAGAATGGCGCCTCCTATTTCTCTTGTTTGTGTTGGTTAAGTTGTCGTAATTTAACTTGTGGTACTTTAAGACAAGAGATTTGTTTGTGAGTTTGAACTTAGGAACCTCTTTGTGATGTGGAAGTGAATTATGTAATGTGGTTAATGTGAATTATGTGGATGTGGTTGATGTGAATTATGTGATGTGATATTTATATGTCTATCTCATGAATGGAAATGCAAAATATAAAAAAATAATAATTTCCTGTGGCTTTGCCGAGAGCTATGGTTAGACCCTCGGCAAAGCTAGAAGTTCTGGAACAACCAGATACACAGCTTTGCCGAGGGCCAGGCCGGTCACAACTCTCGGCAACGATTTTTCAAAAAAGAAAAAAATTATAATTCTTTGCCGAGAGTCGCCTGTCAGCAAAGGTTGACGTTAACGGTACCTCTGGACGTCACGACGAGCCCCTTTGCCGACAGTCGTAAGACTCTCGGCAAAGTGTTTGACCGAGTGCCCGTGTTACGGCTCTTGGCAAAGCCGCCTTTGCCGATAAGTTCGCTGCCGAGGCTCCTTTGCCGATCAGTTCGCTGCCGAGGCTCCTTTGCCGAGGGTAACTCTCGGCAAAGGCGTTGCCGACGGTAAAACCGTCTTTGCCGAGGGTTCGCAGCCCTCGGCAAAGAACCTGGATCCGGTAGTAGGGCGCTGCAAACACTGCACAGGATTCATGGCGACGACTCGGCGAGGGCGCGGCATTCTTGAGGTGGTTGAGCCGTTGAGGTATGTGCTCATGTGGATGTGGAGCTATGAACATTGAACGTACTCTACAACATTATTTCGTGACTACATTCTCTTCTTCTACTTGTGTGTGTACTGTGCACAACTCGCCGCCGTCTCCGCGACTGAAGAAAACCACCAGCCGCGCCGCTGTCTTCAGTTCCTGCAAGCTATCATTTTGCTTTGCATCGCCATCATATCCGGTGGCGTCGTCGCCAGCCCAGGATTTGTTTAGTCCATGCAGCCTCTAGTGGATGCCAAACCTATCATCAGCCTCACTCGAGAATCGGTCAAAATATTACCCACTTGGAACACGTGGTCTGCTCTGGTTTTTCTGCGAAACTGATGGCCAAGCAACTACGACTTGCATGCAGATGCAGTGCACAGCACAGTGCAGCTCCTCCCGGCGGCCCGTCATCTTTTGGTGGAATTCGCCGCTTTCCAAAGGGAAAACATGGGCAAAAGTCACCATCAGCATCAAGTTGCCATGGGCACCAACCCACCTGCAATCAGCAATCATATCCATATCGGCGTATCCTACTTGCCACTGCCATTGACCATCGCAATGCGTGCGTCGTCCTCTCTGCCAAGCTGCCAAGACAGCCAATTTCCTCTGCATCAGCCCAGCTCACATACACGTCCTTCCTCCCTTCGCGCCCGCCATGCACGGCCACGTCACTGTCCTGCTAGCAGCAGTGCTGCTGGCGTCGTGGGCCGCCACGCTCTTCCTCCCCTTGGCCGTCGTCGCGCAGCCGTGGCCGAGCTGCGACGGCGCCAGCGGCAGCTACGCGGCGGACAGCGCGTACGCCAACAACACGCAGCAGCTGATCCTGGACCTCCAGACGGACGCGCGAGACTCGCCCGCCTACTTCGCCTCCCGCTCCGCCGGCAACGGCACCGCCGCCGCCGTCTACGGGGTCATGATGTGCCGCGGGGACGTAAGCACCAGCGACTGCTTCGACTGCGGCACCCGGGCGTGGCAGGACGTGCAGCCGCTCTGCAACCGCACCCGGGACGCCGCGCTAGTGTACAACCAGTGCTACGTCCGCGTCGCGGACACAGACTTCCTCGCGTCGCCCGAAAACACCGGCCTGGTGCCCGTCGTCGGCGGTGCCACCATCCCCCGCGGCGTCGACGTCGCGACCTACGACGCCGCGCTCAGGCGGCTGCTCAACGCCACCGCGCAGTACGCCGTGGACAGCTCGGTTCCGGTGTCGCCGAGGCTGTACTTCGCGGCGGGGCAGCTCGTGGGGCTCGACCCGCGGGTCCCTAACATCTGGTCCCTGGCGCAGTGCGCGGCGGACCTGGCGCCGGCGCAGTGCTGGAGTTGCCTGGACGACCTGATGTCACTGTGGTGGAACGGGAGTGGGTTCAAGCCCGATGGGGCAAGCGCGAGGCTCGCTGGCTCGCGGTGCAACCTCAGGTCTGACCTCGGGGACAAGTTCTACACCAGCAGCCCGATGGTCAAGCTGCAGATGAACGGCGGCGAAGTGGTCGTCCCAGCACCAGCGGCCTCCACGGCAGGTGAGCGCTTGTTCCACTAAATACCTATAGGATTTATCTTTTAAGGGATTGAATAATGCAAAGTATGTTGATTAACTATTGTGGAAGCTACTAGTATTAGCTCCATTGTTCTGTCTAGATCCACTTACACTTTTGGATACAATATGGAGCTCCACTGAACTGAGTTTCTTTTCGGGAAAATCACAGGTAAAAATAATTCAGCAGGTAGGCTTCTTGGAATCATATTGCCAATAGTGTTTGTTGCCGTAGCAACTGCCATAGCCCTCTGTGTTTGTAAAAAAAGATCTCGAGGAATAAAGCTACGGCACGGAAGTAAGTCCCATATACAGCTTGATACATATGAAGCTATCAAAAACTTTTATTATTTAGCACCGACAGTTGAAATGATATATGCAAATTTACCAGCTCATACGGATGAGGACTTTGGAAGCATCAAGTCAATGTTATTATCATTGTCATCACTACAAGTTGCAACGAATAACTTTGATGAAAATAATAAACTTGGAGAAGGGGGATTCGGTATAGTTTATAAGGTATGATGACAGCCTTTCATACTAGCTCATGTGAACTCTTATCTAAAAATAATATGCATGATTACTGGACAACATACATCAGTTGGTTTATACAAATGATTTTCAGAATATGACTATCAAGAATCACCTTAGAACTCAAGTTCTAATTGTAATCAATTATTATGAATGTAACACATGAAGCTTTTCAAACCTTTTGAATTCATATTGTATCATTTAATCAATTTCAATGAAGATAACAATTTTTTGCAGGGAGATTTTTCCGGACAGGAAGTGGCTGTGAAGAGAATGTCAAAGGGTGCGGGGCAGGGGCTAGAAGAACTTAAAAACGAGCTAATTCTGGTGGCCAAACTTCATCACAAGAACCTTGTTCGATTAGAAGGTTTTTGCTTAGAAGATGGGGAAAGATTGCTTGTCTACGAGTACATGCCCAACAAAAGCCTCGACACTATTCTTTTTGGTACTAGAAATAATCTTTACAGAATAAATTTTATTTATTTTAGCTTCTCTACTTGTGCTATAACATCACAATTTTGATTGTTTGTCAGACCCCGAGGAAAAAATATACCTAGATTGGAGGAAACGGTTCAACATTATAGAAGGAGTTGCTAGAGGATTACAATATCTCCATGAGGACTCTCAAAAGAAGATAATCCATCGTGACATGAAAGCGAGCAATGTTTTGTTAGATGCAGACATGAATCCTAAGATTGGAGACTTTGGCCTAGCTAGGCTCTTTGGGCAAGATCAAACTAGAGATGTCACAAAGCACATTGCCGGGACATTGTAATCATTCTTTATTATCTTTTAGCTCTTATTTATTTCTTCCATTCTAACACATAATTCCCTATAACTAACCATATTGCTAATTCTTCTTGTTGCAGTGGCTACATGTCTCCTGAGTACGTGATGCGTGGACAGTTTTCCACAAAATCGGATGTGTTCAGTTTCGGTATCCTTGTTATAGAGATTGTAACAGGGCAGAGAAACACAGGGCATTACTTCTATGATGAGCAAAATGAAGATATTATAAGCCTTGTGAGTAATTGCCAACAAACACAATATATATCCTACCTGCAATAACACTTGCATATTGCTACATTATATTGTTTCTCATTATGAACCGATGCTAGGTATGGAGGCACTGGACCGAAGGAACAATTTCAGAGATGATAGATGATTCAATGGGGAGAAACTACTCGGAGACCGAGGTGCTAAAATGTGTTAATATTGGTTTGTTGTGCCTTCAGCAGAGTCCCATGGACCGACCAACAATGTCAGATGTCATGGTAATGCTATGTGGTGATGATACTACTTCTCTACCGTCTGTTGCGAGACCCACGTTTTTCTTGGATAGAAGCATGGGTTACTCCTATAATAAATGTACTATTACGCATCTATCTGCAAGATAGAAGTGGCATCTATGGATAGTTGCACATTGTTACTTGTTTTCTTCTTCTTGATATATATACTAGTTCAGATCATTATTGTTTAGTTCATCAAAAAGTGTGATTTGTAGTTACCGATTGTAATTGCGGTTACTAAATAGTTCAGCCATTCTAACACCAATCTCACGTAGACCTTTCTCAGCCATTCAGTCTTTTCAATTTGATAGCTATCTTCCTTCATCGAAGCAAGTAGAAGGGACTAGACATCGTCCAAAGGAGGAAATTGTAACTATGCTTTTAAATATGTGATCAAAGATTATTCTCCCGCGTGTTCCCACAAGGCTATTCTTTCGCAACCAATACCTTTCTCCTCAGCGGTTGCACATCTTGATTCCCAGCCACACATTCATATCTTTCACTTCTTTTCATTATTATTACATGGATTAAACATGTAAAATATATATTGCAAGCAATCGATAGTTCATCTTTTTTTCTAGCAGTATTGTTTTCTGTAAGTTTGATTAATTCAAAACTCAAAAAATGGATCCCATCATTGTAATTAAGAGGAGCACGCAAGCAAAAGGAGGGAGAGGATATATTCCTTATCCTAGTATGTTGATCATGCGGAAACTTACTAAACTTACCTATGTAAGGGTTGAAGTATGACCGAGAGGAACACATCGCAGTAATAATCGATTTGAAAAGAATGACTCCACAAGTCCCAATACATCTTGTGCCACTTTCTCGTGATTAGAGGAAGTCCATTGTGTAATTTTTTTTTTCAGAATATCATAGATGGAATGGTTTATCCTTTAGACCAACTACAACATAGAAGGGACGTGGTGTTGAAGTCCACATACATCTTTTCAATCTAATGATCACTGTGTCCAATTTCCCAAATGTTGTTGGTCACATGTTTGTAGTTTGTTAATATCTACCATCAATTTGCCAGTAATATATCATGTTGTGGTTATTCGTCTGCCATTGTTGCGCCATTCATCATATCTGTTTGCATCGTATGGTAAATTCTATAAGAAGCCGAACATTTGTTGTGAAACTAGATCTTCTGACTGCTATCCACTCTCAGATACTGTAATAAGCTCACTGACTTCATGGTCAATGCTTTACTGTAAATTCTATTTGCTTATTTTTTTATCTTTTTCTCGCTACCACAATCCAATAGGAGTAGAGATTCTCCATCTCGGCCAATAGTGGTCTTGGAGGCTATTGTGTAGTACTCTCTTTGTCTATAAAAACATGCAATTTTTGTTTTTTGAGAAGTTAGACAATACCAATTTTAACTAAATTATATAAAAATATTAATACTCATGAAACAAAATAAGTATCTTAGATTAGTTATCAAAATATTTTATAATAAACTTACTTAGAGACATAAATACTAATATTGTTATTTACTATAAACTTGATCAAGTATGAACTTTTTTAACTGAAACGTCTCTGATAATTACATTCACTCGGAGACGGGAATGACCGAGGGAGACTTGAGTACTCCTAATCGACAATCGACAGGCAGAGCTGCAAGTCGCGTTCCGTTTTTTTTTTTTTTTTTTGAGAGAGAAAGTGTTCCGTTCAGTTCCGGGGGACTTCCATCCGGAATAAAAAACTAATAGCTGCCCATGCGGTGCCGAACAAAAGGGGGAAGAAACGCAGCTACATTGACGCCGGTGTGCTACTACAGCCTTTCTGGCGTCATCAAGTTCCTATCGTGTTCGCAGGTGCTCGGGTCGCGTCGCGGGAATGTATGCGCACCTGGATCAGTTCCCCATTAAGGTCGTGTTGATCGTCCGCCCAGCCCAAACCAAGGGGCTCGTGTTCAAGCGAAGGTGACCATTCCACGATGAAGGCATGACGTGGACCTTATACTCTCTGTACGTACCGTAAAGTCCGTCCGCAGCAACATTTTCGTTTACAAAGTATTGCGCACTCTACACGAGCACGTGTACTATAGTTGCTCTCGTGAGGTTTCTGCGAAACTGGCCAAGCAACTTGCAGTCGCAGCTCATCTTTCCGACACAACCTTTTGGAATTCGCCGTTTCATCGTCCTCTACAACACGTCGTAAAGAGTCGCCAGCAAGTCACTCTTTTTTTTTTTTACGTCTCTCGTCTAGGTACAGTCAGTATCTGCTCATAAGTAGCTCTTTTATGGACCGCTGCCCATGCATTGCCGCGCATGCATCGCTGATGATGGCGCATCCTCTCTGAGCTCCTCAACGTGCCAAGTTTCCAAGTTTCTCTGCAATCCATTGAGCCGTCTCACAGGTTCCCGTGCCGCCGTGCGCCATGCACCGCCGCGCCCTCCGCACCCCAGCGCTAGCAGCAGCAGTAGCGCTGCTCGCGTCAGCCGTTACGCTCACTCTTCTTCCCTCCGCCGCCGCGCAGCCGTGGCCGACGTGCAACTACACCACCGGCAACTACTCGGCCGGCAGCGCCTACGATGACAACATCCAGCAGCTCATCTACAACCTCCAGACGAACGCGCTCAGCACGCCCGCCCTCTTCGCGACGGGCTCCGCCAGCGAGGGTGCGGACGCCGTGTACGGGCTCATACTCTGCCGCGGCGACCTCAGCGCCACCGACTGCCTCGACTGCGGCTACGACGCCGGCAAGGAAGTTTACGGGGTCTGCAACGGCACCCGGGATGCCGCGCTCGTCTACAACCAGTGCTACGTCCGCCTCGCGCCCACGGACTTCCTCTCCTCCACCAACAACACCGGCATGGTGGGCCTCATCGGCTCCAGCGTCCCGGAGGGCCTCGACAACGTCACGGTCGCGGCCTACAACGCCGACGTGAACTGGCTGCTCAACGCCACCGTGCGGTACGCGGTGGACAGCGGCTCCGCCGCCCCGTCGTCTCCGAGGAAGTACTTCGCCACGGGGCAGATGGTGGGCGTCGACCCGCAGCTGCAGCTCCCGACGGGCATCTGGTCCATGGCGCAGTGCGCGGGGGACATATCGCCGGCGCAGTGCCGGAGCTGCCTGGACGACCTGATGGCGCAGTGGTGGGACCAGTTCGACCGCAGGCAGGTGGGCGCCAGGCTCGCCGGTTCCCGCGCAACCTGAGGATCGAAGGGGAAATCTTTTACACCGGCAGCACCCTGGTGAAGCTGCAGATGAACGGCGAGGTGGCCGCTCCAGCGCCAACGCCTTCCACGGATGTTGTACCGGGCACCACCGGAGGTGAGTGCTTAATAATTGCTTGTTCCCCCTCTAGATTACCTCGATTACTTAGTTAATTCTCACCGGACCCACACCGGACACTACGTTATAAAAAATTAAATCTGACAATAATTAGAAACATGTGATATTTAATTTGGTATATATACTCAACCCATCATCATTCATAGTCATAATAATCAGTGTATCTATTCTTATTATGTTATAAATCACCTCTGTCGTATTAAAAAATATATAAGTAATCCTAATTTTTACCTAAATTTGTATATACAAACCTAAAATATAACTCTTTATATCTTTTATAATTAAAGAAGTAAGTAATTTAGATACAAATTTAGAATTTATTTTAAATATCTTTCATAATGACAGATGTGGTTGCATTTCAAGGTGTTGCTATTTTTCATAGAGGCGTAGATAGATAATTTTTACTACAACTAAATATATCCAATGGCGGTTGTCTGCTATGATGATTTTAGTCTACAAATTAAATATCATATGCTTATGATTATTGTCAGTATTTCTAGAATGTACTTGTTTCCTAGAGTGCCTCATGACATTAGCATGGAGGCTCTATTGGGGCATATATTTAGTAATATTGAGATTGAACAACATCATCACAATTGTGAGCATGACAATAGGAAAGTGACACATGAATTGCTAGACAAACCTAGATTGAAATTTTATTTTTGGCAAAATTATAGGTAAAAAAATTAGTTGGCAAATTTAAAATATTTTGACTCTCTAAGATTCTTGGAATGATTATAATTTAAGACGGAGGGAGTACAAGTCAAAGAGAATATTAATTTGGGCTTCAACGGAGCCGTCAATTCATAAAAATTCACACAGCAATTTGAAACTTATGGTATTTCATTTGGTAGACTCAAATCATCGTAATCAACAGTAGCTATTTATCTACTATGTTTTAGAAATCACCCCTGCTATTATGATAGCCCATAAAGTAACCCTTAATGTCATATCTAAATTACCTATCTTTCCCATTATGAAAGAGAATTAAAATAACTACTTACAATATACAGGAGAGATATTGTTTTGATCCACACCCACTGCATGGGGGCTAGGTTGGGAGGCATGACCCCGCGTTGCCCGTCTGAGGCGACTCGAGGGAGGGGGCAACCGCCAACGCCGAAGGACCCTCATACTGCCACTTCGGCCATAGTCGCTGCCCCTCCGGCATGTACTAGCGGTGGGATGCGATTTTGCTACCCAAAAGGGTCGCTGCCGCAGCTTCGTCGCCCCCACTTGCCTGTACTGTCCCCATGCTTCCTTTCCTATGGCGGCGCTCTGAATAACAGATCTAGCGGCTGATGTGTGTTGGTATTTCTAAACACAAATAGTAAAATTTTACAAGCGCATATAATTAACGGTGTAAGCTTTCAACTAAAAGTATTTAGGACATCGTATTTCCACGGAGAACGAAGATACTTCTTCTAGCTAGTTTGTCCAAGGACAACACAAGGGTAAGTCCGGAAAGGATGTGAGCAATACGTTTGAGGAAATATGTAGGTGCATCAAAAGATCGATACTTTGTAAACTTGACTTACAATACAAAAGTGTGTTATCTTGAGCCATATATTGCACAACTATACTTATAATGAATCAAGTAAACATCGATATTTGTTAATCTACAAATTTAAAATATTCATATACTTCATGGTAAAAAATTTTACTTGAGGAAGTAGGTTTTTTGTGTTCTAAGTAATGTGTCATGATAAATTTGTAGTGCTTTACCTTTGCTAAAACTTTCTTCTCTTGGGACTTTTTCTATCTAAATTGAAAAAAAAAATCCTAATATTCATCTTGTAAGGGGTCAAATGCAAAGTATGTTGATCAACTATTGTGGAAACAACCAGTATTAGCTCCATTGTTTTGTATAGATTCACTTACACTTTTGGAGACAATTTGGAGCTCCATTGGACTAAGTTTCTCTTTTGGAAAACCACAGGTAAAAGTAATTCAGCAACAAGGCTTCTTGGAATCATATTACCAATAGTGTTTGTTGTTGTAGTAACTGCCTTAGCCCTCTGTGTTTGTAAAATGAGAAAATCAAAAGGAACAAAGCTACCGCACGAAAGTAAGTCCTATATACAACTTGGTAGGAAGCTATAAAAAAACTTCCATTATTTGGCACCACAATTGAAATGATGCAGATTTACCAGTTCATATTGTTGAGGACTTCGGAAGCTTGAAGTCGATGTTATTATCGTTGTCATCACTACAAGTTGCAACAAATAACTTTGATGAAAGCAATAAACTTGGTGAAGGGGGATTCAGTGTAGTTTATAAGGTATCATGACACCCTTTCATCCTAGCTCATGTGCAAATTTTAGAAACCTCTTATGTAAAGTTAATATGCATGATTACTGGACAACATACATCAGTAGGTATATACAAAGGATTGTCTGAATATGGCCATGAAGAATCAACTAAGAAGTCAAGTTTGTTAAAAAAATAATTGTACCCAATTATTGTGCATGTAATACACGAACCTTTTCATGCCTTTTGCATTTATATTGTGTCGTTTCATCAACTTAATGGAAGATAACAAATTTGGCAGGGAAATCTTTCTGGACTAGAAGTGGCTGTGAAGAGAATGTCAATGGGTTCAGGTCAGGGTCGAGAAGAACTAAAAAATGAGCTAGTTCTATAGCCAAACTTTATCACAAGAACCTCGTTCGCTTACATGATTTTTGCTTAGAAGAGGGAGAAAGATTGCTTGTCTATGAGTACATGCCCAACAAAAGCCTCGATACTATCCTTTTCGGTATTAGAAACAATCTTTATGAAAGAAATTATAATTTTTAGCATCTCTACTTGTGCTATAACATCAAAATTGTGATTGTTTGTTAGACCCCGAGGGAAAAATACAGCTAGATTGGAGGAAACGATTCAACATAATTAAAGGAGTTGGTAGAAGATTACAATATCTCCATGAGGAATCTGAAAAGAAGATAATCCATCATGACATGAAAGCGAGCAATGTTTTGTTGGATGCAAACATGAATCCTAAGATTGGAGACTTTGGCCTAGCTAGGCTCTTCGGGCAAGATCAGACTAGAGATGTCACAAAGCACATTGCCGGGACATTGTAATCAATCTTTATTATCTAGTAGCTGTTATTTAAGTTTCTCCTTGTAACACAACAATTCCTTCTAACTAAGCATTTTGCTCATTCTTCTCATTGCAGTGGCTACATGCCTCCTGAGTACGTTATGCATGGACAATTTTCCACAAAATCAGATGTGTTTAGTTTCGGGATCCTTGTTATAGAGATCATAACGGGGCGAAGAAACACAGGACATTACTTCTATGATGAGCAAAATGAAGATATGATAAGCCTTGTGAGTAATTGCCAACGAACACACTATCCTACATCTAGATAGATTATATTGTTTCTCACTATGAACTGATGAAACCGATGCTAGGTATGGAGGCATTGGACCGAGGAAACAATAGCAGAGATAATAGATGATTCTCTGGGGATAAATTACTCAGAGACCGAGGTGCTAAGATGTGTTAACATTGGCTTGTTGTGTCTTCGGCAGAGTCCTACGGACCGACCTACAATGTCTGATGTAATGGTAGTGCTGTGTGGTGATGACACTAGTGATCCACCGGTAGTTGCGAGACCCACATTTTTCTTGGATAGAGGGACGGGTTACTCCAATAATTCATGTACTATTACGCATTTGTCCGCGAGATAGAAGTGGCTTATGGATAGTTGCACATTGTTTACTTGTTTGCTTCTTAATGAAATAGTAGTTCAGATCATAGTTCAATTCATCACTTTCGGTGTCTGATGACCAATTGTAATTTTTTTTCCGACTAATGACCAATTGTAATTGTGGTTCCAGTACTGTTACAAAGAAGTTTGTCCATTCTAACACCAATCTCACACTGACACACAGCGTTTTCCCAGGTGCTCGTGGCGCGTCGCGAGAATGCAGCATGCGCCCCTTTGATCCGGTCCCCGTTGGCCATTGATGCCACCGCACGCCGTGTTTTGATCGTCCTCCCCCGCCCAACCAGTCAGGGGCTCGTGTTCAAGCCTTGAAGGTGGTGATTCCACGATGGCTAGACTTGCGCATTGAGGGTTGGGGATGCGGTGTGGACCTTAAACTCTGAACATACTAGTCTACTGCAAAGTCCGTCCGTAACCGTAACGACATTCGTTTACAAGAATTACTACGTGCTATACGAGCACGTGTATACAGACGATCGACTAGCAGTTGCTACGACGACTTGACTTCACTTTGTTTTGTGCGACCTGCAGCAGTCTCCGCGACCGAAGAAACCACCAGCCGCGCCGATGTCTTCTCTTCCGGCAAGCTGTACCCTTTTAAAATGAATGGTGTCCGCGATAGCAGCTAGCTTCAAGTGGATGCATGCTGACCCCGGCCGTAGTAGCGTGCAGCTCTTCTGGTCACTAGAGACTGGACCAAATTATCAGTACTCTACTACCAAGTTGAAACACGTGCAGCTGCTCTGGTCAGGTTTCTGCGAAACTGGCCAGCTCCGCTTTCAGTCAGGCGTCAGCTTCTGCCTTTTGGAATTCGTTTCCATTTCATCATCGTCGCCAGAGTCGCCGCCAGCAAGTCGCTGTTTTATGGAGGGAGACCCACCCAGCTACCCCTACCTGCTATCATATAATACCGGGTACCGCTGCCATTGCCACGCAGGCATCGCTGATGATGGTGCATCCTCTCTGTCTCTGAGCTCCTCTCCTCTCCGTGCCAAGTTTCTCTGCATCCATCGATCCAGCTCACCGATCCTCCCTCCATCTGCGCCATGCACGGCCGCGTCCTGCTAGCGGCGGCGCTGCTGGCGTCGGCCGTCACGCTCACGCTTCTCCCCACCGCCGCCGCGCAGCCGTGGGTGGGCCCGTGGCCGACGTGCGACGACACCACGGGCAACTACTCGGCCGGCAGCGCGTACGCCGACAACATCAAGCAGCAGCCGTCGCTGATCATGCCGGTGGAGCGGCAGATGGCGACGTCGCCGGTGTCCGCGAGGTAGTGGAGCTTGCCGGCGAGCGGGGCGTGGGTGGCCAGCGTCGCCGCGAGTGAGGACCGGAGGGACCGGAGCATGGCGTCGAAGGGCGGCAGATGGTCGCCCTCGAAGAGCAGGAGGTGCTGCAGCAGCGAAATCACGACCCACTGCGCCTCCATGGCGTTGAGCTTGATGACCGGCTCGGGCGGCAGCGCGCCATCCGGCGCGGCGACGTAGGCAACGTCGGTGATTGTCACAACCGGAGCTGCCATAGGTTCTGGGCGGTGCATGCCTGCTTGCCTAAGCAAGAACTGTGCCGGATTAGAGCTTAGCGTGTTCGTGGTGTTTGCTTTGCCCTCGAGACTAGATTTTGTGGAATAAGTAGAACCCTTAGCTCAGCTGATACGAGAAGGCCATCACTGACAGTTGACAGCTAGCATCACGTTGCGTTCGTCGCACGGTGGCGACTGGGATCGTGTTCAGTGTTCCACAATAGTTTTCCCCCAATCACGCTAGAATATATTAGTCTCCACGAGCACCAAAATATTCTTTTACCAATGGATGAATGCCACCGCCACCTCCGTGACAGCAGTCATCTGCTCCAAGTGAATCTGAAAAGAAGGGGTATGGTGCTCGATACAAGATGTGTTGTTTACAACCAGCTTTGATGAGGATGGCGCTCATCTTTTTTTTTTTCAAGTCCAAAACTGTGGCTAAAGTCTGGGAACTCCTACCTCTAAACCGAGAAAGAGAGCTACTGGTTTCGAAGCCTTTGGCCAGGGAGGTGACCGAGTCGCTCATGGTTATGAAGGAGGAGCACAAAACGCTATGCTCTATCGCTCTGTGGTCATGCTGATCTGAGCGCAACAGGATTAGGGAAGGCGAGCAGAGGCCGGCGCGACCCTGTATGGCTGGCACACAGTATTCCGGAATGGCGGTGATGGGAGAAACCAGAGGGTGACACTGGCAAGGTGAACTACCTGCGACGCCGTTTATAATCCAAGGACGAGCAACAGCGGGCGGATGGGGATGCATTCTCCGGGAATCGACAGGGGACGTGGTCACGTGGTCATGGCCCTTCGGGGGAGAATGGAGGCGCTGCTGATTACTTGCATTGAGGGCACGCAAGGTGGCTGCCTCCGCGCGCGTGCTCTTTTTGTGAACAATGGAGTTTCAGATGCTGTGCTTATGAACACGACATCAGCTTCAGTTCAGCAGCAGCAGCTTCATCCATCTCTGAGAGAGCGCGACGTCTGTACACAATTTCGATATCTTTCAGAGTTTCATCTCCCCACGAATGGCATCCACACCCTTTCCACTTGAGCGGTTCGCCACAGCAACTTGTTGCATCCTTTGTCAATCTGATGTTTGATCACTAATTTTTTTCTCCATTTTCCCCAGAACCAATCAAAAGCATCCTAGCTGACGGGGATCCAGCCTTGCGAAGCTTCATCAGGAGAACGAAATTATGTACATCCTGGAAACGTAGGCTCTGGTTGCTGTGGTGGAATTCTCGATATTTTTCGTTTTCTGTCAAGCCGCAAGTGACGGGCCGGCGGCTGCGGCTGTGGCCGAAGTGGGCTGGACGGGACGGGGACGGGGAAGTGGGTTGGGCTGGTACACTGGCCGTTTTTTCCAGCCCAATTGTCAGCCCTTTGTCTCTGCTGCTGCCCTGTGCCTTTTCACATCACACTCCTGGGCCACCTGCACTCGTACCTCTCCGTACCTAGAAACCGTCAAAATTAACGTCGCTCTCGTCGTAGCAGTAATCCGGGGAACGGCTTGAAGAGGTCGAGCGATCTCTCCTCCTTCCTTCCTAAAAAAGAAGGTTCCAGTATCCCAACGTTGCACGTGTTTAATTTAGACCTTTTAATTTAAGCGCGTGACATCGATCTCGATCCTGCCGACTGAGCACATGCGTCATGTAGTACGTGTGAACCCGCCCTGTGGGCACTTCCATCTGATTCTGATCAACCTTCCCATCCAGCACGACGATCGATCGATCTTGACCGTAGTCCAAGGGAGCTAGGACGCCATCATCCATGCGTATCTATCGCATGAAAGAAAGCGTGGTGTGGCAGGATTATCGGCTTTATTATTACTATTTACGGCATTATTACTATTACCGGGCGCTGATCAGATCGTTTCACACCGTCCCGGCCAGCGAGCACCGTTCACATCTCCGTGCAATGGTCGCTGCACACGGTCACACCACACGCAACTAACAACAGCTCAGCGAGCACCGAGGCAGGCAGGCGACGGCTGACCGGACGGAGAAACGGTCGCCTGGCTGACCCACCGGAAATGGCGCCGACGCCAGGGTTGCCTTGCGTTCGATCGGCCGGGATGATGAGGTTTAGTTGAAGTGGTTTCCACAGCATAGATGCTTACAAAACCCCCATTGCAGAAAGCAGATGCTTACAAAACATTTAGTCGAAGTAGTTTCCACAGCTAAAGTGACAAGGCATAATTTCAAGGGTGGACTGTTCACAGTTCAGTTCAGTTCAGCTCAGCTCAATGTCAATGGTTCAGAAGGAAAAGATGCACAAAACTAACATGTTTTTTATCCAAGAGGTGACAGCCTTACTGTAGTAAGCACTAAGCAGAAAACACACAATGCACAACATCAATTTCAGTTTGCTGCTACAAAAAGATGACAGAGTTGAAATAGGTCTTCCAAACAAATTCAGTTGTGCCACCAACCCTAGCCAGATTGAACAAGGAACTACATCTGTCCACACTGAGGCGCTGAGGGGGCACTCGAAGAAAGGATGGTAACAGTCTTCAGAAGCAGCATCACATTGGCGACAACCATCATCCTTGAGGATATGCTTGTGTACAAGTTGCTTGCTTAGAAGGTTGGTTGGTTCACCGATGCTTGTACTCCAGATCATATGGCCATTTACAACCAATTCATTTGCCCGAGGACAGCAGCAAATGCTATGAAGGGAGCTTAGCTCTGAATGACCACATGAGTTAAGCACGGGTGTATGCATACCTGCAAATAAAACCGATTTTGGATGACATCAGAAATTAGCTTTCAAATATGCAAACACAGAAAGCAAAAGTACTCATTGGTTGCTTTTCATTTTTGGGGATTATAAAGAAATATGTTAGAAAGACTGACTGTGGATGGGGATAAATAAATGCAACAAGAAAAGATCCACGCATTAACCGCAGAAAACCACTGTAAAACCATCACTAGAAACTACAATAACTCGGACCTCATCGATGTTTGTCAAGTGGCGCACAACGCCTTAAGTCCCGTCATCCATGCGATGCATTCATACAGATCAGTAATAACAAGTTTGATACCTATGTTGGACTGGACAAAGTTCAACAGACAATATCACTACAGAACAAGAAGGAAAATCCAGTAGAAGTGCGACACTAGAAGCCTCTGCAGCAGCATCACATAGCTCCACTGCCCTGAATCAGCAGCATGGCACAGAAGGAACCACTGACCAGTATCAAATCTAGTCCCGCAACTGAAAGGATGAAGTTAGAATTTGGAAAATCACCACTAAAGATGCAGCAAAAATAGGCACTTTTCAAAGTTACAGTGCCAATGCATGGTTTGAACTTCTGAAAGCATGGATGGCAAAGTTTAACTGAATCGCACAAATGTAGTACTTGCGGCACTTTTTGCTGAGAGAGGAAAAGTGAAAAGCAAAGAAATGGTTGCAGTAAGAATTATGATCATTTGCAAGTTACAAAAAAAATGACAAAAGTTTGAACTGACATAGTTCCAACAAATTGACTTCTGCAGGACTGCAGCCAACCCTAGCTACGTTGAACTAAGAACAAAGTCCTGGGCCCTGGCACATGCAATAGAAGAACCGGCTGAAGGTTTATCACTCATCTTAAGCCTATCTCATGGGCCATTTTTTCACGGAAAATATGTTCAGAAGTCCAAATGTAGGCCAACAATGCTTGCATACTAATCACTCGTTCACACAACCAATGCCCAAATATACAGGTCTGTGAAATGCAAGAAGCAATACTTACAATAAAAAGTATAACACTCCATATCCTTAAATCCTCCTTGGTGACATAGATGGTGGGAAACCACAATATGGATAGCTGACAGATGACAAACTTGTCCTACCGACCCTCTCAATATTAAAAGACTTCACCTCAAGTGAGAAAAATGTTGAATATGCTGTATCCTCTTCATCCAGAATGCATTGTATGGAAATGTATCCTTCATGTGGACCACCAATACTGCATTCACTATCACCAGTACAATGGGCAGGCAAGGGGATGGTACTCTTAATATGCCACTCATGGGACTTCTCACTGCCATTCTGCGGAAATGTATAATAATCCACAGATGTGCCGCCATAACTCAGAAGACTAAACATTGCAAACTTGCTTCCCCCTGACTCCACAACGGCGATTTCCCGTTCACCGTGGCCAGGCGGGAGGTCAACAGTGCAAAACTGCATACTATTCATGTCGAGCTTGATCACCGTGCTCATGGCGCATAATTTCCAATAGAAGCAGTCATACGCACATTGGCCTGAAATAATGATATCAACTTGGTCCAGGCCTAGATCGCCCCATTCGATAGACGTGCTGACACTCCAGCAGCTAGAGCCTGAAGAGAAGATAAATACCCCCAGCCTTGAATCGGATTGTATCCAGGTGATCACACGGAATGATGTATCCTCCTCTACGCCTCCTGAAGGGATAAAAGAGGCCCCCGCATGGAAAAGACCCTTGTCGAGCCCGATGGAAGCGAGTAGGTCATGGGTTATGGGAGGCAGAAGCAGGTATCGTCGGGACAACGGGTCGCACACCGCGAGGTCCCACACGAGGCCTTCCCCCCTAGGGCACTCGACGAGGACGCGGCCGTCGTGGACATCCAGCGGATTCCAGGTGTCCCCCCGTTTGGAGGTGCGAGGGAGGAAGTCGAAGGAAAACGCGACAGCACGGGCGACAGCAGTGAAGGAGTGGGGCGCCTCCACAGGTTGGAAGCCAGAGCAACTGACTAGGCCAAGGAGCAGGGGCGGGTGAGCGGAGCGGTACCGGCGGAGGAAGGAGGGGTCAGCGATGAGGCGGCGGAAGGAGACGCACGCGGCGGAGGCGCGGGCGAGGTCCGCAGGGGAGGCGACGCGCAGGAAGATCTCCTCGAGGAGCTCGCTGATGAGTGCCGGCGGCGGCCGCTCCGGATCCACGGTGCCGAGGCTGGGGAGGACCGGGTGAGCACGCGACGCCATGGCCGACCCCGCCGGCGGCGGAAGGGGATCGAGGATGTGGAAGATGGACGTCGGATTTGGGATTTTGGGGACTGGGCGGAGGTGAAGAATGGCGACTACTGATTTTTTTTTCTTTTTCTTTTTTTTTTTTTTTGATAAGGCGACTACTGATTAAGATGACAGACGCTGGTTTGTCGGGCCGTTTCCTCCGGCCCAATCAGGCCTGCTTGTCCTCTGCAAGCTGGCTTTTGCCTTCTCGCTTCTCGGCAGACGCTCCAGGAACAGGACCAACTTGGAGCAAAGGAAGAGAGGAAGGTTCCACGGAAGCGCTGCTCGATCTTGCAGTCGTACCGCTCCGTACCGAGAAACCGTCAAATTAACGTCGCCCTCCAATCCACGGGTGGAAGAGATCAAGCGATCTCTCCTGCCTCCTTCTAAAAAAAGAAGGTTCCAGTATCCGAACGCGCACGTGTTTAATTTAAGCGCGTTCCATACATCGATCTCCTGCCGACTATGCGTGATGCGTCATGTTGGTAGTATGAACCCACCAGCCACCAGGTAGGCACTTGCATCTGATCAACCTTCGCCACATTGCATGATGCGTATTTTTCATCCCGTCCCAATCCCATCCAGCACGAAGACCGATCGATCTTGACCGGAGTCCAAGGGGAGGGCACCATCCATGCGTATCGCACGAAAGAAAAGCGTGGTGGCCGGCTTTATTACTTACTATTTACGGCATTACTATTACCGGTCGCTGATCGTTTCGTTTCACACCGTCCCGGCCCAGCGCGCGAGCACCTACCATTCACATCTCCATGCAACGGTCACACCACACGCAACTACTAGCTAACAACAGCTCAGCGAGCACCGAGGCAAAGCAGGCGACGGCTGGCCGGACGGGGAAACGGTCGCCTGGCTGACCCGACCGGAATGGCGCCGACGACGTCGTGGGTTGGGTTGCGTCCGATCGGGATGATGAGGTGCGCGCGCGCGTCATCGTCGCCCGCCGTCGACCGTGTGTGAGCCGCGTCGCCGATGGGCCGCCGTGGCTACGCGAGCCCGGCTGCCCGCGCACGCCCGGCGGCTGAGACTGCCTTGAATTGCCAGCGGTGCCGTCCGCTGAGAAGTTTCTTCCTGGCCGGGGCCACGCGGTCACTTTCACGTGAATGGCCCTGGATTTATTAAAACATATTTCAACATCTTACAATTTATTAAAACATATTTTTTTGCTAATAATTTATTAAAACATATGACTATAATTATACTATAACACTATCTCCATCCCAAAAAGATGTTGCTCTAGCTTTATCACAGATCAAAATATTCTAATGGCACGTCAGTCAGGGGTACAAAACGTAACAATCATACATACGTCTTGGTGGGGCATGCTATTTCTGTACCCGTGCTAACGCTACAGTTTTATTTAGGAGAACACATGAAAAAATATCAAATGTTGCATATTTCAACTTTTCCATAATTATATTTGAGCATTTATACATTCTTCTCTCCTCACTCGCCCGGTGCACTGTATAGGCTGATTTAACAGAGAAAAACCCATTGTTATCATAGTGTCATGTTTGTACTCATGTGGAGTCATTAGAACAAAATCAGAATATATGGCCACGAAACAAAAAGCAGAACAAACCAAGGAGGACTTGCTCATCATTCTAAAAAAAAGGACCTGCTAATTCTTAAAAAAAAAGGAGCTGCTCCAAATTAAGAGCACTCAAATTACAAAGTTGCTGGAGATGCAGTTCATACATACCTCATGGTCCTCCCATTTGGTGCGCTTCATGTTCAATTTCTCGAGCAGAGATCCAAAATTAATTGCTGGAGATGCCAGATATATTTTTTCTGTTTTATTGAAACTTGAACAGACATGTATGTTTCAAACTAAAAGTAAAAAAATTAGGATGAACTTAACACCTTAACAGCAAGGCAGAATGCTTGGCAACTTCTTCTGGGGGGCAGTCCCACTCGAACTCCGGCACCCGTGCCGCCGCCCAATAATGGACTCCTCCACTCCTGCCTGTGCTAACGTCACGATAACATTCCGTACATTAACATCAAAGCAATCAAAAGACGATAATATATGTTTTCATAGTTTAGAGCAAAAACAAAACATATAAGATTCATCCTTGTTCCTGGGCAGAGCCCTTTTTAGAATTTTATTAGAAAAAAAATCTCTCTAATATACCTATTTTACCATCGCTGATAACATCAGCTTTTTTCTTCCTACATTATTGTTACCTAAGCTTTTTCCTTGGTAGAAGCAACCAATAACACTCAATTGGAGTGAGGTAGATAGAAAATACAGACTGAGAAAAAATATTTTACTTGAGCAATGAAGAGAGGGAGATGAGCATGCCTATATGTTTGACTGACAATCTTCCACTTCTCTATAGTCTATACGCATTCATTCCAACATATGGGAACAGAAAAGTCTCGGAGATAAATGACAATGTTGCAAAGGCATGCCTGGTGTATTAGTATAAGTCCATACTGCAGCAAAAACATGTCAGCAAAGATCACCAATGTGTCACCCGACTCAAACTTCGTAATTGTCAGGCTCGTCTTTCTTTATTCTTGGTTATGTGCAGGAAAAACTTTTATTCTTGGTTATGTGCAGGAGAAACTGATAAATTCTAATAATGAATAAAATAGTGGCACTATAACGCTACAACATCAATGGCATGAAATTTGACCTGGATCAAATATGATCTTCAAAAGCAGGTAAATGGAGAAAAGGTCCTCGCTGAACACCAGCACACGCGTGAATCATTCCAGCTTGACGCGACCGCTCCAGTTTCCAGCCCCTGCAAAGCCACATGCATCAAACAAGCCACGATTGCCCTCAATTCCCAACGGACAATATTGTGGTTCGCCTCGAGGTTGCCGACAAGGATTCAGACGCAGGCGGGTCACCCAGTGCCATCGCCGCCGCAGCATGTTCGCACGCCACAAGTCACCATGCCGGTCACCACTGCCGCCGTCATGCGAACGGGCGCCACACCGGCGCCCCGTGGCCAGGCGCCACAGCCGCCCCACGCGCACCAAAAACCGCGGACGGATGCCTCCCGGCCGCGCGGCCTTGCCTAGCAAGGGTGCGCCTCACCGGCCATGCCGCGTCGCCGCCGTGCGGCACCTCTGCCGCGGCCTCGCCCGCTTGCCCAGCGGCGGCCCGTGCGGCCTCCCCACGGCCCTCGTTTGCCGGGCCTCGCGATGGCTGGCTCTCGTCGGCTGAAGGCCCCACGATGGCTGGGCGGGGCGGCCCCGATGGCTTGGCGGCGGCACAGAACCCTAGCGGCGGACGTCGGAATCGTGCGTCGCGGAGGAAGAGGGGCCGACGATGTTTGATTTGTTTGTTTTCTTTAAAAACAAAAGAAAGTTACTACTTGCATCAAGAGAAATCGAACCGTGGTCTGTACATCTCGCGACGACGGGTGCACGCGTGAGGTCTGGGTGAGGGAGAGCGGGAAGGCGGACTATACTTTTAATGTTAGCCGTTAGCCGTTGTATTCGTAGCTGTATTCGTAGTAGGCACGTCGTGAGTCATTGACTTTAAAGAAGAGAATTAGTTTGGAGAAGTTTTTAATTATAGTAGAGATATAACAAAATTAATATAGATTTACCATGATTGATCATTTTCATAAAAAAAACCCACGATTGATCAACTCCAGATATTTAGGCACGACATGATGGCATCGAAGAAAAAAGTTAACGTGGGACACAAAAGAGGGCCATGGATAATTGGATAGGCATGATGATGACGATGGCGCCTGGAGCTTATCATAACCACACGAACGAGCGAAGGCCATGATGCCTTCCAGATTCCATCCTCAATGCTCCGAATATATGTTGGCGATCGGATCTGTCAATTATATGTGACACTGCATCTCATCTGATATATCAGCCTGATCGACATGTCTCAAATCTGTGGCTGCCACAAAAGCGAACCACACCAGGGGCGATCGGCACGGATGACGCACGGGCGACCTCGCCGCCGGCCGCCGGCTGCCGCAGCTAGCCGCAAAAAGATGGGGTCGGTTGCATCTGGACTTAAGGTAACTGGTGAGATTTTGTGGTTAATGATAATGGTGTAATTGTAATGTGTGGTTTTAGGAGGGGAACAAGTTTGGATGTGTTATGAAAAGGATGTTTTCCCTCGCCTGAACTGATCGTAAAAATACTACTTATGTTGATATAATGGCACTCAAATGAAAATATTTTATACTAAAGTAAATGAAGCCCAACAAATAATTTGCGAAAGGGTATGTGGCCGGGTGAGTATTGTACTGTGTAATTCTAAATTCTAAAAAAACAATGACAATTAACTTAGATAATGCTTATTTCAGCAAAGCTTAATTAATATGTCAACATCTATAATTGTCCGCCTGGTTTTTGCCGTAGGAATTGGATTAATTGGGTATGTTTTTTTTTATGAAACTGGAGGGCCGTGGCCCCTGTAGGAATTAGATTAAAAAGAAATGGTACAAAGTCCAGGGTTCAGACAATTAACTAGAAACATAGACGCGGCTTTGCCGCGTCTTCAATGGAGCTGGACAGGGGGAAGCTCAGGATTCAAGATGGATGACAAGCCCAAAATAATATTCTTTGTCTTGGACAAGCAGATTCGTTACATACTATTATGAATTGATAAATTTAGGTAAGCAGCAATAGTTATTCTTGGGTTTCACACAAGGGAGAAGAACAAGCACCTTATGACTAATAATCTTTCCTCTCCTTGGATGTGTCTTCCAAATAATCTGATAACAAATCCGAAAAGTATCTAACAAGCAATGCTCCCTTTTTGGTAATGTTTTTTGAGAGGCCATGCTTCAACAAGCAATATGAAATAAAATGATAATATAAGATAAAACTTTTTTAGTCAAAGAGTTAGGACCTTGCATAGTCAGTACCACTTCACTTTTAGTAATGAAGTCTGCGGACAGTTTCAATATAGAATGTACAGAACAATTAGAAAAAGCAAGTGATAGTTTCGCAAAAAAAGCAAGTGATAACAATCATTAGCATGCATGAATAAGAAAGACTATTCATGAACAAAGCTATATCCACACTGATTTATATTTGAGATATTTTGGCAATGAAGTTTGTAGACAGCTTCAAGATAGGATCTCAATTCGCATTATGTGGTTCATGTTTTTTGATTGCTTAGGAATCTGCATTTTTTGAAAATATATTGCAATAAGATAGTTTAGTACCTACGATGGCATGTGTAATTTTAGGAAGTATAAGTAACATAACAGGGGAGGCGATGTGGGTTCATACAGTAATCATTGGCTAGCGTTACAGAGATGTGCTTACTTGCACAGCCTGTGTTTCTATACTTCCATTGTGTGGGCTTGACCCTTGTTCCTAAGCAGCATCGTCATAGATGCGACATGGCTTGATGAAACGGGTAATTATCCTCAGTTCCTCACTGCACTTGTGTCCTTCACTGAGCTAAATGGCAATGAGCGTGGCGAACTTGGTGTTGTCGTAGACGCCCGTGCCATCGGCTGAGCGCAGCGTGAGCGCATTGTAGAAGCAAGCGGAGGCAGAGGTAAAGGCAATAAACACATGGTATCTAAATCGTAGCGTGGTAAAAGTGTATTTCTTCAAACACCCTGGGGGCATGCCTCGTTGATGCATCCTGCAGTATTGTAAGCACCGATGATGAATTGAAGGGGTTGTTGGAGAGCGAAGACAACAAGTAGAGCTGGATCCGGTGTCAAAGCCATGCCTTCCGTCATTGCAGCTTTTGCTGCAGTGGAGCAGCCTCCAACGGCATCACCGTTGTCGTGGAAGGCATATGCGTTGCTGCGTTTTAGCTAGTGCTGCCCGCGGGGGTGGGGTGTGGTGGGTGGGTGGGGGGTGGCGGGTGGCGGGGCGCGGCGGCGTGGGGTCAGTGCGGTCCATTATGTGCGGGAGAGGAGGGTGGCACTTGGGCATAGTCTGAGCAGCCGGCGCGCATGATGACGAAAGGCCGCGCTCGGGAGGACGGGGCAGAGGATCTAGAAACGGCAGTTGCATTGCCCTGCTTTAAGTCGTCCGATAAAAATCAGAGGGTGGAAAATATGAGACACGTGGCATGATAAGAGGCCATATATCATGGGGCAACTTTCGTACTATTAAAAGATTGGGTACGTTGTTAGAAGTTTTGGAACTCGATCTGTCATATATAGTTAATCCTTCAACTAGAGCATGGTTCCACTACTAGGATCGGTCACAACAGGTTCCCATCTACTGCAACTTGCATTGGTCACAAACTTGCTTGTACAGTAGTGGCACTGTAACAGCCAGCGAAGCAAGCTGGACGTACGGGGATTGGGGGAAACAACGAACAAGTTGGATGAACGCTGGGCTGACGGTAGAATTAATGAGATGTGTGGGCGCACGTCATTGCCCTTTGCCGCGTCGTCGTCCACGATGCCTATATCTATATATGCTAGCTAGTACCTCGGTGAAAATTGACGATATATGCTAGCCAGAGTGTCGTTGTCGAGTGTACGTCAACTGTCACGAATATCTATCTGCTTTTGCTATCACAGTCTTCACTCCTCACTATATATATTCGCTAAATCAGCTAGAAATTTTGAGACGACTACACTGCAGCTGGCTGCCTAATAACCTGAAGCTGAAAGTTAATTATATATGTTTCAGTCGTGCTTCGTGGTATAGGAACTTTGTTTTTGTTTATATATATATATATATTGGCTCAACATCAACTGCTTGTCTGCTTCCACCTATGTACATGTTCCGTTTGTCGTTTTCTTTATTTACAATTTACAATGGTGGACGAAGCAAAGAGCAAAAATGAGGTGGTAAATAATTAAGTCAACAACTAATCATATATTGTCACCCTCCGTTTATATAAACACAAAACTAATGCTGATATTCTAGTTTGCCCAGATAAGCAAAACCAAATTTTCTCCACGAATTCGGTCCCACGTGCAATAGCCTCTCAACGAGCTCAACAGTCACATGTGGTCTCTTTTAGACCGCAATACGTTGTTTCTAGCGTTAGTTTAATTTGTCTATTTTTTAGATGAGAAGACAAAGGTAACTACTACCTCTCGGAGCTACCGGCTGCTGTGAGCCTAGCTATATAACATGGAGGAACGTGGAGATTTGATTGCAGTGTATATATAACTATAAATCCAGCCACTGCTGTTTTATTACAGTACTGGAAAATGAAATGGCACCAAAAGGGAGATGTGGGAGTAGGATGGACGAGCAACACAGCTGGATGATGGCAATCATACTATAATACCCACACGAGCTAGGCTATGATTCGGTCTCATTCATGATCATTTCAGAGACCGACCACATCGATTGATCCGATGAATGTGCACGCATGGCGAGGGAAGTTCCAGTGGATAGAGATGAATATGTGGAGCATACAAATCATATTTTCTCCGTTTTAAATTATAGGACGATTTGACTTTTTTTTCGTTTCATTTCTTTTGGTATGTTTTAGATACTAGATGCATAGCAAAGAGATAAATCGAAAAAGTCAAAACGACTTATATTTTGAAACAGAAAATATGTTGCATGCTAAAATTCAAACGTTTTAGGCAACTGTACTGATTTCATTCACTTTTGTGGTTTTGTTCAAGGGTAGTACACGTTTTGAATAAACCTAGTTAGCCGTGCTCTGAACCCATTCACATTTTTCATTGAAAATTACTCTAGGAGACAATTTGAAAGTCGCATTCTTCTAAGAGTAGTAGTGGCATGCTACTGTAGTGTGTCTAACGTGCTGGTAAAACGTGGTCGCGGGATTATAATTGAATAAGTTGCGCGCTAAAGCCGTACAAAGGAAAAAAGAAAGAAGGAAAAATCCGCGCACACGTACGGCGATCTCATCTTTCTGCGAGCCACCGTCCCACGATGAGAATCTGTGAGCGCACGTACGCATGCTGCTTGGGATCTGCAGTCGATCAAGCGAATCTTCAATTTTTTTGTGCCACCCCGTGGACGAATCTGCGCATTCTACATTTCGTCCTTTCCCTGGGGCAGACGGGGAGCGGGGCCACTTGGGAAGTTTCCTAGTTTTATTGGCCGCTTTCTGATGATCTGATCGAGATAGTAGCGTTTGTCCTTTTATTTGAGTGTAGTGGCCGGTTCTTCATTGTTTCCTTGTTTCAAGTGTCAAGGGATCTGCATCTGCATGTGTAGCCGGCAGCGCTGCATTAGTTTATCTGTTGCATGAAAAACAGCACATGTTTTCCGTGGGCAGAGCTAGGCACCAACCACCTCAATGCATGGTCACCACGTACGCAATTGTATGATTGATTGATAGATGATAGATAAAGGATAAAGGATGAGCAATGGTGGCTTCCGATCGAGAGTCATCAGTGGTTTGCATTCATTGTGCCCCAGGCACTACTTATTTCTCAGGTCCGGCGATCATTTGAGCTACCTTTTTCTTTCTTTCTTTCTTTTTTCCTTTTTATTTTGAAAAAAATGGGACTAACCTAAGATAAATATTTCCTAAACAAGCTTTAGATAAGTATATAAGCATAGCTTGCCTAGAGAACACAATGGACGAAGTACCTAGCTACTTCAAGGAAAATTTGGTTTCTCTCAAGTCATGTTGTGTCTAGAGCCTAAAACTGCATCAATGCCTACCTCAAATAAATAAATTAACTCCAGTATAGTTGATATGCTACTTCGTAGTCTATTTTAGAAGTACGAGACGACAAGGTTGCTGCACCCCTTTACAACCTTGAAACTGCAGGATATTTTACCATCTCAATTATTTTCAGCTTGATGCACAAACCAATCCAAAAGGTCAATTTGATCCTTAGGTTGGCGGGGGCACAGTAGGTGCTACTCCAGTAATCCAATGTTTTGTAGACCCAGAGGCGGAGCCAGGATTTTGGGTGACTGATATCAGCAAAAAAAATTTCAACTGACGACAATGACTTTGGGCTGCTGTCAATGGATCCAATATAGAGGAGTATACATGGGCCGGACCGAATGCCACTGCTGTCACCTGACAGCAGTACTTCTATACTGGCTCCGTCCCTGTGTAGACCAATGAGGTCTTGTAAACCCTCCAGCATATACATTTTACTTTGCGGGCCAGCAACATAAACCACCATTGTTGTGACAGCACTAGCGAAAAGCCATGCGCATGCAGGTCACTTTCAGATCGAGTTGGCAAAATGATTCGCATGTTTACGCACATTCCGTTTCTAAAAACATGTTTACGCACATTGTCGCGTAGTAAGAAGTATTACCAATTTAACAAATAATAAAGCACCCAGAAAGCAAATAAAGAGGAGCACTTGAGGTGATTTTTCCCCCTCTCCTTTTTCCTTTTTGGTAGTACGGTGATGAGCCAGCCACTTGAGGTGAGGTGAGATAAGCGCCTCTCGTTCGCACTCGCGCGCGCATCGTCGAATCGGGCCTGGTCCCTGCCGCGACGTCGGCGAGTGGCGCCTCAGAATGGTCAGATCCAACCAAGTTCGGGTACACGGTGCACCCAGCGGACTGCATGCGGGGAAGAAGTGCGCATCAGCGCATGGGGTTCCGCCATGGAGTTTGCATGAGGCCGCGGATACGTGGCGACCACCCAGACTGGCGTGGCTGGCCCAAGCGAGCTCTTCTAGAACTTAGAAGGCCGCTTCTTAGCATGTTCAGACTTCACGTTCAGGGCAGGGCGTGGCAGCCTGGCATCTATCGCACACCCTCCATTCTCCAAATTCCCCTTTTCTTGCTCCAAGAGGATGATGTGTGCACTGTGTTGGTGGCACAGTCAGAGGCCGGGTCTTACTTGGTCATTTGGCTGTCAACTGAATCTATTATGCTGATGGGACCGTGTCAAAAGTATCTCATCATCTGATTCGTATATATCTAAGGGGTTACGTACTATTCCAGCAAGCCACAACAGCAGTAGTTATCTGATAATCTTGTTCTCAAGATTGAATTGGCTCCGTGCGCATTGTATACTAAGCTATCTAAGCTAGTGGGATGTAATAAAGTAATTAACAAATCCACGCGCAAACATTGAGTCTTTACAAGGGAAAACATTGAGTCTAGAGATCAAATTAAAAAAGCCGCTGGAGTTTTTTTTTCCCCCACCAAAATTGCTTTGATATTGGGCTCAAACTCCATTTTTATTACTAGTGCCTGTTAAAACCAGACTGTATATCATTATTGTCGATGTTTATAGACCAACAATGATGAATTTTATTTAGCTATGATAACCCCCTTTTTTTTTCAAACTAGTATGTCACTATTGTTTTTGAAGCAACCGGTTGTGATCTAGTTGCTGGTGGTCGTTGTGTCATGTATAGTAGTAGGGAGCGAGATGGACCTTTCGTGCTGCTAGGTGTTTGATAATCGCCTTGGCGCAATTGAACATAGGTGAGCGAAAGTCTCAGGAGCATGCTAAGTTCATAGTTTTTAGCGCCACTGTTTCTACTTTCATCGCCTTAGCCTTTGGAGGTAGTGTTTTCATCTTTGACGTGTCCTTTTCTTTCTCATATCTTATTTGGATGTATATGATATGAATATGAGTGTAGTCAAATAAGATAAGATCTCAATATGCGTTGGTTTATACACATATGATAGTGTAAAACTCGCTATTAAACAAAACACTTAGAAAAACGGCTAGATGAGATTTACAACAAGTGATGGAAATTAAGAATTCTACTAGGGACATTGGTAACGTAATTGGTGTCTAAAAGAAAGGATTTTTAGAAATAATTGGTAAGGTGACTATTTTTAAGAAAAAAGTATCTTTTCGATGATATTAATTACTTAACACAAATATTATATATATCTTAATATATAATTGATAACAGTTATTTTTCGAAAAATGAGAACGACAATTATTTAGGGACGGAGGGAGTATAACATTTCCTGCACGGAGCTATCGTCTTTCCCCGTCCCAAAACAAATAACGTTTTTTATTTTTAGACATCTTATTTGATCATTCGTCTAATTCAGAATTTTATAAATATATAATATCTTATTTGATTATTAAAATACTCTAATAATAATTTATTTATTTTTAAATTTATATAGAGAAATAAATAAGACAAATAAGCAAACACGATTTCACGATATGTATAAATAAAATTTAAAAAACGTCACTTACGGGTGAAGTATCAACTGACAGAGTGGCGGGCCCCACGCTCACGAACTGGCCGATGTCACCGTCTTATCTTCCCCAGCTCTCGATCGGACGGCGGAGACACGCCCTCGCCCCAGGCCGCCGAAGCCATCCTGCGCTCGAGGCCCCTCCGAACCCAAACGGACGGTCCCGGAGCGGTTCAAACCCCATCTACGTCAGGTCAAAGGCGAGACCGCGTGCCCGCTCGCCGCGCGTCAGGCGTGTCGTGGGCTCCTGGCCCCCAGCACCGTTCGCCGGGCACGTGAGCGCCCCAACGTCGCTCCACCGGCTCCATCCAGGCCGTCCGTTACGGACAGGACGGTGCCTGGACGGACCCTGGGGCTGGCGGGTGGGCCCACTATTGCGACGCGGGAGCGCTGACCGTCCGGATGAGCGTAGCCGTGACGGCGTGAGGCGGAGCGGTAACGGTCGCCGTCGGGGGAGAGGGGGTATATAATGCGTGGCACTTGGGGGCTTCTCTTTCTCTCCAAGATATATAAAATTTATTATTCGCCGCACACAAAAAGAGGGGGCGCAAGCAAGAGGAGGATTAGGACACGAGAACTAGCAGCACGACAGGAGAGAGAAGAAAAGAAGCTTGAGAGAGAGACAGAGAGAGGTGGTGGCGGTGGAGGTGGAGGTGGATCGGGCTGTGCGGATCGGAGGAGGTGCGAGCTCTCGTTCTCCTGGATTCTCTGCTTGTTGCCGCGCTGCTGGTTTTGGTTTTGCTTCCTGCTGAGTTTTCATTTGGGGGAATTTTTTTTTTTGGGGAGCTGTTTGATCAGCTTGGGAGGGTGGAGGTTGGGGAATTTTGCGCCGCTGCGGGTTGAGAGATATGAGCATTCCGATAGCGGATGGGCTCATTCGGCCAATTCGGCCGCCGCCGCGGAGGAGCGGCCTGGCGATGAGCTGAGATGGACGGTGGTGGGGCTGGAGCAGAGGCGGAGCTCCCCATGCGGCACGGTGGGGGCAGCTGCCCCGTCGGAGGACCCTCGCTCTCTTCGTCTCTCTCCCTTCCGGTGTCTCCTCGGCAGACCAGGTGGTCGAGCGGCCATGAGCGGGCGCCGTGGCGCGGTGGAAGGCCGAACGACGCCTGAGTGAGGCAGCAAGCTCGATATCTTTCATAAGCAAGTGCGGAAGTTCCCCAACCGATTAACTTGACTCTCGGCCGGCTCGCCCTAGCCTCTCAATCTCGCTCTCTTGTTCTCGCCTCTAGACACTGCATCGCCCCTAGCTACTGCCTCTAGCCCAGGACCGTCGCCCCGCACCCCGCCTGCCAGCCATCGAAGACTGTGCCTCCTGTGATCCGTGACCTCCTCACACGCTGCCGCAATTGCTTGCATCAAACAAGCCTGACGAGATGGCACTCCTCGTCAATAGCCTGAGCTGCGGCGGCGCACAGCACAGTTAGTTACTCCTATAGAGGAGTACATATGTGTCTCTACAGCTGAAATCTAATCTGTGGAATTAGGGAACAACACAGTAGCTTGTCTCTGTAGTAACAAATAGTTGTTTCTTAATAGCAAATACTTTCCCCTGCTGGGACTGAAACTTAGTATCCATCTGTTTGCTTGATTAGGACATGGCTTAGGAAATGTCATCCCTCACCTGATTAGTCAATTTGACTTGCCCTCGATGGCCATCTATGCAAGACTTGGTTCGCTGAGTAAAGTATCCCATGGGATTGTGAAGAACATACCAAAGTTCTTCTTGGACATGGGGGGTCTTTTAACTATGATTTTTGCATTATCAAACAAGGTCCAGGATCCTACAAGTTTCAGACCTTCTTACTTGCCAGAGTAGAGACTATGCAAATTCGCTTCTTGTTTCGGTGACCAAGTTGACGTTGATTCAGCTGGTTGATTGGTCAAACTTCTTGTTGGGGAGTTCTTTCTTGGGAATTCAGAGGGGAGAAATAGACCGGTGGTCAAACAACAGAGTTGGTCAACCTCCTTCGACAAATAGAGAATCTGGAGACTACTTAAGTTTGATCTAGAGGATCGATTGTCAAATAGTGTAGTCAATCCTCTTCTACCAACTAGAGAATGTGTGGGTTTGTTTACTTAATGATCGGAGCAGTCATGGTTGTGCTCAAGTAGGTATAAGATGTTTTGTGATGTTTGGTCCCCAGACTCCCTTGTTAGGTTGGATTTCTTCTATGGGATGATACTTGTTTTTTCCTGGGAGTACGACAACTTGGTACTTAAACACCATCCTTCGTTCTTGTGTTCCTCTGTAGGATCTAGTTTGATGCTCTGTTGCTTGATTTTGACATTCTGAGTACACAAATTTAATTATAAGGATGCTTTGATTTTGAGGGTAGAATGGTGGAGCCACTTGGACTATTGGAAAGCAACTAAGATATTGTTGTGAAAAAAAGGTCCGGTTTGATTGGCCTTTGGAGTTGCATGACACAGATTGATGATCTAATGAATAGGACAGCTTCCCAAGATGCTAATTTAATTTGCAATAATATTCCATTAAGATTTTTTTCTATAATCAAAACAGATTTGTTATTCCTCCACTGCTTAACACTTTGTTAACGTAGTGCAACATGATATATGTAGCTGTTTGGAACTATCTGTATGAGTGCATGTCCTATACTTTTTCTTAGTATTATTGTTTCTTAGTTCATTTGATTGATCTGCTCGTAGTATATTGGGCTTAAGGAAACACTGAACTTGTCATTTAAGCTCATCTCATATATTTTGATTATTGTCATGGAGGATAAACTTCTTGGTAATGACTATTAAGGTCTTGATTTTGCTGATATACCTAGCAAAACTTCAGAGCTTCCCACCTAATATACCTTGTTACATTTTTTGCATGAAAACCACGTATCCGTACTGTTTGCAAGCTGATAGTGTGGTTTTACGAGGACAGCTGAAGCATGAGTAGATGTATCCTCATGAAATGTCTTGTATTGAGGATTTTGGGAATTCCATGCTGCATATGATTTTATTAAGCCATGCTAGTCGTTTGCATTGTTTGTTGCCTGCGTCTTTTCTTCAGTTTTTGGATTTATTTTCTTGAAGTTTAACTGCTAAACCAAAGTGTCCCTATTTGAAATAAGTTGCTCATACTATCTTATCTTCTGCTGTCTACAGGTCATGATCAACTAATGCCCATTCATTTATTATGGACTTGCACCAGTTGTTAAAGTACAGATTAACTGGTGCTAACGTCTTCTACGAGTTCCCTACAGAGAACAACTTAGCAAACACTCCTTGGCCAGCTAGTCCACTGAAGTCTGAGTTCAGCAGCTCCCCATACACTCCTCTTTCATCCCAGCTTGAGTGTGATAATTTGTCTGCTCTCAGCAATACTCCAGATAACCAGAGCTCCACAGAAACCATTTCAGCACAACCAATATCACCACTGGAAGTAGACAGCTCGTACAGACAAGCAGCTATCCTTCGGGAGAACACCCAAGTGAGACCTGATCCATTGTACACAACATCAAGACATAATATGCAACACGCTTTACGGGAAATAGAGACTGTTCTGATGGCACCTGATGCTGAGGATGCAGCCACTAGCACCAAGCATGAATTTGAGGAACAGAAACCTGCTCAGCTGATGAGGCAGCGGTCGAGGACATGGAGTCATGAATCAAGGCAGCCATCACCAGGAGTTGTACGGACACAATTTGCATCTGGATACCCCACAGCAAGCTATGAATTCCGCCCAGAGAAACGGCTAAGGGAGTTAAGGGAGGATCCGCAGAGCATGGTGAAGCAGCTATTGACCAAGTGTGCGGAAGCATTAAGTGAGGAGAGGATAGAGGAGTTCCTTAACCTTGTTCAGCAAGCTCGTGGAGTTGTATCAATTACTGGAGAGCCAATCCAGCGGTTAGGTGCTTATCTTCTTGAGGGTTTGGTTGCTAGACATGCAAACTCAGGTACAAACATATATCGTGCTCTGAAGTGCCGTGAACCAGAGAGTAATGAACTCTTGTCTTACATGAAGATTCTATATAATATATGTCCGTACTTCAAGTTTGGCTATATGGCTGCCAATGGGGCAATTGCAGAGGCATTAAGAAATGAGGACAAAATCCATATAATTGATTTCCAGATTGCTCAAGGGACACAATGGATAACACTGATACAAGCCCTCGCTGCAAGGCCTGGGGGCCCACCACATGTGCGGATCACTGGAATAGATGATCCAGTGTCAGAGTATGCTCGTGGTGAAGGTCTGGACCTTGTAGGGAAGATGTTGAAAAGCATGTCTGAAGAATTCAGGATACCTTTGGAGTTTACCCCTCTGCCCGGTGTTTATGCTACTCAAGTTACAAAAGAAATGCTCGACATCAGGCCAGGCGAAGCACTTGCTGTCAACTTCACTCTGCAGCTGCACCACACCCCAGATGAGAGTGTGGATGTGAACAACCCAAGGGACGGGCTACTCCGGATGGTGAAAGGTCTGTCTCCAAAGGTGACAACACTTGTGGAACAGGAGTCGCACACCAACACGACCCCGTTCTTGATGCGGTTCACCGAGACCTTGGACTACTACTCGGCCATGTTTGAGTCGATCGATGCGAATCTGCCACGGGAAAACAAGGAGCGGATCAATGTGGAGCAGCACTGCCTCGCCAAGGACATTGTGAACATCATCGCCTGCGAAGGGAAGGACCGGGTGGAGCGTCATGAGCTCCTGGGTAAGTGGCGGTCAAGGCTGACCATGGCTGGGTTCAGACCATACCCGCTGAGCTCGTACGTGAACTCGGTGATCAAGAAGCTCCTTGCCTGCTACTCAGACAAGTACACCTTGGAGGAGAAGGATGGCGCGATGCTGCTCGGCTGGAAGAACAGGAAGTTGATATCTGCTTCTGCTTGGCACTGACAACAAGTTTTCAGGAGGACAGAAGTAAACATCATCTTACATATGAAAAATATATATATAGTGAATTACTTGGTCTGCTTTCCCAAAAAGGATGCCCTTTGCTGTACATGATGCTGTACCCGTAGTTTTCCTAAAGTGCAGACCAGAGAACATTGACATTAGATTGTAGCTGTATGGTAATTACAATTTTCTTGTGGCCTTATGTATTTAGTATTTACACCTGTCAGAGCCTTCCGGTATCTTCGATGTACTTCTCTGCTGATCAGCAAAACTGCTGAGATGCTTAGTTTTTCTTTCATGGTCTTGAGCGTGCAATGATGTTAACAACATGCCCCTATGAGGAAAGATTGAAGCTCAGTCTTTCATCTGCGAGATCCAAGTTTGGACAGGCAAAATTTTGCTGATTTTTATAATCTGTGAACCATCATCGTTTACGGAAGAACATATGGAGTGCATAGATACCGTTCATCTCATTCTACAAAGAAAGTGGACACTGATGCTTTGACAATGTATCGGACAAATCCGGCTTTGCCGACACCAAGTGGTCATTTTATCTCGTACACTGCTGAAGAAACTGAACCTGGTCGTCTGAATTCCTGGATGGACCTAGAGCATCCCAAAACAAGCGACAAATGCGGCCCTGCTTGGCACAACCATCCAAATTCCAGAGTCTGAGCTTCGCTTTTAGCTGATATGAGTGTTTCCCTGTGCACGGACGCGTAAGGTTTACGTTGGCACAAACATTGTACGGCTGACAAGGCCCCAGCGCCACGCAACCACGCTATGATCCATGGGCTGGGCATGGTCCCTTTGTGTATTCTGACAAACAAAGAAAGGAGATTAACAAAAGTTGGAAACGAATGTTTCTTTTTTCAGAAAAAGTATTAAGAATCAATGAAAGTGATTAGCTGATAAAAAGGAGTTCCATGATAAAAAAGATGTGATTCGAGGTTGCTTCTCCAAGGCAGCTGAGCTTTAGCATGCCTAGCGCGCCCGGCGTCGTACGGCATCTCAAAGTTTGAGGACCTAAGTGTTGTTATTACTTTATACCGAGCTTTTTTTTTGAGCCGATATACTGAACTTTATTTATGAGATGACTGAGAAAATACTTCAATCCTGTTTTACTGGAGTTTTTTTTTTTTTTTTTGAGAGGACTTGCTGGAGTATGACCATCCAATCCTGACACCCTCCTGCCCTTCCAAGACCAGGCCAGGCCCAATGCGCTGATCAAACCAGAAACTGCTGTGGCCCGAAAGCCCACTAAGGCCAGCGGCCACAGGCCCATATGGCCATATTGCTGCCTCGAACTCACCGAGACGACGGACCTCCCAACTTCCAAGTCCCACCTTCTCCCTTATCCGATTCGGCCAATCCAAGGCTTCGCCGGAGCTTGGCGAGGAGAGAAGGGCAGGGCCATGGCGGGAGCCTTCGCTCTCCGCCTCGTACCTCGCCTCGCCACGGAGCCGCCGGGGAGGGGGAAGGGTGGTGGAGGAGGAGCCAACCGCGACGCAGGCAGCACGGCGCTGTAAGTGGTAACTAGGGATACGCTTCTTATTTTTATTCTTGCTTGTGTGCTGCTTGCCCCCTTTCTACGAGCGTGCCGCTTCATCAATGAAAATCATTTTGTAGAAGCTGAGTTTCTTCAGAATTGTCTAGTTCAATTTGGATGGTTCAGGTGTGATTAGTTTGACACAGGAGTACGAGGTAGTTGAATATGTTTTATGTGAGTCGCTGTCATTTTTCGTGAATCCGTACTGTCAGAAGAAGCTTTTTTGTCGAATTCAAAAGAGTTACTGGGTGTTAGGGGTATATGGTGTGAACACCTCACTGGCTCACTATAGATCCTCGAGATATTGCTGCCGTGCCAGTATTTGGCTGTTTTGTTTAGCATATGCATAGTCAACTGCATTGGGTTTAATGTGCATATGAATTAACTGTTCACACTTCGTATTCTGCCATTTTGTTTTTACTTTTGGGGTTATGTAGATGAGCATAAGAATTCCGTGCTGCATAATTTTTTCACTTCGATCAGTATTCTGCTAGAAATCAGTCCTCCTTATAGTTTTAGATGTGTAGCCTGTCAGATAAGCTTCCATATGTTTTTGCTGGTTCCATCCATCAAAGAGGTTTTGCAATGCAAAAACGAAAGAAGCTTTAAGGATGGCACATTTAAGGAATTACTTGGTTGGGTCTCCTGTCATGGTCTTCACATATTCATAATCTATATTTGTTCTGTTTGCAACAACTGCTTCTGGGATAATGATGTGCACTTTGACCTGCTCTTTATCATTTAATATATTAATTTGCATTTATTATGGCATAGGGTGTCAAAGAAACCAAACAAACAGCAGCATTTGTGGATCAGGAAGGAGACAGCTGGGTCAGGGAAGAAGGCTCTCTGTCTTATTGATGCTGTAAGATATACACTTGCTCTCCTTATTAAGCTGGAATCCCATTTTTTTTTAAAAGAAGGTACTGTAAGATATAAGATCACTTTATCGCACTTAAGTTATTCTCAAAGTGTGAAAAAGTTTAATAATTGGTTTCTTCTGGTATCATGTTTCTCTTTTCTCAAAGTGCTTAAGAAGCTGACGTTTTCTCAACAAATCAGTCTGTGGAACCATATCTTTAGGTTTCAAAGTTACCAAATGAAAGAGAAGCTATTTATGGTGCATTGGACAAGTGGAGTGCTTTTGAGCCTGATTTTCCTATTATAGCAGCAGCAAAAGCTTTGGGGATGTTGAAAAGGCGACGACAATGGCTAAGAATAATCCAGGTATGACTGTTATGGACAAAAGCTATAGTAGTTGCTAGCAAGTCAAGAGTTTAGGTTTTCTTATTTGGAGTCCTGTTATCACAGTTTCTAATAACAAACTAGTTTTGCCAGTCACCTGCTGAATTTCAATGCTTTCACAGGTAACCAAGTGGTTGATGAGCAAAGGCCGGGTGCTGACATGGACAACGTATGATACACTACTGCTTGCACTTTTTATGGATAAACGGGTAGATGAAGCTGAGTCAATTTGGAATACTGTAATACAGACTCATACGCGCTCAGTGCCCAAGAGGTTGTTCTCTCGGATGATCTTGATGTATGACATTCACCAACGTCCAGATAAAGTTTTGGAGGTATAGCTTACTCATTTTTCACCTTATTGTAGGATTAAGCTACATTATCCCTGCCTCCTTCCAGTCACTATGTGTCTCATTACTGGTTTTCTTTACATTCCAACTATATCCTTTGACTGGTACATGAATGAAATTCTATGATAATAGATTATGAGTCAATCTTTTCATTGAAACCATAATTATGAGTTGACTGATGCTAATTATGCAAGTCACGTGCTGTTCAATGTTCTTAGAAAGGTTAACCAGTATTCATATGGCCACCCATCTAGTACTGTTCATGGAGTCTAACTGACAGCTTATTCAGCCTGACTGACAGGTCATACGGGAACAGGTTGGGAAGCAATTCCTTGTATGTGATCTAGAAGACCTGTTTCCATAACACTTGTCTAGCTGGCTGATCAGACTTGTAAGCTTTGGTGTTCAAAAGGAGAGGCCTGAAGTCTTGCTGTGTTCCTGTGGCCGATTTCAGATATACGCTGACATGGAGGAATTAGGGGTGCGTCCAGATGAGGATACAGCGAGACGGATTGGAAAAGCATTCGTAGCTTCTGGCCAAGAAGAAAAAGAAAAGCATGTCCTTGATAAATACTTGAAAAGGTGGAAGTACATCCATTTCAATGGCGAGAGTGTTCGGGTACGGAGGGATGGGCCATTGGCATAATGTCGATTTTCAGTATCATGCCGGTCGGTCAGAAAGAGGCCATTATTGCCCCTTTGACGGTTATACACATGGTTATCAGCACTCATCCTATGTGAAATGGAACGAAAACAGGAGATTGATTCCATTGGTCTCTAGCCTGTGGAGATGAATAACAAGATAGTGATTTAGGTACTGTAGAGGCATATCCAGTGATTGTGATGGTTTAACTTGCATTGCATGCATTGTCTGTGGAATGATCCCGTGCTATATGTATTCTAATCTGTGTTTGGGGGAATTGTGAACCAATTCCATGCCCACCGGAAGGATATCGTGTGTGGAACAATACCTAACAGTTGGGCCAATGTCTTGTAGATTTCAATTTCATGCCAGGAACTTAATTGCTGTATTCTTGCTATCTGTATTTGCGCATATCACATACAGGCATACAGATTCAACTATATGTAACCACATGAACATACTCCATTTCAAATTATAAGTCGTTACAAGAATCTTGGAGAGTCAAAGCAATTTAAATTTTACCAAATTCGTATAATAAGATAATAACAATTAGGATGCCAACTAAGTATCAATAAATTCTTTGTTAATTATTGATGCACAAATCTTTGTAATTTCTCTATAATTTTGATAAAACTTTAATATGTTTGTCTCTCCAAGATTCTTGGAATGACTTATAATTTGAAACGGAGGAAGTTTCTACGTTAAAAATGAAATCAGAATCAATAATACAGAAAAACAGATATTGACACACACAGATCACCCCTCCAAGCTTGTTTTACTGGGAGATTACGAATCTGGATCCCAGGCTAGCTGTTTGGCTAAATTGCTTGCATTGCAGGATTGTGGGTCCCTTCAAGTGCTTGAGCTTAGCTGTTTGGCTAAATTGCTTGCATTGCAGGATTGTGGGTCCCTTCAAGTGTTTGAGCTTCAGAAACTTCGGTGCATAGAAGCAGCATATCAGTTAAGCAAATACAATAATATCAATTAGATAACACATGTTTTTAAGTCGTAATCGAAGGAGAGAAATCATACAACTAGGGCTTCAAAGGTCGAACAGTTCAAAACATTAGCAACATTAAGTGCAAACAACATGTAGAATGCCCATTTTATGCTAACATGTAACCAAACAAAACCAATACTAGTTCATTATTTAGTAAGGAAAGTTACATTTATTTCATTAAACCATGAATGTTATGCAGAATAGCAACAAAAGTACCGAAAGTTTTGAACTGAAACTAAATCTTGTTGCAAAATAGATCCATGGACATCACAATCAATCATAAAGATTATCAATCTGTGAGCAAGCCCACAGCCCTGACGAAACCATTTAAATAAAATTTCCTACACACGACATACCGTCTAATTAATCCCCAGCCTTCCGTCAGGAACCAAATGCAAACCCAATGCACCACCTAATTAACCATTCCTTGCATAACCAAAACTCAATTCCATCACCATCAACAGACCACAATTGCAATACAAGCTTCCAAATCATGCGGAACACACACACAAAAGTTCTGATCAAAATATGATACCCAAGAACATCTAAAGTCAATAGGCTTAGTTCACAGCAAGGGCACCGAAGCCACACTACCACTTCAAACAAGGACAATCACATAGCAGAAAATCTGTCTATGTTAACATGCCACCACAAAACAATTAAACCACACAAAAGTGCTCCCACATCCCGAGAGACACAAATCTCACATGCAGGCAATTTTTAAGCTCTTGTACCAATAAAAATCTTGTACAGCCAGCAGGGGGAAATACAGAAATTCTAGTTGACTTGAATCTACCACAAGTCCACAACCCACCACACAACTAGTCGTGAAACGAAGAAACTGAACAAACAAAAATAAAGATATCACAAATCAGAATCAATAATACACAAAAACAGATATCCAGATATTCAGACAGAATAAATAATATACCCATGCCAGTCACAGAACATAGCAAAATCAAAACCATATGATTCCATGAATTTCCTTACTAAATAATGGACATAACAACATCATGGAATTTCTGATCTAGCAATTCCATGAATGATGATTATCTCAATTTTTGTAGTCTATAAAGTTGCACAAAAGAGGATCAAGACATGAAAATCTTTTTTTTCTTCTACTCCTAAGCCAATTATAACCATTGTCACAAATCCAATTATGGATTACATTGCTAATTTGTATGCATATGATGCTCTTGATGAACATATGATAGACGAGGCCAATCCAAACCATCATTAGTTAGGTAATTCCGCAACCACTTTCATGTTTCTATCAACCATGTTATGGATTTAGATATGGAATTAATACATAATCTAAACTTATGTATTTCTAAGCTAGTTTTGTTATCTCTATCTATCGGTATTACTGTATTAGATCCAGTGCAAACTATATTTTGACCGGATGTGAGCGTTATATGCGTTTTGATAGCAGCCCTAGGCGTAAAAAATGAAGAGCTCCGCCACTGGTTCAGAGTGCCTCAGCTGCAATTTAATTAATCTAATGTAACACCCTAGGTTTCAATTTTCAAAAAAAATGGCAAAAAGAATTTTTGGGAATAAATAGATGGGCAAAATAAATATTTTTATGAAAAGGGAGTTGAAACATGGTAGAAACATGCTTGAGCATTCATGCTGGTGCATATTTTTGTTGTGGTGAAATTTAAATTTGAATTTGATTTCAAAATATATTTGAAAATGCATTTGAAATGAGGTTTGAATAAAAGAAAATTCATTTTTCTTTCCCTCCTCCTCTCTCTCTCCATTTTGGCCCGCAACCGGCCGCTCGGCCTGCCTTCGATCCGCTGCCCCGCTTCCTCCGCTCGGCCTGCTCCGCTCTTCTCCGTGTGGCCTGCTTCTTCCCTCCGCGCTCGGCCCGCTCCGCCTTCTCCTTCCTGGGCCGAAGGCCGAAGCCGCGACCGCAGCGCCATCCGTGCGCTCGCCACTCCATCTTGGGCCGCAGGCTGTCGGCCGATCAAGACGCAGTCGCATCCACCGTTCGCGTCCGCGCGTCGCCTCCATCTGTCGCTGACAAGCAGGGCCCGCGTCGCCTTCGTCCTCCTCCGACCGGGACGCGAACTCGAGTCCGACACCGACCGCGCGACCCGCGCTGCCACGCCACGCCCGGTTGCACCCTTGACCCCAGGCTATTTAAGTCTTTAACCCGCACCCGCGACCCCCTATCCGAGCCCTATCAGCCGCCGCCTTCGCCTCGAGCAAGCAGCGCCGTCGAAACCCTAGCCGCCACCGCGTCTTCCGCCGCCACCCAAAATTCGCCGCGGTCGACGGGACAGTATCATGGTAAGCTAGCAATTGAGCATCGCCTTGACCTCTTGAGCGCTCCGCTGCTTTCAATTTGAGTCATTCTGGTTTAACTCGAGCTGTTACCGTGTGCAGCTCGCCGCCGTCCGCCGCTCCGAGCCGCACGCCATCCTCGCATCGCCTCGATCTCCATCTTCTACGCAGGCGAGCGCGGCGTGAGCTGCTCGTTCGTTTGGTACCAGCCATGGTGTAAATGGTGGCCGAAATCGCTAGTTCCATCTTCTCCGGCGAGCTCCGTACGCCGCCGGCGATGGCAGCCGTCGCGTCGGGCGTCTTCCCCGGCGAGGCCGCTCGTCTCGATCGATCTGCGCCGTCGGTTTTGATTCGGACGGCCAGAAATAGCCCGGACCCCTTTGCGGGGCACTTTTGCAGAAAACCCCTTAGCCTTATGGCTAATTAATTAAGAGTCCCTAGCACATTTAGCAGAATACGTTTTCTCTGTTGAAAAGCGTAATATCTGCTTAACAGATCCATAATACGCTTTATCCACTGGAAAGCGTATTTTTCTTGTAACAGCTTCCAGAATACATTTTTTTCTCTGAAAAACGTATTTTTCCTTTTTAGTTTCAGAATATACTTTTATTTATTAACAGTTTTGCCACTATCTTTAAAAGCTTATAACTTTCACGTTTTAACTCCGATTTGGTCCGTTCAAATTCTGTTAGATTCATAATTTCATAATCTACATAGTGGTGTTACTGTTGAAGTATTTTGGAAACTTTATATTTTTAGTCTATATTTAATATATTTATTTAACTTCGCCTATGTTGACTGGAAGACTTTCTTGAGTCGTCTC
>CM041630.1:57438518-57458491 GCA_023333625.1 Bothriochloa decipiens | reverse complement strand
TGGCGCCAAGCTTCTGGCATTCTCTGTGACAAGAGGATACCACAAAATCTAAAAGGCAAGTTTTATAGAACAGCGATTAGACCCGCCATGCTGTACAGAGCAGAATGCTAGCCCACAAAGAGAAGACATTTTCAACAACTGAGTGTTTCAGAAATACGTATGTTGCATTGGATTTATGGTCACACGAGGATGGACCGAGTGCGGAATGATGATATTCGTGATCGCCTAAGGGTAGCACCTATCAAAGAGAAGCTTGTCCAGCATCGGTTGAGGTGGTTTGGCCATGTCCAAAGGAGACCTCCAGAGGCACCAGTGCATTATGGAGTTCTAAGTCAAGATAATAATGTGAGGAGAGGCAGAGGAAGGCCAAAGTTGACATAGGAGGAGGCAATAAAAAGAGATTTGAAAGAATGGGATATACCTAGAGATCTGTGTCTGAATAGGAGTGCTTGGAAATTGGTTATCGACGTGCCTGAACTGTGACCGATGGTGATTTGTTGGGTCTCAAATCTAGCCTACCCCAACTTGCTTGGGACTGACAGGCTTGGTTGTTGGTTGGACTTAATGTATTTATTTATCTATAGGAAATCTTTAAAAATTCATATCTTCGCCGTTATAACTCCGATTTTGGTGAACTTGACGTCTGTGTGATCGTAGAAGCGAGTAGAATAGTTTTATAACCTTTTTATTCTATTTTGATAAGATTGATGTACTGTTCCTCTAATAACTCTTTGTTTGCTTCGTGTATGTATGCTCGATTAGATTTGTCTGGTGTTGATTGTTATGTCGAGTTCAGACGGTGAGGTTTTTGTTGAGCAAGGCTAATTTGAGGATCAGCAGGATCAACAGGACTTTGTGAATCAAGGCAAGTATAGCATGGATCATCCTTGTTACCTATTCACTATAAATAACAATTCATATGCATGTGTCTTTGATGACCTAGAAACTATAACTTGCTTTGATATCCCGATTCCTTGAACCTTTTAGGTTGCATTGGGTAGTTATGATGCTAGTGCTCTAATGGTCATGATCATATAACTTGATGTGTGTTATGCTATCAACGAAAATGATGACTTTTAACAAACACGGACTCTTGTCTGTAAGTGATTTAGCATGGAGAATCCGTACAGCTGTGAGGGCTATATGGCTCTGGCTCTAGTCACTTGTAGGCCCTTTTCTAGCTGGTTAGTGGTCTGGAAGTTGGGGTATAGGACTGCCTCTGTCCTTATGAGTATAGCCGAGAAGGATTGTGCCATATTGGAAGGGGGTTTCTACACACAACGTATTTCCGTATCTCTGATTGGTTAGGAGAACCTATAGGAGGCTTTATATGTTTTATGGTGGTTTGGAAGTTATAAATCCACTCAGTTATAAAACATGACTCACAGTGAAAGTGTACACCTCTGATCAGAGTTTAAATCAATATATTGTCTGTGCCCTTCAGTTAGGGCGGCCTTGACACATTTACAAAAGATAATGGTTCTCAAATTGTTAATGTGTGCATCTTAATGTCGTTATTGCTACACACTGGTTAATGTTATTTTGATCATGAGAATATGGAAATTATCACTATCTTGATGCTATGCTTTAATATGATTAAGTTATAAAAGCTAAATGCAGTCAAACCGTGTCAGCTTATTTGAGCCTCATTAATCCATGTTATGCTTGTTGAGTACGGTTGTGTACTTACGCTTGCTTTACTTTCAATTTTGGAAAATCCAGGATGGGTAACAGATGAAGGTTGGAATGAAAGCTATCGTGATGAGTACTAGGCTTGGTGTTCACCAGTTGACTTGTCCCTGTGTGGAGCTTCCGCGATAAAGATATCTTAGTTATTTATTGTTTATGTGCAATACTGTGTAATAAATATTGGTACACTATGTAATAAACAGGGTGATGATACTCTTTGTAATTTGTGATCCTATATGTGCGACTGTTCCTGGGGCGCATATAAGGCTATTTATGCATTCTACTTTTATCCTTAAAAGTGGAGTGTGACATCTAACTATTTCAAATGTACTCAGACCAAAAAAATCCATCATTACGTTCAGACTTGTCTTAGCTACAGTATCTAACTATTTCAAATGTACTCTCAGACACAATAAGAATCATGATATGTGCAATTTCAAGTGAAATGACAAGAATTATGCTACGTGGTATGTGGAATTTCAGGCAAAATGGTATACACACCAAAATCCCATTGCCCAATATAACGTTCACATCTGGTCATCTAAATCAAAACTAAGAACTCCAAATCGCCTTTCCATCAATCCCAACATAATAAGCATAAAAAACGAGTTAATACACGACCAAAATGCAGAATCTAACACCAACACTAATCACAGGCTGCTTTCTCTAGTTCCAACATTCGGATCACAAACCACACCTTCCATATCCTAACCATAGGTCAAGAAGCCCCGAGAGGGAAGAGGTGGCTCAGTGTCACGGCCTAGCCCAATACGGAGGACGAAGCCGAGGAGTAGATGAAGGCAGAAAATGAAGACAAAGGCAGAAAATGAAGACAAAGGCATATTTTGTTACTATGTCATTTACTGTTAAGTAAACGTTAAACTTTGAGTCTCTATCATGTGAGCCATCAAGCCAGCGTTAGGGAGATGCATATAGGCTATTCCCCTTTGCGTGTAAACATAGACAAGTTTGTTATTCAGTTCAATAGAACTCGAAGTGCGACAGGGTGCAGAGATTCACTTCTGTGTCAAATACCTCGACCGCGCCTCAGCTCCAGGAGTTGGGATTCTAGTATTGTTTGCAATAGGGGAAGTTTGCTGAACCTGTGACAATACTCTGTTTGGCTTGATTCTGATTTGTCATCACGACGCCAAAGAAGAAACCAGCACAACCCTCAGTTCAGACCCAGTTCATATTGGCTCAGATGATGGATCGTGCTGAAGCATCTGAGTCCCACTGGACTAAACTGTCAGAGACATTGACCTTGCTCATAAAGCGTATGACTGATTTGGGCCTCATTCAGCAGGATGTGAAGAAAGAGTTACAGAACACTAATGTCAAAGTGGATAAATGTCTTTATGATCAAGAGTTGTTGTTTAAACAGGTTGATGCTAATGCACAAGAAATGAACAAGCTCATTCTCTAAGGTTTTGACAGATTACCACTCTCCAGCAGTGAGGAATCTATGCTTCATGAGGAGGAAATAGTCTTTGATAATGTCTTTGCAGGGGATACACAAACTCATCTCCGCAATTCACATCAGCCCAGGGGTCACAGACATAGTGCAAGGAGGGACCGGTTGCCTCACCATGCTCTTCCAAAGTGGCCATTTCCTGATTTTACTGGTCATCAGCCAAGAGTGTGGTTGGATAAGTGTCTCAACTATTTCACCATATACAAGTTACCACATGCTCTTTGGGTGGAAGCAGCCACTATGCACTTGCAGGACAATGCAGCTAAGTGGTGGTAGATGTTTAAGATGACTAATCAAGGGATCAGTTGGAAGAGGTTCAAAAAGGCTGTTCTTAGTCAGTTTGACTATGATGATTATAGAACATCTCTTAATGAGTTACAAGATCTTAAGCAAACTGCTTTGATAGAAGGGTACACTTCCCAGTTCAAATCTCTACAATATGATGTTGCATGAATGGTGGTACTCAAGATGATCTATTCTTTGCAAATCAGTATGTCAGGGGCCTGAAAGATGAAATTAGGGCTGTGGTGGAACCACAAAGACCTAACACAGTGGAACAGGCTATGGTGATTGCCAAGATTCAACAAAAGATGGTTGAGAGGAACAAGTACATGGCCAAGGGCAAACAGGTGGTCACCAAACCAGACACCAAACCTACTACCAACTATGGTACATTGTGGAGAGACAAACAACTCAGAGATTACAGAAAAGCTAACAATCTCTGTTACCAGTGTGGGGAAAAATATGAACCTGGACATGCTAAAGTCTGTGCCAAGAGGGCAAAACCTCATCTCAATGCAATAGTCCTCAATGACTTAGACAGACCTCTGGATGATGAAGTCCTAAATGATTTGGCCATTGATGAAATGCTTACTGAAAATTTCTATCAGCTGTCTATCAATACGATCTCTGGCACTGTTGCCAATGATTCAATTAGGCTCAAGGCTACAGTTCAGAGCAAATCTATGATTATTTTAGTGGATTCTGGAAGCACACATAATTTTGTGAGTCAACAGTTTGTCCATGCTGCTAATCTTCCTATCACATCTTTCCCTACTCATCAGGTTAAAATGGCTAATGCTGTTGTAGTCAAGGTCACTAAACAAGTCCAAGGGCTAAAATGGTACATCCAAGGTCATTCTTTCCAAACCGATATGATTGTGTTGGATACATTGCCATATGATGCTATTTTGGGTTTTGATTGCCTCAAAACTATGAAGCAAATGCATTGTGATTGGGTTGCTAGGACTATCTCTTTTCCTTACAAGGGCAGGTAGATCACTTTACAAGGCTTGAAACCTGATGCGCTTCAGGTGAACCCAATCTCTGGAAAGAAAGTCTATAAATCCATGAAGGGTAATGATATCTGGACATATGCTATAGTAGATACTAAAACTGATGGCTCACATTCTGCTCCCTCACCCAAACCTAATGCCATACCTGAAGTTCAGGACTTGTTGCTGCAATACACTGATGTTTTCCAGGATCCACAACATCTCCCACCTCACAGAAGCTATGATCATGCTATTCCTTTGCTGCCTGATGCCATACCTATGAATGCTAGACCCTATCATTATTCTCCACAGCATAAAACTAAAATTGAATCCCAAGTTCAATAGTTGTTAGAAGCTAGGTTGATAACTCATAGCCATTCTCCATTTGTTTTATTGGTTAAGAAGAAGGATGGCCAGTGGAGGATGTGTGTGGATTACAGGAAATTGAATGCAATGACCATCAAGAACAAATTTCCTTTGCCAATTGTGGATGAAATCTTGGATGAACTTGCTGGTTCAAAGTTTTTCACTAAACTGGACATGAAGTCTGGGTATCATCAGATAAGAATGTTACCTCAAGATGAGTATAAAACTGCTTTCAAGACTCACCATGGCCATTATGAGTACAGGGTAATGCCCTTTGGTCTAACCAATGCCCCTGCTACATTCCAATGTATTATGAATCAACTACTTCAACCTTTCTTAAGGAAATTTGTGTTAGTTTTCCTGGATGATATATTTATATACAGTAGTACATTGGAGGATCACATTGATCATATTCAACAAATTTTGGAGTTGCTCAGGGCCAATAAGTTCTACCTGAAAGCTTCTAAATGCTCTTTTGCTCAGTATAGCATAGAATACTTAGGTCATATTATTTCAGAGGCTGGTGTCTCCACTGATCCTTCAAAGACTGCAGATATGATGAATTGGCCAATTCCAACAAATATGACTTGGGGTTGACTGGCTATTATAGGAAGTTTGCCAAGAATTATGGCATCATTGCAAAACCCTTGACTCAAGTGCTTAGGCTCAAAACTTTTCAATGAACAGCTCAAGCCCAAGAGGCTTTTGATAATCTAAAGGTAGCAATGACAACTACCCCAGTACTGACTCTACCTAATTTCACCAAGCCTTTCCAAGTGGAAACATATTCTTGTGGGGAAGGAGTGGGTGCTGTCCTCATGCAGCAAGGCCAACCTATTGCTTTCTTAAGTAAGGCTCTGGGAGAACATCATAAGAAATTGTCCATTTATGAGAAAGAGTTTCTGGCATTCACTCTAGCAATTGAGAAATGGAGAGCCTATCTAGAGAGGCAAGAGTTTATAATCCTGACTGACCACAAGTCCTTGTCATATCTCAATGAACAGAATTTGCATTCTAACATGTAGAGGAAGGTAATGACCAGGCTCATGGGTATGCAGTTCAAGGTTGTTTACAGAAAAGGGAAAGAAAATCATGCAGCTGATGCTCTGTCTCGAATGCCTCATTTGTTGTCTTTGCAAGTGATCTCTCAATTGCAGCCTCAGTGGGCGCAAGAGGTTCTCAATTCGTATGCTACTGATACTCAAGCTCAGGAGTTCTTGGCTAAATTAGCTTTGCATTGTCCAGATCCTCAGGGATACAATCTTGATAGAGGCCTGATCAAAAAGGGATCTGCCATCTGGGTGGGGCACAATACAACATTACAAACAAAACTAATTGCAACTTTTTATTCATCAGCTATTGGTGGTCACTCAGGGGTTGGAGCTACTTATCACAGGCTCAGAAAGCTGTTTTGTTAGAGGGGCATGAAACAGGATATTGACAATTTTGTCAAACAATGTGCAATCTGCCAGCATACCAAATATTCTCATGAGCATCCTTCTGGCTTATTGCAACCAGTACCTATTCCTCAGGGCATTTGGCAAGATATCACTATGTATTTCATTGAGGGCCTTCCATCTTCTGAAGGGTATACTGTGATATTTGTGGTGGTGGATAGGTTAACTAAATATGCCCATTTCATTCCTTTGAAACATCCCTACACTGCTGCAATTGTGGCCAAGGCCTTTATGGAAAATGTGGTTAAATTGCATGGATTACCAAACAACATTGTCAGTGACAGGGACAAGGTGTTCATCAGCACTTTCTGGTAGCATCTGCTTAGGTCCAACAAGTCCAAACTTAATTTGTCTACTGCATATCACCCCAAACAGATAGGCAAACGAAAAGAGTCAACCAATGCTTAGAGATGTATCTATGCTGTGCTGTCCAAGATTCATCAAAGACATGGAAGAATTGGCTTCATCTAACTCAATTATGATATAACTCTTCATTCCATACTGCCTTGGGATGTTCGCCTTGTATGGCTCTTTATGGTGCCGAGCCAAATCTAGGAATGCAGGCAGTACCAATTGGGGACAGTCCACCATCAGTCACTGAGTTGATCCACGATCGAGAACTCCATTTGCAAATGCTCAAGTCTAGACTCGCCCAAGCCCAGAATGGAATGAAAATTCAGGTTGATAAGCACAGGACTGATAGGTCATTTGCAGTGGGTGATCAAGTGTTATTAAGGCTACAACCATATACTCAATTATCGATGGCCAGTCGACCGTACCCAAAGTTATCTTACAAGTTCTTTGGGCCATACACCGTCCTAGAAAGAGTTGGCGAGGTGGCATACAAGCTAGCACTACCAGCATAAAGTGAAGTCCATTCGGTGTTCCACATTTCATAGTTAAAACCCTTCACTCTAGATTACACCCCTGTCTACTCTGAGCTACCTTCAGTCACTGACTTACAGGCTTCCAAGGCGGTGCCGGCACAAGTGTTACAGCGTCGACTCGTCAAGAAAGGTAATCGTGCAGTTACACAAGTCCTTGTGACATGGACAAGATTGCCAGCTTCCTCGGCCACCTGGGAAGACTATTCTGTTCTTAAGACTCGGTTTCCCGTGGCGCCTGCTTGGGGACAAGCAGAAATTCAAGCGGGGGGAGATGTCACTGCCCAGCCCAATACGGAGGACGAAGCCCAGGAGTAGACGAAGGTGGAAAATGAAGACGAAGGTGCATTTCATTACTATGTCATTTACTGTTAAGTAAACGTTAAACTTTGAGTCTCTGTCATGTGGGCCATCGAGCCAGCGTCAGGGAGAGGCATATAGGCTGTTCCCCTTTGCGTGTAAACACAAACAAGTTTGTTATTCGGTTCAATAGAACTCGAAGTGCGACAGGGTCATTCCTAGCTCATCGCCAGCGGTGATTCATCTGCGTATTGCTCACACCTCGGCGCCTCGCCGGCGGCCACGGGTTGTATCACTCAGATCACCTGTAGCTATCATCGTCAGACAGGGATTGCCGCCCGTCCCGATCGCGGCGGAGGCGCTTGTGGCAGGACCTCCGGTCCTTGCGCGCCTTCAACGCAGACGACGACACGCCCTCCTTGCGGCGGCGGTCACTCCCTGAGGAGGTGAAGCCCGAGTCGGAGGAGGATCCCATGTTGTACGTGTAGGACGAGAAGGCGGTAGCTGACGGCTAGGGACCGCGTCATGGCTCCTATAGGCGGCGGCGCTCAAGAGGATTCATGCGAAGCAGGCAATGGACTTGTCGAGCTCCGTTCCAAACCAAGATGACGCGGCGCCGACATACCGGTCCCACAAGTCAGCATTAGAAGAAAAACAAAAACAGACAGACGCACCAGATGAGGAGACGAAGAGATCCGACGGCTGACAAATCGGGAACCGAAGCCAAACTTTCACCCGAGCATTTCCAGTATAAAGCAGAGCATGCCGCCCACCCAGTCGCACCGTCCACCGTGGGAAAGCAGAGCAGCATTCCACCCGCGCGGCAGCGCTCCCTCTCTTCCTCCCTTCACCTGGAATCAAAGCGGCGGGACTTCCCAGGGTTTTCTGCTCGCGATCCAGCAAGTGCGAGAGGTAATCCCGTTAACCGCTCGGCTCCCGCTAGCTGTTGTTCTAGTTTCGATTCACTCGGGCTGTTGCTCGTTGCCGAATCGCTTTTTTAGTTTGAAATTTCAATTCCCGCTAGTTGTTATAGTTTGGGCAATCGAATTGCTGTTGGGCGCTTGTTTGCAAATTCGAATTGATGTTCGGGCGCTTTTTAGCGAATTGGAATTGTTCATCGGAGCGAATTGCTGCTGTCGGTTTTGAATTTTGATACTCTGCTGCGATCGCATTTTGACTGTTTTGCAGATCACGCGAGGATGGAGAAGGCAAGCGGCGACGACAGCGAGTGTTTCGGCGCCGACGACCCGCCTGCCGCTGCGGCAGGAAGCAGAGCCGCCGCCGTCCCGACTGGCCTCGCACCCACCGATGGTGCGGCGGAGCTTTTCTATGCCGCCGCTAGAGCAGACCAGGTGCTCTCCGTCGGGTTTGTTCCTCCTCGAACCCCCTTCAACCGCTCCCCGGGCTCCCCCGTCGGCACCGCTACCCGCTTCCCACCATCCTTCCCACTCTTCGCCCTGGGATCCCCCGTCGGCGCCTCTACCCGCTTCCCACCATCCTTCCCACGCTTCGCCCCGGGATCCCCCATCGGCGCCGCTACCCGCTTCCCATCATCCGTCTCCTTCGTACACGTTGTCCCGGAGCCCGTCAACACAGCAGACGACCCGGGCTTCCTGCCTTTCATCGCCGCCACTCCATTGCTCCATGAGCGTTCCTGGCCCCCCAGGGCAACCAGCAGCTCCGTGCCTGGCTCCCAGCGCAACCACCTCCGTGCCGTGGCTCCATTTGTGCTTACCCAGGCTACAGCAGAGGAGAGTGCTCCCATGGCTTCCCAGCGCAACCACCTCCGTGACGAGCCTGCTCCATTTGCATTTCCTCCAGCTATCGCACAGTGGAGTGCTCCCATGGATTCCCACTGCATCCAGCTTCCTGATCAGGCCATTGGGAAAGGAGGCGTTCCATTGGGTTCTCAACACAAGCAGCTCCCCTTCGACGCTCCTGCTTTTGCTCCCAGTGAGATGAAACCAAAGTTTGGCCTGAAAACTGTTATCTACAAATACTGGAAGCAGGGCAAATGCCGAAGTGCAGATGGGTGTCGCTTTGCTCACGGAGAGGAAGAGCTTCTCAAGGTTGACCCAAGAGCTTCTCAAGCAGAATTGCGTGCTAGGAGATACAAGACAGCCTTGTGTAAGAGATCGCAAGCAGACGACCCAATGGCGTGCCCCGATGGTGTCAACTGCTTGTTTGCTCACGGCCCCCGGGAGCTCCGGGATGCCGACCGTCTGCCTGCAGTCTGCTGCTTCTATCTCGAAGGAAAGGCCTGCCCTCGAGATGGTTGTCCATTCCGGCATTGCATTTGACAGTCTGCTGGGTGCCTGGGTGTATAGTCTTGAGTGACAGGTGGTCTAGTTTTTGTTGAAGACCCTGTCAGCATGAAGCAGGAGAACTCAGGAAACTTGGTGATTGTGTTTTTTCTCAAGCAATGACAGTCTGCTGGGTGTATAGTTGTCACCGGCCCTGGAAAAGATAAGGAGAAGAAACAGCCCATGGGAGAGCAACAGAGTCAGCCCAGGCCTAGGAAGCTGAACCCGTGGCGCAGTGGACCAAGTAAAGCCCAAGACTACTCGAGCCCACGTCGTCAATTTGCATTTTTGCTCTGGCCCATGTAACGGGCGATCCGTCGCTATGGCACCGATATGTAACTCGTCTTCCTCCGGAAGAAAACTTGAACCCGAACTCAGGACAGAACCGTGCCTTGGTGGCCGGCGACGAGCTCTCGACGGTGGTCAGAGTCTCGATCTGTACGCGTTCTAGTTCCAGTTATCGTTATCCAAGTAGTTCGGTAACATCTGGTATCAGATTCGTTCGATCCCGGCCTCAATCCATCTCCGCAACTTTTCCCCACCTCATTCCACCACCGATCCGCCACCAACTACCTCAATCCAGTTCCCGTTCTTCGATCTCCTGATTCCATCGACTTGATTCGCAAACGCTTCGGGTTAGATCGAGATCCCTGTTCGACAGTGAGCTGTTGTTGCCAGGTTGATTTCGCCGTAATTCCCAAGCACGCGAGCTCGTTTGTGGCGAGATCGAGAACCTGGCACTGCATTCCTATTGTACCCGTCGTCACATGTCCATGGCGTCACCGGAGGAAAAGTTTGGGCAGATTTTGGGTCTTCTGGAGAAAAACTCTAAGGGGATTTTCGAGATGCAAACTTCTATGGCGGACATGCACGCCCTCCGCACTGAGATCAACCGCTAGAAGCCCGACATCGACAACCGCATCCACGATCTCGAAAGCGCAGTAGAGGAACTTGGTGAGAAGATCGACAAGGCGTTGAGCAGTCTTCCTCAGGCTGAACCGCTGCTGCAGAGCGTCGTCACCATTGTAGCAGTACAAGCTGATCCGGGGCCAAGCCACCCATTCCCGGCTCTGCAGATGCCGGGCTCCGCGCTTCTGGAGCCACCCCCAACCAGGGCGGCATGTGGGTCGTTAGACCACAACGAGGTGGCCCACGGGGTGGTGTACACCACCACCCCAGGCCAACATCAGCCACAAGGTGATGTGTTACTACCCAACCCTGTCCTACCTTAGTTTCATACCTCTGCATCTGTTAGTGATGGCTCCTTTCGCATGTTTCATCATCCTACTATGCCTGAGATGCAATTCCCACAGTTTGATGGTTCTAATCCTAGAGCATGGATTAAGGATTGTGTGTCTTACTTTACCATCTTCCAAATTCACCTTTCTATGTGGATTCGCTATGCCACCATGAGTTTCATTGGTTCAGCCAAACTTTGGCTTCAAACAATCCAGTCCAATGTGTATGAGATGAATTGGTCTAACTTCTCTGCACTTGTTCATGCCAAGTTTGATAGGAATGAGCATAATAATCTTCTGAGAAAATTTTTCCACATTAAACAAACTTCTACTGTTGATGACTACATAGAGAAGTTTTGTGATATCATCCACCAGCTCCTAGCTCATGATCCTACTTTTTCACCTATTGCCATCACTAATAGATTTGTAGATGGATTGAAACATGAAATTAAATGTGTTGTCATGATGCATAAGCCCCAAGATCTGGACTCTGTGAGCAATTTTACTTTATTGCAGGAAGAAGTACTGCTGGGACCTAATTTCAACTCAAATAAAGGAGGAGAAGGTTCATCTTACTACAAGAAGACTTACTCTGATCAGTCCAGATCTTACCATTCAAATTCTGGTAACACACCAAGATTTTCTCAAAGTCCAACCTATGACAAGAAGTCTGTTGACTCAAGCAAAACCAAGTCCACTGATGAGAAACTCAACACTCTCAAAAATTACAGAAAAGCCAAGGGGTTATGCTTCTTGTGTGGTGAGAAATGGAGTCCTAGTCACAAATGCCAAACTGTATCTGTGCAGGCTATGGAGGAGGTTTGGTCCATAGTGAATGAAGAATCTCCTCAACTCTCTAGTCCAGATCAAGGCAATGACTCTGACTCAAGTGATGAATTATGTGGTATTTCTCTTGAAGCAAGGGATGGCAGGGATACTCACTCTACCATGAGACTCAGAGGCTTTGTGGGTGAACAGGAAGCTTATATGCTATTGGATTCTGGTAGCTCTCATTGTTTCATCAGTGAAACCTGTGCAGCAAGAATTCTAGGACATCAACCCTTACTGGAACCAATGCAAGTCAGAGTAGCTAATGGTTAGTTCATACAATGCACCCACGAATTACCTGATCAACTCTGGCATATTCAGGCGGTTCCATTCAGAAATACATTCAAAATTCTACCACTCTCCTCTTATGATGTTGTCATTGGTATGGATTGGCTAGATGTCCAATGAACATGCATTGGGGTGAAAAGTGGATGATCTTAGATTTCAATGGCAAAAAGGTCAAAATAGAAGGCATCACTCCTCAAGTCAATGTTGGCCCTCCTGTTGATCCTACACAGCTTGCAGCTATGCTTCAGCAAGATAGTTATCTCTACTGCATTGAGCTCTATCAGACTCAAGGCCAGGATAAGGTGCAAGATGAGTTACCTCCTAAAATTCAGGCATTAATAGAGCAATACTCTTCTATCTTTCAGCCAATACCTAGATTGCCTCCATCTAGACCAGGAGATCATACAATACCTTTATTGCCTGGTGCTACTCCATTCAGACTCAGGCCTTATAGGTATACTCCTTTCCAGAAGAATGAAATTGAGAATCAGATCATAGAGATGTTGGACAAAGGACTTATTAAGCACAGTTCTAGTCCATTTTCTTCACCAGCCCTGTTAGTCAGGAAGAAGATTGGTGACTGGAGACTTTGTGTTGACTATAGAAAACTCAATGCGTTGACAGTCAAGAACAAGTATCCACTTCCCATTATTGATGAACTTTTGGATGAACTGTATGGAGCTAACTGGTTCTCTTCCTTGGATTTGTGCTCTGGATTTCACCAGATTCGAATGGCTACTGGGCATGAATATAAAACAGCCTTTCAAACTCAAAATGACCATTATGAATATCAGGTTATGCCTTATGGAGTTACTGGTGGACCTGGCACCTTTTAGGAAATCATGAACACAATGTTAGCCCCATTTCTCAGAAAATTTTTTATCATGTTCATTGATGATGTTCTCATTTATAGTTCTTCCTGGCAAGAACACATCAAGCATATTGAGGCTGTATTCCAATTGCTGCAATAGCATCAGCTATATGTGAAACTGAAGAAATGTTCCTTTGCCAAGAAAGAATTGAGTTATCTGTGTCATGTCATTAGCCCATCAGGAGTCTCTACTGATCCAAAGAAGATCCAAATCATAAAGGATTGGCCATCTCCTTAGAATGTGAAAGAATTGAGAAGCTTTCTAGGTATGGTTGGATATTATAGGAAATATGTCAAGAACTTTAGCCTAATTTTGAAGCCATTAACTAATCTCCTCAAGAAGGTCAACTTTATGTCTGGAATTCAGAGACTGAAGAGTCTTTCCAATCTCTCAAAAATTCTCTAACTCTACTCTAGTGTTAGCACTCCTAGATTTTACTAAGTCGTTTGAAGTGGAAACTGATGCATCAAATAAGGGCATAGGAGCAGTCCTACAACAAAATGGTCATCCTATAGCTTTTGTGAGCAAGGCTTTAGGTCCTAAGGCCAAGGACTCTCAACATATGAAAAGGAATGTTATGCTATCCTTCTTGCAGTTGAACAATGGAGATCATACTTCAACATGCTCCATTTACTATCAAAACTGATCAGAAGAGTTTGATTCACCTGGATGATCAGAGGTTAGCAACTCCTTGGCAACACAAGGCATTAACCAAGTTGTTGGGTTTGACTTATACAATTGTTTACAAGCAGGGTAAGGATAATAGAGTGGCTGATGCATTATCCAGAGCAACTCATGCTGAACCTCATGACTTATCTGTTGTCTCAGTTACAAAATCTACTTGGTTGTAAACCTTGCAACAAGCTTACCTCTCTGATCCTGCAACTGTCAAGCTACTACAAGAATTAGCCATTCTGTCCAGTGTGGGTCACTATACTTTGCAAAATGGTATTATCTATTTCAAGCAGAGGATCTGGATTGGAGATGCTAAGGAGGTACAACAGCAAATTTTGGAAACTCTTCATGCCAACCCAATGGGGGGACATTCTGGATATGAAGCCACATACTACAGGATCAAAAGACTTTTTGCTTGGCCTCAACTCAAACAATGCATCAAGGAGTATGTTGCTCAATGCGCAATTTGTCAACAAGCAAAGTCTGAAAGGGTTGCCTACCCTGGTCTTTTGGCTCCTCTCCCAGTTCCTAAGGGTGCCTAGCAGATCATTACTATGGATTTTATTGAAGGCTTACCTAGGTCCAAATCTTTCAACTGCATCCTTGTTGTGGTGGATAAGTTCACTAAGTATGCTCATTTTATACCACTGTCTCACCCTTTTACTGCCTTGGATGAGGCTAATGCTTTCATGGCACATGTATTCAAGCTCCATGGATTACCAAATGTTATAGTATCTGACAGGGACAAGATATTTACAAGCACTTTCTGGAAGGAGTTACTCAAATATCTTAGAACAGATTCTTATATGACCAGTGCATATCACCCATAGTCAGATGGCCAAACTAAAAGGGTCAACCAGTGCCTGGAAACATACTTGAGATGTTATGTTCATGCTTGTCCTAAAAAATGGGCTTCTTGGCTATCATTAGCTGAATATTGGTACAACACCTCTTATCATTTTACTTTGGGCAATACACCATTCTTTGTCCTGTATGGCCATCATCCAAGAGAACTAGGCCTACTACCTCCTGGACCAACTGATCATAGTGACTTAGATGATTGGCTTCTTGACAGAGAACTCGTGCAATAGTTGGCTCATCAGCATCTTTTAAGAGCTCAGAAAAAGATGAAAGTGCAAGCTGATAAAAGAAGAACATTTAGAACATTTCAAGTTGGAGATTCAGTGTATGTCAAAATCCAACCATATGTTCAAACTACCTTGGCAAGCAGATCATCTAACAAGCTGGCTTTTAAATACTTTGGTCCTTTCGCTATTACTGCCAAGATCAATGAAGTTGCATTCTAGCTTCAACTACCACATGGATGTTTGATACACCCTGTATTTCATGTCTCATTACTGAAGAAGGCAATTGCTCCTCACAAGGTTGTCAGTCCAGAATTACCTGACCCTGAAGAAAACATCCAGGTACCAAAAAGAATTCTTGACCGACGCCTTCATTTTCACAACAATACTACTGTCTCTTAGGTATTAGTCAAGTGGTCCAACTTGCCTGTGGATTTGGCAACATGGGAGGATGAAGCTGCTCTTAAACAAGAGTTCCCTCGAGCCACGGCTTGGGACAAGCCGTTTTTCGTCGGGGAGGGGATGTCACCGGCCCTGGCAAAGATAAGGAGAAGAAACAGCCCATGGGAGAGCAATAGAGTTGGCCCAGGCCCAGGAAGCTGAACCCGTGGTTCACCAGATCGCAGTGGACCAAGTGAAGCCCACGTCGACAATTTGCATTTTTGCTCTAGCCCATGTAACGGGTGATCGGTCGCTACGGCACCGATATGTAACTCATCTTCCTCCGGAAGCAAACTTGAACCCGAACTCAGGACAGAACCGTGCCTTGGTGGCCGGCGGCGAGCTCTCGACGGTGGTCGGAGTCTCGATCTGTACGCTTTCTAGTTCCAGTTATCGTTATCCAAGTAGTCCGGTAACAATAGTCTGTTTAACTGAGATGCTTTCTTAAACTTTGCTGGTTGCTGCCGATGCCTGGGCGGTTCTCTGAAGATCCCTGGGTCCTAAATGAACCTTTTGCTACGGCTTAAAGTCTGGTAGTTTTGGAGTCAGTAACAATAGGAAGAAGGTGGGAATGACTGATGGTGAGAGTGGTAGTTACGTGAGAAACAAATGGGTAGTGTAGTGTGTGCCTGTTAACGGACAGCTGTGTGTGCTCCTGTAATGGTGTTTCACAACCCAAGTAATTAAGAACTGTGAACTCATCTCTGAAACTCTATTCCTTTCTCTGTTCTTCAGTTGTTCTTCTGTGAGTCTCAGTTATCCGTCACAGCTCTGATTCGGAACTTGATACAAGGTGAGGCGAAGACGGAAGGTGTCGTTTTGATGCTGGTCAAAAGCCTTGTGGGTTCAGTTTTAGGATCTTTGGGATGGGGAACTGGAAGGATCTCTCTATTTGGCCAGCTCGGGTTCTAGTTTTGCCTCGTCTGTTACCTTTTCTGATGCTTGTGAAAATGTGAGGTCTAGGTAGAATTCTGTGAACAGCTTTGATGCTCAGTGCATAGCTGATTGTTTGATGGTCAGATGCTCCATGAGATGCACAAAAGTGACCATGCAACATTACAGAATTAAAATGTTATAAATTCCGGTATTATTCATCACCAGCATGTTGGGAGCACATCCCAGTACCAATCCAAATCTCAGCCTACTCAAACATGTAGGAATTGAGCACTACCAAACGGGACTCATATAAGCCAGCACATAACGAACATGAAAAGAAAATTTCCTTTCACAAGAAAATCGAACTCATCACTTATTCATGGTAGGACAATATATGGTCGAAAAATATATATGATAAGGACACAATAAATAGCTCCAGAAGAGTAATTTTGAGGTAATCCCAACAAATAGGCCATCAAACCTGTTTTTCCATATCCTAATTGTTACTCCTCTGTCCCTCAATAAATAGATTCATATAGTTGTTCTAAGTCAATTTTTTTTGAACTTTGATTAAATGTTAGAAAAAAAACATCAAAAATTATGATAGCATATACTAGTATAATTAGACATACCATAGTCATATTTTCATAATATGTTCATTTTATATATATTGTTATTTTTTATAAAACTAGTCAAACTTAATGGATTTTAGAAATTAATTTATTTAGGACAGATTGAGTACGTCAATCGAAATAAGGAAGAGTTATAACAGCAGGTCATTAACTGCAGGAAATCGTTGTTTCTCAATCGGATGACTGGGGAATCGGTCCGGCAGTGTAGATTAGGTACCTTTTCTAGGGTTATGTTCTCCGACGGCGCTGCCATGGTGGAATAAAGTCCTCCCGGTCTTCGTCCACCTCATCGTCGTCTGCTCCGGTGACGATGGGAGATCTGTGAGGTGGTGTAGGAGTTTGTGGCGGCTGCCATTTCGTCATCGCGGCGGTGCTCGTGTCGTGTGTTATGTCAAGGCTACAGTGACGACTGGGGGTGTGGCGGCAAGATGAAGTGTGGTGGATCGAGCTCGATTTGCCGGTGGCACGGGTCGTCGGTGAGTTTCGGTCCAAGGTTGAGTGGGCTCGACTCCAACGCAACGGCGGATGCCATCGTCGGCGCCACCATCGTCGTTCCAATCTGGAGTGTGATCATGACGGACAGGCGTTCAAAGATTTCTTCGCCTTCGCGAGATTGAGCGTCTGCTGCAGTCCATCTCAACGTTGGTGGCTTCCTCGGCTTCAGGTGCTTCAGGTTTGGCGGCGTTGGCTGGTGACGGCTGTCTTCGTCGACGGCCGATGAGGCTGACTTCCGCTCTCAAAGGGGGTAAGGACCAGTCTGAATTTTCTTTTTTTGCTGAGGTCCTTGTAGCATATAGGCTAGGCAGTTTTCCTCCGTATTTAATACAGGTATCCTTCATAAAAAAACTACAGGAAATCGTTGTCCCACGAATGTTGAGGAGCTAGAAAATTCCGCAGAAAACAAAGCGATATAACAAGATGGTGATTCTATTTTGAAAATAACATAAATGGTGAATCTAGCAAAACCTAAACTCTCACGGAATCGCCGGCTTGCTCCACCTGCTACATCCGTAGGGATGAAAACGAAAATGATAATCTCCGATTTTCTGAAATTGTTTTTGAGTTTTTCTCGACTTATAGACCTAAATGGAAATGGTAGTGGTAAACAAAAAACAAAAACAATAACGGTAAAATTAAACGAAAACGAAAGTGAAAATAATTTTGCCCTCTTCCGATCGTTTTCGAAGATTTCCGTATTTAGCTGGTAATTTACCGGTGGTAATTACCGATACAACACATGCTTTAGTTAAGATCTTGTTGGCCCACATAAGCATGCCCATCTTGCTATCCATCTGCACATCTTTATGGCTACGCTATGTCAAGTTAAATTATAACTTTCGCTTTTATTTATTATTGCGATATGAGATAGGTGGAGCGAGTTATATGAATCTTCTCATGTTATATGATCTGCCATGTTTATCGTTTTTTAGATACCTTTCTCATTGATTTCGACCTTTTTGATGCATTTTCCAATCGACTGCTATCATTTTCGAAGTTACCCGAATATCGACGTCGTATTCGTTTTTGACAATATCATATCGATTTTATTTTCATAAAAACAACGTGAAAGTGAAAATGATTTGGCCTCCTACCGATCATTTCCGACCGTCATCCGCATTCTGACCGTGATTTGGCCGCCCGTCATGGACAGCAAGGACGCCAAGGAAACTACTTTCAAAGCTCCAAAGCTATGGCTCAAACACATAAAGGCATAACACCTTGGTTAATCCAATATTTCGTCCCATTTATTTGTCTTTATTTACTTTGAAATCAATATTAGTTTCCTTCGCAAGGAACAAGGTCTGGACTTCTGGTCCAGTTTTTTGGTCAGTGCAAATGTGCAATGACCCCGAGAAAGCAAACAGGTAAGAGCACCTTATCTCATTCTAATCAACTTCTAATAATACAACGAGAATCTGATCAATCGAGAGACTAAAAACTAATGCAAAGTAACAGATCGGTAATAGGCTACGTACACAGCACCTTACTTAGCCACTATTACACTTCTATTCAAGTACTCTACGTCCGGAGATCATGGTATAGATATAAGTCTTTTGACCAATAGCCGTCAGAGCACAAGCCAAAACCAGTTCAGTGATCGACCAGCCTCGGGGAATAAGGATGTCGACTTTGTGTTAGATTCAACGCTAGGGGCATCTCCAACACCAATAGCATTTGGGTAGTTGCATGTAGCAGAACCAGGAAACCGACGCCCTAGACAATATCGGCAATCGATAACAGAACCAAAGTTGCCGCTCGTTGCAAAGTGAGCAAGGTCTTTCATCGGGCAGGTCCAAGATGACACGATATCTCCATGTCCTGACAACAAGGCAGACTCGCCACCAACGTCTCTCTTCACAGGCGGCCATCTGACCAAGCACTCTTTACCGTCCTCTGAGATGTACCCAACACAGCACTCGAAGGTCAGCTTGTTATCTACAATGTCTCCGAATTCCTTGAGCTTGTTCACATACTCGCAATCTTCTTAATCACCCAATGGACCATAGGATATCGATATCATGTCCCCAACCCTGCAGTAACCATGTTTGCCGGCGATAAATCCGTTGGCAGAGAGGCTTGTACCGGGCAATTCTTGGTTTTGCTCTTGCGACATGCACCTAGACATCAAATACATTTTCAATTCTGTGTCCACCTAGTTGTTTGAAAACCCTCCTTCCATCCTAAATTATAAATCATTTTAAAAATTTCAGAGAGTTAAAATATCTTAAATTTGACCAAATTTATATGATATAATAACAACATTTATGATGCTAATTAAGTATCATTAAATTCTTTATTAATTATATTTTTATTGTATATCTATTTGATGCTATAAATTTTTATAATTCTCTCTATAATTTTGGTCAATCTTGCAATACTTTAATTTTTTTAAGATTTTTAGAATGATTTATAAATTTGGAACGAGGAAGTAGCAGTTTGTACGTAGGTTAGTTGTGGTTACCTGCTGGCCGTTGATGACGTGGTGTGGGTCGGCGAGGGCGCGGCCGGCGTCAATGGGGCGGGGGAATTGAACGAACGCGAAGCCACGGGGGCAGCCGGTGAGTCGGTCCTTGGGCTGGCAGACGTCAGATACCTCTCCGTAGCGGCAGAAGTAGCGGCCGATGTCGGCGTCACCGGTGCCGGGCGCGATGCCGGCAACAAAAAGCCTGCCATTACTCTCGGGTGACTTCACCCACGCCGCCCGGCGACTTGAGGTGGTGCGTCGTTTGCTTGTGCACTGCACTATATATATATATATATATATATATATATATATATATATATATATAT
>CM041630.1:57405414-57438508 GCA_023333625.1 Bothriochloa decipiens | reverse complement strand
TATATATATATATATATATATATATATATATATATATATATATATATATATATATAACAAAATCGCAGAGAGATTTTTGCTACCATACGAATTGAAAGAGCAAGGTATGAGAGAGGGAGGGCACCTCTCGCCGTCGTATAACAATGGAATCGGCGTCGTGCGATTTTGTTTGCAGCGAGAGGAAAGATTCGCCGCTCCGTAGAGGTGTCAAATCAAAGTCGAGAGAAGGCGGACGGGGGGACTCGGGATCGCGCACGGTGTGTTTTATGACGATGCCCTGGGATCGCGACGCGAGCAGCGTGTGCGTGTCCGTGTATGCTTCTTCTCGTTTGTCCTTGGTTTCCCTTTCCAAAAAGCGATCACGGTTGTTTGTCAGAATTCCACGTTTACAGACGCGCTCCTCCGGGACAAGGCGCGCCAGCTGGACCGCGACGCGTCGCCCTTGTCAGGCGCCGCGAGGAGACCGCCTCGCCATCACGCAGCACATCCGCCGCGCCGTCCTGCGCCCACTGCCGTGTTCCACGTCTCCGACGCCCTCGGTCTCGGCAGCTGCGGCCGGCGTGGCGGGCTGCAGCGGGCCTCGGCTTCTTGCATCGCGGGTGGTCGGCCACGACTTGGGCTGCTGCCCGGGGCCCGCCCCTTTGGCCCAAGTAAATTTTCCGTGGCCCAATGGATTTTTTTTTGTCTGCTGCCTACTCCACGGGCTAGCCAAGTACGCAGGAGAGGAAGCCAGGAACGGAGGCCCGGCCTGCTCGTATTTTTTTTTTGTCTGCTGCCTACTCTATGGGCACGTGACTTGCATAATTTTCACAACTCAAGCATGAGCATCAGTCAACTCATAATTATGATTGACTCATAATTCATTATCATAGAATTTCATGTACCAGTCAACAAATATAGTTGGAATAGCCACTCAAAAAAATATAGTTGGAATATAAAGAAAGCTGGTGGCGAGACACAGGCACTGACCGCGTATGAGTCTGTATTACAGTATTGCAAATTGACTCAGCTTCATGTACTCGTTTAGAATTAATAACCTGACAGGTGGTCTCATTATATCAGGTTGCTTAGCACCAATATCTTCTCAAAACAATCCAAAATAATATGTTTGTGCCAACGTTGATGATAGTTTTCATTAGGTGTAGGGGCAAAACAGTCATTTATTGTACCATGTAACCCCGTCGAAAGATAAAAAAACTAACCAAAATTCAAAAGTGAGCCAAACCGAAATCGCCAAGAAAAAGGACAAACAAAAACTAAGAGGTACTTTTAGTAGGGCTAAAGAAATAATTTGCTCACAAGATAACGCTCAGGAGAGTCGAACTCTGGCACATACCGTGTTCCTTTTGTATTTGGGACACGTTCCACTGGCTAAAGAAGCATATGTCGCAATCAAAAAGAAAAAAAGAAATATGTCAAATAGGGGCAAACCTAGTCTATATTCGGGGTTGTCTGACCCTGAAGACTTTCAATAAACCAATAGAGAATTAGTGTTTATCATTTCTCATCAACAGTGTTAAATATGTTGAGTTAATTAACGTAATGGCCCTGATGAGCTTGGTGGCTAGATTCGCCACCAATGTCAAAGTTGTATACCCCTCTTCCATCCCTCAGTTGGTGAGAGAGCCATACCACGTACCACGTTCCTGACCCGTGTTCCCTATGTTTTGGAAGCTAAGCTAACGTTTGACCTTTTTAGAAACACACACATAAGTTGATTGATGGTTCACAGCTTGATACACGTCTGTTAAAAGAACGTGGTGTGATTTCTTCTCGGAAAAGAAAGGTGTTAAAAAACAAACGTGATCGCTTTTTGGGAAGGCACAAAAGAAGCACAAAAAAGAAGAAACGTAAACGGTGTCCGATCGCGATCCGAGCGTCATAAAACACACCGTGCCATCGACCCATAAGTTCTATATGATTGTGTTTACATATTTCAATACAGAGCATGGATAATCCCAAGTGTGATTTGCAAATTCTGACTCCGATCTCTTTGAGATCTCGTTTACAGTGCACAAGCAAACGCGCCACCTCAAGTCGCCGGCGTGCGAGATGAAGTTGACCGATAGTAATGGGAGGCTTTTCGTCGCCGGCATCGCCCCAGGAACAGTGAAGTAGACATCCGCCGCCACTTCTGCCGCTACGGACAGTTGTCCTACGTCTCCCAACCCAAGGACCGATTCACCGGCTGCCCTCGTGGCTTCGCGTTCGTGCAATTCCCCCGCCCCATGGACGCCGGCCGCGCCCTCGCCTACCTACATCACGTTATCAACGGACGACAGGTAAATACAACTAACCTACTTAGGGTATGTTTGGAACGCGAGATTTTTCCCCCTATTTCTTTATTTTTCCTGTGAAATTTAACTAATTTCTATAAAGTTCCTTTGTAATCCTGTGAAATTCCTGTGCCACATAAGTAGTATACTGTGCCCGAAATGCTTTAGGAAAACATGCATATAGAACTGAAAATGTATGTATTTGATGCCCAGGTGCATGTTGCAAGAGCAAAACCAAGAATTGCCTGGTACAAGCCTCTCTGCCAACGGGTTTATTGTTGCAGCAAACGTGGTTACTACAAGGTTGGCTACATGATATCGATATCTCTTGGTCCATTGGGTGACAATTACGAAGACTGCGAGTATGTGGACAGGCTCAAGGAATTCGGAGACATCGTAGATAACAAGCTGACATTTGAGTGCTGTGTTGGGTACATCTCAGAGGACGGTAAAGAGTGCTTAGTCAGATGGCCACCGGTGAAGAGAGACGATGGTGGCAAGACCTTGTCGTCGGGACAGGGAGATATCGTACCATCTTGGACCTGCCCGATGAAAGACCTTTCTCACTTTGTATCAAATGGGAAATTTGGTTATACACACGATTGCTGATATTGTCTAGGATGTCGGTTTTCAGGTTCCGCCACATGCAACTATCCAAATGCTATTGGTATTGGAGATGCACCTAGCGTTGAATCTAACACAAAGTCGACGTAATTATTCCCCAAGGATGGTCGATCACAGAACTGGTGTTGGCTCATGCTCTACGCCTACCGATCAAGCGATGGCAAAGATAAACTTAACCATCGTAGGTTTCAGACAGTTACTCTAATTAAAAAATGTAACAGTAGGGTACTCGATCTTTTGTTCTTGCTCATCACAGGTACAACCGTGACCACGCAGGCGCAAACAGCCTACGTGGACAGGCCACCTGGATTGCTAGCTTGGTAATTTTGCTGAAAACCCCTCGCTAAAACTGCTCCTTCACCTCATTATCCTTCCCTTCCCTATCCTCTTGCCCAGACTTCCTTGCGCGGAAGAGTAGCAGTGCCGGCGAACAGCACCGCTGGGGAGCAGCGCAGGCGAGCGGCTTGCCTCAACTGACCGTCGGCGCCATCGGTGTTGAGGAAGAAGGCCGCCGTGCCAGGCTTGCCCATCGCGCGAGTGGGCGGATGACGCTCGTTGAGAGAGAGAGAGGTGTGTGGTGCCCCCGACGAGGAGGCCGCGGCCGTGGCACCGCGCGCCGCAGCAGGTGCGACAGTGTGCCTCGCGCCCACGCCGCTGCGGGAGAGCGTCGCAGGACCTTCCCCTTCCTCCGGCTCCTCTTTGCTCGCCGCCATGGCACCACCTCTCGCCACCACGACCGCCATGGGTTACCGCGGCCTGAGTTCATCGATCTTCCTACACAGTTCACCTCTGGCCTAGCAGGCATGCTTGTTCGAAGAATTGAACTAAAATCAAGCCCATTACCTTACCTCAAGAGCGCTTCTCTTGCATGCAAGGCGGCTAATAAAAGTGCAGGTAGACGCGCGGAGATGCTCTGCTGCGGCCGCGAACTGACTGGCGGCTGCGAAAATCTAAAATTGGCTGGTGATAGGGAACTATAGAGGCTCGATGTGGGTTGACAAGCTAGAGAACTATGGTTTCTGCTTGAGGGAGCGAGGAATTGGATCGAGAGGCCACAAATTGCGCGAATTTGGAACAAGAAGGGGGTCAAGTTATGCTGCTCCCTCGTCGGTTCACTGGCGATGCCCGGCCACCTCACGGCGAGCATCTCGCGGACAGGGACGCAAACACACTGCCCTCCCACACGCGGCGTCATGCAGCGTCGCCCGCGCCATACCCGCGTCCTCATTCAGGCCCGCGAAGAACATGGCGCGCCACTGCAGCTTCATCATCGTCATGGACGCGCGCGTGCACGACCTCTACCGGCGCTGCTGACGCCGCTAGCTCAAAGGCGCGGTGGACGCGGTCAAGGACCCCTTCCAGCAGCAGCGGCCGGACCCGACCACCGTCGAGCTTCCTCGCCGAGAGCAAGTGCTCCATTAAGATCCTACGGGCGGTGGACGGAGAGGATGTGAGTGGCGTGAGCAACACGACACAGGAGCAGCAACACGACGGTGGTGGGCTAGCGCGACGCAGCGACGGCGGCCCGGCGTGGCAATGGCAACGACGCGAACGGCACGCGCGCGCCTGCACCCGACGCGAGGAACGACGGTGGCGGCGCGGCCCACGTGCGCGCTTGCCTGCCCCAACGCGAGGAGCTACAGCGGCGGCGCGACTAGCGCACGAGCCCACTTGACCCCGACCACGCCGGCTTCTTCAACCACTTCACCGGGCTGCGGCTGTTCCGACGAGCACAGTGAAGGAGGAAAAGGTGAGGAAGCTGTTTTAGTGGGGGGTTTTCAGAAAAATTGCCAAGCCAGCAATCTGTCCACATAGGCTGTTGGCGCCTGCGTGGCCACAATTGTACCTGTGATGAGCAAGAACAAGAGATCGAGTACCCAGTTGTTACGTTTTTTAGTTAGAGTACCTATCTGGGAGCCACTGAAAGTTCTCGGTTTGGTTTTGGATAATTGATGAAACCTAAGGACTAACCTTGTTTCTAAATGAATGATTTAGAGAAAGTTAGTCCATGCCAAGTGGAGCTCGATGATGAGTCATGACATAAAGTTAAGTAACCTAAGCATGATGAAGATCAAGATGGGCTTGGCTCGATGGACCGGTTGGAAGTGTGAAGGGCAAGTTGAGGCTTCGAAGCGAAGGACCGTGCGACGGTGAAGCTTGGGCAAGACTTGATGCCGATGGACCGACCAACGGTGAAGAGCAAGTAATATCGAGATCGATGGACCAAGACGGTTGCATGATGACGTGGAGTGTCAAATGTCATGTAAAGGCTTGGCGGTTGGAGGATTGACAAAATGGACACAAGGCAAACGTATAACCTATAGGGCCATTTTGTTTCGCACTCGAGACACCATAGAGGGTGTGAGTGGTTTAGGATCGATAGCCGAACTATGAAGAGGGGAGATCTTCGGTAATTTGGTTCATGAGTGCCACTAGGTCCATCATTTTATGTGATTGCATTTAGGATCTAGTGTGCGATAAAAATCCTTTGGAAAATGGCTTGAAAATGCTAACTCACTTGCACATGGAGATGTCACATGATGGAGTTTAGCACATTTGCAAAGGTGATGGAGTTTGTGGGGTTGAGTTGGTTTGGTAACCGCTCATCCTCCCCCCGAGCCTGCGAGAGGGGATTCGGCGTTTTTGAGAAAACGAGATGCATATTTTCTATTGCACCGGATACAAATTTGTGTTGAAATCATGCTAACTCTTGTGCTCAAGTTGGTATACTTGTTGGGTAGCATGTGGAAAAAAGTTGGCGTCGTCGCGGACTTGAAAATGGTATTTTCTAAGTGGCGGATGCGGCGCACCGGAGCGTCGGACGCCGTCCGGGCGCGTCCGGCGTGTGAAGCCAGAGCGCCAGACGCTGTCCTAGCGCGTCCGGCGCATGGAGGTTGAGGCAGGCTGGCTGGCTCGCTGGCCGAAGCACTGGCCGGACCCGGGAGTGCGTCCGGCGCTGGCGTCCGGTGGACGGCCCCGCACGCGGTCGGCTCTGAGTAGCGTCCGGCGCTGGCGTCCGGTGCGTTTGACTTAGCTGGCACGAGGCGCAGCTATTTCAAACGCCGGACGCTGAACAGTGTCGCGGCCGCGTCCGGCGCTCGGTGGAGCTGGCGCGTCCGGCGTGCCAGCGTCTTGGTGTGTGGATGGTGAATATGCCGGACGCGTCCGGCGGTTCCATCAGGCACGTCCGACGCGTGTATCGTAGGCGGCCCAACGGCTAGTTTTTGAACGAGTGGCTTGGCGCGCGGTGAACGCGCTGGACGCGTCTGGCGGTTCCATCTGACGCGTCGATGCTTGTTGCCGTACTGACTCGAAGGGAATCTTTGGCTAACGGTTAGTTTCAACTTGAGGGGTTATAAATAGAAGGTGGCCGGCCCTTGGGGAGGTCTCTTGGCATTTCTAACACTCTTGTGCATCCTTTGAGCTGAAGGTTCTCCTTCCTACTCATCTATCTTGCTTGATTGCTAATCTTGAGTGAGATTGAGTGATTCGTAGTGCATTGCATGAGTTGATTAATCTAGTGGCACTTGCGAGTCGTTTGGCCGATGATTTCTTGTTACTCTTGGTGAGCACCGTCACCTAGCCGGCTTGGAGATTGTTGGAGGCGTTGGGAAGAGTTGGTGATTGTTCTTGCCCACCTCCGGTGTTGATTTATAAGAGGTTCTTGTGCTTTTCCTCGGCGGAGCGCCAAAAGCAACTCTAGTAAATTACTCGTGTCATTGAGTTACCTCGCTTGAGAGTGGTGTCTTACGGTTCCCTTGCGGGGGAGTGCCTTGCGGGGCAAGTGGCTTGAGGGTCACACCGAGGAACCATCTATGTGGAGGTCGACACAACGGGGACTAGCTTGTCGGTGTACAAGTGAACCTCAGGAGAAATATCATTGTGTCATCTCTTGTCTCCCGGTGATTGGTTCTTCATCGATATATTTATATTGTTGTCATTGTGATCGATTAAATATCATCTTGGTGATTGGCAACAACTTCACTCCACCGTCGGTATTGAAATTGCTATCCTACCCCTTGTATTTACTTTATTATATATATTCATATTGTATAGCTTGTGTAGAATAGATTATCATGATAGCTCAATAGATTAGAAGGTAGTAACATAGTCTTTGCGTGACATAGAGATCATAATATATATTAGAATTGTCACTAGGAGGCTTGCTCTCAATCTAGGCTAGGCAAACCACGGTTATCGCTATTTGTTATACTAATCAAGTTTTGTCTAGTAGTTTGTAGAATTTTTAATAGGCTATTCACCCCCCTCTAGCCATCTAGGACCTTACAGCCACCTAATAGTTTAGGTACCTGCGGTGCAATTTACTCAAACGAGAATCAAACCCACCCATAAAGGGTGTGGCCAAACGAGTGAGGTAGGCATAAGGATGGGATCGAGACGGGCCAGGAGTGGGTGAATGAAGGATATGCACACCTGCATGTAAAACACAAAAATGAGATCTGAACCTTGCTTCGGGTGGAGATTTTCCCCGCATCCGAACTCGCATTGTCCCCGAAACCCACTGGGTTCGCCAAAACCTAAGGAGATGGGGCTAGGTGTTCATCGACATTCCAGTTAGACATCATCGGCAACTTGGCATCAGGACTTGTTGCTGCTAGGTTTGGAGAGGAGAGGGGCTGCTAAGAAGGAGGCCATGTGTGAGTTGTAGAGAATATGGATGCCAGAGTGCGACGCCCTCGGGGAGCCAGGGGTGGAAAACTAACCATGTCCCTACCCTTGCTATGTCTAAATTTTGCGGATTCTAAGTCTAGCCCCACTTGATTGCCATCCTTAAGTGGGCATGGTTACTGACTACAAGGCCAAAATTACAAGTTTTCCTACCTTTCCAAAAGGTTTAGAAAGATTGCTGAAAAGAGAACTACAGGTCTCCGCTCACCGTTGGTCCACCTAATCAAGCTGGAAGGAACGAGACATCTCACGAATTTTCTTCTCAGTGCCCTGTTTTTCCTCGGAGTAAAATACAAATCTGGTCTTTAAATTTTTCATGGGGTGTCACCACGGTCCATAAACTTTTAAAGTAGGGCTTTGCTACGGTATAACTATTACCTCTTAGGAGGTAAGAGTTTAAATAAATCATAACCGTTGAAATTTAGATCAAATTAGACAATTAAATAACCAAATAATCAAGAAAAATATGCCTAATATCAATGCGCTGCTTTCCTTGCCATTTTTGATATAGAAGCATGCACGGCAATATTGGCACGCATGCATGAGATCCATAGCATGGATCCATCCTCTGCGTTAATGAACCGATCTTTCCTAGGATAGGAAAGAGCCTTACTTTACATGATTATCGCTTATTTGTTAATTTGGATGTGACTTGCATGTATATATGTACATACGTATCCTCATTGTATTGTGCAACTAACCACGCACAATGTAGCAAAAATAGTTGGGCTTGTCACGTATCATTAGTTTATTAATTATAGTATACAGTATAATGTATATATTTATTACATATATATACACGGCAAATAGTATATTCTTTTGAGAAACTTGTCACGTACAAAATGTTAAGCATGGTTACAATACGTGTGCATGGTTTTTTTTTTCTAATTGTAACTTGTAAATCAAGTGCATGTTAGGCTTTGTTCACATTAAGAAATGTTAAAAAAATAAGTCACGTTAGATGTCACAGCCAAATCCAAAATAATGGTAAGTTATGTCATATCCCAAAGTTACAAAATGAAAGGATGTACCATTTTAATAGATTGGCATGCATCGATAAGATTTGAAAAAATATTTTTATATCTTAAATTTTTCTTATTTATCGTGTTTTACAAAATTAAAAATTAAATAATATATATTTCATCTATTACCTCCTAAGAAGTAATAGTTAATATCAACCTTCGATCTAAATGAATTAACGGTCCATAGTTATTTGGGTGTACCACAGCAAAATCTTTTAAAGTATGTCATTCTCGTATCTAAACTCTATTTGGGTCTCAAAGCAGTCCGTTAACACCCGATTGGCCGTGACAGTTATGCAATTAGGCCCCGGCTCTTGTATTCATTAATTTGAGGACTGGTCCTTTTAATCCCACGCGTGAGTAATCTGTACTCGCGTCGCACGACGTACCTGTTCATCGCGACGTTTCGCGACTCCCAGCGGCTGCACGGTGCTCTGGTCCGCTCGAGCAAGGCCGATCGGCGAGGCCGTTTAGTCGGAGGTGCAAGTCAGTCGGAGAAGCAAGGCCGATCGCGCGAGGTAACAATGGGCAGTCGGCGGTACCCTGGTCTGCCCTTGGCCGATCGTGCAAGCTAAGTTTTTTTTTTTGACAAGTAAACTTCGGATAGATTAACAGCAAAAAGCTGTTAGAACCATTACAGAGTCAATGGTTGCAACCTAGGGTGTCAAAATAAGAGGGCACTCTTGAATATGTGGCTCATAAACACAATCAACCTGAAAAGGGTGATTTGAATGAAAGTCCCTAAGAGCCTGTCTAGCAAGGTGACCAGCCATATGGTTTTTTTGATCTCTGCTAATTCTCCTAATGACTGTTGTAGATTCATTCACTGCATCGCTGATGAGCTAGGTGTAAGGCTTGATTTTCTAATCCGATGAATTAAGGAGCTGCGTTCCATCGATGAAATGGACCAGCTGTGGGTTATATGAGAGGAGAGTAACTTGCTGTATGTTCAATGACTTGGTAATTGGGCAGGCGGCAGTACACCATGGCCACATGTGCTGCAGATCGACCACATGTGCTGCAGATCGACGACATGTGCTGCAGATCGACGAGACGAATCATGAGCCATGCATGATGGCACGTAACCTACAGCGAACACATTAATGATGCCGCAAAATATTAATGAGAGGGGGTTATCTGCTAATATCAAAGAGCCAAAACCCATAAACGGCTACTTTAATACTTAAATAAAGTTTACATATTTAAAAATTTATAGGCCAGAGTGACACACCATAAAAAGTTTAAGAACCGGATTTGTATTTTACTTTTTTCTTCGTACATAGACCACTAGACCTACTGTACGTGCATTGTTTTGCCACCTGAAGTCCTCAACGCTGATGCAGACATCCTAGTACACTATACAGTGACACTGATACGGCATCAGGGACCACTGCCTGCAAATGCTTGGGATCGACATTGTCAGTGTGAGCCTGTGGGCCCGCATCTCATCCGCAGCGTCGCCGCCATGCGGGCTCCAGCGAATATTCGAGGCTGCTATGACACCCACGGGCTATTCGGCGCACGCGCGCTACCTTCGTTAGCGGCAAACGGGTACGTGGCGCACCCACGCGAGCCCGGAACATAGGAAGGAGGCGGGGGCCGGGGGTGGGAGGAGCGGGCGGATGACGGGTGGAGCGCCCGGCGGCGAGGGCGTCGCGGCCGGGTGGCGGACGAGGCGGCAGCGGCAGTGGTGGAGCTTCCTCAAATCCGGCAACTCCCCTGAAATTAGGGTTCTGGCGAGGCCCCCACGTGCTCCTAAATCCTCCCCGGCTGTAGAATCCGACCGACCGGCTTGGCGGCGGCCGCGACACGGCGGTGGTCGCGGTACGTCCGGCGGTGAGCGAGGCGGCGCCGCCGCCGCCGAACCGGACGGGGCAGGATAGGCAGATGGGATGGGTAGGCGGCGGGGGCGCACTCCGGCGAGCGGCGGCGGGAGCAGGGCGGGGGAGGGGGAAGAGCTCCGGCAAGCCCTCGCGTGCCCGTGGCGGGGGCCGGCTGGGCAGCGGGTGCATACAGGGGAGAAGAAGAACAGTGATGGGGAGAAGAAGAACAGTGACTCTTAAGGGAGGTCGTACGTCCACCGATTCGCATCTTGGCGCGCGTGCGCCGCGCAGAACCCCCGCTATGACATGCTAGTCAAACCATTATCTAAACTCTCTGGCTGCTACGCACATGGCACTACCTCTTAAGTCTTAATCACCCCTCCCCAGTGGAGCCAGACCGTCACCACGCACGAGAAGACGCCGCGGCGCCATGGCCACGGCCGCGCGGGGTCTCGGCGCCACCCCGCGCCTCGCCGCGGGCCACCTCCTCTTCCTCGTCTCTCTCCTTCTCCACCTATCACCACGAGCAACCGCGCAGGCGCAGCCGTGGCAGGTGTGCGGGAACACCGGCAACTACACGGCCAACAGCACCTACCAGTCCAACCTCGCGACCCTCGCCACGGCGCTCTCCCGGAATGCCTCCTCGTCCCGGACGCTCTTCGCCAAGGGCAGCGTCGGCGTCCTCCCGGACATCGCGTACGCGCTGGCGCTCTGCCGCGGTGACGCCACCAACGCCACGGCGTGCGGGTCCTGCGTCGCCACGGCCTTCCGGAGCGCGCAGCAGCTGTGCGCCTTCGACAAGGACGCCACCGTCTACTACGACGCCTGCTACCTCCGCTTCTCCAACATGGACTTCCTGGACGACACCTCCAGCAACGACGGCGAGCTCATCCTCATGAACACGCAGAACGTCAGCGGCTCGCCGGCCAAGGTGTTCGACGCCGCCGTCCGCGGGCTCCTCAACGCCACCGGCGACTACGCGGCGGCCAACTCTACCAGGATGGTCGCCACGGGGGAAGAGGCGTTCGATGCCACAGACCCCACCATCTACGGCCTCACGCAGTGCACGCCGGACATGACGCCGGCCGACTGCCGCCGGTGCCTTGGCGATATACTTGGACTCATGCCGCAATACCTCAGCGGGCGGAAGGGCGGCAGGGTTCTTGGAGTACGCTGCAATTTCAGGTACGAGGTGTATCCTTTCTTCACGGGCGGACCAACGCTACGGCTTCCGGCGCCATCGTCGCTGTCTCCGTCACCGGCGCCGGCGCCACCTCCTGTTCCAGTTAACGTGACGCCGACGGCAACACCACCAGGTGAGATGGCAAACGCAAATTCGCTAAATGTGCAGTTTAGCTTGTTTTTAGCACTAGGTATCCCCTCCAGGCTCCAGCCCTCAAAAGCAGATTCTAGAACAGGTATGCGCGTCTCAATCAAGAACACAAAACGAAAAACATGGGCACGGCCGAGCAACCCAGATTCTAGTTTCATACGACCGTTGAATTGAAAATTCGGAGCAAACAACTGAAGTCTTATGCGTACTAATTATTTGGGAATCACGCTATTATATTGTCAACAGATTTGTTGGCAGAGGACACGTAACCTTGTACGCAGAGTTTTCTTACATTATCTCGACACACATCTATGCAATCCCGTCACTATCATTTACAACTCGTTTGACTGGAAATGACGCGTAGAATATGTACGCACAAAGAAACAGATACGCGGCAACTGTTGTGCAGTATTGTTCATCTTCTTTCACTTTTTCTTAATGTTTTCTGGGAACTGTAGACACCGTATAATTTGTAGTTCTTCACCTTCTACTTAATGCAAAGGCAGAGCACCTGTCCTTTCATACTCAAAGAAAAGAAAAAAAAAACAGATATATGCATCTTGTATTGAACCAGATTTTTCTAAAAAAGAGTCATGAAGAAAAAAGTTGCCCATTGCTACATTTCAAGCGTGCTTGCGTTTTCCATTTAGCATGGTGAAGTCTGTCTCTGCCTACAAAACAATATGGTTAGTTCCGCTTCCAATGGGGTTAAGTAGGCAGTAGGCACTACTCAAAGTTAAGTGTTTAAACCATCCCATGGTCCACTCCATGATCTGCTAATTAGAAAAGAGTCATAAGAGATAAGATTTTGTCATAAAGTTATCTTTGTTTTTTCCTATTGGAACTTTTTGACAATAAAATATTGCGAAGCACCACGCCGCTACTTTGCTAGTAGTTGATTTTCTTAATCTCTGGACCTGGCAGCACTATAAGGTTCTCAGTGTTTGTACTCCAAAGTCTCTTGCTAGTGGTTGAGTCTATGTATCTTTCCAAAAAGATACTTGATTGGAGTAAGATATGTTTTGTACTAATTGATTCAGATTGTGATTCAATTGTTCATAGGATTTGTGGCATGCTTGTTTAATGAAGTCTGTGGCCTTTGTTTACAGGAAGAGCCAGAAACAAAACAGGAATTGTTTTAGCAATTGTACTTCCCATTGTTGCTGTGTTGCTAGCTATCAGTACTGCTTGTCTCTGTTTCTTCTGGAAGAGGAGACCAGCAAGGGAGCAGACACCATCGGGTAAGTTGTCTTGATAATTTGGAATCGTGAACAAATTTGCAAGAGAGTATGTCAACCAATGCATTACATATTGTGTTGTCACTATATTCTGACAGATTCAACTAATGTTGGGGACATTGAAAGCATTGATTCCCTTCTTCTCGATATATCTACTTTACGGGCTGCAACCGGTAACTTTGATGAGAGCAATAGGCTTGGTGAAGGAGGTTTTGGTGCTGTCTATAAGGTGCCACTCATACTAGCCCAATTCACATTTTCATTTTCAGCAACTGAAGGTTCACACTTATGCAGGGCGTCCTTCCTGATGGTCAAGAAATTGCAGTGAAGAGGCTCTCACAGAGTTCAGGGCAAGGAATACAAGAGCTGAAAAATGAGCTTGTTTTGGTTGCCAAGCTTCAACACAAGAATCTTGTTAGGCTTGTTGGTGTTTGCTTGCAAGAACATGAGAAACTGCTTGTGTATGAATACATGCCCAATAGAAGCATCGACACCATCCTTTTCGGTATTGTTTTTTATAAAAATCTGTTTTCGGTAGCACTAGTAGTATCAGAATTTAACATTTCTGAAAAATTGTCAGATCCTGAGAAAAACAAGGAGCTAGATTGGGGAAAAAGAGTCAAGATAATAAATGGAATTGCTAGAGGATTACAGTATCTCCATGAAGATTCTCAGTTGAAGATTATTCACCGGGACCTTAAAGCGAGCAATGTCCTTTTAGACTCTGATTATACTCCTAAGATTTCAGACTTTGGCTTGGCTAGGCTATTTGGAGGTGATCAATCGCGGGAAGTTACAAGTCGCGTCGTTGGAACATAGTAAGTCTGCTTCCAAACTAGGGGGGCAGTGGGCCACCATGCCTTTCACTCACCTTTTTTTTTTTTTTTTTTTTTGCGAAACCACTCACCTAAATTTTACATGCAAAGATAAAACATTTAGCACCATTTATGGTTAAGCTTTTGCTTCGTGCCTCTATTCTTGTCTAGAATGAATTCCCCTTCATGTTGCAGTGGGTATATGGCACCTGAGTACGCCATGCGTGGCCACTATTCTATAAAGTCCGATGTTTTCAGCTTTGGCATCTTGGTTCTAGAAATCCTAACAGGAAGAAGAAGCAGCGGTTCCTTTAACATTGAGGAGTCTGTTGATCTATTAAGTCTTGTAAGACATTTTGCTATCCCAAAACTCTCTGCACAAGTAATTTGCTTCAAAAACACTAACAAGATTTTCATTTGATAATTGATACAGGTCTGGGAGCACTGGACCATGGGAACAATTGTGGAGGTTATGGATCCATCTCTGAAAGGCAAAGCTCCTGCACAACAGATGCTGAAATATGTCCATATCGGCCTACTGTGTGTTCAGGATAACCCCGTCGATAGACCGATGATGTCAACAGTAAACGTCATGCTCAGCGGCACCACTCTCTCTCTCCAGGCTCCACTGAAGCCAGTATTTTTTATTCCCAAGAGTGGTTACTACTCAACTGTTTATTCAGAATCGTATCCTACAGCTTCCCAATCCACCGCGAATGTTATGTCAGGGGCGTTATCACCAAATGAAGTGTCAGTTACAGAACTGGAACCAAGATGAGCCTTGAAGCATCATGTTGCTACTTGACAGAGCAATTGGACTCCTGTTGTACGAATAAACTGAACCTAGGGCAATGCTCTAGAGTCTGTATTACTAATGTTTCAGTTATGTTTCCACTGGCCCCTCTAATTATAAGTAGTATGTTTCAATTAGCAAATTAAATCTGAGTCAACAGTGACATGTTTATCTGTAATGGTTATATTTATCTTTACTCATTGTTTCCACAAATGCAAAGCCTCATAAGATTTTGAGGACAACTATAAAGTAATATTTTGGAGAGAGAACCACCACCCCTTCCCCCGAGTGCCCCGCATCGGGCGACTCGGGGCGACCTCCCCTCCCAAGCCCCTCCCGGCCACCGCCGCCGCCCTTCATCTTCGGCGGCCGCGGCGGCCAGCGTCGGTTGTTCCACAAAGGGACTCCGCCGCCTTTCCCCCCGCTCCCACCTCCCCAACTCCTTCTGTCCCCCCTCCACCCCATCCACTTCTAGCTTCTGCGGCGGCCAAGTGACGGCCGGCCGGATCTGGGCCGAGGTGGCTTGGATCCGGTGTGAGGTAGCGCCTGACCTCCCCCCTCATCATCGGCAGTCTCCTGGCATTAGTGGCGAGCCCGTGCCCGTGCTCCCCCCGGTGGCCGGCCGGATTTGAGCCCCGGATCTGGCGGTGCCACCCCCATCGTCGGCGGCCGTCTCCGACGGCCTGGACGGGCAGTGCCTGTGCTCTACTCCAGCGGCCGGTTGGCAGGTGAGGTGCTGCGGGACGCCTGCTGGCCATGGATGGGCCTCCCTTAGCTATGGCCAGTGCTTGCGGCGGCTTGCTGACCATGGGAAGCTAGGCGCGGCAGTGTTTGTGTCTCATGGTGGATTGGATGAAAGCTTATCCCGGTTTCGGCCGGGCAGACGACCGTGACGCTTCTAGCGCCACGAATCTCCCTGGGGGCGTCATTTCAGCCCCATGTACCGGCACGGGCAACGCCAATTTCTTGGCTAGTGGCCTTTCTTAGATGTTTCTAAGGCCAGCAACGATGGCGTCCAGAGTGTTTCCTTGGCCGTCACTCCCTTCCTGAAGATGTCGTTGAAGAAATCTCCTATGGCTCATCACCAGGTCCCTGTTCGATCGTTGTGTTGTGCTTGATCATGCTTCTTGTCACTCTTCGCTTTGGTTTGTTGCTGGCGGTTGGTGTAGCTGCAATCATTGCTTGGGCGGATGTTTTGCCGCCGATATATGAGTTGCCATCTCCGCGTATCTTGGAGGTCCTCCTCGCCAGTGGTCCTGAGGGCTTTTGTGGCCCCTATGACTCGGAGTCCTTGGACTTCAAGCCTGGCTCTGTTGCGTTGATGGTCTGTTTCGAGCGGATGCTTTGCCATCGGTGTTGTGGAGGATGGTTTGTCTTCGCTGTGCGCCTTGCTCTTCATAGAGGTCCTCCTCACCCGTGGTCCTGAGGCGTCCTCAGTGACTCGAAGGAGTATTCGAAGAAGTTGCTGCGCAAGGGATGGCTCCATCTGCGGATGCGTTGCTGCAGTGATGGTCTGTGTGTTTGGGCGGATGCTTTGCCGCCAGGAGATCTCAGTGGATGTTTTGTCGCTACTATCATCTACGGCTCTTCTTCTCTAGCAGTTAGCAAATTCGTTGAGTATATTTTGTATTAGGCTCAGAGTCACCCACCCCTCATATTTCTTGGTTTATGTTTGTGTTGAGGACTTCATTGGTAACTCATGAATTATCCGCGAATCCTTTTGTATCAACTATGTGTGGGTCTATTGATCATTTCCTTCTGCTTAATGAGAGATCGGCTATAGCCCCGTTCTAAAAAAATTTTTGAGGACAAAACTTGGAGGGAGTGAAGCCATATATCCCTCGAGCAAACACCTCAAACACAGTGATACAAATAAATCCTGGCTATCTAGCTAGGTATATAACATATGCAAAGTATTAGAAATCCTTCTTTTTTAGGAAATTATAGGCTAGAAGTTCTTCACATCTGTGGACAGAGGGAGTAGTACTAGTACTATCTAAGGTCACGTCTTTAATGTTTGTGTGGTCAAACTGTTTATATCTTTTGTTATCAACTATTCTTATTTATATACTAGATTGAAAATGTGATCCAATAGAGCAGAAATTATCAAGAAGCCGTAAATTAGTTTGAAATAATAGATGATGATAGCGAGACTCCTACGCAAAGATTGGGTGGAAGTGGCTGACAATCATTACAATCAAACAAATAACAAAACTATTTAAAAGATATTTCTCAATCAAGTAAACAAAACACGAATGCTAAATCAGAAAAATCTAGCTAGCTACCTTGTTGCTCTGTACACTCATGGCAATCTCTAGATCGACAAATCAGCCGACACGGTCGTGTTAGTGCCACTCTTTGTGGCGAAGAATCCCGGCTTGGATGGAGCCTGGAGGGTGACTGTGTCCGTTCCAAGCATCATGACGACGGACGACATCATCGGCCCGGCCGCGGGGTCTCCCTGGACGCAGAGCAGGCCGATGTGGATGCACCTCAGCACGTCGCCCTCCGGGAAGCTTCCGCCCAGGGACGTGTCCACCAGCTCCGCCACCGTCCCGGCCTCCCAGTGCTCCCATACCTGCACGGTGGTTTGCATTGCAATTGTAACCCTAAGCCAAGGTGTAGCTGTAGCAACAATAATGGTGATTGACTGATTGCACTTACGGTGGTCAAGAGGTCCCCAGACTTCATCCCCGTGACGATCTCCAGGACCATGATGCCGAAGCTGAAGGCGTCCGATTTCACGGAGTAGTTCCCGCGCATCAGGTATTCTGGCGCCATGTACCCACTGACACGAGCAAATCAAGCAAAATACTCAGCATCTATCAATTGTGCCGGAAGGAAAGCTCAACCAGAACACGACAACACTGAGAGATGGGCACTGACTAGGTTCCGACAACGCGGCTGGTGACGGCCTGCGTCTGGTCTCGGGTGAAGATCCTGGCGAGCCCAAAATCTGAGATCTTGGGGTTCATCTCCACGTCGAGCAGGATGTTGCTGGCCTTGAGATCACGGTGGACTACTTTGAGCTGGGAGTCCTCATGAAGGTACTGCAGGCCTCGGGCGATGCCGTTTATGATCTTGTACCTCTGCTCCCAGCTAAGCGGCTGCCCATGTTTCTCAGTGCCGAAGAGTATCAGGTCGAGGCTCCGGTTGGGGACGAACTCGTACACGAGCAGCCGTTCTTGCTGCTCCAGGCAGACGCCGACGAGCCTGACGAGGTTCCTGTGCTTCAGTTTGGCCACCAACGCGAGCTCGTTCTTCAGCTCCTCCACTCCCTGCGTCGAGCTCTTAGACAACCGCTTCACTGCTATCTCGTCGCCGTCCGGGAGAACGCCCTGATCAAATCACACACCGATGCACTCTGTTGTTTAGTCATGAGAAATTGTCGGTCAGCTATGGAGGGAGTTCCATGCCCATGGCACATTCTTCAGTGATTGCTCAGCACCTTGTACACCACGCCGAACCCGCCTTCGCCGAGCTTGTTGCTTTCGTCGAAGTTCCCTGTGGCGGCTCGAAGGGTGGAGACGTCGATCATCATGGAGTCCACCGTCTCCATGTCCTCTGCTTCGATGGAATACATGGCCTCTGTTCAAGTACAGATTGTGTCATTTCTCTTCAGGTTCAGCCTCCATAAAGTGTTTCAGGCTGTGACAAAGTGGGAGGATTTTGCAGGAACATACTACGTGGCTGCTTTGCCTCTGCTACTGGTCGCCGCCGCCTCGAGAAACAGAAGCAAAACACAAGGTTCAGAGCAGCTAGAGTAGGCAGCACAACTGCGAGAACCACAATAAACACACTGTACTTCTTTTCCCCTGTGAATGAATTAATCAAAGAATATCTGATCAGACAAACGGAATTTCAGTAGAAACAAAACAAACAATACTTATCTTTTACTATGTTAATTGTTACTGATACTTTCTGGAAGCAGTGACACAAACTAGATATAATAACTCACACTTAGTATTACAGATAAAAGGGTCAAAATTTCATGTTACGCCATTATGATGCCAGATTATCAGTGCTTATCCTAGAAAACCTGGGGCCAACTTTTGGACCACGAAATGCCATAATAGGTAACATGAAAGTGATGTTGAAGAATAGCTTTGAAGCAACTAATATAAATTTCAAAAGATTTGCACCACTCGAGTAAAGATTACAAAGATTCATCATCCACGCACGCGCGCACTAACAAATTTAAAATCACGGTCAAGCAATTTCACACGCATGAATAATTTACAGTCTATTTGCACGGGTTCCATGAGTCCTTGTTAATTATTATGTCAAACAAAGAGTAAAATAACAAAGACACGCTAACTCACCTCCTCCTGTCGCTGCCGTCGCCGTCGCCGGTGCCGGTGCTGGAGGGCTCGACGATGCCAGCCGCACCATGGCCGGCCCATTGAAGAAGGACGCGGTCTCATACATCCACGTGCAGTTGACCCAGAGCACCCTGCCTCCGATATTGTTCTGGAACCCGTCTAGCGACTGCGATATGAGCCCGGCGAGGCACTTGCGGCACTGCGCCGGCGTCTGGTCCGGCGTGCACTGCGCCAGGGCGTACACCTTGGGGAACTCCTGGTCGAAGTCGGCCTCCCCCGTGGCGAACCGCCGCGTGGAGTTGTACGACGCGGCGTGCTCGGCGGTGGCGTTGACGAGCGCGGCGAGGAGGCGCTCGAACCGGGCCGGGTCGGAGGTGACGTTGGCGTTGTTGCTGACGGTGTACGACAGCGACGTTGGGCCGGTGTCGTCGTCGGGGAGGGTGTGCACGTCGGAGTAGTGGAGGATGCAGGGGTCGTAGTAGATGGTGGCGTCCTTGTTGTAGGAGCAGTCGTTGGGCAGGTCCTGGAACGCCTGGGTGAGGCAGGCGAGGCAGCTGCTGGCGTTGGTGTCGCCGCGGCAGAGACCCATGGCCCAGACCTGCTCCGGGACGGCGCCGACGACGGCCGTGGCGTGGAGGGTCGGGGACGCGGAGACGTTCTTGGGCAGCGTGGCGGCCAGGACGTTGAGGTTGGCCTGCTATGTGCTGTTGGGCTTGAAGTCGTTGCTCGTGCCGCAAAATGGCCACGGGTAGCCAGCGGCGCCGGGCGCGAGCAGCGAGACCGCGGCGATGATGGCTGCCACTGCCACGGACAGGAGGTGGTGGGAAGCCATTGGTACAGGTACGCATGGCAGAAAGAATTAGGAGCCAGCTTATCTAAGCGCGGGTGGCAGTACGCCCACCGCGGCGACACCAACCACTGTCCATTTTTGTACTCTTTTTTTATATATAAAAAAATTAAAACTCGTTTTGTACTCTGTTGAGTGTGAACATCGAATACCAGGCTGGATTCAGTGTCATATTCTAATAAAAGGCTTGAACTTTGTGGATTAGTATTTTTCTTTTTCTTAATGATAATGAAGCTCTCTATGCTTTAATCAGTCATCCACACACAGTTGTGAATTATTGATATATAAGCAGTTGGCATAATGATTTAAGGGACTCCTTTACTTTTAAGTATCTTATATTTTCATAATTTGTAACCATCTTGTTCACTACGATTTATATCAACCACAGTACAATGCTTTTCGCTCTCAATAATAAAATTAGTCAGCTTATCAGTCGCACAAACCATCGGCCAAATAGGCTTAATAAATTAACAAATGCTCCTCAAACTAACATCCACATGACCCACAAAATAAACAACTCATATAACACATTTCTAATCTTTATTAGAAGGGAGAAAGGAGAGCTTGGCTCTCGTGCAAGCAACAAGATGGTTACAAAAGTATTGGTGGGCGTAGATATCAAGTAAATTTTGTGAAGATTAGGAAAGATAAGGTGGAACATAGGTAAAATAATGATAAAAAAGTTTTTAATAGACAAGTACTAGGAAACAACTAATGTATAGTTTGGTTCTTATTATTTGACTTGTAGTGAAATACTTCAATCTATTATTGGACATGCTTTTCTTTTTTTGAATTAGGCGGAGCTAGAAACTCCTATTGCAATTATGCAATTTATTAAAAACTAAGAAAAGGTTAACAAAGTAAGGTACAGGACAGAGAAAGACAGATAGACACCCTCTCACATCTAGAGGGAGAGCTTAGGGCACTAAGGAGAAGAAAGAAAATCCAAAAGATTACTAATTGGAATTGGTCCTTGACTCTAGGAGAGGGGTGATTCCAAATATTACAAGTTAAAAAAAATCCAAAATATTATTAGACTTCTCTTAGAAGTTTTTTTTGAGATCGTGCATGTGCACGTTTTTCATTAAGTAGGAGAGAAGTTAAAACATTACAAGGGACATGATGGTAAGTCAAGACCACGTGTTTATCATTAAGCAAAAAGAGAGTTTTTGTTACATCACTGCAGCCCTGGCAACACCAGAGGTCGAACTCCTTGCCGATGGCTTGAGCTCGAGGAAGAACGCCTCCATCAAGCGCGGGGTCCTTAGCGTGGACGGCGACGTCAGATTGAGTGGCACCATCTCCACCACGGCGCCTCTAGCCTCTCAGTGCTCCTCTAGCACCATGGCCATCCTCGCTGAACACATCCCCGATGGTGGCGTATAGCGACGGTTGCCGGTGAAACCTCATTCACGCCAAAAGTTCAAGTATGCAGGGTGGATCGGAGGAGGGATTGTTCCCCTTTATTTCAGGGGTTGAGGGATAGTTTTGAGGGGGATGAGATTTTTTTCATTGGGGATTGGATTGGGGGACTGCTCCTGCAAATTCCCCAAATTGCAGGTTTTTGTCATTGAGGGTGTGGATGGGGAATAACTGGAGAAGCTCTTGCAAGCTAAAATGCAAAACAAATGGCGCTGCAGCCTATCGCTGGGACGGTAGTGTTTTTTTAAAAAAAACCAGGACGGCACTGTTTTGTTCGCATGTGAATGCATGTCAGCATCCTCATGTAGTCATGTGTAGCGTGTGTTGGTACTAGGGGTACCAACTAGAGTGATAGGGGTGCAGAAGCCTTTGACTAATAAAGATGTGAATATTGAGACTACAGTTAGGGTTTTGTGCCATCCAAATCGCCTCCCTCAGCTCAGGGGCTGAGCCCACCTTTTATAGTGTGTAGTTACAATATTTGGGCGTACAAAATGCCCTTGTGGAGACTACAACATATTGTAGAATATTCTACTCAGCTACATGTCCTTCTAGGGGCACCTGAGTCATTTCCCTTTCTCAAATGGGCCTTGATGATGTTGTCATCTCGGCCCAAGTAGCGGCCCAGCGGACTAGCCTTTAATTAGTCAGCTCTGCACCCTTTGCGACCTTTGCACAATCTTCACTTGAGGAGCGGTCTCCCATGCTTCTGTGGTCTTTGCACCAGCTTCACTCATAGCCTTTGCACCTTACTAACTCCTCTGGGCCTCTAAGGGGGAGTTGGCCTATATTCCATATAGGCTCCCTCAAACAGTAGCCCCTCATCGACTAGGTTATGGCTGGTACTACATGACCTAGTAGATATTTATACATGGAGAGGCACAATACAACTCGGACCTTGGTTGCAAGGATTACCCTTCGCAACTTTAACGTGCATGTCTCGCTAAAAACTCCATCCCAAAAACCCTATGGGAAAAAAGGGCATGGAGAAAAGAGCACGTGCATGACTCTAACCTATACATGCATGTTCTAACTCTTGAGGCTTTTGGTTCTAAGTGCCATGATCTTCCATATGTGTTCATCTTTGGTCTTTATCTTCTCGAGTGCTTGGTCTTCATTTTTCTTCACGCGGAGGTCTTTGTCTCCAACTCTTCTTTGCATGTACATAGAGATCTTTGTCTTTGACTCTTCTTTGTGTTTAGGTCTTTGTCTCTGAAGCCTTTGCAATTTCTGATATCTTCTCGATGCAAAAGTATTTGTCTCCAAGGCCCTCTTGATGTGTGAGCCTTTGTCCTCAAGTCTTCTTGGCATGGAGATCTTTGTCTCTGAGCCTTCTTGGTATGCAGTTCTATCTCCCACTCTTGTTGAAATGAAAGTCTTTAGCTCTGAATCTTCTTCTTGGCGCAGAGGTCTTTGCCTCCAAGTCTTCTTGGCTTGGAGTTATTTGTCTCAGAAGCTTCTTCTTCTCGACACAGAGGTCATTGCCTCCAGGTCTTCTTAGCGTGGAGTTCTTTGTCTTTGACTCTTCTTCTTCTTGGCGTTGAGGTCTTTGCCTCTAGGTCTTCTTGACGTAGAGTTCTTTGTCTCTGACTCTTATTCATCTCAGCGCAGAGGTCTTTTTCTCTAGGTTTTCTTGAGTCAGAGGTCTTTTATCTGACTCTTCGTGTTCTTGGCGTAGAGGTCTTTGCCTCCAAGTCTTCTTGGCTTGGAGTTATTTGTCTTAGAGGCTTCTTCTTCTCATCACAGAGGTCATTGCCTCCAGGTCTTCTTGGCGTGGAGTTCTTTGCCTTTGAGGCTTCTGCTTCTTAGCACGGAGGTCTTTTCCTCCAGGTCTTCAAATCTTCACTCACGAGTGCTAGACAAAAGACTTCATGCTCTGAAGTGGCAGGTCCTTCGGGGCATTCCCCTACCCCCTATTGGCTGGCACTCGTGAATGAATTCTCAGCAACGCGTGGGGTAGTCGACGTAGTCGTAGTAGATGTCGGTGAGTCCCTTGTAGTTGGTGGAGGTGTGAAGTAGACCTTGGTGAAGATGATGGCAAAGCCCCTCTTGCCAAAGTTTTGGCGGAGGCCACCTGTAGAGGTTCATTGATGTTGTTTTGCGATGGTCCTCCTGCAAAAAGTTTGGCGAAGATGATGTTGATGTAGACGCCGAACGTGATGTCGGCAAAACCTCGCTCGTGTTGATGTGTTAGCTGGAGGAGGTGAGTCAACTTTGTTTTCTCAAAGGCCCTCCTGAAAAAGATTGCTTTGGCAGAGGTGATGTTGGTGAAGTCATCGAATATAGTGGTGAAGCTCCTCATGCCAAAGTGTTTGGCGAAAGCGATCCCGATGTGGATGTCAACAGCGTATGCCAAACGCTAGAGAAGTCATGTGAAAATACACCAAAGTTGATCTCCTACATTTTTTAGGGACTTAGGTGTCTATAGTGCTTTTGTCAAATATTGACTTGCTTGTAAGTCTTTGACCATTAGAAAGACTCTAGTTTTTCTCTTGCTGAAAGATAGTTAGTCATTTCATATAATATGCAAGGGGTAAAAGTTTTGTTTGAGGAATTTTTGAAAGAGCAAAGGTCATGATGCCTGATTATGGATGGGTCTTTGTCGGGGAGAGCTTTTTGAAGCTTTTGATTCTCTGAGGCTTACTTGAAGCTTCTCAGAGTGGTGGCTCTGATGCCTGATTATGGACAGGTTTGTCAGGGAAGCTTTTTGAAGCTTTTCATTCTCTGAGGCTTACTTGAAGCTTCTCTGATTGGTGGCTCCGATGCCTGATTATGGACAGTCTTTTTCGGGATACCACATTGCAATGCATTTAGGAAATGTATCTGTGTACATGATGAAGCAAGTGAATGCTAGCATTTTCATGAAAATATTGAAAGAGTAAGCATATCATGTGCCCTGTATGAATATAGATGTGACTTTAACCTTCAACATAAAAAGGGTTAGTTCCCTGCAATGGTTAGCTCAGATAAAAGGATTTTGATGCAGTCCTGGTGCCTATTTTTTGGGACTTCTTCCAGGTTGCAAAGATGGCACGAAAGTCTAAGCTTCGTGACCTGGTGCCTATGTTGGCTCAGGACCTTTTCCAATATTTTGATGCAGTCCTGGTGCCCGTTTTTTGGGACTTCTTCCAGGTTGCAAAGGTGGCATGAAAGTCTAAGCTTCGTGACCTGGTGCCTATGTTGGCTTAGGACCTTTTCCTGGACTTTGATGCGGTCCTGGTGCTTGTTTTTTGGGACTTCTTCTAGGTTGCAAAGGTGGCACGAAAGTCTAAGCTTCATGACATGGTGACTGTGTTGTCTCAGGCCTTTTTCCAGTATTTTGATACAGTTCTGGTGCCCATTTTTTGGGACTTCTTCCAGGTGGCCTTGGCCATGCAGTGTTGTTTGCACTTATACAATGTTGCAATGTATGTATGCGTACATGTGATGATGAGAATGAAAGCATTCACACAAAAAATATTTATGAGGGGTAAAACTATTGTGCAACCTGCAAAAAATGATGGTTATGCTTGAACAAATATCAAGCTCCGCACATGAAGGATATCATGTACCCTGCCAAAAAATATGGTTGAGTTTTAGCAAAGGCTATGCTCAACATGTAAGAGATAGGGCCTTCAAATGAAGGGATTGTAGTTCTGGATGACTAGTGGAGGTTGTCGTTCAAGGACATGTATGAGTATAGATGTAACTTTAACCTTGAATATAGAAAGGATCAGTCCCCTGTAATGGTTAGCTTGTTGGTACAATATTTCTAAAATTTACCATAAATTTAGACAATATATATATAGCCTGCAAAAACCAAACAAATCATGTTAGTGTTTGTGAGTTCGAAGGTCGGGTGGTTGTCGAGAATCAATTTTTGACGAAGGCTACCAACTGACGAAGGTTGCTGAATGACGGAGGCTCCCAACTGACAATGGCTAGTTGATGAATGACGGAGGCTACTAGCTGACAAAGGCTAGCTGATCAATGACGGAGGCTGCCAACCGATGAAGGCTATTGAATAATGAATGGTGCCAACTAGCGAAAGCTAATAAGTGACAAACTCCATTGAGAACCAAACATGGACAAAAGTCCACCACTGATTGATAAAGGTTGCTAGCTGATGATACCACTGATCCATAAAGGCTGCTAGCTGATGATAACAAATGATAGTTGAAAACCACCAATCAACAAAGACTGTTAACTGATAATAGCCAGTATAGATGAAGGCCACTGACTAGCAAAGGCCGATGAGTGATGATAAAGCCACTGACTGGCCGAGGCTGCTGACTGATGATAGCCAATATAAATGAAAGCCATTAACTAGCGGAGGCTGCTACCTGATGATAGCCAACATAGATGAAGACCACTGGCTAACGGAGGCTGCTGAATAGATGATAGCCAATATAGATGAAGGCCACTGACTGGTGGAGGCTGCTGAGTGATGACAAAGCCACTAACTGGTGAAAGCTGCTGACTCATGATAGCCAATATAGATGAAAACCACTAACTGGTGGTGGCTACTCAGTGATGACAAAGCCACTGACTGGCGAAAACTGCTGACTCATGATAGCTAATATAGATGAAAGCCACTGACTAGAGGAGGTTGCTGCATATGATAGCCAATATAAATGAAGGCCACTGACTAGCAGAGGTACTTAGTGACAAGGGCCAATATACTAATGAAGTTCAATTATTGACAGAGGTTGTTGCATGATAAAGACCACTGATCAGTAGAGGCTCAGACTGGTGAAGGTTGTTCACTATCGAAGGATGCTAACTGTTTAAAAAGCAATAATGAGCGGAGGCCAATGGCTGACAAAGGCTCATGACTATCAAAGGCTGCTCACTTGATGGATACCCCTGACTGATAAAGGGTCACTGCAGTATCTATTGAAGGCTAAGTATTTCATGAAAACCACTTAGTGATGGAGAGTACTGATTGATGCAAACTCAAGAGCTATTTGATAGGTATGTGGCGAAGGCTGCACCCTTAGTGAGAACCACTGACTGACTGAAAGCTGAGGTCATGGGGACTCCTAGCTAGTACACTAATGTATTTTGGAATGGTGAAAATGTGTATAAACAAGACAAATATAACCCATGTGAAGGGTACGTTTTGAGACTAAGAAATACTTACTGAGGTGGTGATCTGCATGTTAGTAAAAGTGATTCAACATAAGAAAAGATGAATATTTTGAGTTAGCCTAGTTAAGGCCAAAAATGTAGCCATTAAGGCCATGCTTTGATTTGGCGAAGGTTGTGACAACCTTTTTAGTCACCTTGGTGACTATTTGTATATGTGAAGGTTAATTTAAAAATTTCCTTGAGGCGGAGGTTAGATCAAGAATGCATAATTTGCAAAAACAAGAAATGTTAGGCATTAAAAACCAGTGAGAGTTTAAAAACTTGTGAGAAATACTCACTGTTTAGGTTTGGTGCTCTGTTAAATACTTAAGTTCTCATGGAAGTTTGGTGATATGTGCCATGGAGGTCGCTCTGTACTCATGAGCCTTCGGCTCGGGGTGACAGAGGGTCCTCTTTTAACCAAAGAGTTGTGGTTGAAAATTGTGGCTCCATTGCTTAGCCACTTTTGACTTAGATTTTGAAATCTTTCTCAAGCGGTAGCAGCATGCTCCTTAGAAACATTCATCGAAGACATCAAACTAAAAGTTTATTAGAACTTGGTTGCAAGGAGACAAAAAATTGTGAGCCTTGAAAAGAGTTATATCAAAGGTATAGAATTATGCTAGGTTTTGCAGAGGTTCGATACCAAAGACTTCTTGAGATAATAATAATCCAATACCATACCAGCAAAACAGGTCAGAGGCTGATGAGTTTGATCAAATGCTATCTCTTTAAGAGAATAATTTATGGCTTCACTGATGGAGGCCAATGAAACTGATCGAAAGCTGAGGTTCAGCAGGATGAAAACATGAATATCTTGGCTTTGCATCTTTTAGCTTCTCATACTAGGGAGCCAGCACCACACAAATTAGCTACAATGAAATAGTTAGCTAGAAGAATAGTTAGTCTTGAAACTGGCTTATCTAACTGTCGAGGCCCAGTGCTAGGACACAATAGAGGTTCTTGGACCAAGGGTGGAGGTGCCGTCGAGGCTGCCAAAGGCCAGTGAAACGGCTGAGGTGGAGGTTCTTGGTCCACGGGAAAGAGGTGCCGCCGAGGCTGCCGAAGCCCGGTACAAGGGCTGAGGTGGAGGTTCCAGGTCCACGGATGGAGATGTCGCAGAGCAGTGTGGAGGTTCATATGTCGACTGCTGGTGTAGAGGCTCCTTCATCATCTTGAGGTGCGGAGGCTTCCATGTTGATTGTTGATGCACAAGCTCCCGTACCGCCTCGCCGTGCGGAGGCTTCCACATTGATTGTTGATGCAAAGGCTCCCGCACCGCCTCATGGTGCGGAGGCTTCCACGTTGACTGTTGATGCAAAGGCTCACGTACCACCTCATGGTGCAGAGGCTTCCATGTTGATTGTTGGTGTGGAGGCTCCCGCATCGCCTCACGGTGCAGAGGCTTCCATGTTGATTGTTGGTGCGAAGGCCTCGTCGACTCGTGATTGGTCCCTCCTGCACACAAGTAACAAAGAAGGCCTCCGCAAGGATTTCCTCGGGGGTTTATCAGAGGTTCCAACCATCACTCTCAAAAAGAAATTATTCGTGCCAAGCACGGTGGGCGCCAATGTTGGTACTAGGGGTACCAACGAGAGTGACAGGGGTGCAGAGGCCTTTAACTGATAAAGATGTGAATATTGAGACTACAGTTAGGGTTTCGTGCCATCCAAATTGCCTTCCACAGCTTAGGGGCTGAGCCCACCTTTTATAGTGTGTAGTTACAATATTTGGGCGTACAAAATGCCCTTGTAGAGACTACAACATATTCTAGAATATTCTACTCAGCTACATGTCCTTCTTGGGGCACCTGAGTCATTTCCCTTTCTCAAAGGGGCCTTGATGATGTTGTCATCTTGGCCCAAGTAGCAGCCCAGCGGACCGGCCTTTAATCAGTCAGCTCTGCACCCTTTGTGACCTTTGCACAATCTTCACTTGAGGAGCGGTCTCCCATGCTTCTGTGGTCTTTGCACCAGCTTCACTCGTTGCCTTTGCACCTTACTAACTCCTATTAGCCTCTAAGGGGGTTTGGCCTATATTCCATATAGGCTCCCCCAACAGCGTGCAATCTACTCCTATTTATACTATACATTTTATTATTTATACATCATTATTTATTTTTATATTATTATCATATAAGTGTATCATTGTGGATGAGAGCAATGATGCGAGTATTTTGATTCTCTATACTATCTGCACCTACGGGGTGCTGAAGGGTCAGCAGTGAACACTAGGGAACGCCATTGCAAGAAAGACAACTGACATGTGCATTTATAATTGGCGAAGCGCTGCCGTGTTGGGTAACACTAAACCCAGTGGCGTGATAAACATTGGCATATAAGCATCTATCTAAACATTTTCCTCCATGGTCAACTTTTTTTTTGAAAGATCAGGAGGAGCCAGAGGCTCTTACTGTGAATGCATCAATAAAACAGAAGGTTCAAACAAATACAACAAGGGAAGATGATGTTAGATATGTGTCGAATATGTGTACAAGTTAGTTACGTTGGACTTGAGTTGTATTAGGGGACTAGGATAGAGTTGTAGTCGGACTCTATGTCCTAGGGGGCCATAAATATGAGGTCACCCTTGTTGTAACCATGAGACGACTTGGCGGCTGGTTTGGGTGGCGGCGTGGCCGCGAGATCGTCCGGATGCCAGTGTAGCTGCTGTTTATGGGGAGGAGCGCCCGTAGTCATTGCCCCGAGGATTAAGCACATCGTTGAACCTCGTTAAAAACATCATGCCTCAGTGTCATTCTCATTTGTGTATTTTCTTCTATGGTGATTATGCTTCCACGTTCGTCGGTTAATAGATCCGTTCGGGTCTGGAATTAACCGTGTTTTGTAACAAGTGGTATCAGAGCCAGTTTCATAGAAGAAGATCGTAGGAGATGCGATGGACATATTCTACACAGCGTGAGGCTTGCACGGGTGTGTCCGGGACAGGACATGGCGCAAGGTGGAGCATGGCGGCGATCGATGACTCGATCGGTGGAGTTGGAAACTTCAAGCAGGTGGCTCGAACCGTCCAATGGGCTACAATCAACAGGGATCTGTCGAGACGTGGAGATCGGGTTGATGGCGGTTGGTGGCTGCTGTTCGATAGGGATCGGTCAAACGTGACGGCCAGGTTCGACGGTGCGGCTGGAAGACGTCATGGATGAAGACGGCGGCTTGACTCGTGGTCAGATCGACGGGTGGTTGATCTTGATCGGGGTGGTCGTTGCAGAGCTCTCGTGTAGCAGCAACAATGGTGGTGAGAGCCATGGTCGTGGATTTGGTGATGATGGAGGCGTTTCGTGCTACGATATTGTGGCGTCCAATTATGGGAAGATCTGCATGCGTGATCTCTAGAAACGAAGAGCTGGTGCAAATTGAATCTTGCATGGTTCTGGAGAGGGACTCGCACGTGAGGTGCCCATACTTGGCACGTATGCAGGGCTATTGGTGTTTGTTTCGGTGACCAAATAAAGGAAGAGGCAAGGGTGTCGTGGTGGTTTCTTGTTGGTGAAAGATACGGAAGGGTACCTTGTTGCCGATTATTTACAGAGGCCTTCATATCTTGCAAGAATTAGATCGGCATATATGGCACCTCATCTATCCGATTCTGTTCAAAGACAAAAATAGCTAGGACAGGCCTACAGGATATCGTGAAGTGGAAGTACGCGGGTTGCAGGAGTCCGGCTCGGACTCGTTGTCGAGCTTTCTACAAATGGCAGGAGGAGTCCGGTTTGGATTTGTTGTCGTGTTCTATCTCCATAAAACCAGAGGAAGTCCACGGAGATTTCATCCAAAGCAATCTGAAGCTGTTCGTGACCAGTGCTTGACGGTTGAAGACGGACGGCGGGCGACGCTCAAGCGGGTTGGCTTCGTCGTGTGCGAGCGGCGGGACAGTCGACGGAGGCTTGCAAGCAGCGTGGCTGTGCACAGGCGGTGTACGGCGGTGGCAGCGACATATGACAGATCACAGCAGGAGGCGTGTGCTGCGGTGCGTGTGTGCTGCACCAAGGAATAAGCGCGTGGGTGACGTGTTTGGGGCGCGTGGAGTGAGCATGCGGGCGTACATCTAGTACGTGGTTTTTCGGCGATCTGTGGCAACAGGAAGATGGCGTCGATGGCTTGCAAATTTGAGGTGGTGAAGTCTGATGGCACCGGGAACTTCGAGCTGTGGCAAACGAAACTGAAGGATCTATTGGCTCAACAGAGTATCACGAAGGTGCTCAGTGGGATTGAGCCGGAGAAGGTAGATGATGACAAGTGGGAGGAGATGGAGGCACAGGCGTGTGCAACCATCAGGTTGTGTCTCTCTGATCCAATCATGTACCATGTCATGGAAGAAACCTCAGCTAAGAAAATTTGGGACAAGTTGGCCAGTCAGTTCATGTCCAAGATGGTGACTCAGAAGCTGTATCTGAAGCAGAAGTTGTTTGGCTTGAAGATGCAGGAAGGATTGATGATGAAGACAGGGTTGTTATTCTTCTTTGTTCGTTGCCGAGGTCTTATGAACACTTGGTTACTACGTTGACATACGGGAAGGAGGACATCAAGGTGGAGGACATTGTTGCTGCATTGCTTGCTCATGATCAAAGGAGGAAGAATAATGCAAAGGATGAGTCTTCTGGTGATGCTCTCATAGTCAAGGGTGATCGTGGTGTGGAAGATAAGAGAGGCAACAAGAAGAAGGGTCCGCAGTGCTATAAGTGTGGCATTTTGGGACATGTGAAGAGGGACTGTCCAGGGCTAAAGAAGGATGAAGGAACCGTAAGTGTTGTGATTGCCAACAAGAAAGATGACTCGGATAGCAATGGTGACCTTCTCACAGTGTCAAGTGAACAGTCTTGTGAAGCGTGGTTGTTGGATTCAGCTAGCTCGTTCCATGCAACATCGAAGAAGGAGTTTTTCTCATCATACACTGAGAAGGATAATGGTTTTTCTTACTTGGGAGATGGTTCAGGCTATCTTATTGTATTAGGAAACTAGGATAGAGTTGTAGTCGGACTTTATGTCCTAGGGGGCCATAAATATGAGGCCACCCCTGTTGTAACCATGAGACGACTTGGCGGCTGGTTTGGGTGGCGGCGTGGCCGCGGGATCGTCCGGATGCCGGTGTAGCTACTGTTTATGGGGAGGAGCGCCCGTAGTCATTGCCCCGAGGATTAAGCACATCGCTGAACCTCGTTAAAAAACATCATGCCTTGGTGTCGTTCTCATTTGCGTATTTTCTTCTATGGTGATTATGCTTTCGTGTTTTGTAACAGATGAGCCAGAGGAGCTAGGAAACGGAGAAAGACAGGAAAAAGATCAAGAGGAACAGCAAAAAAAATACAAAATTGAAACAATCCATAGGTCTAAATGTGCCGAAAGTCTGCTCTTGATTCTGAGCCGCAGGGCAGAGGCTTCTTCGATTACATACCATTTGAAACGTTGAACCGATGTATTAAGGCCTCTGAAAATGATGTCATTTTTTACCATCCAGATTCCTCAACAGATCAAGATGAAGGCATCAAGAGCAAAGCCCAGCTGTGAGGATAGTTTCCATTCAGCAAAGAGTTGGTGTACTTCTAGCTGTTCATTTACTTGAAAGTTCAGGCTTTCCTAGCAGTCCTTTGAGAAAGGACGGTGAAATAACAGATGTATCATGGTCTCTTCTACTGAATGTTGGCAAAGCACACATTGATAACTGTCAAGATACATGCCTCTTCTTCTAATCATGTTTCTTGTGCTCAGCTTGTCTCAGAGAACTAACCCGAAGAATATTTTATGTTTACCTTGACAATCTGTTCTCCACAGCCATCTGAAAATCGGCCAGACCAGACAGATTCCTATACCCATACATACAAGTCACGATAAGACAACTAACTATTAGCGATACTATTCTCACACGATTGAGCATATGCATGCATCTACTCATCTAGATGCAATCGACAGCGTCTAGATGGATCGGTTGGCCAGCTGTTGGTCACCTATACAATTCGGACATAATAGGCATGTAATCTAGCCTGTAATCTAGTTCTTTGGTTATAAATCGTAAGCCATTTTGACTTTTCTAAATAAAGATTTATACTATACTCAATATATCTAATGTATATTAGTAATATCCATGCATCTAAGAAATCAAAATGACTGACAATTTTTAAATTAAAAGAGAGTAGTAACTCAGGGTAGCTTATCTTTCCTTTATGTAAATCTTATTCACTAGATGTTTTGTGCGGCTAATAAGCCGGCTAGCGCTGTCTTGTTGTGAGAGAAAAACCACGGCCAAAACCATGTTTTGTGCGGCTAATAAGCCGGATGGGGTACTCGTCGCGCAACGACGTCGGGCAAAGAGGACAGGGACAAAACCATGGCCACTAAATTTAATCCGCTTGTGGATCGTCGAAGGCCAAACCCTTTTATGCATTTGTCCATGAGAGTCTATCACTTAAAGTGGTCTCGGCAATGGAAGTGTGAAAACAACGAAAGCGTGTCTTCGTATTTCCATTTACTAGCATTTTAAGAATTGCTCGTCACTGTCCTTCCACGGACAACGGACTTGATCAACACAAATGTTATCGTTGGCATATATGATGAACCTGAATATATATATTTCTCTTGGCACATGACTCCAATGTCTGGTCCACTGGATGCACAAGATGACATTTCTCGGAACAAGGCTTACCAAACCTTCCATTTGTTGATATATATGACCAAATAGTGCAACAAGAGGAGAATCAAATGGTACGGCGGTATTATTATTATTATTATTATTATTATTATTATTATTATTATTATTATTATTA
>CM041630.1:57392267-57405404 GCA_023333625.1 Bothriochloa decipiens | reverse complement strand
TATTATTATTATTATTATTATTATTATTATTATTATTATTATTATTAATTGTCAGTTGCCCAGTTGGCTTCATCTGCCGATCTGAAGATATTTAGATAATGACGAAAACAAAGTCATAGTTGGCTTCTAACAAGGACTGGAGCAAGAGCAAAGTGCTGGTGTACATTTTAGGTGTTATTTTTTTTTGAAACGAAGGGTTTTAGGTGTTATTTAGATGTTGCTGGATTCGTAACACATGTTAATTGAGATCCGATAATATCCAAACAAGACCTTACACGCGTGGCCGCTCAGTCGGAGCAAGCAGGAGCAGGTGGTGGTGTCAAGTCGTTTTTAACCTGCTTCTCAGCTTGGCAAGTCGATTCCCCTCTCGGACACGAGGAAATGGCAGAATAGTTTGATGCCAACAGATCAGCTGAGTCAGCTCGGGGCCCACCGCCACGTTGTCATTGTTGCTGGCGAGCTCCCTACAAGTCCACCGCACCCGGTTTCAGGTTCCTCACTCACTTCGTCTTGCTCTGTCTGCCTCTCTCACTCTCGGTACTGCAGGAGATCGAGCATGGCGCTCGCCCGCCGCCTCGTTCTCTTCCTCGGCGCCGCCACATTGCCTCTGCTCTTGTGCCTCACTGCAGGTAATCACAGGTGCGTTATTGCTGTTCTGGAAATGGTGGAGATCGAGTTTGCAAAGATGTGCTAACTCTGCTGCTTTCAGAGGCGCGCGAGGTGGGCGTGAACTACGGCAGGGTGGCGAACGACCTGCCGGACCCAGCGGCGGTGGTGCAGCTGCTCCGGGACAACGGCATCACCATGGTCCGGATCTACGACACCGACGACGCGGTGCTGCGGTCGTTCGCCAACACCGGTATCAAGCTCATGGTGATGCTGCCCAACGAGAACCTGGCCGACGCCGCGCGGAGCGCGTCGTACGCGGCCGACTGGGCGCGGCGCCGCGTGGCGGCGTACCTAGCTCCCTGCCACGCGGATCCACGCCATCTCCGTGGGGAACGAGGTGTTCGACTCGAGGCCCGACCTGACGCCGCTGCTCGTCCCGGCCATGACCAACGTGCACGCAGCGCTGGTGCAGCTGGGTCTTGCAGACGCCATCAAGTGTCCACGCCGCTGTCCTTCTCCGCGGTGACCGACTCGTTCCCGCCGTCCGCGGGCAGGTTCCGGGACGACATCGCGCAGCCGGTGATGAGGCCCATGCTCGAGTTCCTGCAGCGGACGGGCTCCTACCTCACCATCAATCTCTACCCTTTCTTCGCCTATGCCGCTCAGCCGGACAAGATCTCCCGCGACTACTTCCTGGGGAACCCCAACCCCGGCGTGCGCGACCCGGACACGGGCCTCATGTATTACAGCCTCCTGGACGCGCAGCGCGACGCCACGTTCTCTGCCATGGATAAGCTGGGGTTCACCGGTCTTCAAGCACAGCAAGGGGAGACCGGGTCATCGACTGGCGGACGACTGAAACCTACTCCTCCACACAAACCACACGACGAGCCTTGGGAGCTGGCCGCGGTCGGGGACGACGGGGATAGAGTAGCAGTAGACCCGCCGGCGGCCTCGAAAGCCAACGCGCAGGCGTACAACAACAACGTCATCAACCGCGTGCTGTCCGGCAGGATGGGCACCCCGCTCCGCCCCGACGCCGACATGGACGTGTACATCTTCGCCCTGTTCAACGAGAACCAGAAGGGTTCCGGGCCGGACGACATCGAGGCCAACTTCGGCCTCTTCTACCCCAACATGCAGAAGGTGTACGACTTCGACTTCCGCGGCGGCGCGGAGAGCTGGTGCGTGGCGAACGCGGCGGTCGGGGACGAGCGGCTTTGGGAAGCGCTCAACTATTCCTGTGCCAACGGCGCGGCCTGCAGCGCCATCCAGCCGGGCGCCGTGTGCTTCGAGCCCAACACCATGGTCGCTCACGCCTCGTACGCGTTCAACAGCTACTACCAGCGGAACGGCCGCGCCAGTGGGACGTGCGACTTCAATGGCGCCGCTTACATCGTCTACCAAGAACCAGCTGGTGAGATTCTCGACTTGTCCCTGCTGCTTTCATCAGGTCTTGTTTGATGTTTGTCGATCGTGCAAACGGTGCAAATAACGCTGATCACCAGTCGTCATCTCTGGTCACCTGGTGGTGTGAAATTGAAGGCACCTGCGACCCGAACGCGAGCTGGTGCGTGGCGAACGCGGCGGTCGGCGACGCGCGGCTGCTAGATGGGTTGAAGTATGCCTGTGGCAACGGCGCGGACTGCAGCGCCATCCAGCCGGGCGCCGCGTGCTTCGAGCCCAACACCATGGTCGCCCATGCCTCGTACGCGTTCAACAGCTACTACCAGCGCAACCATCGGGCAAGCGGGACGTGCGACTTCGCCGGCGCTGCCTCCGTCGTCTACCAGGCACCAAGTGAGTTCATGACACTTCAGCCAGTCATTTCCTCTCGCCGTAGCAAACTGCATGTAATCTCACTGTGCTGTCTGTTCGGTTGTTTTCACTACAGAGTACGGAAACTGCGTGCTCCCGTCAAAGGCTTCAATCGAAGAAACGATAGCAAAGTCGGAAGGCGAAGCTGCTATTTGATCATCTGCCAAGAAAGGCCAAGCTGCACGAGAAGCTATTTTAAGGAGCTTCACACTATACTCAGAGTACAGAGTACAAGCAAGAACGGAACAAGGCAATTTACTCTAAAATTAAACCCGGGAGCTGAAAATAATTTGTTGGGATCTGCTGGCCAGACCATCACAGTCAGTGTGCCAAGTAATTTTCATTTGTTTTTGTGGAGTTCTTTTCTTGTGAAATCTAGCCACGCACGTCCCTCTTGTAAAAGTCTACCAATCTATATACTCCTATCATCATCCATTAATTAGTTTTTGTTCAACAAAGGAAATCTTTGTGTTATTTCAAAAGGTTACAAATTACCACATTAATTGAAGAAAACAAAAAGTATATACTCTTAGACCCCATTTGGATACTATGAATTCAATTCATTATACTTTGAGGACATATTTAAGATAAGCTATATAATTTTTATATTCCTTTGCTTAAGTAGGAGAGTACAAATATAGCATAGTGGTCTATACAATTCAATTCTCATCTCTCACCCTATGAATTTGAGATAGGTGTATTTAATCTAAATTTCAAGACAAATAACCTAATTAATTAAGTATTTTTTTTTCAAAATGAAGGGAAATGGACCAAACAGCCTATATATTGATTATACTCCCTCCGTCATATGATAATTCTTGGTACTTTGTCATATGCCTTCTCGAGGTCAATAAAGACCATGTGCAAGTCCTTCTTCTGCTCCCTATATCTCTCCATCAACTGTCGTAATAAGAAAATCGCCTCCATGGTCGACCTACCAGGCATAAACCCAAATTGGTTTTGGGTCACACTTGTCACTCCTACTCTTTTACACTAATAAAAATTTCTAGTAAGGCTTTCAATCCTCCTACTTCATTAAAAAAATGATGTCATTCCTGCAATTCCAATGCACCAGCTTCATAAAAGTATGAAGATATAGATATCCATAAAAAAGGATAGCTGAAACTATCAGCTCTAGCGGACCTAGAGGGCGCTAGCTAAGTATAAAGAACTGATGAGTGTAAAATAACTTGACATAAAGTGATTCCCAGTTTCAAATTGTGTTTTTTAAGATTTAGTTCTAAATCACAAGGGCTCACGGTTCACTATTATTGTCCAACAAACCTAGTTCTAGAGAGCACATGGCTTGGATTGTTTAGTGCTTAACCTTATCTTTTGGACATGACATGATTGTAGCTAGTGGACAACGCACACCGAACGTGTGGAGCTTATATATCTTTCTCTAAAGAACGGTTTGCTTCATTATTATGGCCTTTTCAGCAGCTGGTCGAATGCCAGTTCAAATGACGTGAAAAGCAGCCGAAGCATACCCCCTCATTTCTCGCTGAATGTTGCATTGTTTGCATGCAAAACTGAGGCTTATCTATTGGGCCTGATTACCGCGAGATGATAGGGCCTTTGTTACATCACGGTGCTCTACATTAGATAGCGCAATGTAAACCTTATCAAAACTTCAAGTGTAGTTGTAAACTCTGGCTATTTAAGAGCCAACCATCAATATATCATTCAGGGGGGATTTTATATTTTTACCATTATTAAGATCGCCACTCGCTCGATTGTCATCCTTAGAATGTGTCTTACATATTTAGCATCTTTACAACTCGTGCATCTTTATTTTGCCACATTTGCTCGTCTGGCACGCCACGGCGACATGACGTGGTGGCACACAGTCAGCAGGACCCTGCAAAAAGACTTGGCTGCCCTTGGCTATTTGCAATAAGCGAAAACGGGCCGGCCCAGTAACCTCGCTCATGCCCCTTTCTCGTGCGGGCAACGCCGACGCCCGACGCGTTCTTCTTCCTCATGCGAACGCCGTCGTCGCCTGCTTCTTCTTTAGCTTGCCCGCTGCCGCTGCGCTTGCTCCCCTCCGGCCGTCCCTAAGCCACGACGGCTAGCTGCTGCACTCGCGACGGATCAAAGGTACGTGCCCCTTGCCGCTCCCTTTGCCCCTACATTCTGCGGCATTTAGGGTTAGGGTTCATGGGGTCATGGACGGCCATCGATGTCGATGCAGCACGAGGTTACTAGGCCGGAGTCGTCGTGAGACATTTCTTTACCAGGCACGGGCGCAGCCTAGTGGAGGCGAAACTGGGCTCTTGCCCCCCTGCTCCGCACGTGCAGCTTCGCTAATCAGCATGGCGGGCTGTTTGTCGAGAAGATGAAAGACACGTCCAACAGCCAGAGAAGATAAACAGTGCTCTGTTTTAGTTGAAGTGAAGCGAATGAAGGGGTATTGCCTTGGTGGGCTTGTTCTCAGGTGGACCAAACTGTAATGGCTCAGGTGGCCCAGCTAAAGAAAACATGCTATCCAGTATCCAGTAGCATTCGTATGTGGCCCTCCTAATAAAAATGCTATCCACTAGCTTTTGTACGTAGCTGCAGCCCAGAATAGCAACTTGAATTGGCCCCTTAATTTACTGGCACGCTTACCAGGTAGCCATCCTCTGCCACTTCTTTGCCATCTGAACAAGTCTGGCACTAATTCACGGTTGCTTCCCCTGCACTTATGGATTAATATTCAGAGGAATTCAGTTCGAATAAGTAGGTATGTTCAACTACTAGGTGATTAGCTTGCTGATGGGCTAATGAAGTGCTCGTGGCTTTGTGCTATGGCTTCGAACATGCACTTGTTGGAGCCAATTTCTCTAGGTTCATATATCACAATGTGCTACCATACTGACATGTTTAGTGCTGTTTTTTTTGCTTCTAGAATAAAATCGATAGACCACACAATGTCACAATCAACTATAGTTTGTTTAATGTGGCCTGATCATTAGTACTTATAGGTTTAATAATTGGCAAATTGGCTCTGATGGTTGCTCACTTTATCTTCATCTGTTCTTTGCTTCGTAGGCTTCTGATGTAGTAGGTGGTGTCAATCAATCGAGGTCAGAATGACTACCAGTGACTGCCCACCTTGGTAAGTGTTACCAACTTAAGTTGTGTAGTGGGTTGGATACTCTCTGACTCCGTATTTCTTTCAGTGTGGCTGATTATGCCAGGATCGATCCTGGCTCTACATTTAGACTAGTTGTTAAGGTCGCTAAATATGTTGCTGTTGGTGAGTATGGTGAGTATGACCAAGTCGACATGGCAGAGCAGCAACACGACTTATGGTTTGACACGAACAGTGAGTACACCCTGGCTCAGTTTCATGAGGACTTAGCCACAAGGATTATATGGGGGCCATCTCAAACACTTTCAGTGTGGGTTCTTGACCAAGATACTGGGTCTGAGTGGAAGATTAGGAGGGATGAGCATTTGCAGCAGATGGTTAAAGATAGGTTGAATGGGAGGAAGGATTTCATTTCAGTAGATGTTGTGAGCAAAGGTGGGAGTATAGACAAAGGCAATTCTGCAACAAGATGTGTCTCTGGTGTCACCCATGGGTCTCATGCTGGACCAAGTCATGTGCCTGATGATGCAGAGGGGTGTGGTGATACTTGCAGTTTCCCACCAGCCCCCCACCCCCTACTGAACAGCCTGCAGCAGTTGATTGGAATACACTAACCATACAAGAGAATCCTGATGATGATGGCTTAGCTACACAGCTTGCTGACGAGGAACAGTTATATGAGGCAATGGGTTTCAAGGAAGCAGAGGCAAAGAGTTTGCTAGAAATGAGGTTCCCATTCCGGTTATCACAGCAGAGATGCAAGCAAATATGAATGAAGTAGCTCTCAATGTTGATGACATAATTGATGTTGAGCCGATGTACGAATGGGACAGGGACAATCCAGATATGAGTGTTGGCACATGCTATCCCAACACGGATGAGTTTAGGCTAGCTATCAGGCAGCATGCTATAAAAAAGGAATTTGAGCTTGATACTAAGCATTCAGACAAACAAAGGTTCAGGGGTAATTATGCTACTCTAGGCTGTCCATGGTTTATTAGAGCTAGCACCCAGCATGATGGCAGCGTCAGGGTACAAATTCTAAATTGTTTATGTACCTGCTACTATTTTCTAAATGTTGTATTTTGCATTTTCACTATCTTTTTCTGTGTTAACTGTTGGATGCTCATGTTTTTTTTCTATTTGCAAAATGCAGATACAATTCAATAAGGGGGTCCATAAATGTGCATCTACAGAAAGGGTTGTCAACAGGATGGCATCCATAGGCTGGGTGGCAGAGTGAGCAATTCCATTGCTGAAGAACAAGCCATCAATGGGTGCTACAGAAATGAAAAAGGAGTTGAAATACAAATATGGCATTGAAATCCCCTACCAGACGGTGTACAATGGGACAAAGAGAGCATCAGACAAGCTATTTGGTAAGATGAGTGATTCTTTCGATTGGTTGTATAGATTTAAGGCAGAGGTAGAGTTGAGATCACCTGGTAGTGTGGTAGAGATAGACACTCTCACTAATGACGATGGCAAAGTCAGGTTTAGCAGATTCTTCTGTGCATTCAAAGCTAGTATAGATGGATTTTTGAATGGCTGCAGGCCTTATATCACTGTAGACTCCACAGCTCTGAATGGCATGTGGAATGGCCACATGCCTGCAGCATTAGCATTAGATGGACACAACTAGATGTTTCCTGTGGCCTTTGGTTTGTTTGACTCTGAGACAAAGGATAATTGGGTCTGGTTTATGGAACAACTTAGGAAATCCATAGGACCCATGGAGAAGCTTGCTATCTGCACTGATGCATGCAAGGGCTTGGAGTTAGCAGTTAAAATAGTGTTTCTACAGGCTGAGATGAGAAAATATTTTAGGCACCTAATGGAAACACATGAAGAAGTACTACAGTGGTGACCTGTATGGGAAGAACATTGTGGCAGAACCTCTTAAATTATATGGCCCACACGCACCTATCATTGTCTCAAAGACTTCTGATAGCCACGCATGTGTTCCAGATAACTTAGAAAGCCCTGTCAGGTGCCCTCAAAGGACCCCGATTAAACCACATTTGTCAACTCATACCAGGATCAACAAAGGAGTAGCTACAACATTACCACATTTATGATAAAACATATATCAGAGTGCGGAAGAGTAATAACATTAAGTTCACAAAATATATGAAAAAGTTAACTTTTACAAACTTGACTTTAATTGCAGAAGTAGCGGAAGCAGAGAAGAACTTCAGAAGTCAACTTAGGTAGAACACCTAAGTCAGGAGGGGACAACCAGATCACGTCGAGCCCATCGACATGAACTTGATTTAAACACCAATTTGCACCTGTAACAGGGATTCAACAAACCCTGAGTACAAAAGTACTCAACAAGACTGACCCGACGAAAAAGATGGGTGAAGACTCAGGAAATGCAGGCTAGAGGGACAAGGTAAGGTCTGTAGAAGATAAGAAGTTTTACAGAAAAGCTTTACAGAAAGGAAAGGTTGCTTGGACTACTTCCAATTACCAACCAACTTTATTATTGAACCTTAATTCTTGTTCAAGTTGTTACTACGATGATGAACAACGATCGAGTCTTCTTCTCCGAGAAGCAACGGCGATTCGAATCCATTTTCATACCCAGCTGGGACCTAGGTGACTGAGCATACCGGAGACTTTAACTCTGAAGCACCCCAGATACACCGATATACCGGGATAACAACCTCAGCCGTATATCACCACATGATACACGTGAGCTCTACGGCCCAGCGTACCGAGATACGTGGGAACTTAAACCCCATAGTAAAACACACTATGACACAGATGGGATCTCTGGCCCCACGCTAGGTCACTCCATGGCATACACGGCTACAACCATCCGTATACCACTTCATGCATGTGGATTTCTAAGTTCTCGATATCATCCAGTTCACCAACGAACGGGACCTAGGGCATCAACAGACGAGAACACTACAGAGAGACTCCATTCCCAGTGCAAGTTCGCCGTCCGGACTCGATTTATTACTATAATCAAGATTTCAACAAGAAACCAAACTCATCTTTTTTATTCTTTTGCCTTTGAACAATTAAACAAATAAGCAGGGCTAAGCATTACTACTTATCTTTTCTGAGCAGGTAACAAGGAATAAGGAATAAGACAGGTAATGCAATTGGTGGGTTTTCACTCAACTCCTATTACTTAAAGCAACATATCAGAGCTGAAGCGGTAAAACTTTTATAAATAGAATAGGGTTTAAATGCATCCGGGGCTTGCCTGTGTTGCAGCGGTAGTTAGTTCTCGTCAAGATCATGGGTGTTACGCTTGACACAACTCCAAGATGGACGACACCACATCATGGATCCGCGACTTCACTTCGATGGGGGATGGCATTTTTCGGAGATCGTGCACCAAGATCCACTCACTCTCGAACAACTACACGTATTTAATGATGCATGTTTTAGCATGATGAACTCATGACATGATGCACAGCAATGTATTGGTGCAAGCATAACAAGATTAAACAACTAGCTAATTATAAACTATTTTAAAAGCATTACAGAAGATAAATATAAAACTCCACATATTCTAAAATTATATAGCCATATTAGGTGTTAACATGGCATAGCAGAATCATATAAAGGTAAAGGAACCACATTTTTTATTTATACATTTTTATTATAATTATAAACCATTTAATAAGCAATAAGCAAGATAAATCAAAAGATCAAGCATACGATATCCAATGACCATAATATTTTTACTACAACACACAAATAGCACAAGAAACATGTCATAAAAATTTCAAGTCAAAAGGAGTCACATAGCATGAGATATGAATTTCCTTCTCTTTAAACATTAAATAAAGGCATAAAACATAGCTAATTATTTTTCTATAAAACATGGCATGTTTCATATTTTTAATAAAAACTAGGCATTACAAGGAACACAAAAAAATTTGGTTCACCAAAAACGAAGTTACGAAACTCCAGATATGAATTTTTGAAGTTTATGAAAAACTGCTACAAATAGGTCCTCGGGGTACTATTCACCTGAGTCTATAGCTGTGCAGTTAGGACCCTGGCTTTAGTTGAATTCAAACCCGAGGTCCTTGGTCGCGAATGAAGAACAGAGACGCCGGGAACGGTAATTTTGGTAGGGCGGGGTACTTTGGTGGCAAGGGAGTAGCGTGGGAGCATTGGGAGGTGGTAACGCACTCATGGGTCGCCTTGGCTTGGCCCGAGACGGCCCGTGGCGGCACGGCCATGCAAGCCCACGGCGAGGCGGCGAGGCGACGTGACTGCAGCGGCTCTCCAGCAAGGAGACAGCCGGAGGAGGGGACTAGGAGGTGCAGCGCAACGAGGGCAAGGCCATGGCGCTCATAGGTGAGGACCAGGAGGCAGGGACGCGAGGAACGCGGGCGGCTTCGAGCTCGCGGCCATGGCGGCTATCAACAGAGAAGGGAAAATGGCGGCCGGTGCTGAGCTTATAAAGGGAAAATAGAAGATGGTGGAGTGCCTGGAGTCTTCGCGGGCGTGGCCACGCAGCTACCAGCACGGGAGGTCTCGAAGACACAGCAAAATGGCTCACGGCGACGACGCGGCAGCAAAAACGGACCAGAGCAAAAAGGACCAGAACTCGCGTGGGTTACTGTTCACCAAAATTATAAAACTGCCACTCGTCCAAAATTGTAAATTACTCCCAAAAATATATAGAAACTTGAAAATCTCCAGAAATAAAGTTTGCATAACTTTTCAAGAGATACACTTTTTATTTAAGAAACATTTTCAAATTCTGCCTAGATTTTGAAATATGAATTCAAATTTAAAAAGAATGTAAAAAGGGTCAAATCTCTAGAAGCAAACATTTGAAATTATTTTTTTATTTTTCTAAACAACATGAAAATCTTCCAATCTATGAAATGTTCAGCTTATCAAACCAAACATTTTTCATAGAGAAAGTTTTCCCAAATTTTGAATAATTTTTGAAATATGAATTTAAATTGAAAAGGGAATAAGTGTTGGAATACTGTATTTTCAAATTTATTCAAAATTATTTTTGGAAACTTGAAAAACTTTGAATACCAATATTGTAGCTCTTATCAAGATCTACAAACTATATTTTGAGAGTATCTCAAAATTCCTTATAGATTTTAAAATATAGAAAAAGGGATAAAACAAGATTTTGAAAATAGTTTTTAAATAGCAATCAACTCATCATTTCATGTATAAAACAAAGTACCACATGAAAGACATTATTAAAACATGAATGCATTTATGTCATGATGCTCAATGATTATTCTTAACAATGAACTTGATTATAATTTTAATTGCTTACTAACATCTGGGATGTTACAAACATGTGGCCTACAGCAAGAGCTTATTCAGCACACAAGTTCAATTACTTTTTTGACAAGGTCTTGGCAGCTAGTCCAGTTGTGGAAAAATGGCTAACAAACCATCATCCCTTTCTGTGGGAAAGAAGTAAATTCTGCGATGACATCAAATGTGACTACATCAACAACAATTTAGCAGAATCTTGGAATGCTTGGATCAAAGAACACAAGGACTTGCCTGTGCATATGATGGCTGATGCTATTAGAGAGAAGATAATGCTTTTGTTTGCCAAAAGGAGGAAGATTTCTACAGAACTATCTCCTGGTATATTGCCTGCTGTCATACATCAACTTAATGCAGCATCAAGGGGCCTAGGACACTTGAACATCTCTTGTGGCCACCCTAATCAAGCTGAGGTTACAGAGGTCTACAAGGATGAAGAAGTTAGAAGACATGTTGTGTATCTACCTCAGAAAATGTGCGCATGTAGACAGTGGCAGATAACTAGTAAACCATGTCCACATGCCTTGGCTGTGATTACCAGCATGAGGCAACCTGATATGGGATCATTTGTACACCAGTACTACTCAGCGGAAAAGTTTCAAGCAGCATATGCAGGCATAATTCCTAACATAACTGATAGGAATCAGTGGCCTGAGGTGGACAAGGGCTTCAAGTTGTACCTCTAGCATAGAAAAAGAAAGAATCAGGTAGGCTCAGGAAGAATAGGATTAAATCAGCAAGGGAGATAGGTGGAAAAGCTACTAGGCAAGTCATGTGCCCTAACTGCAAAGAGTATGGTCACAGGGGTGGTAGCTAGAAATGTTCCCTCACTGGAACCAAGAAAAGGTGATTTCTTAACTCATGTATTGTATTTGTTTACTAATTGTCACAGCTATTAACATGCTTTTTAATTGTTGAAGGAAAAGAACCAAGAAGAGTAATGCCCAGGTTGGGAGGAAGAAAGCAAACAAAGGTGCTGCTGGTGATGAAGCAATCACTCCAAGAACTAGAAGAGCAATGGCAAGGGAAGCTGCAGCAAAGGCAAGGAGAGAGGCTGAGGAAGCTGAACTGAGGGCTGTGGCTGCAAGAGAAATAGCACAAGCAGCAGCTACGGAAGAAATAGAAGCTACAAGAAATGAGTTATCTGCAATTCATGCACAGGAAGATGTCCTAGATATGATGCCTTTAGAAGTTCATGTCCAAGATACTACAACAGCTAGGAGGTATGCTATTGAGTTAACTTGCAGTTTATGTCCCTATTTATGCTATTGTATCCATGACTTCTCTTGTTTTGAATAGGACCTTGTTCCCAGAAGATGAAGTGGAAGTTGAGCTTGTGAAGAAAATGGCACCTAAGAGGAAGCAGTTGACAAAGAAAGTGAGGAAAGCCTAAGGATGAAAGGAAAATGGAGACCGAAGATGAACTGGAACATTGCTTCTATTTTGCTAAGAGCCTAAACTCTTCATAATATGTGTAATCGGCCAGAACCATTATTTTGCATGCCCTTCTATTGTAATGAAATGGGCATAACTATCAGCATGCTCTCCTGTGTAATCGGCAATGGCCACAAACAAGTACTTTATGTAGTGACTTCTTATTTCCTAAATCTGATGTGCCTCTATTATTTTGCATGGAGATGATGTGCTTCTCTTATTTTTAGATGGCCAGAATGTGAATCTCGTTTTTTAAGGTCGAGTTAGTGCCTCCAGAATGTGCTTTTATTATGCATGGATAATTTTTTTTGCATGTCATAATAATGGTTTGCCAATTGCAACTGATGATTCATTCAAACAAAGAGGCCATGACAAATTCATTGCAAAACAAATTCATTTTCCGCAACAGCACGTCATGTCGAGAATGGGCGAGCAGAGAAGAAGAAAATGAGTCGCAAAAAAAAGAAGAAGAAAATGGCGCCTGGATGGGCCGGCCGGTTTCTCTTCTTCAGCAGATAGGCAGGGGCAGGATGGTCTTTTCGCATTGCCCTACTGACTGGACGCGTCGCCGTGGCGTGCCAAACGAGTAAATGTGATAAAATAAAGATGCATGAATTTTAAAGATGCTAAATATATAAGGCGCATCCTGAGAATGACAATCGAGTGAGTGACGATCTTAATAATGATAAAAATATAAAATACCCTCGTTCAGGTGGGGAACCTCTACCCTGTCGACCTATCAAAAAAAAAAGCCAAGCACAATTAGCAATGATACTTAATGTATCAGGGGCAAATAGTACGATTAGTGTTAAGAGTATGAGACTATGAGTAAATAAGGAAGATGATCAATTGTAGTTAGTTACACAGTATTGTAACACCTCTGGTGTTATAGCAACTAAAACCTGCCATGTCATCAT
>CM041630.1:57369379-57382267 GCA_023333625.1 Bothriochloa decipiens | reverse complement strand
GAGTCTGTTTAGACAATAATCATGCGTGTGGGCCATATGATTTAGGATGTTCTGCCACAAGTATGATCCTAAATTATCCATGATTTTTTAAATGCTTGTGTTTTTACATGCAGAGCACGTGCCTAGTTTTTCCGGTAAATAGGTACAGTACTGCTGGTTGCGAGTAGTACCTTCCATTACACTGGCGTCTGGCGAGGACCCGGTTATTTAAATTCCACGCACCTGTCGGCTATTTAAATTCCTCACCATGTCTCGCCCTGTCGGCTCCTCGACACTACTGGGGTCCGGGGAGTAGAGAGCATGGCCATGGCTCACCTCGCTGTCGTCCTCCTTGGTACCGCATTGGTTCTGCTCTCCTTCTCCCCGGCAGGTAACCGCGTTCGGCTCAGCCTGGTGTTTATTTTCCAGGTCCAATCGCTAGTGCTAACACTGTTGTTCATTGTGTACAATGTAGATGCCGGCGTGGTGGGCGTGAGCTACGGCCGGCTGGGGACCGACCTGCCGGACACGGCTTCGGTGGTAAAACTGCTGCAGAAGAGCGGCATCACCTCGGTGAGGCTCTACGACGCCAACTCCACGGTGCTCAAGGCCCTGGCCAACACCGGCATCACGGTGATGGTAATGCTACCCAACGACAACCTCGCCGCGGCGGCCGCGGACCCGTCGAGCGCGCGGCGGTGGGTGCGGAGGAACGTGGCGGCGTACTACCCCGCGACGCGGATCCACGGCGTGGCCGTGGGGAACGAGGTGTTCGAGGAGGCCAAGAACCTGTCCGGGCAGCTCGTCCCGGCCATGGCCAACGTGCACGACGCGCTGGTGAGGCTGGGCCTGGACGAGGCCGTGAAGGTGTCGACGCCGATCGCGTTCACCGCACTCCAGGCGTCGTGGCCGCCGTCCGCGGGCAGGTTCCGGGACGACATCGCGGTGTCGGTGATGAAGCCCATGGTGGATTTCCTGGAGCGGACCGGGTCGTACCTCACCGTCAACGCCTACCCGTTCTTCGCGTACGCCGATGAGCCAGACAAGATCTCCCTCGACTACGCGGTGGGGAACTCCAACGCCGCCGGCGTTCGCGACCCCGTGACCGGGCTCGTGTACCACAGCCTCCTGGACGCCCAGCTCGACGCCACGTACTTCGCGATGGAGAAGCTGGGGACGTCCAGTTCCAGTGCGCAGGAGCCAAATTCCATGGCGCGAAACGGTGGGCGCGGCCGCCGCGTGTATGTTTCGGAGAGCGGGTGGGCTTCCGCCGGCAGACCCATGCCCGGCGGCAGGCCACGCCCACGCGGCGGCGGCGGGAGGCGTCTGGAGCAGAAGGCTGCAGGGGATGATGCGACTTCGGTAGCCAACGCGCGAGCGTACAACAACTACCTCATCAACCGCGTGCTGTCCGGCGACACGGGCACCCCGTACAGCCCGGACGCCGACATGGACGTGTACGTCTTCGCGCTCTTCGACGAGAACCAGAAGGGCGACGGAGCCGACGACATCGAGCAGCACTTCGGCCTGTTCTACCCGAACCAGACCAAGGTGTACGAGTTCGACTTCCGGGGAGGCGCGCTGCCGAGCTGGTGCGTGGCGAACGCGGCCGTCGGGGACGCGCGGCTGCAGGCGGCGCTGGACTACGCGTGCGGCCACGGCGCCGACTGCGGCGCCATCCAGCCCGGCGGAGCGTGCTTCGAGCCCAACACCGTCGTCGCCCACGCCTCGTACGCGTTCAACAGCTACTACCAGCGTCAGGGCCGGCGCAGCGGGACGTGCGATTTCGCAGGCGCCGCCTCCGTCGTCTACCACGCACCAAGTGAGTCCACGCTTGTTTCTTCCTTTCCTCGCATTATTGTTCTCTCTAGTTGTTCCTCACTACTGAAAGTATGAAACACGTCCCACGTGGGGGATCCAGACATCCAGTGAACTGTAGTCGTCTCACTGTGTTTTTGGTTCTCTGTTTACCTTCAGAGATTGGAAACTGCGTCCTTCCGTCGAATGCTTGGATTCAAGAAACAACGGCAAAGTCTGAAGGATACGCTGCAATCTGATGCTCATCTTTGAAAGAAGTTCAGTTTAAATTTGTACCAGAAACGTAGAAAAATGTAAAGATCGGCCTTTGTACATCAGAATAACAGATGTATTCGCTTGCTTTGCTTTGCTTTGCTTTGCTTTGCTTTGCAGATACTCATGAATCATTGTTCCTATTTTCCAGGGGTTTGGCCCGGGCTTTGTTATACATTGTAGCTGTATAATACTAGTCTGTTTTAAATTATAGTTCGTTTGACTTTTTGGATTCTAAGTTTGACCATCTTATCTTATTTAAAATATCATTTCTTTTGTTGTGGCTTGCCTTTTTAACAAAGAAACTTCAAGAATGACCTAAATTTAACTTTATTTACTCAAATTTTTTAAATAAGACAAGTGGTCAAACTTAAGGTCTAAAAAAGTCAAACGAATTACAATTTAAGACGGAGGGAGTACTTTAATAAAAAGATATTTTTTTCTCTATTCACAAAATGAACTAGACGCTTATGATTTTACCTTGCTGTTAACACCATCGACATGCCAACTAACAGAAGGGCCAACAAATTCTCAAATAAATTTCGATTCACTAAAGTTCGATAAAATTTGGGCCAAGAAACTAAGAATAAAATCCCAATTTCCCTTTTTTTTTCATCGTTTTGCACTGCAGCAAAGATACCTGTTTTCATTTTCACACTTTTTATATTAATATATCTCACTAGTCCATCAAACTACGCAATTGTCGGGTCGCGCAGAATGCTTGTTGAGTTGGTGTGCATTGCCTCATGTTATGTCACTGAACCCTACTATAGGGACCCACTCGCAGATCCCTCTCTATATGATGCGATCGACTGAAAATTTTCTGGACTCCCATGGCCCATGGGTAAACCTTCACAGACACTGTCGATGCGGCTGTGTTGGCGCGTTGTTGGTCCTGGCGAAGAACCCCGGCTTGTATGGCAACTGGAGGCTGAAGTTCTCACTACGTACTGAGCATCATCATTACCGACAACATCACCGGCCGCGCCGCAGGGTCTCCCTGGGCACACAGCAGCCCAACGTGGATGCATCTCAGCGCGTCGCCGCCCTCAGCGAAACTGCCTAGGACGGATCCACCAGCTCCGTCACCTTGGCCTCCCAGTGCTCCCATACCTGCACGGCAGTTTTTAGTCATTTCTAGCAACAGTGGCTTAGTGAAATTTGTCGATACCTAACTACACGAGCTACATTAAACTCTACCGCCGGGCCGTCGGTAAAGTTTGAAATTTTGGTTGACTTAGTGAAATTTATGAAAACCCATTTCTGCATGCCAATTTGGGAACTCATAAAGTTTCAGCTGTATTCCATATGCTCAGTATCCAGACTTTGATCCTATCTAGGATACAGTTCACTGAGTGTAATCCCATTCACAGAGACGCCCTGTTGCAACATGAAACCAGGCCGGTGATATACATAGCTGCTTTGACCATCTGACCGTGAAGCTGACGGTGATTCTCTACCGAAGAAGAATGCAGGCTGTGCCGGCGGCTGGAGCTCTATGCTATCCCTGGTTAACATGAACACTACAGCTGATATGTCAGGCCTATCGTCAGGTTCCGGCTGGACGCACAGCAGACCAATGTGGATGCATCGCAGCGCTTGGCTTCGAGCAAACTCATTCAGCGACCGGTGAAGCATTTGTAACATCGTCCCTTTCTTCCAGTGATCCCAGACCTGTTAGATGACCAACATCAGTTTATAATTTGTCAGTAGAAACTAGAGAGAGCTTCCAGATCCAGACACGATGGTACTAATCTTTTAGTGCTTATATGCAGTAACAAAAACGGAAAACAGAGCTAACCCGGCACTTCACTTACATCACTAAGGAGATTCACAGTGTTGTGCTCATCAGAGCTGCAGTTGCTTCTCCTGGTCACGATCTCAAGGACCAAAACGCCGAAGCTAAAGATGTCGATCTTGGGCGACACACGACGATGCAATACATACTCTGGAGCCATATAGCCGCTGCAGAGGATGGAAGGCGCTTCAGTTAGCTAGGCCTGGACACTCATGCATTCAGCAAGCACAGTGAGCCAAGTTTGTGAGCTTAGCTTACAATGTCCCAACAACTCTGGCTGTCTGAGTATGGGTGTGGCCTTCTCCTAGAAGCCTTGCCAACCCAAAATCTGCAATTTTCGGTTCCATGTTGTGGTCGAGAAGAATGTTATTTGCCTTCAGGTCTCGATGGATGATCCTCATGCTTGAGTCCTCATGGAGATACAATATCCCCTTGGCGATTCCAAAGATGATGTTGTACTGTTGTTCCCAGTTAAGTGCATTTCCTTTGCTATCATCTGATGTGCCCAAATTACCTTATATTAGGTGTTACTGATATGTAAATACTGGCAAAACAATATAGAAACACCTTAATAGCAGACAAAGTTCAGAAAAGAATCTAAACTGTCACTTTTTTCAGTAATACCGTGTAAATTACTTTATCAGATATCAATCTAGTGATTTTATTTCCCTTTTTTCATAACTGTGCTTCCTCTAGTCATGAAAACATGTCCTTTAGGGTAATATTTGATCAAACCTTAAAAACTACAGTAAATTAGTGGCCAAAGATATGCATCGAAGACATCAAAGTCAGATGTGTCAAGTATTCTTTTTTTACCGTAGGGGGAGCAATTATGTTTCCTATCACACTCATCTATCAGTATAGAGCCTAAAATTTCCCAAGGATACATGAAAAGCATTGGAGCAGTGTAGCAATTTTTGTTTACCATGACCCCTGACAATGGAATTCTGGATATGCATCTGAAGAGGTGAATGAAAAGGGAAGTACCAAATAGAATGCTGTCAAGGCTCCCGTTCTTGATGTATTCATAAACTAGCAGTGTATCATTATGATGCGAGCAGAAACCCTGTAACCCAACAAGATTCTTGTGCTGAAGCTCTGCCAGTACCTGCACCTCATTTTGTAGCTGATCCAACCCAGACCCGGTTCTTCCTAAAAGTTTCTTGACTGCTATCTCTTGCCCGTCTGACAGTATCCCCTGAAACAGATCGACTTTCAGAGAAGGCATGATGTACTAGAATTTTTTTCCCCTTGACTTCTCACTCGATTACCTACCTTGTACACAATACCAAAACCACCTTCTCCAAGCTTATTTTTCTCTGAGAAATGTTCAGTCGCCTCTTCTAGTGTCAAAAAATCAAAGATCGTGCATTGAGCTCTCGCTATCTTCTTCAATGCTAGTGCCATATATAACAAGAATTTATGTGAGGAAACTGAAAATACAGGCTCATACGAAAAACCAATATTGCTACTCACGGTGATCATTTTTCTTCACTTTAATCCTTAGCCTGAAGCGAATAAAGAAAAAGACCAAGAGAACTAAAATCAACACAACACAGGTTACGCCTGCAGAGATTCCTGCTGCATTCATTTTCCTCCCTGCATACAAGAAACCTGAATATCAAGTAGGAAAGGATGCAATTCTAGCGTAGTACCGAGTCAAACTATTTTGAGTTTGACCAAATTGAAAGTATCGATATTTATGATATCAAATAAATGTCATTAGATTGGTCATGAAATATAATTTCATAGTATACCTGTTTTGTGTTACAAATATTGTTACTTTTTCTATAATCTTGATCAAATTTTGGAAAAAAATAACCAATGATAGAGCTAAAGCTGTGTTATTTTCATGATGGAGGAACTACTTGACATTGAAGCTTAACAACAGTGAAGAAGTCAAAGGCTCAAAGTCAAAGTAGTACTCCCTTCTTCTGAAATTCTGGCGAAAGTTTAGTCTGATGAAATTCTGGGAAAGTTTAGTCTGCTGAAATTCTGGACTATTTAACATGGTGATTGAAAGAAATTTAGTTTGGAGGAAAACAAGAATCGAGTGTCTAGCTTCTACGTGGTTCAGACCTGAAGAATGGGGCGTGGGAGTGGCCGTTGGTGGAGGTGCCGGCGGCGCCGGAAGCTGCAGCATCGCCTGGCCGGCGTAGAACGGCGACACACTATACCTCAGGGAGCACCACACATGGAAAGCGTTGTTCCAGAGGGGCCGTCCGCTCAGGTACTGCGCCGTCACCCTCGACTGGAGGTCTCCGAGGCAGCTCTGGCACTGCGCCGGCGTCAGATCCGGCACGCACTGCGCGAGCCCGTAGAGCTTAGGATCGAAGTCCATCTCCCCCGTGGCGAAGTACTTCCTCGTCGCGTTGCTCGCCACCGCGGCGCGTTTGACCAGGGCCGTGAAGATCCCCGTGACGGCGGCACCGAACCAGGCATCTGAGGCGTTGACGCTCCCAGGGCCCGGCTCAATCGAGGGACTTGTAACAAGTTCACAAATTTGTAAGGCACGCGCACCTCGTAGCTGCAAGAAAATCTTATTGGGTCATTGCTGTACAAAATTGGAATCTTGGAGCCATACTTCAATTCTGAGACGATCCACTGGTCCTCTCTGAGGAAGTCAAGGAATCGGATGCCGGCGAAGCGAAGGGTGCAAGCGTCCGTGTAGACGGTGGCGCCCTTGGTGAGGGGGCAGCGCTGCTGCGCGTCCCGGAACGCGGCCGCGACGCAGGAGGAGCAGGAGGAGGCGTTCGTGTCGCCGCGGCAGAGCGCCATCCCGTTGACCTGGTCCGGCGTCGCACCGACGGCGCCGGTGGCGTACCCTGCCAGCGAGGCGGAGGCGGAGGCGGAGGCGTTGGCGGGGAGCGCCGCGCCGAGGAGGTTCAGGTTCGCCTGGAACGTGCTGTTGGCCGCATAGGTGGAATCGTCGCAGTAAACATCCTGGGTCGCCGCGGCCGGCGGTACCGACGGCAGAAGCAGCGCGAGGGCGGCGGCGGCGACGACGACGACGACACAGCGGCCGGCGAACATCGCCAGCGGCAAAGGACGAGCGGCTTGCTTCTCCTTGGCCAAGGAAATGCAACAACCAAAGTATACCAACCGTCTTGGCCCCGGCGAGCGGCGTCGGTGGCTGACTGGAAGTAAGAAGCGCCATTCTTTGCATTATTTTACTCGGCGGCGTCGGCACAAGTGGTATGTATATATATTGGAGAAATTTCTGATATTCACACACAATAGTCAATCCGTGAGGCTTTCAAAATTTAATTTTCTTGACCCACGTGTCAATGACTCAGATTAACTCTACATACCATTATAATCTAAAAACGATTGCAAATTATCATGTCAATTATCAAAATTCTACTAGTATATTCAGAGAATTTTTATGGTGCTTGAAAATTATTGGAGCCTTCCGTTTCGTTGGACCGGATGGTTTAAAGATAGAAAGAACCAGACAGAAGAAACTTGCGGGTTAGAACCAAAAAATGTATAAACTTGGAACTAGTTTCTAAATAAATTCAGATGGTATAACAATATTTTGATGTGCAAAGCTGCTTCTCTGAACCAAGAAAAAGGATTTCTTTCTCATCTCTAGAGATTTTTAACCTTTTGCCATACTTACGGTGGCACTCCCCGTTTGCCAGTTTTATAGATGCTTACAAAATTGTTACCGTAAACAATAAACATCCTACATTTCTGCCACTTTCGATGATGTGGCACGCCGAACAGGCATGCTAGCGTGTAGCGAACAAAGGATCCTCCATAGGACATGCCAAATGAATTTTTTAGCCATGCTACTTCTCTCCTTCCAATCATTGACTTGGGCCTCATATGTCAGCAAGGCTGACAACGAGCTGGGGCTCGACTCGGTTCGTTCTAACTCGTTAGGATAATGATCTAGCTGGGCTCGGCTTGTTATCTAAATGAGCTAGAAAGCCAGCTCGGCTCGGCTCATTAAAAGCTCGAGCTGGCTCGTTAAGCTCACGAGGTAGATATACAAAATATATAAAATATAATATTTATATTTATCTAAAGCTCATGATATTAATAATACAAAAGTAATGCATCCAAACCGTCTTAAATATGGTTCATGAGTATATCCATACATACATTAAAAGCAATATAGTATTACACCATACATATTTAATGCGGTCCACGAGTTTTTCTCACAGAAGTGTGGCTCATTTCGCTTGTGAACGGCTCGCGAGCTAGCTCGAGTTGGCTCATTATAACTAACGAGCTAAAATCTTGGCTCGGCTCGGCTCGTTATCCTAACTGAGCCGAGTCGAGCTGAGCCGAGTTAGCCACGAGCCAAGCGAGCTAACGAGTTTCGAGTTTTTCGTCCAGCCTTATATGTCAGTTTCTTCTCTAACCTATAGAGGTTCAAAAATACGAAGTTATAAAAAGACATTTCTTTTAGAAAAGGAAAGTAAAAAATTTATGATGGCAATAAGTTGTGCTATAAAAAGTTATGTACATAATTTGTGTGTATAACTTTGTAAACTTCCAAACAAATGAAAAGTTATGGAATGTTATTTTAAAGAAAACTTTTGCACAAATTTGTAAATGTAACTTCGTAACTTCCAAAAAAAGATGCAGGAATGATTTTTTTTTCATAAAAGAATATTTGCAGGAGCTGTGGGATTGATCGCTGGTTTTGAAATCAGTGGTCGTTCGCTAATTGTCCTTGCATTTGTGGAAACACGAGTAACCATAATCCCCATAAGTAATGATAATTCAAATAACCATCCTCAGATAAATATGTCACACTTGACTCAGTTTTGCTAACTGAAATATACGACTTATATTAGAGGGGCAGTGGAAACATAACTGAAAGGTTAGTAATACAGACGCTAGAGCATTACCCTATGTTCAGTTTATTCTTACAATAACAATCCAATTGCTCTGGCAAGTGGCAACATGATGCTTCAAGTCTCATCTTGGTTCCAGTTCTGTAATTGACACTTCGTTTGGTGATAACGCCCCTGACATAACGTTAGCGGTGGATTGGGAAGCTGTAGGATATGATTCTGAATAAGCAGTTGAGTAACCACTCTTGGGAATTAAAAATACTGGCTTCAATGGAGCCTGGAGAGAGAAAGTGGTGCTGCTGAGCATGACGTTTATTGTTGACATCATCGGTCTATTGACTGGGTTATCATTAACACACAGTAGGCCGATATGGACATATTTCAGCATTTGTTGCGCAGGAGCTTTGCCTCTCAGAGATGGATCCATAACCTCCACAATTGTTCCCACGGTCCAGTGCTCCCAGACCTGTATCAATTATCAAATGCAAATCTTATTAGTGTTTTTGAAGCAAATTACTTGTGTAAAGAGTTTTGGGATAGCAGAATGTCTTACAAGACTTAAGAGATCAACAGACTCCTCGATGTTGAAGGAATCACTGCTTCTTCTTCCGGTTAAAATTTCCAGAATCAAGATGCCAAAGCTGAAAACATCAGACTTTATAGAATAATGGCCACGCATGGCGTACTCGGGTGCCATATACCCACTGCAACATGAAAGGAGATTCATTCTAGTCAAGAACAGAGGCATGGAGCTAGAAAGAGTAAAATGCTTACAAAATAAATGGTGCTAAAAGTTTTTCTTTTATCTTCGCATGCAAATTTTAGGCAAGTCGGTGGGAGGCATGGTGCTAAAAGTTTGGATTTCGGAAATAGACGTACTATGTTCCGACGACGCGACTTGTGACCTCCCGTGATTGATCCCCTCCAAATAGCCTAGCCAGGCCAAAGTCAGAAATCTTAGGAGTGTAATCAGAGTCTAAAAGTACATTGCTAGCTTTAAGGTCCCGGTGAATAATCTTTAACTGAGAATCTTCATGGAGATATTGTAATCCTCTGGCAATTCCATTTATTATCTTGACTCTGTTTGCCCAATCTAGCTCCTTGTTTTTCTCTGGATCTGGCAGTTGAAAAAGAAACCTCATGTCAGCAATGTTAAATTCTGATAGTACTAGTGCTACCGGAAACAGATTGTTACAAAACAGTACCGAAAAGGATGGTGTCGATGCTTCTATTGGGCATATATTCATACACAAGCAGTTTCTCATGTTCTTGCAAGCATACACCAACAAGCCTAACAAGATTCTTGTGTTGAAGCTTAGCAACCAGAACAAGCTCATTTTTCAGCTCTTGTATTCCTTGCCCTGAACTCTGTGACAGCCTTTTCACTGCAATTTCTTGACCATCAGGAAGGACGCCCTGCATAAGCGTGAACCTTCAGTTTATGAAAATGAAAATGCTTTATGTTGTGCTAGTATGAGTGGCACCTTATAGACAGCACCAAAACCTCCTTCACCAAGCCTATTGGTCTCAGCAAAATTACCAGTCGCAGCTCTTAAAGTCGATATATCAAGAAGAAGTGACTCGATGCTTTCCATGTCTCCATCATTAGTTGAATCTGTCAAAATATATATAACGAAAACACATTTATAATGTCCTTTACAATCAATAAAAAAAAATATTCCATCTGTTCCGAATTGAACGTTACTCTAGCTTTTCTAGATACATAGCTATGTAGTAAGCCAAAACGACTTATAATTTGGAAAGGAGGGAGTATATATGTAGTAAAATATGTGGTGTTCTTTAAAAATCAAGTATATGTTGGTCCCTCTTGCAAATCTGTTCATAGTTCCAAATTGTCAAGAAAACTTACAAGATGGTGTCTGCTCCCTCGCTTGTTTTCTCATCCTCCAGAAGAAACAGAGACAAACAGCACTGATAGCTAGCACCGCAGCAATAATAGGCAACACAATTGCTAAAACAAGTCCTGTTTTGTTTTTCGTTCTTCCTGTAAACAAAGGCCATGAACTTCAGTAAAAAGCATGCTGCAAATCTTAGAAACAATTTAATTATAATACGACAATCAAGGTTCTTTTTAAGGTGCATATATAGACTCAAGCACTTGTAGTTGTAGGGGACTTTGGAGTCCAAACCACTAAGAACCTTAGTGGTACTAGACCCAAACAATATGGAAATCAAACAACTAGTTGAGTAGCGGCATGGTCCTTTGCAATATGTTATTTGCAAAAAGTTCCAACAGAAAGATAAAATAAAGACAACTTTACGACAAGTTTTCATCTTTTTCTGTCCTTTCCTAATTAGCATATCATGCAGTGCACCATGAGATAATTTAAAACACTCAACATTGATTAGTGCCTACTTATCCCCCATTGGAAGTGGAAGTAACCACATTGCTTTGTAGAGTAACAGACATCACTATGTGCTAAATGAAAACACAAGTGCGCTTGCAATGGAACGGGCGAAGGCAAGGTGAGTCATCATTCTTTTTACATGATTTACACTAGAGTAGTGCAGCAGCAGCAGCCACAACTAACAGTGCATAGTGCTAGAAGTACCAGTGCTGGTATGAGCAGCAGTGTGTGGCTTGTGGCATACATGGTTGTTGTTTTTTTTTTCTAATAATGGATAACACGGCTGTGGTTTTTTTATGCTTACTTGTATGTGTTGATGCCTTGATGCATACTATGTATTTCTTCTATAGAAATGACCAACTAACTGACTAAGAAGTCTTGTTGTAAAAAAAGAAAATCAACTAAGAAGTCTTCAGCGTGCTCTAATCGCTGTTTCCGGTCAACAAAGTAGTAAAGGATAGCGACGGGACTGCAGAGATGTCAAGATCATCAAAGAAAACCGGTGTACACGCTAACAAGATCTGTTGACAATATTGTGAGTACTCCATAATTCCCAAATAACTGAAACAGAAGATCCACAGTTTCAGCCGTTTGTTTGGAATGGCCGATTCAACAGTCGTGCGAGGCGAGAATTTGGGTTGTTTAGAGTCGCGTTCTTGAGAATTTCGGTTGTTTGGGCGTGCGCTAAAACCGAACTACAAAACTAAAAACTGTATGAATCTATTGCTGCTGACATCTCACCTGGTGGGGTTCCCGTCGGCGTCACGTTAGATGGCGCAGGAGATGGCGCCGGTGGCGACGCCCGCGCTGGCAGACGTAGCGAGGGGGCTCCGGAGAAGAAAGAATACACCTCGTACCTGAAATTGCAGCGCGTCCCTATAATCCTCCCGCCCTGACTGCCGCTGAGAGACTGTGGTATCCCCGAGATTATGGTCGCAAGGCAGCTCCGGCAATCGGCGGGCGACATGTCCGGCGTGCACTGCGTGAGCCCGTAGATGGTGGGGTTGCTGGCGTCGAAACCCTCCTCCCCCGTGGCAAACCGCGACGCGTTCGCCGCCGCGTAGTCGCCGGTGGCGTTGAGGAGCGCGGCGACGGCGGCGTCGAACACCTTGAACGGCGCGGTGACGTTCTGCGTGTTCATGAGGATCATGGGATTATCGGCGTTGTCGGTGGCGCTGGCGATGAAGTTGAGGTTGGAGAAGCGGAGGTAGCATGCGTCGTAGACCACGGCGGCGTCCTTGTCGTAGGGGCAGAGCTGCTGCGCGTCCTGGAACCCCGTGGCGACGCAGGAGCCGCAGGCCGTGGCGTTGGTGTCCCCGCGGCAGAGCGCGAGCGCGTAGACCACGTCCGGGACGGCGCCGGCGCTGCCCTGCGCGAAGAGGTGGCTCCCCGAGCGGGACGCGTTCGCGGGGAGCGCCTTGGCGAGGCTCGCCAGGTTGGACTGGTAGGGGCTCCCAGCCGTGTAGTTGCCGGTGTTCCCGCAGAACTGCCACGGCTGCGCGGCGGCCCGCGGCGAGAAGAGGAGGAGGAGGTGGAGTGAGGCAACGGCGAGGAACAGGAGGTGGGCCGTGGCGTGGCGCGGGGAGGTGCCGCGACCCAACGTGGCCGTGGCCATGGCGCTGCGGCTGCTCGTCCGCGGCGAACAGTGATCGAGGTCGAGGAGGGTAGTGCCGTGTGCGTCGCAGTCGTTACTGAGTTCGGAACATGAGGGCAACTGATAAAGACCATGACAAACGTTTGACTAGAATGGTAGGCAAGACCATTCGTGTATTCGATGGGTATCGTGTTGTATTAGTGTAATTTTTTTTGCTTTTTCTATTCTGTTTAGGAATTTGTTATTTGTCTGTTGACTGTTTTTTTT
>CM041630.1:57340674-57359379 GCA_023333625.1 Bothriochloa decipiens | reverse complement strand
TTTGTCCCCACGAATGGGTTTGCTTTCGTGTCTCGTGGCTTTTTCTTGATGGATTGTTTCTAAACGGGTTTTGGTTCTATATTTTTCACCCGTTAATGAAAATCTGACAGATGTTGTGGCTAAGAAATCTGTCTTTTTTTAGTTGTGGTTGTTTTCTCGGTTGCTGGGTTTAGGCGACAGATTTGAATCTGGAAAATCTGTCGACAGACAGATAAAGGCTTCCAACCACAGATTTTCCTGGTCAAATCTGTCAAATGTTTTATAAACGCGACCTAGCAGACGGTTGTAGCATAAATCCTAAAGTACAATCAAACGCATATGCATCTAACAAATTTAGCAAAAAAAAATGTCAATAGATGAATATCAAAAGTCGAAAATTATATGCAAAAATTATGAGTATACTAACTTTGTAACTTTTTTAAAAAAATAAGAAAAGTAACAGAAATAAGAAAAGGTTGCAGAAATATTTTTTTTCCAAGAAAGAAAATAGCGTGGCTGGTGGGGGGATTGACCGTTAGATTCCACTCCATTTGCTGATCAGCTAGGATTGAGATAATTCCAGTCCATTCGCTGATCAGCTAGGCTGGGATGACATGCGGGTCTATCCGTCTATGGGCTCACCGTGTCAATGCCAGGGATTTGCTGGGGCTGTGGTGCCCGGTGCGCGGGTGCGGTACCAACAGTATCACTGTATCAGCGTTAGCCATTTAGGATTTCGCGGTGCGAAGGGCAGTACACACTAGTCTAGAAAGAGAGGAGAAAATTAATAAGAAGTCACGTCCCGAAGGAACTTTGATCAGGTGGACCAACGGTCAATGAAGACCCGTAGTTCTCTGTCCAACAATGTTTCTAAACCTTTTCGAAAGGTAGGAAATTTCCTAGACGTAGTTTCGCATCGGAGTTCGGACTTGCAAGAGTCTCCGGGCGTGTTGGCCTGGTAGCGCGAGCAACTTCAACAGCTCAACTATTTTTATTTTGAAGGCTACATTTAAATCTATATAGCAAAAGGTAGCTTCAAATAATATGTTATTTGGCTTTGTGAAATACAAATTTGGTTGCCCCTTGTTTGATTTCAGATTGCCATATGATGCCAACTACCCACATCGACTATCTGAAGACTTCTTTGTTAAGACAAAATGGCTAAATTATGAAATTTGGCTACTATTTTTAGCTAAGATATTGAAGTTGCTCATTGGTGTCCAATTTCGGTCTCTTGGAGTCAGAATTGTATGTTTGGCAGCCACGAACTAAGCAATGGTAAAGGCCATCCCATGACGTAGGACAAAACTTTGCACACTTTTAACTTATTTTATGCTCTATAATGAAGTAATATAAATTATTTTATCATGTTTGCTAAACCTTAGATAATATTTTAGACCATGACCACGAGATCTAAGGCCTCATTTGGTAGAGATTCTAGCAGCCCCAACTCTCCTGACATTTTCATTCTAGCGCTACTATTCATTGAAGCTGAATTTCTCTCTCTTCTCTCTCCCTCACACAGAGCTAATATGAGATATGTCAGTGGGAGAGAGGAGGAGACGAGAGAGAAAAAACAGATTTCATCTACAATAGTTGTGTCGGAATGAGCCGGATCTCATGGTCATGGAATTTATACAAAGAGGCCCTAAATAGAGCCGAAGCCTGCCGGTTTTACTCGGTCAATCGCGTCTTTATAAAGTGTTTGGTTCCTGCTCTAAACTTGGCTGAACTTTTTTTATTTTTAATTTTTTTAAAAAAAATTACAAAATTAATTTTTCGTTTCGAAATATGACAGAACTAGTCGTCTAAGTGGGCGTTTTTTGTGACGTGGCACAGGGCCGGCCGGCGCCGGTGCCGGCTTTTACGGGCGGCCACCTGGCGGCCAAAAAAGCCCACTGCGTGGGCGTTTTTTGTTGGCGAGGGGGCCGCCTGTAAAAGTGCGCTGTTTTGCGGGCGGGCCTCGGAGCAGTAAAAAAACGCCCACTGCGTGGGCGTTTTTTGCGGTCCAGGGGGCCGCCTGCAAAACAGGCAAGGCCGGCCGCGCACTTTTTCAGGCGGCCCCCTCGCCGCCAAAAATCGCCCACACAGTGGGCGTTTTTTGACCTCCGCCTATATATACCTAGCCCCCTCTTCAGATTTTCATTATATTCACTAAAATTTTCAGAAAAAAAGAAAGAAGAGAGGAGGGAGGAGAAGGAAGTAACGGCGAAGCCCTGCCAGTTTGAAACCTCGGCTTTTAGGTAAGTTTCTCATACATTACAAGTCTGTTGCTATGCATTAGTAAAATATAATATGCACTAGAGTTGTTTAGTTTTTAGTTGACTCTGGGTAGATCTGTGAGTAGTATGTATATTAGATCTATAAATAATGATGTTAGAGCATTGCAGTTTATGTTAGAAATAATGATGTTTCTTCTATACTTTAAACAATGGATTGCATGATTTGAAATGTGATGAATATCGTATTTTCTCTAAATAGATATGTCAACCAAAGTGATGTTTCGGTTGTTCCATGGTAGTGGCACTGTCAGATATGGCCCGTATGGTATAGATCTGTCTGAATTTGGGTCAACACTAAAGGGGATAGATAGGCCAGCGGAAAGAAATTTTCGGTCAGTGTGTAACTGGTTAATGAGGGTATTTCATATCAACCCAGAGGTGAACACAATAAAAGTAAATGTAGTAGTCAACCGTGATAACGAAGAATGCTTCTGGGAATTGATGTCGGTAGATTGCACCGAAACAGGAAATGGTACGTAGAAAATGCATTGCAGAGGGGCTGGGAACCCAGCATTTTCATGGAGGTGCACGATAAAGACAATGCAACCTTGCAAGATGTGGAGGGTACAAGCATGGTTAGCACTGATGCTGAAATAGAAGAGGAAAACGACCGTGGTCAGCAAGGAGAAGAACAGGGACATGATGTGCAGGAACCAGAAAGAGAAGGAGAAGCCAGTGAGCCGAGAGGCTTGGCAGATGAGGGCGAGAGGATCAACTCCATTGTTCAGGCAATGGAAAACGAAGATGCGGCGAATAAGGAAGTGGAGGGTGATGAATCTTCTGATGAGGAAGGATGCAATGTGAATCCGTGGCAATGGTCTAATGAAGACTTCTCTGAACTTGCTATTTCAGAGGGATATTATGTTCCATGGGAGTATAAGGAGAATGGGGTAATCGAGGGAGCGATGTACGTAGAGAAGGAAAAATTGATGGAGGCAGTCAAGCTTTGGGCTGTATCACTGCAGAAAGAGTTCTGGGTAGCAAAGTCCACAAAGTGTGTATATAAAGTTAAGTGCATGAGATCCAGCGATGGTTGTTCGTGGAGGGTGCATGCAATCAAGGAAAAGTGGAAGGATTATTGAAAAGTGTCAATAGTCACTCAGCACAACTGTCACTTGGAAGGTGTACAGAAGTACCACAGAAACATGACATCTGTATTTATTGCTGCAGAGATGTATTCAGATGTTGTGCATAATCTGGGATACGAGCCAAGGTCAATAATAAGGTATATCGAAGATAAATTCAAATACACCATTTCATATGCTAAGGCGTGGAGGGCAAAACAGAAGATTATCGAGATGAGATTTGGCACATTCAAAGCCTCATATGATAATTTACCATCTCTTCTTCAATGCATAGCCGCCAGAAATCCAGGGACATGCACAGATCTTATAACATACCCAACCATAGAGAATGACCATGCAGTATTGGTCTTGCAACGAGCTTTCTTTGCACTAGGTGCTTGCATCAGGGCATTTGTGCATTGTCGTCCAGTACTCTGTATTGACGGGACATTTCTGACAGGTAAATACAGAGGTCAGATACTAACAGCAATTGCCATGGATGGGAACAATCAAGTTCTACCACTGGCATTCGCTTTTGTGGAGAGCGAGAATACCGATAGTTGGTACTGGTTTCTCAAGCAGGTGAAGATTAGCATTGTTGGTATGAGGCCTGGTGTATGCCTAATTCATACCGTCACGCTGGCCTTCTTCGGGCAATTGAATATCTGAAGAACGATGATGCAGAGATGGGATATGGTAAAGATTGGCCAGATGTTCAAAGTCGGTGGTGTATGCGTCACATGGGTGCTAATTTTTACAAGCAGTTTAAGCGCAAGAGCTTGATGGATCTATTCAAGAGGCTGTGCGGACAGAATCAAGAGAAAAAATTCAACGAGCTTTGGAGGAGGTTGGACGAGCTCACAACAAAATTCAACGAGCTTTGGAGGAGGTTGGACGAGCTCACAACGAAGCAAATGGAAGAGCACTTAAGCCGATCAGCACCTGTTGGTGAGGATGGTCCAGAGTCCTTAGGACCGCTGCCCACAGATGGTCCAAACATCAGAAGGAGATCGGCATCTGCTATGAGAAAATTTTCGCACTGGATAGAGAATGAGCCTAAGGAGAAGTGGTCTTTGCTGCATGATATCGGCGGAGCGCGGTTTGGTATTATGACAACTAATTTGGCCGAAGTTTACAACTGGATGATGCGTGGTGTTAGAGACCTTCCCTTGGTTGCCATTGTTGAGTTCATCCTGCATGGAACATGCAGATATTTCAGAGACCGGTACCAAGTCGCTGCCCTATCAATGCAAGTGCGAGGTGTTTTCTTCGGACATATGCTGACAAATTATCTGGAGGAAAAACGTAAGAAGGCAAAGGAGCATAGAGTTATAACTCAAGGTACTAGAGAGCATCGATTTGAAATCTTGTGTGCTGATAGGGCCAAGCGTGGAATATATAGAAGAAGAGTTGTGCAAGAATGCATACTTAAAGAGGATGGGTATTGCGCATGCACGTGCCACAAGCCAAGACTCTACCACAAACCATGTTCCCATGTTATTGCAGCGAGCTCGGAGTGTGAAATACTTGATCGTACTTTTGTATCTCCCTATTTCACCAAGGAAGCCATATTGCATACATGGTCACATAAAATTTATGGTTTTGGCATAGCGGGGAATTTTACAGGTACAATACCGCAACCTACCTATATTCTAGACCCAAGTAAGATCAGAGACAAGGCTCGGCGTCGAAAGACAAGACGTATTCGAAATGCCATGGATGAGTCCGAAGCAGGTGGAAGGTACAAACGTTGCAGCAAATGTGATAAGGAGGGACATACTTACAAGAAGTGCTCGAAGGACTCAGACATGCCCACAACAGCAGAAGCCTCGCCATCAGGATCCGGATTGGATGGTACCCCTCTAACAGGAGAAGGGACAACTTCTAGGCCCACCAGGCCAAGGCGTGCACGCGTGCCTCGTGGTTCGGTCGTGTAGTGATGTGTAGTAAGCTTGGTTAAGATTATGTAATGTACGATTTTTGCTTTGTTGTAACTGAAGTGAACAAACTTGTTGTTTCAACCTATCTTCCGGATGTAAAGTTCATAATCTCAGTCTTGTATTTGAATATATTTCTGTTACATGTTGTATGTGCATTCTTTATGTTTCAAATTTGATCATTTCTTGTTGTACCTTAAATTTATTGTTGTATACTTTTTCACTTTCTATTTGCATGTGTCATATGTGTTAACTGTGATAATGTCATGCAGGGATGGCGGACGACACACCAGAGCTGCTAGATCGAGGGATCGATCTGCAGCACCGCTCGTACCGTATTGCGTTGCAGAACGCCAATCTGCCCGTACTTCGACCGCGACCGTCCAGACGTCTACTTTCAGTGGACCCTCGGTTCTGTTCTAGGTATCCGTTGACTCTTTGAGGTCTCCCAATTAAGTACACATGGCTTCTTAATAACATAAAATTTTTATGTGCAGGTTACGTGAGGCAGGCCTCCTCCTGTTGTGTCGTCTTATGGAGACTCGAGCTGGTGAGGCCGATGAGACGAGGAGGTGGAGTTTCGATAGGTCTCTTCTAGCAGCCCTGGTCGACCGATGGAGGCCGGAGACACACACGTTCCACCTGCCGTGCGGGGAGGTCGCACCGACGCTTCAGGACGTTGCGTTCTTGCTTGGGCTTCCCCTCGCTAGCGATGCCGTTGGGCCAGTCGACGGACTTCATGATTGGCGAGACGACATGATGGCCCGCTTCGGCCACGTACAGCGTCACCCTGCACTTCCAGCTATGAGCAGCCTCCCTCCGTACACGACCATGGGCCCGTCGCAGCAGTGGCTCATGCAGTTTACCGTAAGGCCTATTTTAAAAGAATTTTATCAATTTACAGTTGTACTCAACTTTATTAACTGTATCTTTTTTAGTCCGATCAGCTACACCCAGAGGCTGACGTGTACTCTGTGCAACGGAGCTTGGAGGCCTACTTGTTGTGGCTTTTTGGCTGGGTCATGTTCACCAGCAGCGTGGGACATGCCGTCGACAAGGTCATGATCCCCTACGCGCGCGCGATCGCTGATGCTGACGAGGGAGCAGTGCCCAGTGGAGCTGGGGATCTGCAGTACTGGTGGCGACGTACAGGGGGCTTTGCGAAGTGTGTACCAAGATAGAAACAGGTTCTTTGCTCACTGGTTGCCCCCTCCTTCTACAGCTATGGGCAGCTGAACGGTTCGCAATTGGTCGACCTGTGGTGGATCACACCGCCTACGAGGAGGACCTGTACTTGCAGCATCCGCCCGAGGACTTCCCCACCATGGGTACAGCCTGGTGCCGTCATCAGGTTCGTGTTCCTAGCTGACGTATATAGTTAATTCGTATTGTACCTTCTAACCCATTTATTGTTATATTTCAGCGATGATGGGCATGTGCAGGTCACGCGGTCGTACAACGAGTTTTTGCTGGATTTCGACAGGATACAACCGACCGACGTGATCTGGGAGCCTTACAGCCAGGAGGCTATCCACGCACGAGCTCCCCTTGGGCTATCCACGTTGTGCACACGTGACCAGGCCTTCTGGCTGACGCTCCGACCGATGGTGTTCGACATATTCGTCGAACCGCACTGCCCAGGGCGTGTTTTGCGCCAGTTTGGTCTCATGCAGCCGCCCCCCGTCCCTATCATCTGTACCGTCCCTGCAGATGCTCATAGGTAAGAACTACTAACAACTGACTTTGAAAAATTAATCGCAGTAGACATGTCTTACTCAAATTCGTGTTCAGGCTGACTCGGAGGGGACAGGTCGACGCCAACTTATGGGTTCCACGTCTGCAGCCATACGTGGACAATTGGTTGCTTGCCACAGAGGACGTCGTTGATGAGTACCGCCCCCACACCGAGGACTCGTACATGATGTACCTCCGGTGGTACCAGCCTCGTACCCGCACACGTGTCACCTTCGTTCCTCCGGAGCAGCAGCCACACGTCGCCGCCGTGGGTGACGCTTACCCTGCGCACCGTGATCAGGATTACTTCCGCGCCATGAGTACTTCAATCTCTCATATATATCAGTAGTTCATTACGTATATCTTTCATCTAACTTAAAACTGAAATTAGGTCAATGGTACGCAACTACTTTACACGGAGGTTGACTCCGTGTGTCGCCGCTTGGAGGGTGGCTTGGCGTTGACAGTGGACGAGCAGCGCACCTCGTACACGCGGATGCGTACGACGCTTAGATCCGTGCTGAGGGCTCTGACTTGTTGGACCTCCGACGCAGCGCCTCAAATTCCTGCACCGGCACCCGCAGCACGTCCTCCTGCACCCTAGAACAGAGGTAACTCCGTGTACCCCACCTCGTCTACCTATGTTTTTCCAATCTGGATGACTGTGTGACTTACGACGACACCTTTCACAGCGGGGTCCTCGGTGCACGAAGCAGAGGCATCCAGGCACTTCACTCATGCTCCACCCAGCGCGTCGGCCCATGGTGAGGGTTCCTCCACTCAGGGAGCAGCCTGGGGAGCCTGGCCTTCGCCCCATGGAGTGGGTACCTCCTCTCAGGGAGAAGCCTGGGGAGTCTTGCCTTCGCCCCATGGAGTGAGTACCTCCGCGCAGGGAGCAGCTTCAACGTCGGGCCAGGGAGCCGACACCTCGTCGCGGACCTACCGACTACCTAATGACCCCCCCACTGACGCATCGATCAGCGACCTTCACAGCTTGTAGGAGCACCTCTGCCCTACACGCAGGAGTTATCACAGATGACTCCAGTGCAGCACGTCCGCGTGACTCGAGGTGTTCCATCGGATCGCCACACCTACTCGTCGGGGCACGTGTGACCGTGGAGGCCGAAGAGGGGTAGGGGGCAGGGGCAGGGACAGGCTCGGGGACAGTAGTACCCGGTACGATGTAATTACTGTCTTGATGTATGATACGCACTATCCTTTTGTAAAAATTTACCCTAAACCTAAACCCTAAAAACCCTAAACCCAAAAAACCTTAAACCCTAAACCCTAATCCCTAATCCCTAAACCCTAAACCCTAAAAACCCTAAACCCTAAACCCTAAACCCTAAACCCTAATCCCTAAACCCTAAAAACCCTAAACCCTAAACCCTAAACCCTATACCCTAAACCCTAAACCCTTACATGCTTGCATTACATCCGTTATAATAGTCCATTACAGCACAGTTAAAAGTCACGGAAACAGTTTATTACAATAAAATTATAGGTCCGCTAGGGCGATGAGCTACTAATCCGAATTCATCTAACAAAACAGCCCTAATAATCCGAAACATAACCGGGAAGCAAGTCTTCATCTTCAGAACCACTATCCTCTCCCACAAACTCATTGGTACGGCTATGCTCAGCTGCGTTGGCCTCTTCTTCCTTTTTTTGGAAGTAAGCGGCCTCCAAGTCATCAAGGGCTTGGGTGAACGCTTCATCATACTCCTCTTCTTCCTTTTTTTTATAGTAAGCGGTCTCCAAGTCATCGAGAGCTTGGGTGAACGCTTCATCATACTCCTCGTCCTCGTCGTTCATCGGCATCTCCGCCTCCACCATCTTCTGCTTCATCTTCGCATCAGCACTCCTCTTTTCGGCCTCCTCCATCTTCTCCCTCGCATGCAAGGATGCTTTCTCTTCTCTCTTCTTTTTCCATGCATCACAGTCTTTCTTCCACCGAGTAGCACTTGGGGTTTGGACACACAATCGTCGGGCATAGTCAACCTGCGCTCGCTTCCGCATCTTAATGTAGTTGTCCACAAGCTGAGTACCAGACCTGAACTTCAGGTCCATTAGTTGCTTTTGCTTCAGTGTATCCATGTATTCCCTGCGGTCTTCAACATGGGCAAAAACCTCCCACTTGCATTTCCTAAGGCTCGGTGATCGAACGGAACAATTTAAAGTCAGCAAATATAAAAAGTTTGGATATCAAGTGAGCAACAAGTGGAACAAAAGGACCTCATTATAATCAACCATATGGCCGTACCAATAGCCTATTCCAAGCTCCGATGGTAGTAGGCCATACTGCGCTTCGACACCACATTTGCACAACACAGGAGGCTTGGGGGTAACCACTTTTCTCTTCTTGTCCACCTTCGGCTCCGGCCATTTGTTCTTTGGACCCCACAGCCACTCCCTGAAGTTACACTTTCGCAACAAGGTATACCCACCCTACAATGTAAAATGTTAGTACATGCACAAATACTAAGAAAGCCATGACCGCATACAATTTGCACTTACTCCGGCGGGGTTAGGACATTCGAACTCGTTAGGCCTATCTGAACTTATTACAGAATAATCTCCGCATTTGCAACGAGACGGAGATTCAAGCTGTCTCAATTGGGCTATTTTCTTCTCCTCGTCTGTCATTGGGGGGGGGGTCAGTGGGAGGTGCCACCCACCGCTCGAATTGATCGGGTGGATTATGCTTCCCTTTCCACCATTCGTCAAACTGGAGATACCTTGGGTCGAATTTGTCTAGACCGTCAATCCACTGAAAGAAAAAGCACCGCTCATGGGCCTACAAAACATGATTGCTAACGACATTGTTAGAGATGCAAGAGCTGCAATTACTAGCAATAAATAAAGGCGCAGTGACAGAGGTGCAATTACTTACATTGAATCCACCGCATATGTAGTAGCAACGGGCAGCTGTGTCCTCATGGCGAGATTGGCCAATATCAGCCGGTTCTCCACAGTCACAATTTCGGACAGGGACTGCAGGAGGAACAGGAGCATCCTTGCTAGACACGTCGGGATACAATTCTCTAGGGCGACCTTGTTTTTTCCAAAACTCCGTCCGCCACAAGTTTTGCATATCTATTCAGAGAAAATACGATATTCGTCACATTTCAAATCATGCAATCCATTGTTTAAAGCATAGCATAAACATCATTATTCCTAAACCCTAAATATATCTATTCAGAGAAAATACGATATTCGTCATATTTCAAATCATGCAATCCATTGTTTAAAGCATAGAAGAAACATCATTATTTCTAACATGAACTGCAATGCTCTAACATCATTATTTATAGATCTAATATACATACTACTCACGGATCTATCCAGAGTCAACTAAAAACTAAACAACTTTAGTGCACATTATATTTTACTAATGCATAGCAACAGACTTGTAATGTATGAGAAACTTACCTAAAAGCCGAGGTCTCAAACTGACAGGGCTTCGCCGTTTACTTCCTTCTCCTCCCTCCTCTCCTCTTTCTTTTTTTCTGGAAAATTTAGTGAATATAATAAAAATCTGAAGAGGGGGCTGGGTATATATAGGGGGACCCCAAAAAAGTCCACTGTGTGGGCGTTTTTTGCGCGCCAGGGGGCCGCCTGCAAAACAGCGCGTAAACAGCGCGTAAACACAGTGGGCGTTTTTTTACTGCTCCGAGGCCCGCCCGCAAAACAGCGCGTACTTTTGCAGGCGGCCCCCTCGCCACCAAAAAACGCCCACACAGTGGGCGTTTTTTGGGCGCAAGTGGGCCACCCGCAAGAGCTGGCACCGGCGGCGGCCGGCTATGTGCCACGTCACATATATCGCCCAGACAGTAGGCGACTAGTTCTGTCATATTTCGAAACAAAAAATTAATTTTGTAAATCTTTTTAAAAAAATTAAAAATAAAAAAAATTCAAACTTGGCTAGCTACTGTAAAAAAAGCCCATCGTCATCATCTAAAATTAGTCTCGGGCTGCTTTTCCTACTAGCGATGGGCTTTTCTTTTTTAGATTTAGAGGACGGCCTTTTCTTACAGCCACGGCCCAGACAACTCCAAATAGCAAAGCGAGCCTGCTCTGGTGTTTGTTTTTTTTATTGATGGAATCATGGAAACACACCCGATCTGCTGTCAACCCCGGAATGACTGCATGGGCGATGGACGACGTGTCACGGCGACATGCCCACGCCCGTCCCCGGCGGCCACCGGGAATGAGACACCGGAACCTGGACCTGCCACACCGACTGCGGACTGCACGCCGTAACACGCTCCAGTATTGCTTTGTGCTGCACTTTCACTATAAATCGATCTACAGTAATGTCAGTATCCTGTACTACCTCGGTGCCATTTTGGTAGCACGCTTCAGCCTTTTCCCATTTGTGTTCTTCCTGTGTGCACAGAGAGGCTGTTGAATGCTAGCAGTTGGCTACATACCGCGGTGCCATAGCAGACCTGCAGCCAAGCTAATGAAATGGGCAAATGGCTAGCTCTGAATGCCGTGGCAGCGCCAGACTCCACCTTGGCCCGATCCTACATTCTCTCTACACCTGTCTTGCTCCTGCTGCCTCCTCCTTACTTGTTCATCTTCATCCCCCCGCTTCTCTTCTCCTTGCAATGCATGCTAGCTGTGGTTCATCTTCGTCACTTCTTTTTATTCTTCCCTACACCAAACCAATGAGTGCGCGGTGCAGCGGCGGCTGCGACGGGCGCGAGGACGGCGCGGTGGAGGCGCTGGTGCAGTGGCAGAAGGTGAGCGACTTCCTGATCGGCGCCTCCTACCTGTCCATCCCGCTGGAGCTGCTGCACTTCGCCACCTGCGCCGACCTCGCGCCGCTCCGCTGGGTGCTCCTCCAGTTCGGCGCCTTCATCGTCCTCTGCGGCGCCGTCCACCTCGTCGCCATCTTCACCTACGCCCGCCTGGACTCGCGCGCCCTCCTCGTCGCCGTCACCGCCGCCAAGGCGCTGGCCGCGGTGGCCGCGTCCGTCGCCGCCGTCTCCCTCCCGACCTTCATCCCGCAGCTGCTCCGACTCAAGACCCGCGAGGCGCTCCTCCGGGACAAGGCGCGCCAGCTCGACCGCGACCTCGCAATCGTCAGGCGACGCGAGGAGATCGCCGCGCGCGTCGTCCGCGCCATCACGCAACACATCCGACTCGGTGGCGGAGGAGGTGGAGGCTCTCTCGCCCCCGACGCGCTCGCTGTTCTGCGCACCGCCGTGTTCCACCTCTCTGACGCCCTCGGCCTCAGCAGCTGCGCCGTCTGGATGCCGGCGGCGGCCACTAGTGATGGTGACCCCGGCTTCCTGCACCTGGTACATCAGCTGCCTGAAGATGAGCACCAAGTCCCGACGACGATGGCAAGGCGGGCCATTCGTATCACAGATCGTGACGTGGCCGCCGTCATGGCCAGCAAGGACGCCAAGGTGCTGAGGCCGGGCTCGGCCCTCGGGACGACGTCTGGTCATGGTCCTCATGGACGTGCGGTTGCCATACGGATGCCGATCCTGACCGTGTACAACTTCGTCGACGCATCATCCTCAAGATTAGATGGGCAGGGAGCTGCCGCCGTGAGCTACGCGATCATGGTGTTGGTTCTTCCCGCTCCAGCTCCGACCACCAAGAAACACATGACTCGGGGACACAGAGGAGGAGGAGCACGGGAGTGGAGCAGGCCGGAGCTGGAGATCGTGGAGGTTGCGGCGGACCAGTTAGCCGTGGCGCTGTCACACGCGGCGGTGCTGGAGGAGTGGCAGCTGACTCGGCACAAGCTGGCCGAGCGGCAGAGGGTCCTGGCGCAGGCCCGGCACGACGCCGCGGTGGCCACCAGGTCCAGGGACGCCGCGCAGAGCGCCATGCGCGACGGCGTGCTGAGGCCGATGCACCCCGTCGCGGGGCTGCTCTCGCTGATGCAGGCGCAGCAGCAGCAGGACGGGGCCTTCCGTTGTGCTGACGCCGTGGCCAGGATCAGCGCCCTCTCTTCCACGCTGATCGACGACGTCATGGCGGCGCTGCTGACGCCGACGACCGCCCGTGGTGAGCCGGTGTCGGCGTCGGCTCCCGGCGTGAGCCTGGCGCGGAGGCCGTTCGATTCCCGCGCGCTGGTCAAGGACGCGGCCGGCGTGGCCGGGTGCCTCGCCCGCTGCAGGGGGCTCGGATTCTCGCACCGGGCGGAGATGAGCTCTCTGCCAGCCGACTGCTGGGTGGTCGGCGACGACAGGCGCGTGTTCCACCTCCTGCTGCACATGCTTGGCGTTCTGCTGGACCGGTGCGAATGCCATTGCCATGACCTCTGCTTCGCCGTGGACACTGTAGTGGGTGACCAGGAGACCATGTCAGGATCAGGCCTCCCTGATTGGATCACCCCCAACTTCTCTGGCTGCAACACGGTGTGCGTCAGGTTCCGATTCGGGATCACAAGACACTTGAGAGACAGCTTACTGATTTCGTCCAGCCCACGACCTCAAGAAAGAACCAGAAGAAGCACCGGCAGCACCACTTGTTCTATCAGCTCCGAGACGCGGCTAAGCATCAATACGTGCAACAAGATCGTGCAGGTGAGCTCTGTCCAAATATATGTAGATAGAACATATCAAGAACTTAAAATTGGCTGACCGATCTCTCGTCAGATGATGAACGGCAAGATGTGGCGGGAATCCACGTCAGAGTCCGGAGGCCAGCATGGAGAGCACATGAGCCTCATCCTGCACTTCCAGCTCGGCTACGGAGTGGCATCTCCCTCTGCCTCCTCCCCATCAGGCGGCGGCGGCGGATTCTACCGCGTCGGCGGCAGATTCGGAGCGCCCTCGCCGTCCACCAGCGCTGCTCAGTACAATTTCAACGGCCTGCGCGTCCTGCTCTTGGACAGCAACGACACCAGCCGGGAGGTGACGCGGAAGCTCCTCGAGAGGCTCGGCTCCCAGGTGCTGCCGGTCCCGTCAGCGGCGCACTGCCTCAGCCTCCTTCTGGGGAGCGACGCCGCCGGCGGTGGCGATCATCCGTCGTTCCAGTTCCCCTACTTGCAACTCCAGGCGGTGCTTCTAGACCTCCACACACCTGTTGGTGTTGCAGCTAGCGCTGACGCCCGCGGTGCGATGGATGATGGGTTTGAGGTGGCCCTCAGGATCCGGGAGGTCACTGGCGACAGGTTCAGCTGGTTGCTCATACTTGTTGCGTTACCATTGCCACCAAGAGCAAGCTGCATCGACGTCCGCGACGTGTGCAGGTGGACGGGAGTGAATGGCGTCATCCACAAACCCATCACGCTGCCAGCGCTGGCAGCTCAGCTTTACAGCGTTGTCCACAACGACAGCTGACTAGTGAAGTTAGACTGTTTAGACTACTTCACTCCCATCTTTGTTTGTTTGAGGGCCCGGATGACTTTTAAATAAAAATATTATTAACTATAAAATTTTATAATTTTTTAAGATCTACGCTTTTGGTTTTGCAGTTTCATCCAAGGTTATTTAGGACCAGCCGTCATGGCCAACATGCAAAATTGCCTGATATGGTTCATAAGATGGTTTTAAATGAAAAAAATAACAATAGAATTTCATAACTTTTGAGATCTATAAACTTTCATATCGATAGTTTCTTAATCTGAAGTCGTTTACAACATTTATTTAAAATTAAAAAAATTCAAACGTAGCTTTCCATGACTAGATAATTTAAAATGAAAAAGTCGCAAGAAAAAATGACATGCTATGCTACAAGTGGAATTCAAACCTATGATGATTTTGCCCTCGTCTACCAATGCACGTCATGCCTACATGTGCATATAATGGATTTTGGTTCCCCATATATTATGCTAAACTGAGCATAAGTTGATTTTTTTGAGGCCCTAAACGACTTTAAATGAAAATGTCGTCAACTATGAAATTTTTTAAGATCTACAATTTTATTTTGACACTTTTTTCTAGAGCTCATTAAGGAACTGTCGGCCCGTGGGGGCCCGATATGGCCCAGAAGATGGTTTGTACTGAAAAAGTTGTCAACTGTAAACTTTTATGAGTTTGGGAGATCTACAACTTTCATGTCGATAGTTTCTCTATCCAAGATCGCTTATAGACTTTCAATTTCAAAATTATGAAACTCAAACATAGTTTTAGAAAAACTATGTTTTTTCGAGATCTATGCAATGTCAGTCCCTGTTGAGCTGGTATTTCTTTTTACTGATTTTGGCTGGTTCAATATTAGTCTGTGAGAGAGAGTAAGACGAAACAAGCCGAGACTAGTTAAAGCGATAGTGATGTGGCTTTGTTGTGTGCATCCACACTCAGATGATTTAAATAAAAAATAAATAAATATGATTACGAGAAATAAAACACAAGAATTTGGGTGGGGGATACCAATGACTCCAAATAAAGAAACAATATGTCGATAATACTATATTAGAAAAAATGGTACGTGTTTCATATTTATGATTATATTTAAAATAGAAATATAATTTTAGAAACTAAACCATTTTTTATTTTTAGAAAACTCAATACAACATTGAAACCAGCTAGATAGCCAAAAATATTCATTGCTGATGGTTCCGTGGTCAAAAGTTTTCAAGTTACATGGACATAAGAACAATAGTTGGGTGGCTAAAAATTGTAGTTCTCCCTCTATGTAGTTTTACTGAATGACCTCTTCTACTTCATCAGTGGTAAGGGAACAATGATCTTAGTCATCTTTAAGTACTTGAGCTGCCCTTGTTCCACGAACTTTAGTCGTATCCTCATTTGGCACCATTGAAATGATAAACTTTGCGTTAAATTTACCGGAAGACAACTTTATCCAGTACAGGGAAAACATTTTCAGGAACCACCGATACATTCTGCTATTCCACGTTCTTATTTCTAAACACCTCTACATTGAAAAGCAATGCCATATAGATACAATAGTAACTGGAGAACAAATAGACGTTATAATTTCACCAGCATATTGGTAGGTTACTACTTCTGTATAACGATCACAATTACGTGCTCGGCACAGGTTAAACACAACACAATAAGGACGCATTTCGCCCTCAATACCTACTGTTCTGCCACTGCTTTGAGGAGAATCATCATCATCTAGGCTCAAGCTCAGTGATTGAAATGTCGTTCAGCGACATAGGCGATCTGCTTGCGGACTGTGAAGCTCCTGGGTATACTTCTGAGTTCATCTCTGAGTTGAAGCCACTCTTTGCGATGCAAAACGCCGGCCTAGATGGCAATGGCGGGCACACAATGATTCAATGGTATTCAGTTTTTTGCCAAAAAAATTTATAGATATAGTCTTTATACAAGTCTGTATATGAAAAAAATAAAAATACTGTGAACTGATACATGTCCTGGCAAATTGGCCCAATAAACAGTCGGTTTTCCCTCCCACTGATGGCCCAACGAGGCTGAGTGGCCCATTTCACTGCTGGAGGCCCAAAATCGCGCTCCCACCTCTGTTTGCTGTCTTGCTCTCGCTCGCAGACGCACACAGCGTCGCTCCCACCTCTTCGGTGCCGTTCATTCTATCCAGGAACCCGAACCCTAACTAGCGACGGCGGGCGGCGCGGTGAGCAGCAGGCGGCCGGCGGAAGCGTGCGGTGCACGAACGCACAGTCCACTGAACTACTGAAGGCTATGACTGTAACTCTGTAACTGTAAGTCTAATCTTCCCAAATCCCAAATTCCCAATTCCAAATTTTTATTCAGTTTGTTATTTGTTAGGGTCTTTGGAATCAGTTTGGAATAGCAATTTGTCCCCAAATTACTTAGTCTACTCTCTTGATTTAATTTTAGGTCTCAAGTATGAAGAGAAAAAAGAGTAACACCACCGATTTGAGGAGTTTCTTGCAGTGGGCTGCTGTAAAGAAGAAGGAATCACAACTTGAGGTTCAGCAAGAGGTGGAGGGAGTTATTCCCTCTACTAATGAAAGTGGTATGCAACTGATTGTTTTTAAAGGGCAGAATGACAGCGGTACTGGTACAAGCGCAATTCCAGCAGAACCAGAAGTAATGATAGCTGAGGTTGAGCCTACAGTAATAGAAGAATATGAAGCTGTACCCCTAAATGAATCTAATTCTAGTGATGAAGACATTGATGACATGTATCAAATTCATCATGATCCTGGATTGAGGGTTCCTATCTCAAGCTATGATGTGAATGATCAAGATTCAGTTAGAAGGGCATACATTGCATTGGGGCCATGTCGACCCAAAATGAAGCAAAATGATTTTCTGCAACATGAATGTGGAGGTAAACGTCGTTTCAACCGTAAATGGTTTAATGAATTCAAGTGGTTGGAGTATAGTGTTGAGAAAGATGCTACATATTGCTTTGTTTGCTACTTGTTCAAAGATAGCAACAAATTTGCTGTGGAGATAAGTTTATAGATGAAGGGTTTAGAAATTGGCACATGAAATCTAGAATCCGTAGGCATACTGGTGCTATCAATAGTGCCCATTCAGAAGCTCAAGAGAAATATTCTTTGTTCATGAAGCCTAAGTCATCAATTCGTGAGTCTATTGCCTCAAACATAACAGAGTTCAAGGCTAAATATTTGGCTCACGTGAAATGGTCACTCCAGGTTACAAGATTTCTTTTGCGTCAGGGGTTAGCTTTTCGTGGCCATGATGAGTCTTTGGATTCACTGAATAAAGGTAATTTTTGAGAACTTTTGTCATGGCTTGCAGGAAACTTTGAGGAAGTTAATCAGGTAGTTCTTAGAAATGCTCCACAAAATTGTCAGATGGTGGATCACAAGATTCAGAAAGAACTCATTGCATGTTGTGCTCAAGAAACAACCAAATTGGTCCTGGAGGAACTTGGTAATGAGTGTTTTATAATTCTTGCTGATGAATCTAGTGATTCCTACCTACAAGAACAATTGGCACTTTGTTTGCGTTTTGTCAATAGAAAAGGCCTGCCGGTTGAGCGGCTCCTTGGTCTTGTGAATGTTGAAGATACTACTTCATTGACTCCCAAACAAGCAATTTAGTCCTTGCTTATTAACATCAATTACCATTATCCAAGACACGTGGTCAAGGCTATGATGGAGCTAGTAATATGAAGGGACATGCTAATGGCTTAAAGAAACTCATCATGGAAGATTCTCCTACTGCATATTATGTGCATTGTTGCTCATCAACTCCAACTAACTCTTGTAGCCGTTGCTAAGGAGAACAATGATTGTAAGTGGTTCTTTGAAGAACTTGCATATTTGTTGAATACACTTGGCATGTCTTGTAAGAAGATCCGTATGCTTCGCATAGCTCAAGCTGAGTATATGATCGAAGCATTGCAACTGGGTAAAATTGAAACAGGACAAGGTTTGAATCAAGAGATGGGCTTAGCAAGGCCAGGTGATACACGTTGGGGATCTCACTATAGGACAGTAATGCATGTTATGGCTTTGTATCCTTCAATCAAGAAAGTTATCTAGAAGATTGGGAATGAAAGAGGGACGGGGGCAGGGGCAGGGGCAGATGTTGTAGGAGCTCAAACTATGTTGAAAGTATTTCAATCATTTGAGTTTGTTTTCCTTCTCCACTTGATGAATGAAATATTTGGATATACAAATGACTTATGCAATGCTTTGCAAAAGAGGGAGCAAGATATTGTAAATGCAATGGATCTTCTTGAGTTCACAAAGGTACAATTGGATGTTTTGAGGCTTGATTGTGGATGGACAGAATTCTTTGCTAAGGTCACTTCTTTTTGTGAGAAGCACAAAGTTAAAGTTGCTGACAT
>CM041630.1:57326811-57340574 GCA_023333625.1 Bothriochloa decipiens | reverse complement strand
AAACACAGTTTACACCTCAAGTACATAGAGTATAAACTAAGTATTTGCGATGACATTCGAAAATAGGATTTTATTATTTCATGTGACCAAACATTCTAGAAACGCAATTAACCTATGAATTATAAACTTGTTTTAGTTAATGCACATTAGGGTTGACTTAAACATGAATGCTTTGCAGTGCATATGATGACATGACATGTTTTAGCTAATATAACACTAGAGGTGTTACAAGTATCTAGTTGCAGCTGCCTTTAGTTGTTTCTCTTTTGGATCTTTGTTTTTTGTTCAACTGAGAGTGGATGTGCAGTTGTCTTTGCGGTGGCTGCGAATGGACTTTTGCACTTGGGGTTGTTGATTTGGCTAAGAATGCTGTATTGATTTTGCATAGGTTGAGATTTGCCTAGGTTCATGTTGTTGTTGTGGTTGCATTTGGGATATATTATGTACGGGTGATATTTGAGAAAGCTAGCAAGACTGATGTCCCTGAGATTGATAAGAAGTAAGTTGTCCTCTAGATATCTCCTATTTTGTTAATAGTTGTAATGTTTTCCATGTAGCTGTTATGTGTATGCAGCTGATTTGCAGAGAGTGTGAGGGTGTTTGTATTTGAGGTGAACTGTTATTCCGAATTGAGCTAATTTTTTGGGTTGTGCTTGTTGTTGATGTTGCGGCTTTAAGTGTGGTTCCTTTGGAGGTCTAGCTGTGTTGTCATGGTCATGGTTGATTTGAATTTGGGAACAAGTTATTCAAAACGGTGCTCCACTAGTTAGTGTGTTGTCAGGTGTGTTGGGGAGGGAGGAGGGTTGCGTTGGTGTGTGTGTTTTGATTATTTGAGTTGTTATTGATTTTTCTTTGTTTCTCTCTGTGTGTGGGTTTCATTTTTGTAGCTGCTGGTGTGTGTGGGTCGTCGCAACCTTTGTGACGCGCTACATCTGCGCCCGGGTGTAGTGAAAAATGAGCAAGGGTCTTCGCACTTCCCTCGACGGGTGCGAAGGGTAAGGAAGTTAGCCGAGCCTACTAGGATTCGTCTAGGTAGCTGGAATGTAGGGTCCCTAACGGGTAAGTTAAGAGAGCTAGTCGATACAGCAATTAGGAGGCGTGTAAATATTCTATGCGTTCAGGAGACTAAATGGAAGGGCCAAAAGGCGAAGGAGGTGGAGGATACTGGCTACAAACTTTGGTACACGGGGACAACATCGGGTAGGAATGGTGTAGGCATCTTGATCGATAGGAGCTTTAAGGATGGAGTAGTTGAGGTGCGGAGGCAAGGCGACCGGATTATCCTAGTCCGGTTGGTAGTTGGAGATTTGGCTCTGAATGTGATCAGTGCCTATGCCCCACAGGTAGGTCTTTGCGAGAGCACCAAGAGGCAGTTTTGGGAAGATCTCGATAGTATGGTTAGTACTGTGTCTATCAACGAGAAACTCTTCATAGGAGGAGACCTCAACGGCCATGTGGGTGCGACTAATGTAGGTTTCGGCGGGTGCATGGGGGTTTCGTGTATGGTAGTAGAAACCAAGAGGAGGAGGATGTTTTGAACTTCCCGTTGGCCTACGATTTGTTGATAGCGAACACCGTTTTTAAGAAGAGGGAATCTCATCTAGTGACCTTTCGTAGCGGACAACACCTGAGCCAGATCGACTTTATCCTTGCAAGGAGGGAGGATAGACGTGCTTGCTTAGACTGTAAGGTGTTACCTAGGGAATGTGTTGTCTTCCAACACAAGCTTGTAGTGGCGGATTTTCGCTTTCGGGTACGTGTCCACCGGGACAATCGGGCCAAGATTGCGAGAACAAAATGGTGGAAGCTTAGGGGGGAAGCAATGCAAACTTTTAAGGAGAGGATGCTAGATGAGGGGCCGTGGGAAGAAGGAGAAGATGCAGAGGGCATGTGGCTAAAGATGGCCATATGTGTTCGGAAGGTGGCTTCGGATGTGTGTGGAGTGAGTAGGGGAGGCAAACGGGAAGCGAAAGACACCTGGTGGTGGAATGACGAGGTGCAAAGGGCTATTAGGGAGAAGAAGGAGTGGTTCAAGCGCCTCCATCATGACAAGAGTGCAGCCAACATTGAGGGCTATAAAATAGCGAAGAGGGCTGCAAAACGAGCGGTGAGTGTAGCAAAAGGTCAGGCGTATGATGACCTTTATCAGCGGCTAGGCACGAAGGAAGGGGAGAAGGACATTTATAGGATGGCTAGGATCCGAGAGAGGAAGACGAGGGACATCAACCAAATCAAATGCATCAAGGATGGGACGGATCGACTTTTGATGAGGGATGAAGAGATCAAGGACAGGTGGAGAGAGTACTTTGACAAGTTATTTAATGGGGAGAATGAGGGTCCTACCTTGGAGTTGGATGACTCATTTGACGATACCAACAGACGTTTTGTGACGAGATTTCAGGAGGCAGAGATCGGGGAGGCTTTGAAGAGGATGAAGGGAGGTAAAGCGATGGGCCCTGACGGTATCCCCATTGAAGTGTGGAGATGCCTAGGTGCCAGAGCGATACTATGGTTAACTAAGCTTTTTAACCTCATTTTCCGGTCAAACAAGATGCCTGAAGAATGGAGGAGAAGTATATTAGTACCGATCTTCAAGAATAAGGGAGATGTTCAAAGTTGTACTAATTACCGTGGGATTAAGTTGATGAGCCATACGATGAAACTCTGGGAGAGGGTTATCGAGCATCGCCTAAGAAGAGTGACAAGTGTGACCCAAAACCAATTTGGGTTTATGCCTGGTAGATCGACTATGGAGGCGATTTTCTTATTACGACAGTTGATGGAGAGATATAGGGAGCAGAAGAAGGACTTGCACATGGTCTTTATTGACCTCAAGAAGGCATATGACAAAGTACCGAGAAATGTCATGTGGTGGGCCTTGAAAAAGCACAAAGTCCCAACTAAGTACATCACCCTTATCAAGGATATGTACAGGAATGTGGTGACGTGTGTTCGAACATGTGATGGCCACACCAGTGACTTTCCAATTAAAATATGACTACATCAAGGGTCAGCATTGAGCCCTTATTTATTTGGTCTGGTGATGGATGAGGTCACAAGGGACATACAAGGTGATATCCCTTGGTGTATGCTCTTTGCTGGTGATGTGGTGCTAGTGGATGAGACTAGGGCAGGGGTTAATAGGAAGTTAGAACTATGGAGACACACGTTAGAGTCGAAAGGGTTTAGACTTAGTAGGACCAAGACCGAGTACATGAGGTGCGATTTCAGCGCGACTAGGAATGAGGAGGGAGTCGTTAGCCTCGATGGGCAAGTGGTGGCCAAGAAGGATACTTTTCGGTATTTAGGATCGATGCTACAAAAGGATGGCGACATTGATGAAGATGTTAGGCATAGAATTTCAGCCGGTTGGTTGAAATGGCGTCAAGCTTCAGGCGTCCTCTGTGACAGAAGGGTGCCTCAGAAGTTCAAAGGTAAGTTTTATAGGACAACGATTCGTCCGGCGATGTTATACGGTGCTGAATGTTGGCCTACAAAAAGGCGATATATCCAGCAATTGAGTGTAGCAGAGATGCGTATGTTACGATGGTGTTGTGGGCACACAAGGAGGGATAGAGTCCGGAACGACGATATTCGGGATAGAGTTGGGGTGGCACCAATTGAGAAAAAATTGATTCAACACCGGTTGAGATGGTTTGGCCATGTCCAACGGAGGCCTCCTGAGGCGCCGGTGCGTAGTGGGGTTCTAAAGCGGGTCGATAATGTAAAGAGGGGTAGAGATCGACCTAAACTGACTTGGAACGAGTCGGTTAAGAGAAACCTTAAAGAGTGGAATATCCCCAAGGATTTAGCTATGATAGGAGCGCTTAGAGACTAGCAATTAACGTGCCTCAACCGTAATCTTTTTTCTTGTACTATTTATGTGTTCTTTGTTTACATGCCTCTTTTGGGTTTCATCTCTAGCCTACCCCAACTTGCTTGGAACAAAAGGCTATGTTGTTGTTGTGTGTGTGTACGCGCTTGCATGTCTCCCTTTGTGGGTGTGTTTGTGTTTTTTTGTGTACCTTTTTCTTTATGGGTGTGTCTGTAGGTTGCTTCTGAAAGGTGTAACTTTTCTAGTTGATTTTCTTTGATTGAATTTGTTAGTGGTGATATGTAGTTGACATTTTTCCTATTACTGCTGATTAAGATGTTCTTGTAGTTAAGGTTGCATCTGAAGTTGGGGTTGTCATTGTGGTTGCTGGTGATGAAGGTGATTGAGGTGTTGCTGCTATATTTTAGTTATTTAGGTCTATATAGTTTAGCTGAGTTGAGTTGAGTTGATTTTTTTTATTGCATCATGGTCAAATTAGATGATTTTGGGTTATTTGAGTTTCTGGCATTTGTGCTTGCATTGACCTCTCTTCATCCACTTCTCCTTCTTCAGAGACATATGTTTGATCTGGCACCACTTCTTGTTCCTGTTGGAATATTAAACATTTTGCTAGCACAAGCAATCTATTGTACCTTTCTTTTTCATAGGTTTGTATGGATGATTGCTGTTATGAGACAAATTATTTTTCTCACCTGAGTATGATGGATTTGTCTAAACAGGTCTATGTCCCAATGCGCCTCATTTTCTTCCTCTGCAGGTTCTGAATTCTCAAGCTGCAGGTATACAAGGTGCATATTTTTCAACTTTGTTGTCTGTAGCTTTTTGTTCAAGAAAAGTAAAAGTTTATAGCGTTCGTACCTCTGTATCCAAATATGACTTGTTTTGTTTATCAAATGATGTATTGATGTCTCTTATGAGGATCCCCTCTTCTGATGTGGGAATGGAGGTGTTCTTGTATTCTGTTGTGCGGTCACTCACCCTGCTTGTTGATACGATCATATTGTTCTACAAAATAAAATTATTAATTTGGTTCCACGATCATAGTTGCAGACAACATGGTAAAAGTACGATAGACTTTTTTTCGTACTCAAAATTATCTGGTGCTGTTAAAACCAACAGATTTGGTACATTTTGAACATTTTTGCTTTTTGTGGTTTTTTGTGGTTTGGCCCCATTTTGGGCAGGTAAAGCTGTCATTCAAACCAACAGATCTGGTTGTCACTAGAAATTCAATTTTTGTTCTCCATCGTGTTATGTATGATATTTTTTCTTCCAAAAACTGAGGCCAGAATGTTTAGGCAAATTCTGCGAGGCAGACTTGAATTTGAATCTGAAACCTGTCCTTGTATCTCTGATAGTGCTAAGGATCTGGCTTGCAAATATGCTTACTTGGGATCCTAAAGGGAGATTTATCTCTGTAAGTACATTCCTCGCCTCATATAACCTCATGTACCTAGGGTTGTGGATGGATTTCTCGGTGCTACATGGGATATACCTTTTTTACCCCCTCGAATAATTGCATCTTGCCTATGCCACTATGTCCCACTATGTCAGGCCACACCATGGATTTGTTGATGATGCTGTGGCACCTGGCAACCCCATTGATTCAGCTGTTTTGTCAAGGCTGAATCACTTTTCAGGAAATGGACAAGCTGTGCCCTAATGGTATGGATGTTTTTACTTGCCCTTACATTTTTTATGTGGTATCTGACTCCACACATTCGGGTTTACGAGGGAGCCTAAAAGTTATAAGGCATCGCATGTGCTACTATTAGCAGTGTCTCTATTTTTCTCAGTTTACCAAGGTCAACTCAAAAATAAGTACAGAAAAACACTTATTGTCTGTGTTTGTTACCTACTGACCTAGCCTAGCAAGCTCTAATTTGTCCTTCAGTATATAACCCAAATTATAAAAATAGAATAGGTGTTCTCCATCTAGATGATGATATCATTATGCGTGAGCGTGACTAGTTCTTCAAATTACAGGGTTTCTTGTGTCAACAAGATAGAGAGAGAAGGCAGAATTGTACAGCACCAGATAGATGAAGACAACAGATGAACAGGCTTAGTATAGGGAGAAGTGCAGAATTGTTCAGCAACAGATATAGGGAGAAGGCAACAGATCAACAGGCTTAGTATAGTGGTGTGCCTTTCTTTGCAATCTCCTGCTTTTCTGGATGTATATTTTCTCCTGCCGCCATGAGTTCTTTACTCTATTCTCCCTCCCAAGATCTATTTCTTTCTTGTCCAAGATGGTCTCGATCTGTTCTATGTTTTGTCCCCACGAATGGGTTTGCTTTCGTGTCTCGTGGCTTTTTCTTAATGGATTGTTTCTAAACCGGTTTTGGTTCTATATTTTTCACCCGTTAATGAAAATCTGACAGATGTTGTGGCTAAGAAATCTGTCTTTTTTTAGTTGTTGTTTTCTCGGTTGCTGCGTTTAGGCGACAGATTTGAATCTGAAAAATCTTTCGACAGACATAAAGGCTTCCATTATTGAGCAAATTGTTTTATTGGTTCTAAAAAAACTGCCTTTCTAGTTTCTTAGACCTTTTTTTCTAAAATTTTCTTATTTGGTCTAGATTTGAGTTTTAGTTAGGCTAGTATCAATGGAGTTCCATGGGGTGTGTTATGCACATTAAATAAGGTGCCACATCAGCAGATGAAAAGTTTTTGCATGAAACGAGTAGGAGAGAGAAGGTAATCGTTTCATCCTCACGACACGACTCAGCGGCGTTTCCAAAGACTTCGGACTCTGTGTGAAACCCGCATTGAGCCGTTTCATCGCAAGTTCTTCTTCCTCGCTTCTTCTCTGCCGGGTGAGTCCGTCGGGCATCTGCCGTGCGAGTCCGTCAGGCATCCGCCGGGCGAGTCTGCCACGAGTGTTGTCCGTAGCCATCACAGTCCGTCGCGAGGTTCCGCGTGCCGCGTCGGAAGTCGCGAGCCCGCCAGCGAGCGAGTGCCTCCATCACGTGCCACTTCGTCACTGACCGAGTCCGCCAGTCGCGAGTGCCTCCATCACCGCGAGATCCTCCATCCCTGTTGTGTCGCAAGCCGAGCCCGCTTGAAAGGTCCCTATGTGGTTTTGGCAATTGAGTGACAACTTTAGGTTGGACTAATATGAATTATATGAGATACATAGGAAATTAGTCCATTAGGTGAATATGCAATGGAGGAGCTTAATTTCATATGTGATATGACATGGAGTCATGTGACCAAGATGGAGAAGATCGAGATGAAACTTGGCTCGATGGACAGGTGGATGTGTGAAGGGCAAGTCAAGGCTTTGAAGTGATGGACCATGAGACGGTGAAGCTTGAGCAAGACTTGGCATCGATGGACCATGAGACGGTGAAGAGCAAGTAAGGTCAAGATCGATGGACCAAGAAGATTGCATGATGATATGAAGTGGATCATATCATTTGGAGATCGTATCGGTGCATGTGTTGCATTGGTGCATTGGAGGAAGACGATGGAAAAGGAAATGCACAAGGAAAAGGTATAACCTAGGGCATTTCATTTCACCGGTCATGAGGAGTGTAGAGAAGTTGATGACCTGATTTAGGATTGATAGCCACACTATCAAGAGGGGCAAACTTGTTTGCATATCGGTCATCTAGTGCCACTTGAGCGATCTAACTTTGTGACATGCTAGGATCGAGTGGCATGGTGAGAACAAGAGAAAATCCTTTGAAAATGATTGTAAAAATGCTAACACATATGCACATGGTGATGTACACTTGGTGGTATTGGCATATTTGCAAAGGAGAAGGAGTTGGAGATGTTTCCGTAAACTCTTGTGCTTGAAAAGAGAGATGATGGTTATTGGATTGGAAAACTGCTTTGATCCTTTATGCTTTGGATTAAGAGGGATACATGGTTGTGTAGCCCTCTGAGTAAGCTTTCCAACAAGTCCAAGGCGAAATTGGAATTTGGAGCTAAGAGATATGCCCGTTTTAGCGTGTGACTTCAACACTGTGGACGCGTCCTCAGAGAAGGCAAAACTTTAAAGTGGAGCTATGGAGATTGGCTTTGGAAACTACAGACGTGTCCGGACCACCTCCATACGCAACACAGAGAAGGCTACACGCGGAGCTCAACTGTGGACGCGTCTGGAGGTCCCAACGATCAGATTTCATTTGAATCAAGATTGCACGCTGTGGACGATCAACAGTGAACTTCCCGCGTGCGGAGACCTGCTGTGGATGCATCCGAAGTTGCATTTGAACTTTTCGTGCTTGGAATACACAATGCGGACGCAACCGGAGTGGAACTATGGACGCGTCCACAGTGTGCTGCTGAGCTAGATAAGTGAAGCAACGGCTAGTTTCGTGGCTTGGGCTATAAATAGAAGGGTGGTCGGCCCTTGGCCATGGCTGAGCACCTTGGGGACTATGTGTCCATGCTTATGAGTGCTTGGAGAGCCCTCTACTCATTTGTTCTTGATAGAGTTCATCGATTTGAGTGAGAGAGCGATTTCTAGTATGTTGCTTTGAAAGATTGCATCAAGTGGCACTAGGTATTCGTGTTGTAAGCCGGTATGCTTATTACTCTTGGAGGTTGCCACCTCCTAGACGGCTTGGTGGCAAGAGACTCCGTTGAAGCACTCAAGGAGATTGTGCAGTGCTCCGGAGAAGAGAGTGTGAGGGGTTTTTAAGCCTTCCCCGCGGGAGACGCAAATTGGCTATTCTAGTTGAGCTCGTGGCTTGGAGGATCCCCATATTGTGTTGGTTTCATCGCACCTGTGGTTGTGGGTTTGGCTAGGTGACGCCAATTAGCGAGTAAACCTCCCAGTGGGTGTATCGCCACAACAGGACGTAGCTTGGTGGCAACCAACTGAACCTGGTGAAAAATCGCCGTGTCATCTTGTGTCCACACTTCGCGGTGGTTTGCAATCTCCTTTCACAAGCTTGTATTTACATTCATATATTGTGCTTGTGTTGTTGCTCTTGTAATTAGTTGGCTTGTGTAGCTATCTAGTTGCCTTCTAGCTTGTGTAGCATAGAAGTATTTCTTGTGTGGCTAATTAGCTTATGTAGTCTAATTAGTAGCTTTGCTTAGTTTGTGTAGCTCAGTAATTTGAGCTCTTGGGTTCGGCTTGTATAGCCTTGTCCTTGAGCATCTAGTGAGCTTAGGTTGGCTTTGTGCTTTTGCTCATTAAAATTGTGTAGGTGCTCCCTTGTTTGATAAAGTACTAGTTGCTTAGGTTTGTGCGACCTTGCAAGCTAGACTTGATTAGGAGAGCACTAGCTAGTTTGGCACCTTGCTTTCTTGCGTAGGATCTTTTATAAAGTGCATCTAATGTAATAGTTAGAGGGGTGAAGTCTTGGCTAGACCGATAATTTTAATTCCGCATTTGTTTCGGTTAGCCGGTGCGATTAGTTTTAGAAAGGACTATTCACCCCCCTCTAGTCCGCCCTCGACCTTTCACTGCTGGGAACGGTCGTGGCCGCCTTTGCCGCGGGCGAGGCTGCCGGTCGCAGGTAGGCCGCCTCCGCAGTGAGCCGAGCCCGCCGGGACCGAGCGCGGCCGCCTCTGTCGCGGGCGAGGCCACCAGTCGCGGGAAGCCAGCTCTGTTAGTCTGATTCCATACGGAGAAGAGGAGGAAGTAGGGAGAGAGAGAATACATGTGGGACCCACGAAGTAGAAAATGAGCTGTGAAACCCCACCATGAAACTTTGCATTGTGGAGGAGAGCTATTTCATATCAAAGTTTCATTCATTGAAAACCGGGAGGCGATGAAACTTGCCATTGAGACGGGCCTTAGTTCCTTGGCACTTCCAACACGATTTTTTTATATATGTACTCTAAACATTTATACTATTTTTTCTAATAACAAAAATTAATTTAAGCTTATAGTCCTCATGTAAAACTAAAAGAGGAACTCCATTATCAAAAAATCACCATTGTACACGTGTGGCGCGGCAATACAAAATTGACTTGTTAGTCCATGCACGGACAGCTGCACGATGCACAAAGAACTGCTAGTAGAGTGCTAGGTCATGGATGATACGTGACTAATATGATGCCACTGCCCACTGATATATAGTACTATTATCCACATAAAGGGAAGTCGCATTCATTAATCCTGTACGGCTACGGCATCCATGCGCAGGCACAACCAATGCAAGCAGAGTGGCCGGGTTAATTAGCTGCATCTCTGCATATTCACTGCCGGGCCGGGTCTTTTCCATTGTTCTCTAGTCTGAACTCTGAACTGATGCTGGCTGGCCGGCACGGCCGCAAACAGAGCCCTCCAACCTCGTGAACATGCAAGACGAGGACGGCCTATACTGTACTTACCTCACCAACAGAGTAAACATCTGCTGAAATCAAACGAATACGACCCTAGTAGACTTTTGTAGCGCCATCTTTGATCTTTCTTTCCCCGTGGTTGTATAGCTGACTTTTGTGTCCAATCGGCAAGACATGCACAACCCGGGCCTTTCGCTCGCGGTTGCTGTTGCTGCGCATCACTCTAGAAAACAGCTAGCGTGAAACAGCTCGCACTTTATTTAACTCGATTACCTTCCCGAGCTCATCAATATTCAGTACCCTTGCTCCAACGATTCGCCGAAGCTTGAGTGATTCTGCAACAGGCCAGGTCGTCATGGTACAGCGACGGCTCGAAAACGACGCCTGCCGCCGGCCTGCGCATGCGTCGAGCAACAAGGCAGCAGCAGAGGGCACCGGTGCATCGAAGAAGAAATTAAAGCTGCTGCTATCTTCGCGAGAAAGAGATGCTGACTGGTGTGACGGCCGACGGCGTCGGTGTCGTCGTCTCTTTTGCTATGCAGCACGGGGAGCAAGCAGCCGGCGTTGACCCAAGGCGAGGCGGTGGCTGACGACGACTAGCTGTCGAGCGCTGCCGTCGGGAGGAGGCTGATTTTTTTATTAATAAATTTATTTTTTTAAAAAATTACAAAATTAGTCTCCATTTTTAAAAAATTACAGGAATAGGCCACCAGTCGCCCGTTGGAAGGGCGAAGAGGGCCATGTCGCCCGACCAGTGGGCGACTTGGCCGTGCACTGGCATGGGTGGGCCCCACGTCGCCCGGACGATGGGCGACGTGGCCCATGTCGCCCGGCCAGTGGGCGACGTGGCGCATGTCGCCCGGCCAGTGGGCGACTTGGCCCATGTCGCCCGGCCACGGGGCGACGTGGCGCCGCTATATATAACGCGGCCGACCGCGGCCGGCCGCTGCCGGCTGGGAGAAGAGAACAGGAGAGGAGAGGAGAGGAGAGGAGAGGAGAAGAGAAGAGAAGAGGAAGAGGAAGAGGAAGAGAAAGGAAGAGGAAGAGAAGAGAAGAGAAGAAGAGGAAGAGGAAGAGGAGAAGAGGAAAATTTTCGGTAAGTAAAAAAATAATTTTATATATAATTATTTAATGTGTGTTATATTAATTGTTAGATAATATAATTAGCAGTTAAGCGATTAATATTATATTTCGGTAGTATTATTTATATTCTTATTTTATATATATTGTTAAATTAAATAGTTATAGTTGAAATAATATTAGTAATATATTACTAAAAAGGTATTTTAGCTGAAATTTTTAGATTACACAGATGTCGGAGAAGTTAGGATTTCAAATTTATTATGGAGAAGGAGAAATTATTCAAGGTGTACACGGGGTTGATCTGTCAGGATTTTCCTCAGTAACTAGATGGGTGTCTAGGGCAAATGAGAGAACAATTAGTGGTGTGCAGAATTGGTTGATGCGAATATTTGGGCTTGACAGCAACCAACATGACGTTAAGGTCATGGGTATGGTTAGTCGTGCTCGGGAGGGCACTTTTTGGGAGTTAGTACCGCTTAATGCAACATCAACATGGAGAAAATACGTCAACAAAGCTGTAGAACGTGGGTGGCCTCTAGTCCTTCTTGTTCAGGCATATACGAAGGAGGTTCATGAGGTACACGGTGTAGAAGAAGAAGGAGGTCCGAGCCATGACAATGATAATGAGGAAGATAATGAAGAGGGTGATCATCACCTGTCATCTATGGTACCGACGGGTGAAGCGGACGAAGGAGAGCGCATAGAACATATAGTTGAAGAGATGGCGATGGAAGATATGGAGATGAGAATATATCTGAAACTGAGTCATCTGAAGATGAGAATGAAATTCCTGTCCCACTGGAGTGGAAGAGTAACAGTTCGAAGAATTTGATGATCAACGAAGGAAATTCTGTGCCGTGGGAATATCATGAGAATGAACTAGTAGAGGGAGGTATGTACAAAGGCAAAGATGAAGTGATGAGTGCCGTGAAGTACTGGTCTCTGTCAATGAAGCGGTCTTTTATAGTTGTTAAGTCCAACAAGAAAGTATATGATGTTAAATGTGTGTTTTCGGACTGTCCATTTAGGGTACATGCTTATGAGCAAAAATGGAGTATAATTTGGAAGTGCTCTATAGTAACAGAACATACATGTGAGTTACAAGAATTAGAGAAGTCCAATACTGCTCTTACATCGAGCTTCATTGCAGAGTACATGTATAATCGAATTGTTGATAATTTAAGGTATGAGCCGAAATCTATAGTGACTACTATAGAGGAAGATTTTAAATACACCATCAGCTATTCGAAGGCGTGGCAAGCGAAACAGAAGGTCATTGAGAAGAGATTCGGTTCGTACGAAGCATCTTATGAGAACCTACCAAGATTGTTAGAAACCATCAGACAAAGAAATATTGGTACATATTATGATATCATGGATGTGTCTGATCCAAAAGAGGCCGGAAAGTTAATACTTCGTCGAGCCTTTTTTGCACTAGGTCAATGTATAATGGCATTTCGTCATTGCAGACCTGTTTTATGCATGGATGGTACATTTCTAACAGGAAAGTATAAAGGTCAGATTCTAACTGCTATTGGTGTTGATGGGAATAATCAAGTACTACCAGTTGCTTTTGCTTTTGTGGAAAGTGAGAACACAGATAGTTGGTATTGGTTTCTAGAGCGTGTGAAGTTAGCAGTGGTGCAAGGACGACCTAATGTTTGTGTCATACATGACCGACATGCCGGTTTGTTGAAGGCGATAACGGATATGCAATATGGTTCAGTGGAGCGTGATCTTCCTCCTCGATGGTCGGACATACAATCAAGATGGTGCATGAGGCACTTGGTGCAAATTTTTTCAGCCATTTCAAAAATAAACACCTTATGAATATGTTTAAGAGGTTGTGCAATCAGAACCAACAAAGAAAATTCAATGCAATGTGGACACGTCTTGATGAATTAACAACAAAGCAAACAGAAGAGTTAGCGACTCGTACGAATCAAGACCCGAATGATATGTCTGTTCCTCTTTCAGGCCTTCCAACGGATGCCTTGAGGAACGTGGTTCGGAGGTCGGGGTCATCAATCAGGTGCTTCTCAGATTGGATTGAGTATGAGCCAAAGGAGAAGTGGTCATTATTATATGACACAGATGGGGCGAGGTTTGGAATAATGACAACAAATTTGGCGGAGGTGTACAATTGGGTCATTCGAGGCATGAGAGGATTACCTCTTGTAGCAATCGTAGAGGGTATTTTGCATGGAACATGCAAGTACTTCCGTGAAAGATATATGGTTGCTTTTAATGTGATGTCAGATAATACATTGATTTTTTCAACATTCATGACAAATTACATGAAAAAAAAGGTGGAGAAGGCAAGCTTGCATCGTGCACGTCCTATGGGCACAGCAGAGAATCGCTTTGAAGTTCTGTGTAGGGATCGGGGCCGTCGTGGTGGCAATCGAGAAAGAATTGCACAAGAGTGTGTTATTCGTTATAACTCATGCAGCTGTTCGTGCATGAAACCGAAACTTCTACACAGGCCGTGCTCACATGTTATAGCAGCTTGTTCACTTACTAATTTGTCCCCGAAGCCGTATGTCTCACATTATTTTACGAAGGAGGTAGTCATGACAACCTGGAATGC
>CM041630.1:57219334-57317209 GCA_023333625.1 Bothriochloa decipiens | reverse complement strand
TTTTTTTTAGAAAGGAGGCAAGAACCTTGCCGGATTTTTATTAAACGAGGAAAAAGAGAACCAAGAAACAAAATTTACAAAGAGACATTGGAGCCGGTTACAATGTGGAGAGGAAGTATTCATTCCCCTAAGAGAAAATCCGATGCCTTCATTGGAGCTCAAAAGTGTGTTGCCAACATTTTAATTTCCAGATAAAAGAGGGGTGGATTGCCTGCACGATTTAAGAGAACAAAGTAAATATATGTTTGTTCAGGTACTGCAAAGTCAGAGGAATGTTTAAAGGTGTGGCATTTTGATTAAAAAATCCAAATCATTTGCTAGAAGATACAAGCTGTATTTCAAAAATTGTATGTAGTTCAAAGGAACGAGATATGGAACCGATGATGTTTTTAAGTGGGGCCTTACATCGAAGTGCCTCTTTTGCGGCTGCGCCATTCCTGAAATTGCAAGAAGAAGAGCCAAGCAAATCCAATTGCTTGAAACACCAATCCCGAAGCCATGATTTGTTTCAGTATGTTCCCTTCTGGAATGAGACACACAAGAACCTCAGTTAATGCATACTATGTAATGAACATTATTATTAAATTATATGTTTGCTTGAGTCTGAACACTTGAATGTAGGCAATGATAAATATGAGGTGCGTACAGGGTAAGAAACAATATATTCATTTAAACAATGGAATACGAATTCTGACAGTCACAACGCTAAAAGAAATTTAAACAAACCAAAACAAGTCTGAAAACGCTCAGACATTAGCTAGCCTGCTCCTAAAACTCTGTTTTTTCTGAGGAATCAGGAGGGCTCCTGCTCTAAGGCTGAAACTCCTGTGCTTCTAATTTGAATATTGTATAGATACATATCATAATCACATCACTAACTTTGGCTATTGTGTCATTGTGTGACGATACAGATATCCAAATTTCAATTTTCAATCCTTGGCCACTCAGTTATAGGTGACATGGATGTGTTTCCTAGAAGCAAAGCTGTGAAATGAAAAACATACAAGTTTTTTTTAAAAAATATTTTATAGAGGAAGCGTAGCAGAAGTACTCACCGAACTCACCGAAGATGCCACCAGTCCCGAAGATGCGGCTCTCCTCAAGTTCGAGAGTGCAGTTGTCATTGGAAAAGGTGGCCTCCCTGCTGTACGGGCACGCTCTCTCCACCTCGAGGAAGGCCCCGGCGATGCAGTCGGCGCAGGGGTAATAACCAGAGCCGGTGCCATCCTTGCTGTAGCGGCGCGAGCAAAAGGAGCTGGCCAGCAGGCGGTTAGGCCAGTACCCGACGGCAAGGGCCGTGCAAGACTCGCCGGGGTTGGCGGATACCTCGGCTGTGAGGAGCGCAGCGAGGCGACGGAGGTTGGCTTGGTAGGTGCTGTTAGCAGCGTAGACGCCGTCGCCGATGCACTCGATACGAGACTCCCCTGCGCCAGCGAAACCCAACGACACAAGCCTTACGGCGGCGGTGAGAGGCAGCGACGACGAGACGGCTAGGAGGAGAGGGGCGAGGGATAGGAGCCAAGGATTCTTCATCGTGGTGACTGGTGACGATGGTGAATTGGTGATGGAGTCATGGAGGTGGATTGTAGAGCCTACTAGTAGTAGCAAAGCAACTCGCAAAGTCGCAAGTGGCGCGCGTGGACCGCGACTTTGACCACATCATTTGGGTGCTCCACGTGCTTCAGTTTTGCTTTAAGGAAAGAGAATTAATTTCCAAATTACCGGTGAAAAAATCTAAAACATTAAAATTATATATCTAGATTCTTCTATCGTTTTCTTCTCCAAAAATGCCACAGCCATAGTGTATACATTTTAAAACATCAGATATACCGTAAAATCCAACGCTTTGGAACCAGTCCAAAACATCTTAAAACACGGAGTAGTCCTCGTTGGGAGCACCCAAGAGCACCCCTCCCTTAGAGATAAAACCCTCCGATTGATCGCCCAATATATGGCAATCATACCGTGACAATCACCGAAGTAATCATAGGAATCACGATCTTAGAAAAAAATATATCTAAGCTAGGAGATTTATTTGGACTAAACCTTAAGCAACTAAATATAAAACTGCAAGAAAAAGGATGGATCCCTCTCTTTTTTATCTGGCAAACGCACGAGAGGAAGAATGAGAGGGGACCTAGGCTTCATGTTTTGCAGCCAAAGAGTTATAACCTTATGAATTCTAATTCAGAAAAATGTGAAGCTTAGAAAGCACTCTATTTTTTAAGATTGATCCACGGTGAAGTTTGTGAAGTGCAGTTGGTGTAGTAGTCCCAGGTAGGTTGTGTCACTTTATTTGTAGCGGAATTGTCGGTCTCAAATTAATATGCTATGTTTGTACTTCATCTGTTTCCAAATAAATTATTCTTAGAGTTGTCTTACATCGAACTTTTTTATATGCTTCACAAAATTCTCTTTATAAAAACCATAAATATTTATGATAAAAATTAAGCATATTATAGTTTTTTATGATATTTCTAATGATACTAATATAAATCTCACCTTTTCCAATAAATCTAGTTAAAATTTAAAAAATACTTAAGGTAACTCTAAGAATTTATTTATTCATGAATTGGTGTCATAAATCTTGTCATATCATTTATGATTGAATGTTGCTTTGTTATACTCTTCTGTTCCAAATTTAGATGTTTTGGCCGGCTTTTTGTGATACATTGCTTTTATTGTATATCTGGATATAGTGTATATCTAAGTACATAGAAAAAAAATATACTTATCTAGAAAAATATATTTTGACATGAGTACCTGACTTAAACTCATAGTTCGATTTGGAAAAATGTATAATGTTGTAATCTTAAAATTCGGGCACCTAAAATATAGGAGAAGTGGGAAAAATTTTAAAGTAAAAGGCTACCCTGTGTTGGCACATCGAGCATTTCATTTACCGCTCTCTACAGTGGCTTATGATCAATTACTCCTGCTTACTGATCTACTGAATCTTGTTCCTATATCTGCTGATTTGGATAAGCGGGTTTATATTTGGGGACATGTATTTTCTTCGACAAAAGCATACTGACTTTTTAGTAAAGTTTTTTCAGTAGGGGGCTACTCCTGTTACCGTCAAAAAAAATTAAAGCAAGTTAGCTGTATCTAATTTGGCTAGTGAAAATATGTTAATGTAGCGAGACAAATCAATGAGCCCACTCGAACAAACCGTTGATGATTCAGTAGTGCTTAGTGCTTAAATATCTGCACCTCGGAGTTACATGCATATTCTGAGATATGGACAACGAGATGAAGAATCTGAAATTGCTATCGAAAAACCATAGTATTTACGCCCAAAAAAAAAGAAAAAACCATAGTATGTAAATGGGCACTTTTCCGATCCAACTATGCAGGGATCAAAATGAAGACCTTTGAGCTGCTGGAAAATCAGTATCATTATTCCATTATTCGCCACTAAGAATATTCGCACCATTATTCACCCTGTTTACTTTCTGTGCCTTGATATTCTTTTCCATGACACTAGGTGTTATCAAACTTGTTTTTTTTTAGAACACACCGACGGCGCGTATTTGTGTCATCAAATTTGTGGCCAAACCGCTCAACTATTGATCTCCAGATAGAAGAGGGGTGTGACGCCTGCATTATATATGTAAGAGGAAATCAAGAATTTATATAGTTCCATGCTACTCTGTATTAGAAAGAAGATAAAAACTTTTATGACAATTGGAAGCCAAAGACTAAATTTATTTAAAAATAATTCTGCTAGGTTGAAATCACTAGCTATAATGTTTTGTACTGTTAGCAAAAGGCATGTATGTTTGGTGGTAGTTCCACAGAAATTGTTTTAATGTTTTTGACGGGAAGCAGTTTAACCTCAGGTAAAGGCAAATGTTTGGGCAATTAAATTAAGGGGGTCCTTACGTCATGGTGCCTTTTTTAGTGTCATGCCGCCAAGCCTGTATAAACAAGAAGAAAATGCATGCTAGACCGAATGCTTGAAACATCATCGCCAGAGCAAAGGCTCCAAACATTGTGTTTCTTCCTGGAATGTGATGCAGAAAACCTGATGTTAAGTATCACCGAAAAATATTTCTTGAGTACATTAGTTAAATAGAACTGTTTAAACATGAATATACTGTTTAAATATGAATAAATATAGGTAATGGAAAAAAGGAACAGAACTATATCATGATATGTTCGAATACAAATTTCGTATATGTCTTGAAGTACTTTTACATTCTTGCCCTGTTTATGTAGGAGTTCAGAAAGTTTACCATTCTGTTTGGGCAAAGAGAAAATTAGTACAACTCACTTGCATGTGAACAAATGTTACACTTTGAGTTTTTTTGTGTGTTTGACAAATGTTGTAAGTGCCATAGAAACTTATGTCAATCTTAAGTACTGGAAAAAAACTCATGATTCAAAGCAGCACCAGTCATAAAACTAGGAGTCACAAACTAGGAGCACTATGATCTCTCTCCCAAAAAAAAAAAAGAGAACTATGTTATACCATGTAAGTCATCCATTTTTTTTCTAAAACACCGTAATTGTGAAGTAAGGAACGATGACAAGTAAGGAATGGTGAACTGCTTCTTTGCATCTAGTTGAATTTTTTGGCATGGCTAATTGTCAGGCAACAGCTTATTTGCACTGTCAACTAAGGTCCTCGTGTGTCTGATGCTACTCCGCTCTGTGATTGCCACTGTTAACTTTTGGCACAGGGACTGTTTCATGCGGCGTTGACGACGGGAAGAGTTTTTCTTTTCAGGAAGTCTTGGCCACAACTCACATTCACAAAGTCACAAGCAGTAATATAGCACTATCTCGCAGCGAGATAAAAGAGTCTCAGTATGTAATCGCAGAACTTACCGAAGAAGACATTGCTGAAGATACTGAACTCGGCAAGACGGAGATAGCAGTAGTGTAACACCCTAGATTTTCAAGTTTTCAAAACAAATGGCAAAATAAATTTATGGTGATTAAATAATTAGGCAAAATAAATATTTTTATGAAAATAAAGTTAAAATATGGTAGAAACATGCTTGAGCATTCATGCTGGTGCATATTTGTCTTGTGTGGTGTTTGAAATTGAATTGGATTTCAAAAACATTTTGAATTTGCTTTTAAAAATGATTCAAATAAATGAAGGATCATTTTCATTCCCTCTCTCCCCTCATTCCTTCTTTCGGCCCGACCATGTCCGGCGGCTTGCCTCCTCCCCGCCTTCCGTTGGCCTGGCCAGCCAAGCGGCCAAGCTCGGCCTGCTCCTTTTCCTGCCTTGCTGGCCCATTCCTCTTCCCGGCCCAGCGAGCCACCGAAGCCGCGCGCGCGTCGTCCCTTCATGGTGGGCCGACAGGCCGAAGCCCATCAAGCCAGCGCCGCCGTGCTCCCTCTCTGTCTCACTGTCGAGCGGGACCCGCAGGGGAAAGTCCTGTTCCTCTTCTTCAACGCAACCGCGAGTCGGCACCGGACCCGACTCCGACCCGGCCGCCCTCCGCACGCCGGCCCCACTCCTTGCCAGGCTATTTAGGCTTTAAATCGCGCGTTCGCGACTCCACCCGAACCCTATCCGCCGCCTTTGCTTCGCCTCGAGTCAAAGCCGCCACGCGGAACCCTAGCCACCATTGCCGCCGGCCGCCAAAGCTCAAAATTCGCCGCAACCGATGGGTCATCTTCATCATCAATTAGCTAGCAAGCTCCGTCTTGATCTTCTGAGCACGTGTGTGCCCTCAATTTGGTTCAAGTTCATCTAACCCGAGCCACCACCGTGTGCAGACCGCCGCCATCCACCGCGTCGAGCTCCTCGCCGATCCCGTCGCCTCTTGGTCTCCATCTTCTCCACAGGTGAGCGCGATGTGAGCTCCCCGTTCGAATGGTACCGGTCTCGTTGCTAATGGTGGCCGGAATCGCGGTCTGTGTGAATGCCGACGAACTTTTCTCGTCGCCGACCATGTCCGCCGCCGTGTCGGTCGTTGTCCCCGGTGAGGCTGCTCGCCTCGATCGATCTGCGCCGTCGGTTTTGAATCAGACGGCCAGAAACAGCCTGTACCCCTTCGCGTGGTAGTTTTGCTGAAAACCCCCTTGGTTTCTGCTTAATTTATTAAGAGCCCTTGGCGTTTTCATCAGGATGCGTCTTCCCCACTGGGAAGCGTATTTTCTGTTTAACAGATTCATAATACGCTTTGTCTACTGGAAAGCGTATTTTCTTTGTAACAGCTTACATAATACGTTTTCTTCTCTGGAAAACATATTTCCTCTTTTCAGTTTCAGAATACGCTTTTATCTATTTACAGTTTTGCCACTATGTTCAAAGGCTTATATCTTTCACGTTTTAACTCCGATTTGGTCCGTTCAAATTCCGTTAGATTCATAATTTAGTAATCTACGTAGTGGTGCTACTGTTGAAGTATTTTGAAAACTTTATATTTTTAGTCTATATTTAACGTATTTATTTATCTACAGAAAATCTTTAAAAATTCATATGTTCGCCGTTATAACTCCGTTTTCGATGAACTTGACATCTGTGTGATCGTAGCAATGTGTAGAAGAGTTTTATAAACTTTTTATTCTGTTTTGATGATATTAGTGTACTGTTCCTCTAATAACTCTTTGTTTGCTTCGTGTATGTATGCTCGATTGGATTGTCTGGTGTTGATTGTTAATGTCGAGTTCAAACGGTGAGGTTTTTGTTGAGAAAGGCTACTTTGAGGATCAGCAGGACTTTGTGAATCAAGGCAAGTATAGCATGGATCATCCTTGTTACCTATTCACTATAAATAACAATTCATATGCATGTGTCCGTTTGATGACCTAGAGATTATAACTAGCTTTGATATCCTGATTCCTTGAACCTTTTGGGTTGCATTGGGTAGTTATGATGCTAGTGCTTTAATGATCATGATCTTATAACTTGATGTGTGTTATGCTATCAACAAAAACTATGACTTTTAACAAACATGGACTCTTATCTGTAAGTGATTCATCATGAAGAATCCGTACAGCTGTGAGGGCTATATGGCTCTGGCTCTAGTCACTTGTAGGTCTTTTTCTAGTTGGTTAGTGGTCTGGAAGTTGGGGTATAGGACTGTCTCTGTCCTTATGAGTATAGCCGAAAAGGATTATGTCATATTGGAAGGGGGTTTCTACACACAACGTATTTCTGTATCTCTGATTGGTTAGGAGAACCTATAGGAGGCTTTATATGTTTTGTGGTGGTTTGGAAGTTATAAGTCCACTCAGTTGTAAAACATGACTCACAGTAAAAGTGTACATCTCTGATTAGAGTTTAAATCAATATATCGTCTGTGTCCTTCGGTTAGGGCGGCCTTGACACATTTACAAAAGATAATGGTTCTCAAATTGTTAATGTGTTCATCTTAATGTCGTTATTGCTACACACTGGTTAATGTTATGTTGATCATGAGAATATGGGAATTTTTACTATCTTGATGCTATGCTTCAATATGATTAAGTTATAAAAGCTAAATACAGTCAAACAGTGTCAGCTTATTTGAGCCTCATTAACCCATGTTATACTTGTTGAGTACGGTTGTGTACTTACGCTTGCTTTACTTTTAATTTTGGAAAATCCCGGATGGGTAACAGATGAAGGTTGGAATGAAAGCTATCGTGATGAGTACTAGGCTCGGTGTTTACCAGTTGACGTGTCCCTGTGTGAAGCTTCTGCAATAAAGATGTCTTAGTTATTTAATGTTTATGCATAATACTCTATAATAAATATTAGTTCGTTATGTAATAAACAGGGTGATGATACTCTTTGTAATTTATCATCCTATATGTGCGACTATTCCTAAAACACATATAAGACTATTTATGCATTCTACTTTTATCCTTAAAAGTGGAGTGTGACAAGTAGCGACCGAAGAAGGAGGCCTCTCTGCGGAACGGGCACTCGCGCTCCACCTGCTTGAAAGCCTCGACGATGCAAGGGGCGCAGTCACCGTCGTCGCCGCTCCAGCAGGTGGCGCTGGCCTGCACCCGGTTAGGCCAGTACCCGATGGCACGGTCCACGGTGTGACCGTGCGCAGCTGAGGCCGCGGCCGGGAGGACGGTGGCGAGGTGGCGGAGGTTGGCTTCGTAGGTGCTGTTAGCACCGTAGCTCCGGCCGCTCTCGCCGCATCCGACGCCCGAGTCAGACCATGCGATGTGGGAGTCCGACGACGACCATGCGGCGGCGACGAGGGGCGAGGCGGCGAGTAGGACGACGACAAAGGGAAGGAGGGAGAGATTTTCCATGATGGTGAGTTGTAACCGGGACGATGGCAAATGGCGAGGAACTAGAAGCATGAGACTTTGACTGTTGGGTGTAGGCGTGTAGCAAATGGCGATGGTGCCCGTGGACGACGACGACTTTGACTGTTGACGTCTGCATGAGACGTTGTAGTACCACGCAACTTCGTCGGTGCTATTAGCAGCGTAGCTACCATCACCAGCAGGCTTCTGGACGTCTGGTAGCTACCGTCAACAGCAGGCTTCTGGACGTCGGGAAGCTACCGTCACCAGCAGGCTTCTGGACGTCTGGTGGAGGACTTTGACTACTGATCGACCACATAACTCGATCGTCTTTTGGCACACACTCATATGATTCAAGCACTGAAGGTATGTTTTTCTAGAACTCCATAATGGTTCAAGGATAAAACAAAGATGTAATTCTGTTTTGATCTTGTAAATGAGAATGAGTAGTCGACCGAGTTGATCACATTCTTACTTATAACATGTATATATGGTAGTACTGATTCATGGGTACTGCTCAATCGTGGCGAGTTTCGGGTTTTGTATTCACATAAGTATTTCAATACAAGGACAAGCCCTACTAATGGGGCAAAACCCACCCCAACCCATAGCTGTCAAACCTGTTGTAGCAACCCAACCCATCCCAAAAAGTTAATGAACGAACCCGCCCCAACCCGCCCCGCTGCAGGTGGGTTAGCCCAAATCGGTGAATTGCTTGTGTGTTGGGAGGCGGGTGGCGGCGGATGAAGGCTCCGTCTTCGGCACCGGCGGGAGTAGGGATGACGGCTCCGTCCATGGTGTGTTTCAGTATGTTCCCTTCAAAAATGAGACACACATGAACCTCAGTTATTGAATATGTGAATGAACATTAGTTCTTAAATTACATGTTTGTTTGGGTTTGAACACTTGACTTAGGCAATGATAAATTCGAGATATACAGGATAAGGGAAAAAGCACTCATATATATATTCATTTAAATAATGGGATATGAATTCTGAACGTTGCGTTCGAGAATGCACAAAGGTTAGCAGCACAAAACCAAAAGAAATTTAACATAAAGTTACAAAGAAGAACAATCTGAACACATTCGGACATTAGCTAGGCTGGAGGGGGCCTGCTCCAAGGCTGAAACTCCTGTGATTCTAATTTGAATAGCTACATATCACTAACTTAGGCTATTTTGTGTGACGAACTGACGATGCAAATCTCCAAATTTCAGTCCTGGGCCACTCAGCTGCCCCAAATTTATAGGTGACATGGCAAAGCTAATGAGGTTGCGTTCCCTATCTAGAGACAAAAAGCTGTGAAATTGAAACTAAAACCGGCAAGATCGATCGAGTTTTTGTAGACGAATAAGCATAGCAGAACTCACCGAAGATGCCACCAGTCCCCCCGAAGATGCGGATCTCGGCAAGTTCAAGAGTGCAGTTTCGATTGGAAAAGAAGGCCTCCCTGCGGTACGGGCACGCTCTCTCCACCTCGAGGAAAGCCCCGGCGACGCAGTCGGCGCAGCGGGGGTACTCAAGGCCGGTGCCGTTGACGTCGCGGCGGCGATGCCAGCAAAAGGAGCTGGCCACCAGCCGGTTGGGCCAGTACCCGACGGCACGGGTCGAGGTCGTGTAAGACTGGCGCCCGGGCGTGGCGGATACCTCGGCTAGGAGGAGCGCGGCGACGCGGCGGAGGTTGGCTTGGTAGGTGCTGTTTGCAGCGTAGACGCCGTCGCCGATGCACTCGACGACAGGCGACTGCCCTGCGGCAAGGACCAGCCGCCGCTCTAACAAGTAGGCGGCGGTGAGAGGCAGCGACGAGGACACGGCTAGGAGGAGGAGGAGAAGGGGGGCCAGGGAGAGGAGGCAGGAATTCTTCATTGTTGGATTGGTGGTGACCGGCGACGGTGATGAATTATGATGGAGGCATGGAGCTGGATTGTAGGAGTAGCGAGCAACTGGCATGGAGCTCGCGTTGACCGCGACTTTGACCACAGCATCTGGGTGGGTCGCCATTGGCGGCTGCCTGCTCTGGGCTGCTCCGCTGTCCTATCCTAGGCATGTTTATGAGAAAGTTCCTTATTTTAGCATCGGAAAAAGATACAATGCCTTATTAGTATGGCAAAAGATTAAACTTTCCCAATATAGTATTTAGCTTTATCTTTGGTTCTGTATAAGTAGCACTATCGTTAGAAATTTTTTTTTTACATCTAACACAATTAACTTGGAGGGGGAAAAAGACCATTTTGCCCTTTTTTCATGTTGAGTACATTGTCTAAAAAAATATGTCGTAATAGTTCATAATAATTTGTGCAAAGAAATGAAATTGTTCAATGTAAAAAAATGTACTGGAAAAATATGTTCAATGTAAAAAAATGGTATGTCTAAAAGAATATGTTAAGAAAATCACATTAATGCGTTGGTGTTACACATGAAAAAAAAAGGCCAAAATAGTCTTTTTTTCATCATATTAACGGCGTTAGAGGTTAGATCTAACGGAATTGTTTTGGCTGCTATTTTTACGAAAGTGGCATTCCGGATGCTAGTTTTGCGATGCACATTTGTTTGAGCTGCTAAAAATTGCAATCTTCTCTCTAATCTAGCAATTACTAAACAAGGTATGGTGGATTAGTTGTGCTGAGCTTTGGAAGTCGTTGTTGACGTACAGTTGATAAGTAGCAACTCCAACATATTTGTATATGGCTGTCGTCAGGCACATGTACATGTGGGTTATGCCCCCGGATATCTCGTAATTGACCATTGACACTTTCAGTCTGCAGTGCCCATGTGATAATTGAGAGGTCCTCGAGGCCCATCATTTCAATCCAAAAGAAGAAAAACTTGATGTATATCTGTGCATCATTTTAATGGACTTGTAATCCGATGGAACACAACCCGAAATACTAAGATATAATAGTCTTAGATTGCACATAATGTATATTTCCATTCAGCAAAACTTGATGTTTCAGACAACACTGGTGCAAGTTTACTTACTAGAGGACCTGAGAATTGTAATAATAATACAAAAGTAACACATCCAAAGTCTTAAAATAAACAAAAAATGATATGTGCTAATATATGTACAAATATAATAATATAATATAGTATTACACCATATATCTATTAAAAATACGATAAAGTCATAATAATGTTAAGTTTATAGGGTTTACGTCTGTCATTAATCAATTATAAAGTAGTAGTCATTAGGTAATACCAACAGATCACATCTCTGATTGATTTTGTAGTTTCTCATTTCTTGAGTTGTAGAGAATGTGCAGAGTCGCATTCGATCATATGGACCAAAGCCAAGCCATTACATCATCGCAAATATAGCAGAGTAGCAACAGTAATCCGAACCACACATTACATAGCTTATGGAATACTAGGGTCATAGATGCATCCTCTTCACATAATGAGGCGTCGTGGTGACTCCAAAGCTTGATGCTTGCATCTTTCGCATTGCTCAGTAAAGTTCTTCAATTCTAACTTTTCATGCTCGGACATATAGCGTGTCAGTTCTTTGATATCTTGGCAAAAATCAAGGACTGATACAGGATCCCCATCCCGCATTGAAAATTCTGAAAACATATACCGTTTTCTTAGTTTCCATTTCTTGTTCACCATGGGACAGACAAGTAATTTATCTAGCTTTCTAGGTAATTTAGTTCAAAGATAAAAGCCAAAGGAAGAAGAATTTCACCATTGCTAATGGGGTTTATAATTTTATATAGAGAGAGGGAGAAAGATCACTTACGCCGGGGCTGGGGGCTGCCGAGGCCCATGCTCTGCTCCATCTGCCGAACGTCGTGGTAGCTAACGCTGCACTTGCCGCCGTCGACCACGAACATGGCCTGCCGGTGGTACGGGCACAGCCGCTGCGCCTCACGAAACGCGCGCGCGATGCAGGCGCCGCAGTCAGGCGACCAGCCCGCGTCCGGGCGCCAGTAGCAGTACACCGAAGCCGCGACCATGTCGGGCCGTTCGCCGGCGTGGTTGCCGGGCGAGCACCTGCAGGAGGACGCGTTCGCCTGGGCGGGCACCGTGGCGGCGAGCGCCCGCAGGTTGGCTTCGTAGGTGCTGTTGGGAGCGTACGTGCCTTGCGCGCCGCACTCGTGGCCGCCGAGCGAGGGGGGCGCGCGGCGATAGTCGATGGTGGCCGCCGCCGCGGTCAGCGTCGTCGGGAGGAGCGCGAGCGCCAGGACGACGATCGACGCCGTGCAAGCGCGAGGCATGACGGTGTTGCGTTTGCGGAGGCAGACGAGCTAGCCCTTCTTTTTGACCAAAGACACAAATAATGTTGCGACTGACCAGCGTGGTGGAGAGCCAAGAATCAAGATATGATCGCACGAAATTATAGAAAAAATGATCGCAAGCGGTTGGGACTGTTGACTATTAAGGTTCATTGCGGAGAGTCAACATCTACAAGTGCAAAATATACTGTATTTCTCAGCCACTGAGCATTCAGTATTGTCACTCATGATCTGGGCACTTTGTTCGCTATCCCTTGCTCTTCTCGCAGGCAGCGCCAACATCTCATGAGTTTGTCGCAAGCAGGCAGCGCCAACATCTCATGAGTTTGTCGCAGAAGGCCGCTCTGCGTTCAGTAGATAGACAATTGAGACAGAGAGCGTCCTCGAACATTGTTGAGAAATCTCTCGTCCTTACAGAAAAAAAAATCATATGTTGGGAGGATAGAAAATACTCGGGTTATTTTTCTAACAGTCTCTCGTCCTTGCCAAAACTCAATGGTGTTCTTTCCGATCTCAATGCATTTCACCGCTCTACCGGAAATTCTCTTTGCCTCTATCATACTTCAGCTTGGTAGTTTCCACCGTCTGTCCAGGGTTGAGCCTTGGGATTTGACGGCGGACTTGAAAAGCCACCTATAGACGCTTTACGCCCAATCATTCCGGATAACGCTTGTATCCTCTGTCTTACCGCGTGTGACAGAACCGATCAATTTATTAGAGCACAAGCACATAATTCGACATTAAGACGGCAAACTACATGATTGAGACCTCATAAACCCGGTAGTCATACCGAAATCTTGAAGGATTTCAAACATTTCCAGCACGACCAAGATCGTAATAAGTTTAGCGTTCACCCTTCACAACGTACATAGTTCGCACATAGTTTTACACAATCAGAGTACGAATAAAGTTGTTATAAACCAAGTTCAAATTTCGAAATAGCGGAAGCGATTAAGTTTAAATACACACACTTAGTTCAAATACTGTGCCAGGTCCTCGTCAACATCCAACAAAAGCATAAGATAGGTAGAGTGACCATGCCCAAGGTCTAGTCATCACCCAACGCGGGATAGAAGCAGTGTTGGCAATAGCCATAAAACATCTCACCATCTGCAACAACATAGGAAAATAAAACCCTGAGTACGAGAATGTACTCAGCTAGACTTATCCGTCATAAACTAAAAAAATAAATTGACTCCAAGGAGTATGCAAGGCTGAATAAGTTGGATAGCTGACTCATAAGTTGTGAAAAAAGCTTACATTAAAGAAAGATTTGATCATAACCTTCTAGCATTGTATTTTAATTTAATTAACCTTATCCTACTAAATTAGTACCTGTACTAAACAAGCATGGTAATAATTATTCAACAGGAAAAGTAACCAATTCTGGTTGAGTATCTTTCAATCTCAACAGCTCAACCATCTCATCTCTTGTTCAAGTTCTTACTACGATGCCGCTGCTCAAGTCAAGTGTTCACTATCCAGGAACGATGGCGATTATAATCGATTACTAACCAGCTGGCGGGTATTCCTCACACAAACCACACTCACCCGCTAAGGTGAGCTACAGATCACCGAAAATTCAATTCGGGAAAAGTCGCAGGATCAACAGGTACCATCGTATCCAGGAATCGCCCGACTGCCTTATTCAGGGCGACCCTGACCTCGGACTTACTCTCCGCGTAACCTGTGGTCTCCCATCTTCTCCAATACGATGCGTACAGCAGGTCGACTCCCGGCCCAAACCAAACCCAGGTTTCGCGATCGGAACGACTTATCCTTCCAGCTAAATGTGAGGCATAAATTCAATATGACTTGAGGACGTACAACGGACGGGGTCCTAGTTCGACACAGATGGGATAACCTCACCAAACCTCCAGTTCAGTCCCAACACCAATCCCGCCCGGTCTCGATTTATTATCTCCACATGGTTATCCAAGATAACAATGTATTCAACCATTTCGAGTCACCACCTATAACTCGCGGATGACAGGAAATCACCCGACTTCTACCGATCTAGTTAAAGCAGGGCTAAGAAAATAATCGCACCTGAACCTAACAAGGTTGAAGTATAAGCAGTGGCAAGGAATATAAGTAATGCAGCAACGGTATAAAACAACGCCTATAACTTAATGCATCAAACAAGTAAAGGACTCAAGTTAGATATTTTGCAAACCACAGGGAGAATGCTCCGGGGCTTGCCTTTCAGGAAAGAGCTTGGCTGATGGTCGGGACACTCGGAAAGATCAACTTCGGGATCCTCTTCCTTCCCGCACCAAAGCTTCCTGCTGGCCTTCCTCTTCTGGTGCTCCGGGAACTACCGTTTCGAGCTCTAATGATCCTGTATGATGCATGGTGCGTATGAATACCACGAATACATAGTAAATACAAGGGTACATGCTGATGTGAATGAATACTCAGTTAAAGATAATTGACATGATTTTAAAACATGTATGATAAGCACATGTCATCCGTATTTTCTTCTACAATCAAATCTTATACAAGCCTCACATTACAATTTATTTACACATTAAAAGGAATTATAAACGACTATTGTTTTGCACACTACCCTCTACTGAACCAAAATCAATAACAGATTTCACCTATCACAAACATAAAAAAGCATTATTATACACATGAAATAATAACTTAAAGCATTATTAATTATTAAAAAAAATCAGGGCAGAACTGCAACATGACTTAAGATTATTCAGAAAATTCTATAAAAATTACAGAAGCTTAAGCATGTCTAATATAGACTACCATAAAAATGTTAGGTCAAAACAGTAAGTACTTTATCCTACACAAAAATGACAAGGCAGCACAATTCAATAGGCATAAAATACTTTGTATATAGAAAAATGTCAAACAATAGATCTCAGAATATTCTTAGCTCTAGATTGACCTAAAAACACTCTTCAAAAAGTTTCATGCACAAATTCCTTATATATTATTTATTATGAATTATTTATCATCTAATAGAAATAGGCACCATAACTAGACAGAGCAAACTTTCCATAGGACATAGCCTCACAATATTTTTCACAGATAGAGCATGACATAAGAAGACTAACAAACTTGGTCTCACATTTTTTTGAGCAACAGAGAATTACTTATGCATTTTCTAAGATAAAAGCAATTAATAGAGATAAATAAATATATACAGAAAAGTATCACAAATTTCACATTTCATATTTTTTATGCATAGATCTTCTCATAAGAAAAATACTGCAAGTTGAACTAACTCATTTGGGTGAAAAATGAGCAAGATATGATTTTTAAAGGTTTTATTCAAATCTGGAAACAGTTATTTAAAACGAAAAAACACTTTTGCACCGGAGACCCTGAGGTTAACAGAAATTCACTAAGCCTGATAAAGAAATATCCTGTGTCTGGCAGATATGCACGAAGACCCTCGACTTTCCTTGAATTCAAGGACGACGTCCTTGCGAGAGGGGGAGAGAGAGGAGTGGCTCGGTTCACCGTTGCCGGCCGGGACGGCGGTTCTCCAGCACGGCTGAGCGGCGAGGAAGCATGAGCGGGTCAAGGCGCATCGGTCTAGGGTTCTATTGAGGGCAGAGCACGACCGTGGCGGCTTTGGCCGCGCGCACGCCGGAGCGGCGGCTCCCTGGCCGACGGCGAGGCCAAATTCGGCGAGAGGTGACCCGCATCGGCTCCATTAGCTAGGGCTACAGCTACTACTCGATGAGGCGCACCTAATGCTGGAGGAAGGGAAAGGAAATGGCAGCTCAATCGCCGGGGCCACGGCGGACCGCGAGCTCGCGAAGCCACGGTCATGGCGGCGGACGGCAACACGCCCGATTGGGCCATACCTCGGGCTCGGCTTGACGAGGTGAGGGCAGCAGAGGATGGAGCACACGCGGACGATGGAGGCTTCTAGGAAGAAAATGGCATGGTAGTGGGCGAAAATGGCGGCGGCGGACGATGGCGACGCCGGCGAGCTGCGCTGCGGGGAGGAGAGACGTGGGGAGAGGGGGAAAATGGAGCGGGGACAGAAAGAACAGCGGGCGCGCGGGCGAGTTAACGTGGTTGGAATGGCCGCTGCCGCCCCGGACCGCCGGTGGACGTGCGGGCTGGGCGCGATGGGCGGTGGCCGGCCATTTCCCTGACGGCTTTGACCAACCGTCACTGAAATGCTATTTCCATGACTCCTACTATAAATTTCCTGCCCTATATCTTCCAAACCAAGCCGAATTAGCCAAAACTTATATTAGAGAAAATGTATCTATAGAAGAGTAGAACATTTCATCTATACAAAGTTTGGCCAGGTTCTGCATATATTTTGAAATACAAAAATCCAAATGAAAATACCCCTTAAATCCCTAAAAATAGAAAAACAGCCCCCAAATCTGTATTTTTTAATATTTTTGAACATCTTTCAAGCATTTTCATGAAAAGTGATAATAACAACTTTTGTTCCTTATGAAATTCTCTACAAACTTTATTTAGGGTGCACACACATACAAGCACTTTAGCTATCACTTTCAAATCAGTCAAACAAAACCGCTTTCATGGTCCACCTTGGTCAACCATGACAACAAAGCTTAATTAACCAAAACCATGAACATAAACCTAGGTTCATTTGGTGTCCTAATTATGTCTAAGTTACTTTAGAGGTCATCAAACATCAAACACTCATACCACTTATCCAATTCATATGAAATGCAACCATAATTTGAATAATTCAAGCATCCATATAAAATAACAATTGCTCTTTTCATCAATGCTATGCATAATGATGCTTATGCTTAAGAATGCAAGTGATTATGCATGCTTAACACCAGAGTGTTACACCGCTACTGCTGGCACAGAGTTAGCCAATGCTTATTCCTCAGATACCATCATTGTTTCTTTTCCGAGAAAAGTTGACGACCCGTAGGCCTTCCACCTCCACGCGGCATTGCTCCGTCAGGCTTTCGCCCATTGCGGAAAATTCCTCACTGCTGCCTCCCGTAGGAGTCTGGGCCGTGTTCAGTCCCAGTGCAGCTGATCATCCTCTCGGACCAGCTACTGATCATCGCCTTGGTAAGCTATTGCCTCACCAACTAGCTAATCAGACACGAGCCCCTTCTTTTGGAGCATTTTAAAACATTCAGGTGAGATTAGTTTTTTCCTTTCGAAAAGACACTTTCAAACAAAGCCACAGCAAATATCAGTCACAGCGTATTGGTTATTTTCTCAGCTTAGACTATCCGCACTCATGGACCTTTATATTCAACCTCTAAACGGAATATTCTATCCTGGTCATCGAGATTTTCTACTCTATACCATTTTTTTCCGCACCCGTCCAACCTCAATACCAACCTCTATCCATTGTGAGGCCCACTTTTATTTTTTTTCTTTTTTCCTTTTTCCCTTTTTTCTCTCCCTTTTCTTTTTCCACTCTCCTTATCCAGTCCACCACAACCCGTCCTTCTCTCTGCCTCGTTTCGATCCGCCCCCAAGGGCCACCGCCTAGGCCGCATCCGGCAGCGCGCCACCGTCGTGCCTCTGGCGGGCGGCCTCCCTCTCCCTCTCCCTCCCTCATGGCGGTGGCGCGTCGGTCCTCTGCTTCGGGTTGGCGGCGAGCTCCGGCGGATGACCACGCGGCGGCTCGGGCGTGCGGGCGGCGGCGGACGAGCACTGGAGGACGACCACGCCCCCTCCTCTGCTCGCCGGCGGTGCCGGACGAGCGCTGGAGGACGAGGACGAGCGGCCTCCCTCGATGACCCGGCCTCCCTCGTGGTGCTCACGGCGCGGCGGCATGCGGTTCTCCAGACGAGCGCGGGCGTCGGCCAAGGCGCGTGCGGGGAACCGTGGCGTATCCGGGGAGGGCGAGGCCGCCGGGCTTGGGGCGAGGCCGTTGGAGGCGAGAGCAGGGAAGGGCGGCCGCTGCCCGACTGCGCGAGCACGGGAGCCGTGCGGCGGCCGGCGAGCGAGCGTGCGCTGCTGCAGCGGACGAACTTGAGGCCAAGCTCGCGGGCGCGATGGGGGACCTCCGGTGCGGTGCCGGCCCTGCTTCCTGCTCCGGTGCGGTGTCGGCCTCGCCCTCCTCCGCACCCTCCTCCTCTGCTATCTGCTCCGACGGGGGCGGTGCTGAGCGCGGCTAGGAGACGGCGGAGGAGCGCCCGCGACGAGCTGTGCGAGGAGGACCGGGTGGTGTGGGGGGCGCGCGCCATCGGAGAAGAGGAGGCGGGCGTGGAGCTACGCGGCGTGACCATGACCTCGAATCGGCTCTGCTCTGCTCCTCCCGGCGACGTGCGAGGCTGCCTGCGCCGCCATGAGGCCGGCGAGCCAGCCACGCTCGAGGGCCATGGGGCCAGAGGCACGAACAAGGGAGCGGCGAGCATGGCAGCACTGGCCTTCTCTCTCCTCGAGTGGGCCCCGCGTCGTCCTTACCGTCTGCCTCCGTACTACCGCAAAAACACCAGACGGGAGGCCGAACGCAGCTTTACAGGGAGCTATTGTGTACTCCGCTGCAGCACTTTCTACCGCAAAAGTCTCATGCAGGGCGGTTTTGCGTACCCCGCTGCGGGTAGTCGTCAGCTCAACTCAAGTGCGTCATAGAGGACTCACGGGAAAGTGAACCGAGTTTAATTTGATAAATAAGGGTCGATGAAATCACTCAAAAACCTTAAGTAGGTATAAAAAAAAGAGCATAACATAAGTAATTGCCATTAAATGCATATATATGATTTCTGGAAACACTAAGTTACACACAAAAAAACAACTATATTGATCAAATATAACGGTATTGTGATTTTACAGTGCCGGCACTCTGCTGTACATACTCCTCGCTCCCTCAAACTGCAACTCATCTCAAAACCAAAAAAAAAAGAATACAGCAAGGCAAGAGTTGATACAGAAAAAATTCAAGCCTCGGAATCAAACATGTGTGACCCTTGAATCAATGAAGGGCACTTGACAAAAAGGAAAAAGCACACCTATGACTTGGAAGAATTAGAGAAACCTAGCAAAACAAATCCAAGCTAGGAAAAAGGAGACCGAACCAGGACAATGTGAAAATTGATGCGTCATTGCAGATGGTGGCATTCTGCAAAATGACGGCAGTTGCCATGGGCTAATCAGATATAGAACAGAACTATTTTCACCAAATGGCCATTTGACCCAAGGATTAAATGAGACATTGGAAGTGTTGACGATCAGGCTAAAAAAGTTGAAGAGCAATTTTTAGCCTGTTCTGCTTCCACTTCGGAAGCTTGCTAAATGCTTCCTTTGTCATCCCAAACTTCTCTTTGAATTCAGTCGAAGATAAGTAGGTCTGCACACCAAATTGAAAATAATGTACCATTACACATTTTTTAGAACAAGAGAGTATTGTGAGATCAGGAAATCACCTCTCGCCTCGTGACATCAATTTCAGTAACAGGATCAGCAGCTGTGGTCTTCAGACGTTCATACGAGTAAATAGGAAGGCCCTCATCATCTTCTGGCTCGTTTTCTTTTACATCTTCATTTATAGTCAGAGATTCAACTCTAGTGGCCACAGTATCAACACCTTTACCATCTCCCTCCTGTTTTGGCTTCTCTGGCTCAGAGCCATCTAATTTGTACGGAATTTTTACAGAGAAAAAGTAAGCTACAATATTTTTTATATTTCTATTTGCAAGAATTTCAGCCAGCACAGCGGTATCACATACCTTTCACAAATTCTGTAGCAGGAGTTTGAGAAGGGCGATCCAAAGAACCAGCCAGAGTGGCAATTACAGATGACTTGGAAGAAGTATTCGACGAATCAGGAGTAACAGATTTCGGGTAAAGTTTCTTAACTACAGGTGGAGGAGTGGAAAGATTTCTGTTGCTTGAACTTTCAAAATTAGCAGCTAATGCAGTGAATGCTGGAGATTTTCCCCTAACACGGACGCGCTCAGGGCTGAAGGACATGCTTCTGGAGCGTTGGGATTTATCTTGTGTGGTACTCCTTCCTGAATAGATGGATGTTCGTCGTTGCGGTTTCTGAAAACGCATGAGAATCAGCATGAGTTCTATCGTTTATGTAAATATGTTCAGCACGAGTTCCCTTCTATCATCTATGTAAATATGGCCAGTCATATAACTACAGGGAAAAGGGCATAGAAAACATACAAAAAAGGGTGGCAGTGTAGAAATATATGTTGCATTGGAAAACATGACTGAATAAATGACAGGCAATTCTGATAAAAAAAATGGTGTTTCGCTGTTTGGTTAATATGAGAAGCAACCATGAACAGTAAAACTTACATATACAGTGAAAGAAACACAAGCGTGTGTCAAAGAACATGGAAAACTACTGGAAATCACACAAAGAAAGCAAAAATGTTGTTGTACTGTAGAAAAATGTTCGCCAGAAATGGAGCTAACAGATATATCGGCATGGACAACTATCATGATTCATGAAATCATTAGGTTTCGGACATCTTACATCCAATGCTGGGGTACCTCCACCTTTTACAATGGTGAGCTTCCTCTGGTATGAATTGCCATGCATCTGGAAAAAAGGAAGAGAATGTTTAGTCAATACTATATCAAGCATTGATCATGTTATTCTCTACTGTATGGACTTCAAACTGCGCAGACGTTCAATAATAAACAATTTCAGTGGGTAAACCCATGACTAATCTGCTTACCAGTGACTTCGCTGAGTCCCAGGTGAAGAATCTAGTGAAAAAGGGAGGCTCACTCCCCTCCATAATGGTGAAAATTGGTGTTTCACGGGCAAGGCTTTCCATAAGGAAATCAAGCACAATAAATTTCTGGTGAAAATGTAAAGTAATGAGAGAAGAAAACAAAAACGAATTATAAAGCAGCTGCTTAGAAAAAATTAAATCATTACCTCCCCAACATCAAGAGCTTGTAACCTGAGTTTAACATCCACCTGCTGACCAACCCAAGCAAATATGCTCGTATGACAGTCCAGAATGAAAACATCTTCTGTCATTAGATCATCTTGAGTAAAGTTGTGTATTTCTTTGACCTGCTCAATAGATTTCAAATACAGATTTTAAATGTAAAAACAGGTAGCATACAGATATATAAGATACTAAATTACAGGTCTGCTGTGCTTACCTTCAAATTGCCTTCATGGACCCCAACAGGTTAGGAACATTAATAGGGAGAACAGCAGAATGAGATCAGTATGTATTTGAAATTTTGAACTGTTAACGTAGATAACTTTCACAACAAAACTACTCAATTTACAATATTGATTACCTTTCGACAGGATGCATGAGAAAAGATGAGGATCACTTTCAAGTTCTTGCACCATTTTTTGGCCTGAGTACTCAGATTTGCCACCCAATAAGCTCCAAAACTGGTCCGTTTCTGACCCTTCCTTTTGTGACCTAGACTGTGTGTTTGGCTGTACATGGTAGAAAGAAAAAACGAGAAGAAAAAGTTAGACCAATAAAAGGGCATAGCAAACTATAACAAATACAATAAAAATCTTCTTATAATGACTTGAAAGTATGAACAGTGGAAGTTCAACCTATGTTGAGCTAAATATTCCTGATGAAATACAAGAAAGTGCCAGGAAGCAACAGCTAGTAGCTCCCATATATCCCAGAGGGTCTGGGATTTAACTGACGGACATCAAAGTCCTCTTTACTGAATTAGTCCATGCCCCATACAAAATCAGCCACTTCAAAACTACAACATTTCCATAATTTGACTAAGAATAGTAAATTAGCACTCCTCCATTCCAAATTAGTTCACTTTAGATTTGTCCTAAGCCAAACTTCTCTAACTTTGACCAAGTTTATAGAAATATAAATGTACATCTGCAACATCAAATTGGTTTCATTAATTCTTCATGAAATGTGTCTTCATAGTGCATTTATTTGGTATTGTACATCACATATTTTTTTCCTAGAAACTTGGTCAAAGTTAGAGTACTTTGACTTCTGAAAAAACTAAAAAAGTCCTATAATTTGGAATGAAGTAATTCTTGTGATGATTTCTCAAACGCAGGTGATTTGTGATATCAAAGATATTTTCAGCTGGAGGCTGGACCAATTTCCATAACCATCAGAAGCAAAGCTAGTAATGGCAGGGCCACTACAATCCAGGTAAGGCCTAAAGGGATACCATTTTATCCTCAAGTTGGAAAAAAAAACATTTTATCCTCCTATCAGGCTCAGATTTTACAGCGGACATTTGTGCAGAATCCAGGTAAACCATCAAATGACATTATGATTAAATTTACAGAAAACAAATCTACGAAGTTTGAATAGTTACATCTCTGAAACAAGATTTATCAAATATCTAACCAGGGACAATAGTTCCAAACCTTAATAACATCAAGCTGCCTCTCCATTAACTCTTGATCCAATGCAGTGGTCAGATTTCCAGCCCAAGTAAATACAGTGTTTCCATCATGTAAAATGTAACAATATGATGAATTCAATGATGACGCCACCTAACAATAGATACAGGAGACAGTACATGACTGGTAAGGAAGATGGTATAATAATATAATATTAATCTACAGTCAGATAAACCTTCGGTATAAAAATGGCACTTCCACATGAGGGGGTTAGGTTTTTTATCCCCTTTATCTAGGTCAAGGTCATTCTAATTTTCAATCAAGGACGAGCTATCTAACTTTTTACTGAGACTGTATTGGTGTGTTCTATAAGGGTTCTTACTCCTTGTTTCTTCATAACACAATGATGCATGCATCTCCTGTATATTCAAGGGGAAAAAACTTACAGGATCAACTTGAATCGCTTGCATGTTTTCTGGTCCCGAACCTTGAATACGAAAGAGTGCAAGCCCATCTTCAGAATAACTTTCATCAGCGATACCATTTTCAGCGATAAATCTCTTGTATCCAGAACTAAGACCACCCTACAATTACAATTTGGGATGGTAAAACTGCTGTGTTAACTAGTAACGCCAATACAACTGAAGACCATTAAATGCATGTACACCTTAAACACTTGCAAGCTTTGAAATATCACAAAGAACTGAATCGGTTCTTTCCCCTCATAAAAGCGTGCCTGATCACAAAACAAGGATACATTAGAGAAGATAAAAGGGTTTGTATCCAGTTCAACAACTCCACATAAAGAAAATCAGTTAGTTACCTGGACAGCCTGAAACTTAGCAGATTCAACCATCTTGCTTGCAAGTGAAACTGCCATTACCCTATCCTCCTGGATAAGAATTGAAATCCTTTATTGTTCAAGTTGATTTAACAAGATAACTGAAAAATACGTAGTCAACAAGCATAAAGCTACCCAAAATCTCACTAATATGCACAAACAGCATAGGTAAGCTTTTGTTTTGTGAAATCGATATCAGCTGATACTTCAAACCTTTTCAGTTCTTATTTATGAACTTCAAAGATGACTTAACTAAAATTAGGCAACTATGGTCTAGAAAGTCACAGAGATTGATACAAGCATAAGCTGGAAACACAAAAATCTCACAATAAAATTGAATTTCTGGAAAACACTGTTACCTCAATACTCTTTTTCCCAAACCAGGTCCCAACAAGGCATTCCTCCTTATCATCTCCGGGGTAAGTATACTGAAATATGTAGCAATCGCCAGTGTAAAATTTGGATTGGTCAGAGGATAAGAGTTGAACCTTGTCTTTCTCATTTACACGCCACACCTATCAAATAGAGCAGGGAAAGTAAGTCAGAACACGGTTAATTTGCATATCGAAGCTAAAAAAATAAAATGAATCACATGATCATAAAAATGAATTAAACATATAGCCCTGTGAACGACTTGAAAGCACACTCCAGCTTCCTTTCTCAAAATGAATTTCTAGCTAGTTAGCTTCCACGGGTTTGTACACCCATGCCAGCACATATGCACTTTCTAAAACCAATATTTGCAACAATGCTTGTCCAAAAATATTTTAAACGTGCAGAATCTTGGAAGGCAAATAAGAAGGGGGAAAGCCAATAAAAATGATGAGATATAAAAAGTGAAGCTAACATAAAAAGAAATACCTGCAAGTTGCCAGTGCAATCAATATAGGATTGAGGTTCTTCTTTGGCGGGAGCAGCTTTCATCAAACCCTTAACATTTAAGCCCTGGCGTTTGAGAAGAGCTTCACAGAGAAGAGAGAACACAATTGATCAAACTGTGAAGTGTGTAAAGCATTTCATAAATTTGAAAAGCAGAAAACTGAAGCTAGTATATTTGTAAATAATAACCTGCAACTTTGCCTCTTCCATCCTCCGATGATAACTTCAAGTCAGGCGTCTGTGGCCACTCTTTAAATTTTGACTTGAACGTAACAGTTTCAAACCCTTCAATCACTTTGATTATATGTGTTCTTGTTCGGTTTGAATCAGAAAGCAATTTCTACATAGGCAATTAGGCAAATAAATAGTAAACATCACAAAAACATAGTCAACACCAAGAAGTCAATCCAAAAATATGCAATATTTCTCTAAATATTTCTAATTAGCATGAACAAGTAACCAAGCCTCTAAAAGGTAAGGAATATAGATCCAAGAGACAACCTTAAAGGTAAAAACTGAAGGAGCCTATGCCATATTACAAAATCAATGAGCCCATCAGCAAGTGTAGCACTAAGAATAGGATGAAATAGCATAAGTAACCAGCTGAACAAATGTTACCTCAGCAACTTCGCTAGCACCCTTCCTCTCCTGCAGGGATGTAATTCTGCCCATCCAAACATACAATTCAGCACCACAGTCTAAGAAGTAACACTTGTTTGTCTCAAGTAATTCATGTGCTAAAGATTGGTAGTCGATAGGCTCCAGCTTTCCTTGGTCAAAACTGAAAAGTAAGCATTTCATAGGTTACTAATTGATTTCAACTAGAAACTGTTTTAGTTGGCAACCAAAAAAAAGGAATTTCCATATACAGAATAAAAAGTCAGTGGATTACCATAGCAATTTGAAAGCAGTTTCCTCATGTTTCTCATTGCCTTCTGCAGGTGCCCTCCTAGGAAGAGGGGCGAAGCCACCAAAAAAACCCCAGAATTCACCAGCTTCCACATCAGCCATCATTCTGCCATCCTCTAAGAAAATTGAAAACAGTCATATCTAGAGATTTTAATTTCCAATACACACAAGGGGAAGAGATGCTCACCAACAGATGCAATTTCACACTTGCCCTCATGAAATGTATCTTTGATGTACTGCACAACTTCAAGAGCTTTTGCTCGCTCTTGGATGGATGAGTTTGAGCCACTGAACTGGAAAATTTTGGACTTCGTATCCAGAATAAATATGTCATCATGATTCAGGGATGATCGAGCAAAGGGAACCTGGTTGTAAAATGGAAAGTCTTATTATACTACATGAATACCCATAATCCCATATTTGAATAAAGGACAGTCACGCAAATAACTTGCCTCTTTAACATGAACAACATGCTTCCCATGGCAGACATATAAGCGGGTCTGGTGATCCTGCTCATTGACCTCAACATGGTTGAATCCAGATGCCACTCCTCCTGGCTGTGGCATGATGCATGGTCTAAAATAGGACAGGAATTTTTCTGTTTCATTGCCTTGTATTTCTCGGTACTGAACAGCACGACCGCCAAGAGCAGCATCAAGCTCTACTGTTAAAATCGCAGCAGTTCCAGCTTCGTCCTACCATGGACAAAATTGGATTCAGTTACCTTTCCAAAACAGTATCACCAAATGACATGAGAAAATTTACCTGACTAGTATCTTTACCAATCCAGTAATGGATATCATGGCGAAGAGAACCATTTTTCAAGGCTGTTGTCTGTGAGGGAAAAGATGTGGAAAAAGTTATATGCCCGTGTAATCCAATTGAATCCTCAAGCATACCAAGTCAAATAAAAATAGTGATACCATATGTATGGAAAGAAAAGAGACTAAAATGTTGATTAAGGTCTATAAATCATGTGACATACTACCCAAAAACAAAGTAGGATTACAGACTTTACAATGACGTGGAACTTTACTGATTGAATGAATCATTTTATACGAAAATATTTAACTATGCATAGCTCACAACCTCGATAAACCCAGTTTCATGAACTGCGGCTTACTAAACTATTCCTTCTATAGTATCCATCCACCGTACCTACTAAGAAAAATCTTCAATTTTAGTGAAGTTTTACAGTAACAATATAATGTACTTGCTGCATTTAATCCCTCTGTCAATGGAAATAAGGCCAAGTGTAAAATAAAACTGAATCTAACATATAATTTATAATTTCCAAACAGTAGTTTGCATGCAAGGAATGACTCGATCTTGTTAACATTAGTTAGCATATATATACAATTCCTCTATCATCCATTTTCATCTGTAGTCCACAGAATGTATTACATGTTTACAAAAACACTCAGAATGCATAAAATATCAGAACTCTACAGTGAAGTCCACATCCATATTTAAATATTCGCAAACTACTTTTATCCCATAGAATAAACTGTAAACATTTTTTTTTATCAAATCAAGTGAAAAAGTTATTGTAATTTTGTAAGTTTTATTATGGCTATGGTGAGATAGGCATAAGAGGAGCTAAAAACGACTTTTTCATTCTTTTTAAACCAAAAAAAAAAATCACAGGATCAAAGTCATATAGAATGAACCTAGCACTGTGCAATATAAGGATTGAACTGCCAAGATGTTTGGTAAAATGCTAAAGAATTTTGACAAATAACAGTTGAAGAACAGAATGTTAATTCTAGAAATATATCAACTAAGTTCCTGGGTACCAGTAAAAAAAGTTTTGGCTGGACATAGTTTTTCCTAAATCTAGGAAGAAAACTTATAACAGGAAGATATCATGCCCTTTGATACCTTCAAGATAATGTAAGAATCACCCATGAAGAACTTTCCATATGAAGATGCAGGGACAGGGACAGGCTTGAAATTCTCAATACGCCATATTTCCAAGCCGCTACAAGGTATTAAGGATAACAATAGCCATTCATGGACCTAGACCAAAAGCATAATGGAGTCGTAGGGTAATTTTCAATAGTAAAAAATTTGAGATCAATTGCATGCTCCATAAATATTTGATGAACTCAACTTTGACAAGCTTTATTTATTATAATCTCATCCTTCACTGTAATTGCTCAATCATTACATTAGCTTATAGATATTTCTATTTACTTATCCAAAAATGTATACACCTTTTCCAAAATGAGCACTGATTTCTAGTTTTCTACAGTGTTATATTTATAGAATATTCCACGAGAGCATATCCCAGGAGAGTTCATTTATGTACATGACGACATTACAAATTAGCAATTAATAAATCTATGCCAAACAGGTACAGGATTTTTTTCCTCCACAGTTCCCGTGTGATATAAAAATGGTTATCTCATGCTACACCAAAAATGATTTCTTAATTTTCTTGGTATGATACCTCACGTCATTGCCCAAAATTACTAACCAATAACTAGGAGAGGTTAGAGATTTGGCCAGCATGAAGATGACAAAACGCTAAAAAAATAGTCATAACATAATGATGGAACGAAATAAATGAAAGCCTGAAAAAGGATACTCCTTTTGTCCAGAGCCACGGAAAGCTGGGTCCAGGTCCTTCATAGAAACTGACATCCTCAAATTGTAAAGAAGTGTTGCCTAATTCTTCTTCTTCCAAAGGACACCTAAAAGGATGCTGCGAACAATAAACGCAAAGATAGTAAACAGATAAACAAAAAGATAATCTCCCATCCTGAGAAAACTAAAATAGCCAGTTTTTCTGATATGGAGTAATTATCATTACATATAACAATCTATCTGAGCATCCAGATTTTATAAGAATAGCTTCGTATGATATTACTGATATGAAAGACAAAATAGGCACACCATCCATCATATCCTGTAACTGACAAAAAATATGAGCACTGAATGTACAAGTTCTCACTGAATACTTTCTCCTATAGGATCTTCTAGATTACTAGACTCTGCAGCAAAATGTATCAGACTAGCACATATGGCGCCTAACTCAGTCAGGGTCCAAAACTAGTAAGTCAGCTTACAATGCATATTTCCTCGGTGCTGTCATGTTTACACGATGGAAAGGTGTCTGGAAATCATGGGCTCCGCTCCGCTGCAAGTTCTTTATTTGGGTGGCAATCAAGAATAGGTTTTGGACTTCAGATCGTCTGGCTAAAAGATGGCTGCCACATTCCACTGCTTGTCCCCTTTGTGATGTCTCAAAACAGGTTTGGCTGTTCATCCTCGAAAAATTGGGTTGGCTGCCCCTGATCCTCAGCCTGCTACCAAGGATGATAAAGGGAATTCTGCCCTTTCTTTCTGTCCTTTGGAACACTTCTGACCACATGCGTCAGCTTTCCATGAACTACTCATGAGGTCATTAAGGCTCTATTGTAAGTGGTGTGTTTGTAATTAGACATCCACGGGAGTTGGCTGCTGGCCTCTCCTTATTTTTTTCTCTTCTTTAATGAAATAACACGGAGCTCTCCTTCGTCGTTTGAGAAAAGAAAAACACATTTACCAATCGAGAAACGTGTGTCAATGCACAATAACATGCGACCGCACGTATTTATATTCAGTAAAGATCGCAGGTGAAGGTGAAGTTAGAAGCAAGAACTGCAATACTGATTTTTTTTTTTCTTGGATATGTAGGCGAGCTGTGTATCATTACATTAAGAAGAAAAAAGAAGACTACAACACACATTGATACGGCTCTGTTTCAGTAACAAGGTCAAGCAACAGGATCAACATACTATGGAATAATGTTGTTGCCGACATAACACAGAGGTGATGTTTGGCTCTAACATTGTAAACGGTAGCATAAATGGGACCTTATCACTGCGCTAATGCCTCCAGGTAATAGAAACCGTGGATCGTTTGTTTTCGTGAAAGCACAAGGAAGCGGCCGTATCAGTTAGCGCTACATGTGGAGCGGTACCTGCATTCCACTCACCCGTAACGGTCGACACTGTTATCATTACGGACTGGCCGAACCAAACTGGAAGGAGCGCACTTGGATTGCATCGTGAACTGATAACGGGCACAGAACCCCAACCAAACAACACCAGAATCCAAATAAGATGCAGTATGATATATGTTTCCATATCAGGAAATGCATGGCAATGTAAATCCAAAACTGGCCAAAGGCTCGCGTGCAATGCTGGTCTCGAGTGACCAAAGGCCTAATCTGCTAGATCGCATGCAACTCTATTCCCAAGTGACCGCAGGACTGATCTGCTATACCCCAACACAGCCAACCATTCCTTCTCCTGGCTCCTATCCCGCCAGCTCGAATTCCAGCCGAGCTCTGAGGAGCAAAAGCACTACGGTAAGCATTGCAAGCAAGTAAATATGCTCCCAGTCGACTTCAGGGCAAGCTAACTGGACAAGCAGGGGCGGAGCCAGTAAAACGACATAGGCGTCCACATGTATGTACACCCAATAAATTTTGCAAAAAATCGAAGTTAATAGGCACTTGTAATTAGATCAGATCCGAATACAAACAGCCAACTAGCTTGAGTTAGGGTTCGGGTGCTCAGTTTCGCACGGCAGGAAGGGAGGAGAAGCGGTGCGCATACCTGGTGGCTGGGTGATGGGCGATCGTCGCCGGCGAAGGACAGACCCACGAAGACCTGGGCGCCTGGCGCAGGCAGGCAGGCGGACGGCGGGCCGTCGGCCGTCGGCGGCGGTCGCCCGGTTGGCGCAGGAGAGAGAGGGAGAGGGAGGAGAGAGAGAGCGCAAGCGGGGGTGAAAGGAAGAAGAAAAGCGGCCGTGAAGGCGGTCCAGTGTTTTCTTTCTGCTTCTCTACTTCTCTACTTCGTACAAAAGAAGAAGGCTCCAAAAAAAGGTGGCTTATGTGAAAATCTTGCAAACTTAAGGGTGCTGCAAGGGAATAAAAGCTAAAAAAATACTACAGGCAAGCTGTGGGTTGGCAAATGATAGACTGAAGCGTGCGTGCCACTAAACAACACCAGCAATTCAGAAACTGTCTGTTTTTGGATTCTCTCTTTTTTTAATCATGAGTTCATCACAATCTAATGCGGCACACGCCATTGCATGGAGTCAAAACCTGAAAGCACGGTTGTGAACAGATTTATTCTTGGCTACCGGGTATATTGACTTCGAGTATATGGTATATAAATATTTGGAGATTTTATTTTTCTTTTTGTGTTTTGGTATATATTTATCAGGGGCAGAATATTTGGGGCAGTGTCCTGTGTACCTCTTCATTAACACCTTTGACCTCAGTTGATACGAGAGGGAACAGCACTTAAGTCGTTGTCAATTTTGTCATGTGCTACAACTCAAGCGGCTGTTAAAGTAATTCCCGATCAGCTGGTTCATTCGGGAGGGCATAATTAAAGGGATAAATAAATGCATTGTGGCAGTACTGTACGTACTTGGTTCCTGCAGAAAAGCTTAAGTAGGGCAATGTGTTTTGATTCATCGATCATTTGCTCATTCATCACAGAGACACAGCTGGGGGACCATAAGACAGCCTAACATGTGTGTACTCTACTATGGGATTATGGGCTGGCAAATCTTTTGGGGTTGCCTTGGGACCACCTCCACACATTTGATGCTCTATTTGTCAAGAACTCTCAAGAAAAAACTAATAAACAAATCTTCAGCTTAAAGACAGAACAGCTAAGAAAAAACTAATAAACAGATCTTCATCAGCTTATTAAAGATAGAACAGCTAAGAAAAGCCTCAGTGGATCTTTTAAGGAAAAGGCGTTATATTCCATTCATTAAGTTGAAAAATGTACTAAGACTAAGAATACTCGCAATGGGTTGTGCGTTCACAATAAATAGGTGCATATTGTTTAGTATTTTTTTAGAAAGGATGGTAAAAGTTTTATCATGATTTTATTAGATGAAGAAAGAAAAAAGGCAAGTGTCATATATTATTCTCTTATTATGTTAACAACGACTAAGTAATGTTTATAGAAGGAAGTATGTTCGTAGATGTACTTATTAGGAACAAAATCAAGCTAATACTTCATATCACCTCATTTGTGCGCGCCCATAGAAATGAATCAACATGAATAATTTTACTATCTTCAGGCAACATTTAATAAAAGTTAACAACAAAACTATATGTGCTAAATGATTAAGGCTGATACATGACCACAAGTGTTGATGTTATATCTTTGACCAGCACGGGTGGTTTTTTCCACTAGGTGGATGGTAAGGCTTCATAAAAATAGGATCTTTAAACAGCCATCTTTTATATATTATTCAGCCAATTTTTGAAGTGTCCGGATTTATTTGCTGTGCAATCAGTCAAATAGAGCTTGTCGGACTGACAACCTATAAAACCAGAAATATTCTTTATAAGGATGGTTACACCCTCTTCCATGAAAAGACAATTGTAACCCATTTCATAAAGTTGTGACATGGATAATAAACTGTAACTCAACGAATATACCAAAATATGACATTAGAAATTAAATTGTCCGCCATTTTACCTTACCAAAGTACCTACCGGCTACTGCTTTCCATTGTCACCCGACATGTTTTCACTCGAGTCATGGTTTAGTCGAAAAGGAGGTGAACATCTTTCTCTCTTTGGTCATGTGATTAGTGTAACTGCTATCTAATACTCAACTCGTTCCACCAGAGAAGTAGTCCTACAGAAGCCATGTGCTACTTTTGATTATACTCGTCTTCGTGTAGGCCCAAACATACATGATGACCACCTTTACCACTTGAATATGGACGCTCGTGGCATAGTTGTTTCATGTTTTTGGCCTTGTTGGATTCGTCATCTGACCATGTTGACTTTTTGTGGGGTCTTGAGCAAGACTTCACTAAGGGTGGTGTGGCCCTCGTCAAATTTGACACAAGAAATGTCACTGATGATATCTCTTCCTTTGATCCTTCCTTCATATTAACACTATATGATTTCAATATATATATAAGCATAGATGTTCTCGTTTCAAGAACAATCCTTCCTTCATATTTGTTGAAATCAACACCATCCATGAATCCGTGATGAATGGGTGACTGAACATTCTAGTCTCAATCCTCTTAGCTCTGCATCACAATTACATCCGTCCTTTGGTTCTCCTTGTCCTTCTTTTCTAGCTCATCAATGTTAGTAATACAAGGATCTATATCCATCAAGGTTAGCGTAGCATCGCATATAAATATTTTTTTGGTTGAGAATCGCAGATAAATAAATATTAATTAAAAAGCATGTATTTTGTGAAGCCTAGACCAAGCCCATTGTTGATTGGAACTGATTTCATCTCAGAACTGGCTAGGCCCAACAAGAAAAATGGGCCTACTGGACCGTACAACTCATTTCTCCTCTCCTTAATATCGCCGGCAACCCACTGACGAACTGACCCCACCATCCGCTCGATCATATGGATCACACTGCCGCCGAGCGTCTCGACCCCACCGCCCCGACGGCTGCCTCCTCCTCCGCCGTCGCCGGGGTAAATGCGTGGCTGGCTTCCCTCGCCGCGGAGGCCGGGAGCGCGGGCCGGGCGGGAGGGCGAGGCGGGAGCGGAGATGCGGCCTCGGAGCTTTCGCTGGGGACCGACTCCACACCGCGTGGGGTGGCCTATCTCCGCAAGCTTGCGGCGGCGTCTCAGGCGCGGTCCCGCGCCGCCGGAATAGCGGCTGCGGAGCTGCGCGCGCAGGCGTCCGAGTATCGCGCCGAGGCGGCGCGGTTGCGGGAGGCTCTCGAGCGGGCGGGGCTCGCGAGGGACGCGCTCCCACCAACCGCTACCGCGGCGGCGCGCGCTGTCGCAGCCGTTGCTGACCTTCTCGCCATCAGGTGACTCGTTGGGCTAGGGTTCCGCGAGTATCGAATTATCGACCAAACGCTCCTGCATTAGCGCTGTTTACTGATATGGAAGATTCATCGATTCATGCAATGCCAGTGATAAACTTCCAAATTGTTCCACCAAAAAAAAATTTGATAAACTTACAAACCCTGAACATGTGTACCCATCTGAAGTACATATCTCTCACTTATTGCGTCTGAGAGAAAATACTTAAACCTAGACTTAACTGGAGGTACTCTGCTATTTTTGCATTTGTAATTGGTTTGAATCCACACTAAATTGAGGCTAAATTAATAATGCTTCATGCAACTCGAAGCAAAGATCTAGATAGGCAAGCCTGTGAAATTGTATTCTCAATGTTGTTATACACAATAAATTTCTCTGAGTGTCACATCTTACAGACGTATTAGATCTGATTCTGTAACTTTGTTATCAACTGTGAGTTCGGTGGTGAATAGATATTAGTGTTTTTTGGTCTTTGGGTGCTGTAGGGACTGTTCTGATTATTCTTTTTTTTTGCTGTTCCTTTTTTTTTTTTGGTCATGCAGCTTTGTGGTGGCAAGTGCAGACTTGTCTATGAGGCGAGCAGAGGTGGAGGAGAAGAGGGACAAAGTGCATAAGGAGTCAAATACACTACTTGATTATACTCGGAAGGCCATAAACAAGCATACTGAGCTGAAAAAGTGAATTGAAATCCGTTCATTTCACAATCGTTTTAAGGAGTGATCACACCAATCATTTTCACCTATATTTCTGTGTGAAAAATCAAACGTGATAAGTACTTGTGCTGTTTCTAGGATGCTGGAGAAATTTAAAAATGATGTGGAGAAGCAACAGGCTGAGCAAATGGCGGGTTGGCAGACGAAGCTTGTTATGATGGACTCGAAGGAACGGCAATATATCCTCCAAGTCTCAAATTATAAGGTGACTAGCATTTTCTATGATTCAAATATGGAGATGGCTTCCGCCTGTGAGTTCTTGATTTTTGGCCTGCTAGTGCTAGGTGTAGACAACAATCCCTAAACTAACTTGTGCTGATACTTTTCATCACTAGAGAATCCTATGCCTTTTAGCTAGAAACTGTCAACTATTGCAAGAATCTAGTAAGTTATAAATTCCATGTAGTAGTTAATTGGGTATGAAAATACTGATATATGATTGTTAAGTTGAACGGGCAACATCTGAATCATATTAGTCAAGCTGTTTCTGTCTTTGAAGAAGCTCTCGATAGACTTTACCTCAGCTGTTATGCAATTATGTAGCTAGCCTTTCTGATTGTACTTTGCATTCAGTGAGTGGTTTTAGTTCAGGTCTGCTTTAACTGGATTTCTTTCCTTGTTAGTATGATGGAACCTCTCATAAGTTTTCTGTGAGCTGAAGCACTATGTAACTGATAGCTTTCTTGGCACTATGAGCAATTGAGCATATCATCAAATACATACATAATATGCTAAGCTACCTTCAGCCTTTTCATGTAGATATGAGAATCTAGAGATGTATATCGTTGACTGGATTGCTGGACATGGGAATGAATATAATGTGTATCATGTGAAGCTTTGAACCGATGATGTACACTTATGTTCCTCCATTACCTGTTTTAATTATGTGATGATAGATTGATAGCGATGAATGAAGTAATCTGATTGTGAAGTGAAATAATCTGACATCAAGGTCAGATACTGTTACTCCAAAAAGGTGTTAATGCAATTTAGAGCTGTTTTGGTATTCTCTTTAGTCTTTTCATTGTTTCCACAGTGGTTCAAGATATTAGTCCCTTTGAAGGCCAAGTTTGTGTGCTATTTCATTACACGTTTTTATCTGAATAGGAAGTCTACTTCGATGCCTTTTAGAATTGTTGTCTTCTTATCTTATATCAGGCAATGCTTAACCGAGTGGCTCATACGCCAGAGATCAATCATGGTGTGTTAATGGAAATTGCTGAGCATAAGAAGGATCTTGAGAGGAAGACAACACCCATAGCTGATACATTAAGAAGCTACCAGGATTTACCTCCTGTATGCCTTTGCCTTTTGTTTTGTTCTTTGTTTTCTGATGGAATCCATTGATATTCTTGGGTACCTTCTTGTATAATCAGGATAAAGCCCTGGCTGCACTAGCTATAGAGGACAAAAGGAGGCAGTATGCTTCCACAGAGAAGTACCTAGAAGACGTGTTGCAATCTGCTTTAACCACAACTGGCATATAATGTGCATAGTTCTGTTTTGTGTATCTTACATGTTTTTTTTTATTAGTGTATCATTAGGTGTATCTTACATGTTGGTTCTGAATGAAGGTGTAATGGTAAGTTGGGATTTTTGTTTCGTGGTTTACAAGTAGTGACACGTTATCTAGAGGGGTTTGGGCTGATACATGAAACAATTTCATTTCATTTCATAGAGTAGCTGTAATATTTAATTGTGATTGACGGGATTATTAGATGACAAGTTAATATAAAGCTGTCTCTTTCGATAAGAAAATCAGATGAATGTCATGCTGGAAAATTGTTACGACAAATGTGCCTATAAATCTATACCTATCTATAAAAAGCAAAAAAAATTTTACCTAATTTTTTTTCACCTACGTGTTTAGATCAGTGACGGTAGTTTTCTCTCCTCTATGTCCAATATGTACAGAATTAGGATTATATTTAATTTTCTGCCTCTCCTCCCGTTTGCGTTCAGAGTCCGTTTAGAACTAGGATTATTTAATTATGGCATCCTAATTTCTATTCGGACGGTGAAGATCGGGTAAAAGATAAATCTAAATCCAACAAAAATAGTACGCAACAGCAAAGATGAAAAAATAGTCAAAAATAAAGTTGACATGAATGAGAATTTCCTGTGTTGTTATCGTTCAACTTTAACACTTATCATTATGGATGGTCTTCCATCCAAATCCAAGCTCAGATGAAAATAGCTCCGGAAACACAAATAGCTTATAAAATTAAACCAATCCACCCATATACAAATCGATCGATTTGGAAATCAGATCAAGCCTTGAGGTCGTCCAAAGTGCCCGTGACGTGCCTCAGCGCTGCCATCAAGGTCCGCTTATGCAGGCAAGGCGGCGAGCTTGGCTAGCACGAATTGATCCAGTGGAAATCAGATCAAGACTCCGCACCCCGGCTTCCGCAATCTGCATTGCCAACCAGGTCCACTTGTCCAGAGGAGGCGGCGAGCTTGGCTAGCTGACGCTGCGAGAACCTGTTCCGCGTTGGACTGGACGTGGAAGGCCATGATGGCGGTAGCGAGACACACAAGGCCAAATGAACGGGAGTCGCCACTGGCCTTAGCGCCGCTGTTGAGGGAGCTGCTGCCACCGTACACTGTAAAATGAACATGTGACGCCGCTAACCATAAACATGCCGTCTATACTCATGATTTATATTCATGCGAGTTAGATAGCATATGTTCAACCAACGTATGCTATATGATTCTAAAATGTATTATAATAAATAACACAAGTTATAATTTCCGTTACAACGCATGGACATATTTGCTAGTTATGAAAAAAAATAAAAAAAAGACAGGATAAGAAGTTACGACGATAGATTTTGTCGAGCAAAATGTTACATATAAAAATCGTGAGATGAACGAACGCTCTTGGATTAGTAGGTCCGCTAGTAACGGATCGGAAAGCCAAGAGTCCCTTTTCGGATGATATTGCGTAGCCAGTCCAGTGCAAGCCAAGTAGCCAGCTGAAGGAGCCCGATACGAAAAGCCAAGAGCCCCCTTTTGAGTTTTGAATGAAGCCTGCCGCCCATATCACCAACCTTTCGCCGTCAAAGCAGCACGGCAACGTGTCCCTCCCTAGTCAATAATTATACCAGCATTTATCTGTACAGCGGAGCACCATCCACACGTAAACGATCGTCATGTGATCTGTCACGGTCTCAAAGCAACAGACGCGAGAGCGCACAGCTCCTTCTACGTCTCAGCCGACAACGGCCAACCGATCGTCAGCTCATTCACACAATCACACACCATGTTCTGCAGTGTACAGCTTGAGCCCCATCGACCATCAAAAAACTTCTCCGCGAATTAAATCACCTGCCCTCGTGGATGGAGGTGATGGTGACGTCGTTGGTACTGCACGACGTGGTGCAGCACTGCTTCCGCGTCCTTAGCCCTGACCCGCCGTCGTCGTCGCTGCTGCTCGTCGTCGCCACCCTGAGCGAGAAGTGCGGCGGCCGCTTCGGGTCCAGGAGCGGCCCCGACGCGCCGTCGCTGCTCTGCAGCATCGCCGTGACGTCCGCCATGGTCGGCCGGTCCGCGGCGCCGTCCTGCACGCACAGCAGCGCCACCTTGACGCACCGCACGATGGTGGCCACGTCGCCGCCGCACTCGCCCAGCGTCGGGTCGATCAGCTCGAACACCCGACCTTCCCTCCACAGCTGCCATGCCTGCGACAGTTCATCAAATCAAATCGCAATTAAGCACGGCACTTATGACACATGGCTATACTACATTGCAGCCTTGCTGTCGATGTGAATGAGCTGACCAAATAGCAACGGGAAAGTCAGGTGGTTGTTGTCTGGTCCCTGTTTTGTTTTAGGACTTGGGAATAGTATAGCAGCAGTGACTGACAAAACTCACATATCCGAGCAGGTTGACGAAGTCGCCGTAGTGGTGGTGGTGGTGGCCGCTGTTCCTCTTGCCGCTGACGATCTCCAGCAGCAGCACGCCGAAGCTGTACACGTCCGACTTCACCGAGAAGATGCCCTCGGAAGCATACTCAGGCGCCATGTAGCCACTAAAGAAACACCGTTAATTATATAGCATTACAAGAACAATATAAACTGGACGGATGTTTGACAAACTCACTATGTTCCGACGACCCTATTGGTGTTGGCTTCGGTCATGTTGGATCCAAAGATCCTTGCCATGCCAAAATCCGATATCTTGGGGTTCAGGTTCTTGTCGAGCAAAATGTTGCTGGCCTTGAGGTCCCGGTGGATGATCCTCACCCGGGAGTGCTTGTGCAGGTACAGCAGCCCCTGGGCGACGCCCTCGATGATGCGCCGCCGTTTCTCCCAGTCCAGCAACGGCCCGCGCTGCTGGTCGAAGATGAACCAGTTGAGGCTGCGGTTGGGCATGTACTCGTAGGCCAGCAGCTTCTCCTCCTCGTGGACGCAGCACCCCACGAGGCGCACCAGGTTGGTGTGCTGCAGCTTGGCGATCAGCTGGATCTCGTTCTTGAACTCCTCCAGACCCTGCCCGGAGTGCGCCGCCAGCCGCTTCACCGCCACCTCGGCGCCGTCCGCCATCTTCCCCTTGTAGACTGGGCCGAAGCCGCCTCTGCCGAGCAGGTTCTCGTCGGAGAAGCCGCCCGTCGCGGCCGCCAGATCGTCGAAGTCGTAGAGCGTGAACTCGGAGCTGCTCTCCTCGATCCGCCACAGCTTCAGCGCGTCCTCTGTCGCGGAGCTGTTCCGGGATTGCGCCTCCAGCTGCAGCTTCCTCTTCTTCGCTGTAGTGGAGTTTATTTTTATTTTTATTCTTTCAGTTAGTCATGCAGTTCTGTATCCAAGATGAAGATTTTTCACAAATGCGACAATCTGGCAGAGATTGGCGTGTCCTTACCGGTTCTTTTTCGTCGTGCTCTGATCATCACAAGGCCGGCAACAATCATAGCAGAGAGCACCGTGATTGATACGACGAGAGCGACAATTAAGACCGTCTTGTGATTTCTTTCTGCATCGTTTATCACATTAAAAAAATAATGAGCAACAGTAGCAGGCCATGTTTTTCCTATGTTCCAAATGATGAAAAGTGGGGGAAACGCTTGTGTTTTTACCATTGTTATTATCCGGAGGAGCTCGTGCGGATGGGTCGGGCTTGAGGCCGATCCTGACCTCCGGCATGCCGTCGAAGAAATGGTACGCCTCGTAGCGGAAGCTGCATCGGACGCCGAGGATGCGGCCGCCCTCGCGGCCGTCGTACCACCGCTTGTTCTGGTCCTGGAGCACCTGGAAGCAGTCCCAGCACTGCGCCCGCGACAGGTCCGGCGTGCACTGCACGAACCCGTACACCGTGGGCAGCTGCGGGTTCACGTACATGGCGGCGCTCGCGAACATGCGGACCGCCGACGAGTTGTAGGAGGCGTACATGGCCATCTCCGAGAACAGCGTGCCCACCAGCGACAGGAACAATGTCCGGCTCGTCGCGTTCCGGGCGTCCCACCCGTAGTACGTCGACGCGTTCACGTCCAGCGCGTTGATGACGGGGGAGTTGTCGTCGGGACGCGCCAGGAAGTCACCGCCGGAGTACCGCGCCGTGCAGAGGTCGGCGTAGAGCGTGCCGTCGCGGTCCGCGCCGCACAGGCGCCGCAGCCTGCCGAACGCGTCGGCGAGGCACGCCGAGCAGGCCCGCGGGTCCGCGACGTCGCCGCGGCAGAGCGCGAGCCCGTACGCCGCGTCCGGGGCCGCGCCGACGGTCGCCGAGGCGAAGAGCGAGGAGGAGGAAGAGGCGTTGCCCGGCAGCGCGGCGACGAGGCGCGCCAGGTTGGCGCCGAATGCGCCGCCGGACGTGAAGTTGCCCGTGGTGCCGTTGCACGAGTACTCCGAGTTCGCGGCGGCGCGGGGGATGAGCGCGAGCGACAGGGAGGACAGGAGGAGGACCAGGAAGAGGCAGGGGAGAGCGGCCATGTCGAGCTCAGCTCGCCTGCACTGCACTGGCTGTGGACGCAAGACGAGAGCTGATGGATTGACGAGTGGCAGTGTCCATTTGATGCTTTTACAGACATCAGGTGCCAAGTCAAAAAGGCTTGGTGGAAAGTGGTTGGGTTGACGGCTCGATCCAGCACGACAAAATAGAATTTGTGCTCCCATCTTTGATTTGCAGCCGCGCCATCCGAGGTGGATTGATTCATAATTGCCTTGTGGCCTTGTCGCGTTGACAAATTTGGCTTCTCTTTCCGGCCACATTGATAGGAAAACGAAAGATTATATGTATGTCTACTTTGTGATTTAATTGTATTTTAAATGTAAACCATTAAATCATCATAAGTTTAAATGTTTCTTTCGATTAATGTGGTTGTTTTTGGTCATTATAATGTGGTAGTCTTTTTTTTAGATTTTCTCTATGAATGTTGTCTTTTACAGCATTATTATTGTAATAAGATACTCCAACGGATAGACCATTTGGATGGACAGAGAAGACGAAACGAACATAAAGCCTCCCCCATTCGCAACATCATTTTGAAAGTACACTCGTGTGGTAGTGATCATTTCGCGGTTTGCTATGACCGGTTAAAAGGTTGAACGGTTGAAGTATTGAGCCCTGCTTAAGTTTCAGATGGCCCTTTTCATGGTTAAAGCACCTACAAAGGTAGGTCCGCAGGTGCTTATCTTTTATTAGTATTGAAACGGCGTTGCGTTTCTAGACGCTAGATGTGACCATGTCAATGAGAAAATATGGACCGTTGGATACGGCAAAAATAGCTGCAAAAGTCGCTTTCACGTGTACTCGTTATCTAATATCTAATAGCTTTTACGGTTCACAATTGAATTGTACTGAGAAACATACCTAGAAAATTGCTACGGGTACCCGAGAAACGTACCCAGAAAATCGTTTCACATTTACTGTTGATCCAACAATGTGCACTGTTCACACAGGAAATTGCTATGAGTACACGAGAAACGTACCTAGAAAAATAAAATAAACACTTTTTTTCACGAAAAATTATAGAAAATTTCTAAATAAACTAGAACTACTCTAAAGTCTACCAAAATATTTTACACCCCTACTTCATCGTTCAAAAATAAAAATAATTTTTAAATTTATATCACAGACCATATACAATCGTATTCCAGTAATTAAATATGGTAAAAATCAATAAAAATAAATAAAAATTATAAATAAATAATTTATCATCTAAAATATATTACACTATATAGTTAATATAAATATACACACATATTATGTATTAAAAAAAGGTTACTTTAGCGTGGCAACGTCGCGCTATGTTCTAGTGGTTATTTAATTTTTTATCTAAGTGGACGTTGTAGCATAAGGACAAGGACCAAAATGTATATACCAGGGTTGCACGGTGGGTGCTTTTTTTTTTGAGAAGAGCGTATGTTTGAAATTCATTACCGATCTGCCTCAAATCCAGTTTCCTTCTCTTTTTTTACGCTGCAGGAGGTAGGAGGAAACAAGGAGAGGCGCGGGCCCACTTGCATCGAAGAGTGCTAGACGGAAGGAGCAGGCGCGCGAACGATTGGACGAAAGTCCAATCGTATTTATGTTTGAAATGCTAGATCATCATAAAATTCAACTGTGTATATTTTTTGTTTTCTTTTTCTAATTCTCTTTATTTATTTACTAGAATTTGACAGTTGATTTTTTTCTCTTTTTCATGATTAATCTTGTAATTTTTAGGCCACCTCAACGAGAATGTGGGGCTAGCTTTAACTTTCCTGTATTGAGTAACGCGACCTTTTTTTTGCGTGAGAACGCGACCATGTTTGGTACGTATATAATCAATTGAAATGCTTAATGCGACCATGTTTGTACTTGGTCATGCACTAATCACATAGGGTCTACTTAGTTGGTAACTAAAATTTATCAAACCAAAGAATTAGCTAGCCACGAATTTAACAAGTAATTGGTTGGCTACCAAAGCTAACCAACCTCTCACATTTGACTTGTTAATTCATTGGCAATCTTTTTGCCTAAGTTTTGACATGCCAAAATTTTTAGTATGAAAAATTTCAAACGAGCCCATATATATACCATGTAAAAGCCCGTAGACAGAACAAAAAGTTTGCAACGACGCCATTGTTTTGATCTCGGGTACGTTCTGCCGGACGCTGGTATCGGTTAGCTGTAGGTATCAGCAATGAAAGCTGCACATGCCTGTAATCCCGTAACACACACTGGCAGGCACTCTAGCTCTGGTGCTGTCATCTTCTACGAGCTGCGAACTGCTGGGCAGGTTTCTTTCTTCCGATCCGGGCAAAGGCCCGATGTCTCATGTCTGAACGCCGACGAGCTTTGCATGCGGATTTGAACCCCATCTGACGCGGTGCAATCATGGCAGCAGCTCAGTCTATATGCGAGGTGAGGTCCCTCTCCTCGGTTGGCTAGCAATAGTAGTAGCATCGACCGTGCGGTGCGGATTGTTATTAGTCAAAAACTCGTCGGGTTGTAAGTCACTGTCGGATGACGCCATGACGGTCTTTTGTTAAGCTTTTCACCACCGTGCCCTGACTCGTAGTAGTATTATTCACATAACTACGGCTCAACGCAAACCCCATCACCCGCTCTTCATCGTCAAACTGTGCCGTGAACCGTGACAGAGAGACGGAGGGCCCAAAACGACGTGGAATGGAGCTCGCCATCATAACGTATCCCCTGCAGATATTACGAAGTTAGCCTAAAAAATGTTAGTCTTCTTTTTTTTTAGAATAAAAAATGTTAGAGTCTAATATTGATTGAAAATGTTAGAGTCTTCATTCAACATTAATATCAGCTAAAATAATTAGTGTTATCAACGATACACAACAGAAATTTTCTACTAATCTGATAAAATCTACCGGGTCAACGGAACTCCACAAAAGGGTATATCTCCGCCAGCGATAGTCCTCATATAAACACTTGTGTCGCCTGTCATGCATGTTCGGCAAAAAACCACTTTTATTCCCTCATTTTTTTTTACAAAAGTCCGATTTTCCTCTTTAAACATCAAAATTGGGTAAAATACTTCCCTCAATTTTTCAAATCGCGCATTTTACCTCCCTTGAGAGGTTTTGAAGGTGGTATTATCCCTTTTCTTTTCTACTTATTTCAACTGAATCTTTAAAAAAATTATTGTAAATCATAGAAAAATTATAAAATAAAAATCTAATTTTATTTGACTCCACATGAGTAGACCTACACGGTGAATATATAACATGGTATACTTTAGTACAAAGTTTTTGTTGTACATTTAGATCTATTATTTTCTATAATTAATTAGAATAACTCATAATTACAGTTTATGTGGTCCAATTGTGTTGAAGTTTTTATGGTGACCTAATTATTGTATGCATGAAATATAGTGAAAAATTAGTACTCATTGGATGATGTATAATGTATAACTTAGTTATATATTTATTTAGATTTATGCTTGTTAAATCTAAATAAATCTATAACTACGTTATACATGATTAAATGAGTATAAAATTTTTACTATAATTGATGCATACAACAATTAGCCCACCATAAAATTTTCACCTTAATTGGATGTTAGAAACTATAACTATAAATTATTCCAATTAATGACTTACAAAAATAGATCTAAAGCTAAAACAAAAAGTTTTTTTACTAAATATACCATATTATATATTCAATATGTAGATCTACTCGATCACATGGAGTGTAACAAAACTAAATTTGTATTTTATGATTTTTTTATAATTTAATATGATTTTTCAAGATTCAGCCAAAATAAATAAAAAAATCACCTCCAAAACCGCTTCAGAGACGTAAAGGGCATACTAATTGAAAAGTTTGGGGAGGTGTTTTACCTGGTTTTGGTGTTCAGAGAGAAAAATAAAACTTTCGCAAAAAAAGAATGAGAGAGGAAAAGTACTTTTCCTATATATGCACATTTGTGCACGCATGCACACCCGGGCCATCACTTTCAAAGCAATCCATGGATGGAATTTTGGACGGTTTGAAAAGTAAAAAAGGAGGTTAGAAAAATGGTTTTGTGACTGGGAGAGATAAATCGGGCAAGATGAAAGCTGAGCAAGATCAAACCTATATTGGGTTACTTAGGCTTCAATAATTGGAGAGACGTTACTTCGGCTTCAATAATTGGGCCGAGCCTTCAGCACCTTAGCTAGCCAATGAGTTCTTCAGTCGGCCCGTCAACAGAAATCAAGCTTGCTCACACGCACATACACACAAGTAGAATTCATCTAGATAATCCGTGCTAGTCAAATTCTCTGCATCCTGCAGTGCTGTGTACTGGAGTCCTGCTCTCGGGATCCGATGGCGATTGGGATAATTCGTTGCCGATGCACGGCGTGCCACACTCCGGCATTTTCCTGTCCTGCATATATTTTGTGCGCAGCAGCGCGCGCCTACGGCCTACCGCGCCATGCACCACACTGCCCGACAGTTAGCCAATCATGGATCATTGCCCTCTGTTAGATGTTTTGAGCTATGGGCCAAACAATTCTAAATAAATCTTAAAAGCACACTCATACATGCATGTATATATGAAAAGATAGAAGACTTTAGTCCCACCTTGCTATTTTAAGAGGAGTGAGGTCAACTTAAATAGTTGAGTTATCTCTATCTTATTGAAGTTACTGGGGAGAGAAAAGGAAGAACCACACGCGCGCTTGTCTCGCCGTGCCGGGCCTGTCGGGGTGGAGCTAATAGGCGCGTACGCACGACATGCGCGTGAATGGTCCGCCGATTTTCCACAGTGTCGCGCTGCCGTCGTCTTCCCCATCCCGTCACCGAGAGGGAGACTGCTCGCTGGATGTTTTCTTCCCTCTACGCCACTGATCCGGATCTCAGTCGACGGTCTGCTACGTCTTCCTTCGCCGGTAATCCCACTGTAAGAATGTCGATTCTCTCTCCGTTGTTCGTTCTCGCATTCTCTCTGTTGCTAGTATTAAATCACATACCTTTTGTATATGCTATTGGTCTTTTTCTCATTGTCGGAATTAATTTATGCATCGCTAAATTGCTCTTATTTCCAACAATCCAAAAACCTAATAGGCATTTAGCGATGACTAAGGGATATACTGATGCGATGAAACCGGAGAAGTTCACTGGTTTGAATTTTAAGAGATGGCAGACGAGGGCCCAGTTGTGGCTCACGGCTATGGGCGTGTTTTGGGTCGTGGGTAATCCTCCCGCACTACCTCTCGCGTCTGAGAAAGAGGTGCAGGAGTTTACTGCGGCTACGATGATTTTCGTCGAATGCGTTCTTAGCGTGCTCTCTGACCAGCTGTGTGATGTTTATATGAACATCAAAAGTGCTGCTGAACTGTGGGTGGCACTTGAACATAAGTTCGGTGCTGCAGACGCTGGGCACAAGTTGTATGTGATGGAGAAGTACGACGACTTTAAAATGGTTTAAAACCGTTCAGTCATGAAACAGGCTCATGAGTTCCAACTTATTGTGAGAGAACTTAAACAACTCGGACACGTCTTGCCTGACAAGTTTGTGGCTGGTGGTACGATTCCAAGTTGCCTCCGTCATGGAGAAACTTTGCCACAGCTCTGAAACATAAAAGACAGACTCAGTCGAGGATCTGTTGGCTGGTCTTGATGTTGAAGAGAAGGCTCGGGCAAAGGATGCTCCACCAAAAGCCCCAGAACAGTCCAGTGCCAATGTGATGCAGCATGTTGGCAAGAACAAGCAAAATCCTATTCAGACTACTCAGTTCAAGAAGAAGAAGATGAACATGGTGTTGGGAATATACTGTAGAGCTAATCATGTAGATGATGATATTCTGATTATATCCATGGTTAATAAAGTGTTCATTGAATATCCATTATAGACAACTTGTATTGATTGGCGATTATATGAATTGTCTGTGGAACTTAATTACTTGAATGGTTATTCTAAAGTTGTCCCTGTCGGTGTTCTTGTGAGAACACACTTGAATATTAGACCAGCACATGTATTAGTTGATGGCTATGTTTCACAAGTCATGGACATGGAGATGTCAAACTAATAATGTGGGCACATGTGAGATATGTAGGCTGGACTGTCCCGATATGAGAAAGTCTCTATTCACGTCATGTACATTGTGGTATATACTCAAGATGTGAAACGGCCTACTTAGGGACTATCAAACGCTGCTCCGTAACTGGGTAGTTATAAAGGTGGTCTTCGGGTGGTCGAAAAGCATGCTATGAGACATAGACAATCAAGATGGAATTTGCCCCTCTCTACGCGAGAGAGATATCATTGGATCACTCAAGTGATTGGATTAACAAATACATGGTCGTACTTGGGTTAAGTGTTAACCCATGAGTTGAACCATATATCGAGTGGCAAAGGGAATAACTTATATGTTGTCGTAGTGGTTCGTCTGATATGATCTTTGCGTGCACATAGGAGTTGTCACGCCTTGCTAGAGGCCGCTGTCAACTATTGGGCGAGTAGAAGTACTCGGCCCATGTCAATGTGTGCGTGAACCCATAGGGTCGCACGCTTAAGGGGCTGGAAGCCTAATTCGGGTTGGACCCGAATTAGACAAGGCTTAGGGTTACTAATGGGCCTCCAACTCATGAGCTCATTGGGGACGCCTATATAAGCAAGGGGTAGGGGCACGGTTAGGGTGAAACATGCCTTTGGCAGCCGCCGTCGCCCTCCCCATGCTCGCGCCTTTTGCTCCTCGTGGACCTAGCAGTCCGGAGGCGCATCGCTTCTTCCCTGCATGTGTGGGATTCCTCGAAGGTGCTGCATCTGGAGCACTGGGACGAACCGCGCGAGGGGACTGAGGTGACGGACGACCATACAACTGCACTATCTGCTGCGACGCGTACAACTACATCGAGTCGTCTTCCGCTGCACCTGCGCATCTAGTGGTAATCCTGTAACCTGTAACTAGCAGTAGATCCTGATTTATGAGGTCAAAAAATTTTATTTTCTGGCTACTGTAGCACCCTCATAACCCTTTAGTAGTATCAGAGCTGTTACTGCCTCGTTATAGGTTCGGTTTTGTGCATATGGTGATATGCGTGGTTGTAGATGAGTCTCTAAACTTGGTTCGTCATCTTGCCGTATTGGTCTTGAAAAGATCTACTCATACCGGTTCGTATCGGATACTTACTGCAAGAAGGTTTGGTTACTTAAACAAGGTCATCCTAATGGTTAGGGACCTTGGAGCATGGGTAGGTCGAGCGTAACATAGAGATGCTGCCCAACAACGAGAGTCATATGTGATATGATTAGCAAAGTGTTGCTTACCGATCTATCATGTCTTCTAGCGGTGATGCTAAAGCTCATTAGTTGACTTATTAGTTGTGGGTCTTGAATCATTAAGTATCAATTGAGGGATATTGATTTTAGTGGGAGTAGATTTTATTTTGATATAATTTACTCTTTCATAGATACATTGTCTTAGTATTTTGCGTTACTTTTGTTGTAGATGGCCGCTCGCAATCAACCATTTTCTTTACGTACAATTCTTAAGAAAGATAAGTTGAATGGAACAAATTACGCGGATTGGATCCGCAACCTGAGAATTGTTCTCAGGGCTGAGAAAAAAGAAGATATTCTAGACACCTCATTACCAGATGAGCCTGAGGAGAGTGCTCCTGCTGCTGAGAAAAATGCTTATAAGAAAGCATGTGATACAGATCTCGAAGTGAGTTGCCTCATGCTTGCTTGTATGGAACCTGATCTGCAGATGCAGTTCGACAACAATCATTCAGCGAACGATATGATCGTGGTGCTTGAAGATATATTCCAAACTCAAGCGTAGACTGAAAGGTTCAATGTCTCTAAGGCGCTTGCAGAAACCAAGCTAGCAGAGGGCGCAGTTGTTGGTCCACATGTAATCAAGATGGTTGGTTACACTCAGAGGTTGGAAAAACTAGGCTTTCCAATTGACCAAGAGTTGGCAATTGATTTCATTCTTTCGTCTCTTCTGCCTAGTTATGAAAACTTTATCTCAAACTACCATATGTATTGGGCGGAGAAGGGCTTGAATGAACTATGTGGCATGCTAAAAATAGCAGAGGCTAACATCAAGAAAGCAGGAGGTGGTCAAGTGTTGGCAGTTCAAAATAGGCCTAACTTTAAGAGAAGGATGGACAATTGGAAGAAGAATGGCAAGGCTAAAGATGAGATCTCTAAGCCAAACCAATCGTCTTCCAAGGATGAACCACCTGCAAAGAATAATGAATGCTTTCATTATAAGGGGAAAGGTCACTGGAAGATAAAATGCAAGGTGTACTTGGCATCCTTGAAGAAGGATGGCGGTAGTAAAGGTACTCCCGCTCATACACTTGTTGTTCATGTTACAGATATTTTTTCCGCTAACTCTTATATCAATTCTTGGGTATTTGATACCGGATCGGTTGCTCATATTTGTAATACGATGCAGGGAATGATAAGAAGTAGAAACATGGAGAAAGAAGTTGATTTCTGCGTGGGCAATAATGCAAGAGTTGCTGCATTGAACGTCGGGACGATGCAACTTTCCTTGCCGTCAGGATTTATTTTGGAATTGAATAATTGTTATTTTGTTTCTAATTTAAGTTGAAACATTGTGTCACCTTCATGTTTGATGAAGGTTGGTTATTCATTTGCGAGTAAAGACAATGGTTGTGTGATCTCAAAGAATGATGTGTTTGTAGCTTTTGCATCCATTGTGAATGGGTTATTTATTTTAAATCTTGATGATGCACCTGTCTGTAATGTTAGTGCTAAACGGCCTCGGCTTAATGAGTTAAGTCCTACCTATATGGGGCATTGTTGCTTGGGTCATATAAGTGAGAATCGCATGAAGAGGCTCCATGATGATGGTCTTCTAACTTCGTTTGATTTTGAATCATACGAGACATGTGAGGCTTGCATGCTAGGCAAGATGACCAAGGCGTCATTCAAAGGAGTTCCTAAGAGGGCGTCTGACTTGTTGGAACTTATACATACTGATGTATGTAGACCAATGAGCATGACAACTAGAGGCGGATTTCAATACTTCATAACTTTTACTGATGACTTTAGTAGATATGGATATGTCTACCTAATGAAGCATAAGTCTAAAATATTTGAAAAGTTTAAAGAATTTCAGAATGAAGTAGAGAATCAACGTAGCAAGAAGATCAAGGCCTTGCGATCTAATCATGGAGGTGAATATCTAAGTCACGAGTTTAGCAATCATCTTAAGAGTTGTGGAATTGTTCCATAGCTTACGCCATCCGGAATGTCTCAGAGAAACGGCGTGTCTGAGCGACGTAATCGGACCTTGTTGGACATGGTTCAGTCTATGATGAGCCAGTCAGACCTACCTTTATCGTTTTGGGGATACGCTCTAGAAACAGCCGCTTTCACATTGAATAGGGTACCATCTAAGTCCATAGTTAGGACACCATATGAGATGTGGACTGGTAAGAGTCCCAGTTTGTCTTTTCTAAAAATTTGGGGTTGTGAAGTTTATGTCAAACGACTAATATCAGATAAACTAACACCCAAATCGGACAAGTGCTTTTTCGTGGGATATCTGAAGGAAGCTTTAGGGCATTATGTCTTTAACCGGTAACAGGGCAAAGTGTTTGTTACTCAAAACGGTGTTTTCTTAGAGAAAGAGTTTCTCAAAAGAGAAAATAATGGACAAAAGGTGTATCTTGAAGAAGTTCAAGATGAGTCAGTAGGGACTGACTCTACAAGTGATGCTAATGTAGCAGAGCAAGTTGAGACACCCGTGGCAGTGGGGACACCACCGCAACCACAAAGATCAGCAAGACTTCATGCATTGCGTGGGGATTTGTTATTGCTAAACGATGACGAACTTGTGGATTATGCAGAAGCAATGATGGATCCAGATTCTGAGAAATGGCAATGTGCCATGAGATCCGAGATAGATTCCATAGGAGATAATCAAGTTTGGAACTTGGTTGACCCGCCTGATGGGGTTAGACCCATAGAGAGCAAATGGATATTTAAGAAGAAGAAGGATATGGACGGAAATGTTCATGTCTATAAAGCTCGACTTGTCGCAAAAGGTTTTCGGCAAGTTCAAGAAACATTCTCACCGGTAGGGATGCTTAAATCTATTCGGATCATTCTAGCAATTGCTGCATATTTCGATTATGAGATATGGCAGATGGATGTTAAAATAGCCTTTCTAAATGGGTATTTAGAAGAGGATGTGTATATGATACAGCCCGAAGGTTTTGTTGATCCTAATAATGCTGGAAAGATATGCAAGCTTAAAAAATCTATTTATGGGTTAAAGCAAGCATCTCGGAGTTGGAATATTCGTTTTGATGATGTAATCAAAGGGTTTGGCTTCTGTCAAAATGAAGAAGAACCTTGTGTTTACCAGAAGGTAAGTGGGAGCGCTATTGTGTTTCTGATCCTATATGTGGATGACATACTATTGATTGGGAATGATATTCCTATATTGCAATCTGTAAAGACTTCACTAAATAATAGTTTTTCTATGAAGGATTTAGGTGAAGCAGCACACATCTTGGGAATTAAGATCTATAGAGATAGGTTGAGAAGGCTAATAGGATTAAGCCAAGACACGTACATTGACAAGGTGTTAAAACGGTACAACATGGAACAGTCCAAAAAAGGGTTCTTGCCTATGTCACATGGTATGCGCTTTAGTGACAAGCAGTGTCCTTCATCAGATGAAGAGCGCAACCGCATGAGTAAGGTTCCATATGCTTTGGCCGTTTGTTCCATCATGTATGCCATGATATGTACTCGCCTAGATATCTCATATGCTCTAAGTGTTGCAAGCAGGTACCAAGCTAATCCGGGTGAACCTCACTGGACGCTTGTTAAAAACATCCTAAAGTACTTACGAAGGACTAAGGATGTGTTCCTAATCTATGGAGGTGAGGAGGAGCTCATTGTAAATGGTTACACCGATGCTAGCTTCCAAACCGATGGGGATGACTCACTATCTCAATCAGATTTTGTGTTCATAATAAATGGTGATGCAGTTAGCTAAAAAAGTTTCAAGCAGGAGACGGTGTCCGATTCTACAGCAGAAGCCGAGTACATTGCAGCTTCTGGCGCTGCAAAGGAAGGTGTTTGGTTGAGAAGGTTCCTCATTGAGCTTGGTGTGTTTCCGAATGCGTCGGACCCATTGAATTTACATTGTGATAATAATGAGGTGATTGTACAGGCTAAGTAGCCTAGGGATCACCAGAAGAACAAACATGTACTCTGAAAGTTTCATCTCATTCAAGAGTTTGTGAAACGAGAAGGGATCAAATTGTGTAAAATACATACGGATTTAAATGTAGTAAATCCTATGACAAAGGCTCTTCCACAGCCTAAGCATGAGGCGCACATAAGGTCTATGGGGATTAGACATCTAAGAGATTAACTCTAGTGCAAGTGAGAGACTGTTGGGAATATGCCCTAGAGCTAATCATGTAGATGATGATATTTCGATTGTATCCATGATTAATAAAATGTTCATTGAATATCCATTATAGACAACTTGTATTAATTGGTGATTATATGAATTATTTGGAACTCAATTACTTGAACGGTTATTGTAAAGTTATTCCTGGTCGGCGTTCTTGTGAGAACACACTTGAATATTAGACCAGCACATGTATTAGTTGATGGCTATATTTCACAAGTCATGAACATGGAGATGTCAAACTAATAATGTGGGCACATGTGAGACATGTAGGCTGGACTGTCCCGACATGAGAAAGTCTCTATTCACGTCATGTACGTTATATCCTTAGACCTAAGATTGTGGTATGTACTCAAGATGTGAAACGGCCTACTTAGGGATTATCAAACGCTGCTCCGTAACTGGGTAGTTATAAAGATGGTCTTCGAGTGGTCGGAAAGCATGCTATGAGACATAGACAATCAAGATAGAATTTGCCCCTCTCTACGCGAGAAAGATACCACTGGATCACTCAAGTGATTGGATCAACAAATGCATGGCCGTGCTTGGGTTAAGTGTTAACGCACGAGTTGAACCATATATCAAGTGGCAAAGGGAATAACTTGTATGTGATCGTAGTGGTTCGTCTGATATGATCTTTGCATGCACATAGGAGTTGTCACGCCTTGCTAGAGGCCGTTGTCAACTAGTGGGTGAGTAGGAGTACTCAGCCCATGTCAATGTGTGCGTGAACCCATAGGGTCACACGCTTAAGGGACTGGAAGCCTAATTCAGGTTAGACCCGAATTAGATAAGTTTTAGGGTTACTAATGGGCCTCCAACTTATGAGCTCATTAGGGACGCCTATATAAGCAAGGGGTAGGGGTGCGGTTAGGGTGACACACGCCTTTGGCAGCTGCCATCGCCCTCCCCACGCTCGCGTCTTCTGCTCCTCGCGGACCTAGCAGTCCGGAGGCACATCGCTTCTTCCCTGCACATGTGGGATTTCTTAGAGGCGCTGCATCTAGAGAACTAGGACGGACTGCGCGAGGGGATTGAAGTGACAGACGACCATGCAACTGCACTGCCTGCTATGATGCGTACAACTACATCGAGTCCTCTTTCGCTGCACCTGCGCGTCTAGTGGTAATCCCATAACCTGTAATTAGCAGTAGATCCTAGTTTATGAGGTCGAAAAGTTTTTCTTTCTGGGTACTGTAGCACCCTCATAACCCTTCACATGGATGGAGTTGTGTGCTTTATTTGCGGTGAGAATGGACACTTCACCAAGAAGTGCAAGAACCGCAAGGGCAAGAAGAATCAGCAGGGGCAGAAGTCTGCCAATGTGACTATTGGTGATCCTAGCGGATCTGGGTACGGTAATTATTTACCTAGTGTATTTTCTGTATGTCAATCTAATGATTGGTGGATCGATACAGGAGCCAATATTCATGTTTGTACTGATATCTCTATGTTTTCATCTTACCAGGTTGCACAAGGTTCAACCATCATGATGGAGAATGGCTCGCATGCTTCTGTTCTTGGTGTTGGTTCGGTCGATCTGAACTTCACTTCGGAAAAGATCGTGCGGCTCAAGAATGTGCAGCATGCTCCCTCAATAAAGAAGAACCTCGTTAGTGGATCCCTCTTGTGTCGAGATGGATTCAAGCTGGTATTTGAGTCTAATAAAGTCGTCGTCTTGAGGTATGGCCAATTCATTGGCAAAGGCTATGAGAGCGGAGGCTTGTTTCGCTTTTCACTCTCCGATTTCTATAATAAAGTTGTGAACCATGTGTGTGATTCGAATAATTCGGTGGTTGATATATGACATTCACATTTGTGTCACATTAATTTTGGTTGTATGTCACGTCTATCCAGTATGAATTTAATTCTGAATTTTTCTACTATCAAATACTCTAAATGTCAAGCATGTGTGCAAGCAAAGCAACCTCGTAAGCCTCACAAGGCTGTAAACAAGAGATGCACGACATTGTTAGAGCTCATACATTCAGATATTTATAAAATGAATGGTGTGTTGACAAAAGGAGGGAAAAGATACTTCATGACTTTAATTGATGATGCAACTAAATATTGTTATGTGTTTCATCTAAAAATTAAAGATGAGGTGTTTGAATGTTTTAAGACTTATAAAGCTGAGGTAGAAAACCAATTAGAAAATAAAATCAAGCGTGTTAGGTCTGATCATGGTGGAGAGTATTTTTCCAATGAGTTCGATCTCTTCTGTGCGGGTAATGGAATAATTCATGAACAGACACCACCATATTCACCCTAATCTAATGGGGTTGCCGAAAGAAAGAACCGGACATTAATGGACTTGGTGAATTCCATGTTAGGAACATCCGGTATGGCTAAAGCATGGTGGGGAGAGGCTGTTTTAATAGTATGTCATGTTCTAAATAGAGTTCCAACTAAAAACAGTGAAGTTACTTCGTATGAAGGATGGAAAGGAAGGAAATAATCACTCCATTACTTGCGTACATGGGGCTGTTTGGACATGGTTAGCGTACCCATTAATAAGAAACGCAAGCTTGGACCAAAGACCGTTGATTGTATCTTTTTGGGTTATGCGTATCACAGCATGGCTTATAAGTTCTTAGTGATAAAATCTGAAGCGCCTGATGTTTTAATTGATTCACTTTTGGAGTCACGGGATGTTACTTTTTTTAAGAATATTTTTTGATGAAAGTTGCTTATTCTTTACCGAGTTCGTCTAGTGAATTTATTCCTGAGCCTACACCCTCGATAGGGCCAATTATAGACCCACCTGGTATTGAAGAGGATGACAATGTTGTAGCTCCTAGAAGGAGTAAGAGACAAAGGATTGAAAAATCCTTTGGTGATGATTTCATTGTGTATCTCATAGATGATACTCCCACAACCATTGCAGAGGCATATGCATCACCAGATGCAGATTATTGGAAGGATGCAGTCCATAGTGAGATGGACTCCATCACTATAAATGGCACATGGGAAGTAGTAGATAAACCAGTGGGTTGCAGACTGATTGGCTGTAAATGGGTATTTAAGAAGCAGCTTAGGCCTGACGGTACTATTGAAAAGTACAAGGCTAGGCTTGTTGCTAAAAGTTTTACACAAAAAAGAAGATGAGGATTTCTTTGATACCTACTCACCTGTTGCCAGATTAACTACAATCCAAGTATTATTATCCTTGGCTGCTTCCCATAAGCTTCTTGTCCATCAGATGGACGTGAAGACGGCTTTCCGTAATGGAGAGTTAGAGGAAGAAATTTATATGAATCAGCATGATGGATTTATAGTACAAGGACAGGAGGGCAAGATGTGTAGGTTACTTAAATCCTTGTACAGCCTAAAGCAGGCACCTAAGCAGTGGCATGAGAAGTTTAAAAAGACTTTGACCTCTGCTGGGTTTGCAATAAATGAAGCCAACACTTGTGTGTATTACCGTTATGGTGGAGACAAAGGAGTAATCCTATGTTTGTATGTTGATGACATACTAATTTTTGGGACAAGTATCGAAGAGATTAATGGTGTAAAATCATTCTTATCCCAAAATTTTGACATGAAAGATTTTGGAGAAGCCGATGTGATCCTCAATATTAAACTTAATAAGAGTGAGAATGGGATTACACTTTTGCAGTCTCATTATGTGGAAAAGGTTTTGAACCGCTTTGGTTATATGGATTGCAAACTTTCTCCAACACCCTATGATCCTAGCCTAATACTTCGAAAGAATAAAAGGCTAGAAAATGATCATTTGAGATATTCCCAAATTATTGGATCTTTGATGTACTTAGCTAGCGCAACCCGCCCTGATATCTCATTTGCTGTAAGCAAGTTGAGTAGATTTTCCTCTAATCCAGGAACTGATCATTGGCGTGGTATTGATCGAGTAATGCGCCATCTAAAAGGCATAATAAGTTATGTAATTTACTATTTAGGGTACCCAGGAGTACTCAAAGGATATAGTGATTCAAACTGGATTACAGAAGCTGATGAGCTTAAAGCCACTAGTGGATACATATTCACTTTGGGTGGTGGTGCTGTCTCTTGGAGGTCTTGTAAGCAGACAATACTTACAAAGTTCACAATAGAGGCAGAGCTTACAGCTCTGGATATAGCCTCTCTGAGGCTGAATGGTTAAGAGAGATGTTGATGGACTTGCCTATGGTTGATAAACCAATTCCTGCTATTCTCATAAACTGTGATAATCAAACGGTGATCACGAAGGTGAAGAATAGTCAGGACAATGAAAAGAAATCCAGCAAACATATAAAGCATAGACTGAAGTCTGTCAGGAAATTAAGGAGCTCCAGAGTAATAGCTGTGGACTACATTCAGACAGCTAAGAACCTGGCAGATCCCTTTACAAAGGGACTATCACGCACCGTGATTGACAATGCATCGAAGGAGATGAGATTGTGACCCATGTGAGTTAACCTCAGTAGTAACCCAACCTATGTGATCGGAGATCCCATGAATTAGAACTAGGAAGAACAAGCTGTTGGTTAATAGGAGAGTACAATCTTTCTTTTTGACCCACTTCATTGGAGATGCAGTACTCTCATCTCTGTAAGGCAGGTTGACTTTGTCTTAATGTGTTCTGAGGCTTTATAGCGAGATACTATCCTACAGAGTATCCCTGTAAGAACACACCTATGTGAGCCCAACTGTTAGTCGCAGTTTATAAGAATTGGGTATTCTTTAATAAGCTCATGAAGTGAGTTAGGAGTATGACTCATACGCTCCACTCGCGGGGTTGGGTATGGCAGCCTAGTATCAGTCAAGACTTCAAGTGAAGCCTATTCACACCAAACTGCCAATTCAAGGCCTAGTCCATTGTGCAGTTGCGGATGGGCCTATCTTGTTGTTCTAGGTGGATATTCAACCTTAACCGATCTCCACTGAATAGCTGGTATATTAACAGTACTATGGTACAGAGAGTATAACTCGCGTGCCCTTGGGATGTGGTGGGGGATTGTTAGATGTTTTGGGCCATGGGCCAAACAATTCTAAATAAATCCCAAAGACCCACTCACACATGCATGTATATATGGAAAGGTAGGAAACTTTAGTCCCACCTTGCTACTTCAAGAGGAGTAAGGCCAACTTAAATAGTTGAGCTATATCTATCTTGTTGGAGCTATTGGGGAGAGAAAAAGGAAGAACCACGCGCGCGCACTCGCTCGCCTCACCGGGCCGGGCGAGGCGGGGCGGGGCTAATGGGCGCGCACGCACGACATGCGTGTGAATGGTCCGCAGATTTCCTGCTCCGATCCTTGTGGGCATGCATGGAGAAAATTGCGCTGGCCTATTTGGTAAGAAATTATTCTTATATTATGGTAAGTGCACAAACGGCAGGTCAATTACCGTAATACTGTGATTGAGCAGCTAATTACTTTCCTATTTGCTGCGACGCGTGTATAAATATAGGACAAGACGTCGTCCCCAACACTGAGGGATTCATCTCTTCCTCGCCATAGTGTTGCATTGCCGCCGTCTTCCCCATCCCGTCGCTGACGTGCCATCGGTGTCGAGAGAGCAGGCTCCGAAGCCTACGTCTCGTGTCCCTGCACGGGGTAGGGGGCGTATTAGGTTTTTGGAAAGCGTCCTCGCGACTGCTCGCTGAACGTCTTCTTCCCTCTACGCCGCTGATCCGGATCTCAGTCAACGGTCTGCTATGTCTTCCTTCGCCGATAATCCCACTATAAGAATGTCGATTCTCTCTCCGTTGTTCGTTCTCGCATTCTCTCTGTTGCTAGTATCAAATCACATACCTGTGGTACATGTTGTTGGTCTTTTCCTTATTATCGGAATTAATTTATGCATCACTAAATTGCTCTTGTTTCCAACACCCTCTTGGATGGTGGTGATGGTGAGGTCGTTGGTGCTGAACGACGCGGTGCTGCCGTGCGACGACCACGTCGTCCTTACCTCCGACGATGACCCGTCGTCGTCGCTGCTGCTGACCCTGAGCGAGAAGTGTGGCGGCCGCCTCGGGTCCGGCATCGATGCCGCCGCCGCCGCACCACCACCGTCCCTACTCATCGCCAGCATCACCATCACGTCGGCCATTGTGGGCCGGTCCGCGGTGCTGTCCTGCACGCACAGCAGTGCCACCTTGACGTACTGCATGATGGCCACCACCTCGCTACACTCGCCCAGCGTCGGGTCGATCATCTCGAACGATCGCCCTTCCCTCCATAGCTGCCAGGCCTGTAACCGACGCATCGCACGTCAGATACAGTTCGGTGTGAATTTGTAGTAGATGAGATGATACTGCTACTACTTATGTATCCAAGCAGGTTGATGAAGTCACCGTAGTGGTGGTGGTAGCCGTTCTTCCTCTTGCTGCTAACAATCTCTAGCAACAGCACGCTAAAGCTGTACATGTCGGACTTCACCAAGAAGATGCCCTCGGAAGCGTACTCGGGAGCCATGTAGACACTACACGATCAAAGTCAAAAAGAAATGTCAGTTGTTGCACGCTGGAAAAACAGGACACCACTAACTACGGAAAACAGTGGCTTTGCCGACTGCCCCGATCTTTGCCGACTGCCAAAGCTCGGCCAGTCGGTAAAGAAGCCCTTTGCCGACAGCCAAACAGGACAGTCGGCAAAGCTATTGTCCGGCAGTCGGCGAAGAACGGCAGTCGGCAAAGCCTTCTTTGCCGACTGCCCTGGAAGAGCCTAACGCTCGGTAAAGAGAGGCAGTCAGCAAATTTTGGCGGCCTCAAACGGCGTCCGTCGCCGTAAACTTTGCCGACTTCTGTGACGTCCGGCAATCGGCAAAGATAGCTTCTTTGCCGACTGTCACGCCGAGCAGTCGGCAAGTTGACATGTGGCCTGGGTTGGGCACGGGGCTGACCTTCTTTGCTGACTACCAAGCTGGGCAGTCAGCAAAGCCAGCTTCTTTGCCGACTGCTGGTGACGTGGCAGTCAACAAAGAGACTCTTTACCGAGTGCCTTTGTTGGCACTCGGCAAAGTTTTAATTTTTTTTGGAATTTTGAATCTAAACTTTTTTTGTGGCCCAAGCATATTGTTTACAAGCATATGTTCGAATTTAGAACCTTTTTACAATATTTTGCTATATTTTGTTTATTTATTTTATTTACGTGAATTTTTTCGCATAATCCAAATTTGAACAGCACGTGCATAAAATAATGAAACGTAGCCATTTAAAAAATGATATTCATATTGGAGAGTGTATTTTGAGGCCGTGTCCATAAACTCACCCAAAAGTTTGAACGCCTTGTCCATGAAACATGACCATCCAGGTGCAGTCGAAGTATTTTTTAATTATATAAAATCCAAACGAAGTCCGAAAATCACGAAACTTGTCGAGGTGTTATGTTATCGCATGTAGAGGCTACGATTAAAAATTGGGGATGTTTAGAGCAAATTGCAACGTCGGATGTCCAAAACCCAGGCATCTCGTGCCCGCCGCCGCCGCCGCTCGCTCGCGTCGCGCCACCACCGCCGCTCGCCGCCGCCGGCCTCCGTCGCCCGCATGGGCCCGGATCCGGGCCCCGCTGCCATGCCCGTGCCTTCGCCGCCGCCACGCCTCCGCCTCCACCGCCACCACGCCCGTGCCTCTGCCGTCGCTGCGCCCGCGCGCCTCCGCCACCCCACGCCCGCGCCTCCCCACCGCCACGCCTGCGCCTCCGCCACCACCACGCCCGCGTCCCCTCGCCCCGCATCTCCTCGCCTCCCCGCCGCAGCTCCCCCATGCGTCGCCACCACGCCCGCGCATCCCTGTGGGCGGCGGCGCGTGCCTTCCCATCGCCGATGGAGCAGTTGAGGAGGAGAGGAGAGCAGGGAGAAGGAAGAAGAAGGGAGGAGAAGGAGAAGAAGGAGAAGGAGAAGGAGAAGGAGAAGAGAGTGAGAAGTGAGGAGAAGGGAGAAGGAGGAGAAGGGAAAGAGGAGCCTCGGCAATCGGCCACGGCCCTCGCTGTTTTTCGTCACCTCGCCGTTCGTCCACGCTAGTGTCGCCGTCCCTAACCATTCATCCCCGCCGTCTTCCCTGCACCTCGCCGGAGAAGAAGGTGACCCCGGCACTGCATCGGTCGACTCCACCGCCACCCAAGGTAAAAAGCATCCCCGATTGTTGGCCTTCGTGCCTTATGTGGATATGTGGGCCTTCGTGCCTGGTTTGTGGATTTGTGGCCTTTATGCCGTATATGTGTCAGCCATCAAGCTAGATTCTTTCTTGCAGGTTTAGGGAACCTCCCCGTGCAGGGGAGGTGCTGTCAAAATTTTCAACGGATACTAACTTATTGCCCTTTTTTGCAGAAGGACCCATGGGAGGGACTCGGCCACCCTGACCGTCTTCGTCGCCACTGCCCCGCTAGCCTATCTCCACTGCCACCCTAGGTAAAAATCACCTCTCTTCCTTACCCTAGGTCGCGTGACCCAGTTAAGCATCTCCCATCTAAAAGAGATACGGTCTAATTGTGCTAATTGGTTTAATCTTTGTCTTTGTCATTGCAGGCACAGGACAAAATGCCGGGCAGAAATAAACGACCGTGATGAAAGGCAAAGTCGGTCTACATGACTCATGGCATCGAAGAGGAGGCGTTGGAGGAGCCGCTGAGGGTGGAGTCATCGGGGAGGACCGGCTCACAACTGTTTTTCTCGAATTACGACGTGCAGGACGAGGAGGATGGGCGTGACCAGGACGGGGGCGACCAGCACTGGCGCGACCAGGACGGGGACGACCAGCCCTAGGGCGACCAGTATGGGGGCAAGGTGACACCAGGGGCGACCAGTATGGGGGCAAGGTGGCACCTGCTGTGATATATATGAAAAACAGAAAAAAAATTCTACCTTTGCCGACTGCCACGACAATCGGCAAAGCTAGGCACCGAGTTGCACACGCACCAGCTTTGCCGACTGACGGTGGTGGCAGTCAGCAAAAGCTGTTTTAAAAAAATAAATAAAACCTCTTTGCCGCCTGCCAGCTCAGGCCAGTCGGCGAAGACTTTTTTTAAAAAAATAAAAAATCTTTGCCGACTTCCGTGTTGGCAGTCGGCAAAGAAGACGCCAGACGACGGGGCCCGCTTCCTTTGCCGACTCATGGTTTGGCAGTCGGCAAAGTCTTTGCCGACTGTCCTCCATGTGGCAGTCAGCAAAGAATCTTTTGCCGAGGCTTTCTTTGCTGACGAACCTTTGCCGACTGCCAACGTGAAATGCAGTCGGCAAATGATTCGCTGACTGCTTTTAGGCCTTTGCTGACTGCTTCCAGCAGTCGGCAAAGAACCTGTCCCGTCGTGACTAGCGAAATGAACATCAGTGAATTGGAAAGTTGCACATGAAGGTGTGGTTGGTCTCGACTCTTACTATGTTCCGACGACCCTGTTGGTGTTGGCCTCGGTCATGTTGGAGCCGAAGATCCTGGCCATGCCAAAGTCGGAGATCTTGGGGTTCAGGTCCTTGTCCAGCAGGATATTGCTGGCCTTGAGGTCCCGGTTGATGATCCGCACCCGCGAGTGCTTGTGCAGGTAGAGCATCCCCTGCACGATGCCCTCGATGATCCGCAGCCGTTTCTCCCAGTCCAGCAACGGCCCCCGCTGCTGGTCTAAACGCCGCATGCACAAACAAACAACGGCAGAGAATCGTCGTCGTCAGACAAAACATACATACATGCTTGGACTCCAATTAAACTAATTATGTCGCGTCGGACCGCATACGTACCGAAGATGAAGAAGTCGAGGCTGCGATTGGGCATGTACTCGTACACGAGCATCTTCTCGTCCTGGACGCAGCATCCGACGAGGCGCACCAAGTTGGTGTGCTGCAGCTTGGCGATCAGCTGGATCTCGTTCTTGAACTCCACCAGCCCCTGCCCGGAGTGCGCCGCCAGCCGCTTCACCGCTATCTCCGAGCCGTCAGCCAGCTTCCCCTTGTAGACGGGGCCGAAGCCGCCTTTGCCGAGCATGTTCTCGTCGGAGAAGTCGCCCGTCGCGGCGGCCAGCTCGGCCAAGTCGTACAGCGTGAACTCGGAGCTGCTCTCCTCGATCCGCCACAGCTTCAGCGCCTCCTCTGTCTTGGAGCTGTTCCTAGAATGTGTCAGGTGCGTCGGCAGCCTCCTCTTTCCTGGACCATTATTGCAGGTTTCTGGCTCAGTTTACGCCTGAAACAATGTAACATTACATTTCCCAGCTCCGTCAGTCTTACCCGCGCGTCGTTTCCTTTGTGCTCTGATGAGGAGAAGGCCGGCAACCAGCAAGCCACAGACACCAGCGATTGATACGACGAGAGCGATGACCAAGACCTTTTTGTGGTTGCTTGCTGCATCGTCATTTTTCACATATAAAAAAATATATAATCAGAAACGATAATAATGGCGTTCGTTGCAACCACGCACACAATGCATATGCTAAGAGACTAATCAATCGAGTCGTTACAACTTACAAGTTAGTACAACCTACTAGTAAGTGTACGACTAATTGAAGAACAAACATGTAAACATAGGACTATGCTGTGCAAGTTGACGAAATAAACGTGTGTCCATGTGACATAAGCGTTGAAACTATGTTTTGCAAGTGGTACTACCAACAGAAAAAAACAGTCGTATGTGTACCGTGCTTAATTTACCTACCATTGGTTCCATGATCGTCCGACGACGACGGGTTGCCGCCGCCGTGGAGGCCGATCCTGACGTCCGGCGTGCCCTGGTAGAACTGATACCCCTCATACCGAAAGCTACACCGGACGCCGGAGATGCGGCCGCCCTCGCGCCCGTCGTACCACTTCTGGTTCAGCTCCCCGAGCCCCTGGAAGCAGTGCCAGCACTGGGCCGGCGCGAGGTCCGGGGTGCACTGCGCGAGGCCGTACACGGTGGGCAGGTCCGCGTTGATGAACATGACGACGGTGGCGAGGCCTTGCCGCGACGCCGACGAGTTGTAGGCGCCGTACATGGACATCTCGCCGAACAGCGTGCCCACCAGCGACAGGAAGAAGCTCCGGCTCGTGGCGTTGCCCGCGTCCCACCCCGGGTACGTCGACGCGTTCGCGTCCATGCCATTCACCACGGGGGAGTTGTCGTCGGCGAGCGACAGGAAGTCGGCGCCGGAGTAGCGCACCGTGCACAGGTCGGCGTAGAACGTGGCGTCGCGGTCCCGCCGCAGAGGCGGCGGAGCCGGGCGAAGGCGCCGGTCAGGCAGGCCGAGCACGCGCACGCGTCCGTCATGTCGCCGCGGCACAGCGCGAGGCCGTACGCGGTGGCAGTGGCGGAGGCTGCGGATCCGATGGAGGCGGACGCGAAGAGCGACGGGGAGGCGGAGGCGTTGCCGGGGAGCTCGGCGATGAGGCGGTCCAGGTTGGCGGCGAACGCGCTGCTGGAGGTGAAGTTGCCCGTGGTGCCATTGCACGTGTACTCCGCGAACTCGGCCGCGGCGGCCAGGTGGGATGGTGGCGCGGATAGGAGGTGGAGGAGGAGAAAGAGGAGGCGGGGGGAGAGGGAGAGGACGGCCATGGTGAGCGAGCCTCCGCTCGGGCTTTTTGCAATTGGAAAGCGCGCGCGTGAGAGGTGTGGTATCATGTTCTTGCGTATGTAAGCAAGTAGATTATGTTGTGTGGGCGAATAAGTCAAAGGCCGGGGTCGTAGAATAGAAACGTGGTTAGTCGACGGCTGGATGGAAGTGGAGCTGGACAAAATAGAATTTTCTAACCGCGGGGTGAGCTGCTGGGGTTGTTGGCCAGTCAGCATGAATGGATTAGGTCTTGTTTAGACACGAAATTTTTTTAACTTTGCAGCCATAGTATTTTTGTTTGTATTTGATAATTAATGTCCAATCATGGATATATTTTGAAGGGTTATGAAGGTGCTACGCTAGTCAGAAAACAAAACTTTTTGACCTCATAAACCAGGATCTACTGCTAGTTATAGGTTACGGGATTACCACTAGACGCGCAGGTGCAGCGGAAGATGACTCGATGTAGTCGTACGCGTCGCAGCAAGCAGTGCAGTTGCGTGGTCGTCCGTCACCTCAATCCTCTCGCGCGGTTCGTCCCAGTGCTCCAGATGCAGCACCTCCGAGGAATCCCACACGTGCAGGGAAGAAGCGATGCGCCTCCGGACTGCTAGGTCCGCGAGGAGCAGAAGGCGCGAGCGTGGGGAGGGCGACGGCGGCTGCCAAAGGCGTGTGTCACCCTGACCGCGCCCCTACCCCTTCTTATATAGGCGTCCCCAATGAGTTCACGAGTTGGAGGCCCATTAGTAACCCTAAACCTTGTCTAATTCGGATCCAACCCGAATTAGGCTTTCAGCCCCTTAAGCGTGCGACCCTATGGGTTCACGCACATATTGACTTGGACCGAGTACTCCTACTCGTCCAATAGTTGACAGCGGCCTCTAGCAAGGCGTGACAACTCCTATGTGCACGCAAAGATCATATCAGACGAACCACTACGACCACATACAAGTTATTCCCTTTGCCACTCGATGTATGGTTCAACTCGTGGGTTAACACTTAACCCAAGCACAGCCATGCATTTGTTGATCCAATCACTTGAGTGATCCAGTGATATCTCTCTTACGTAGAGAGGGGCAAATTCCATCTTGATTGTCTATGTCTCATAGCATGCTTTTCGACCACCCGAAGACCACCTTTATAACTATCCAGTTACGGAGCAGCATTTGATAGTCCCTAAGTAGACCGTTTTACATCTTGAGTACATACCACAATCTTAGATCTAAGGACATAACGTACATGACATGAATAAAGACTTTCTCATGTCGGGTCAGTCCAGCCTACATGTCTCACATATGCCCACATTATTAGTTTGACATCTCCATATCTATGACTTGTGAAACATAGCCATCAACTAATACATGTGCTGGTCTAATATTCAAGTGTGTTCTCACAAGAACGCCGACCAGGGACAACTTTAGAATAACCATTCAAGTAATTGAGTTTCACAAACAATTCACATAATCGCCAATCAATACAAGTTGTCTATAATGGATATTTAATAAACACTTTATTAATCATGGATACAATCAAAATATCATCATCTACATGATTAGCTCTAGGGCACATTCCCAACATATCTACCTTACAGCTGGTTAATTTAGTCCATGGTCTCAACCGGTCGAGACCAATTAACAAATCAACCGGTTGAGAGGTTGGATTAAATCAACCGGCACCTGCATGCATGCATGCATCCATGCATGCATCCCAACTGAATTGTAACCAAAAGCCTGAGAAACAATAAAGATTCAAAATTTCAAATAACAAATCAAAAAAGAAATTACCAAATAAACAACTTTTCAGATTTTTTTCTATAGTTGGAAAATAACAAAGCAAAAATTTTAAATAAATGAAAAATTAAACAGAAATCAAAAATGAAAATATCAAAACAAACAAATTTTTAAAAATACCAGATTTTTTCTATAGTAGGGAAATAACAAAGAAATAACTTTAAATAAATGAAAAATTGAACAGAATGCAAAATGAAAATATGAGAATAAACAGATTTAAAAATTACCAGATTATTTTCTATAGTAGTAAAATAACAAAGGGAAAACTTTAAATAAATAAAAAATAAAGCAACTAACATAAATATTAACAACTTACACCTTCTAATAACAAAATTTACGCCAACTAGTTAAGTGTAAATTTTGTAAAAATTAGGTGTAAGTTTCATAATACAAATGATAACACTTGTAAGTAACAATCTTCACAAATGCCAGGACAAGCACATTGTAAGTTCCGGATTCTAACAAACACCTGCACATCTACTGACCACCACTCCAACTTTCCCAGATAATAATAGGCAACACTCCAAAACTTACCAAGGGTATCTCAGGGCCATTCCAGCAAAACGGCTAGACCAGGCCATCAGGGTGAAAGACAAGCAGTACAAATCACTACAACTAAATGTTGCAACAACCAGTAACTAGACCAGCTAACAGCAGTTATGCCGGCACAACATTCAGATCGACAACCCAAGCTTCAAAAATTTCAAACGCAGGCTGAGCACAGATCAACACCGAATAAGCATTACATATTGTAGCTCAGAGAGATTCAATGCAGTGAAAGAGAGCAATAATTCTGTTCAGTATTTAGCACCACCATATATTGAGATCTGAGACTTAAAATAGGCATCTATTGAGATCTGGTATTTTAAAACAGGCAGGCATCATAGATGCTTGGGGTAAGTACAGACTGACTGCAGACTAGTTTATCCCACTCCAACAACACTCAAGTGTTGAAGAAGCAAACACACTACCAGCTAAACTGCAACGACAGATGATACGTGAACTCAAATCAGGACATCGTATACAGACGAATTTTTGAGCAACGTGAACGGAGTGGGGCAGAACATACCTGCTTGTTGTAGGCGTCCATCTTCTTGTACTCAGTCTTAAGCTTCTCGGCCTTGGAGACGTAGGGAGCCTTCTATAGTAGTAAAATAACATATTTTAAAAATGAAAATATCAAAAGAAAGAAATTTTAAAAAATAACATATTTTTTATATAGTAGGGAAATAACAAAACAATAACTTTAAATAAATAAAAAATTAAACAAAATGCAAAAAATGAAAATATGAGAATAAACATATTTCAAAAATTACCAAATTTTTTCTATAGTAGTAAAATAACAAAGGAAAAACTTTAAATAAATAAAAAATTAAGCAACTAACATAAATAATAACAACTTACACCTTCTAATAACAAAATTTACACCAGCTAGTTAAGTGTAAATTTTGTAACAATTAGGTGTAAGTTTCATAATAGTAACCACAGGTAGATATCCCTAGACAAATGAACATAACCCTGAATGAATAGTAAGTAGACAAAGGAAACAGACCTGCAATGTGAAGGAGAATGTAGTCAATCCAGATTTCATTGGCAACAAAATACACACTGATGCAATCCTTATAGTGATTGCTGAACTTGTTGGAAATGAATCAATGCACAACAAACAAAGATAACTGTCAATGATCAGAAAGTTTAGCCAAAGGAACAAAAATTTCAAAACTATACACATATTGCAGAAAGATTTAAAGAAAAGCTAAACAAGAAAATTAAACAACCTGGTTTTCTGATAGAGATGGATATGAATCAAAATCACTTAAATGAAGCTGTGAACATTGGATATCTTCGGAGCCAAGACTGTCCGAATCATCAGAACCCGACAAGTCAACTACACCACGAGCTCTTTTTCGAACCATCTACAATATTGGGAACAAAATAAATAATTAATAAAATTGAATAGAACACATAACCCAGTACCATCTCATGATCCAGTAGTATCTCAACTTCAAAATTAATGAAGCGCATAATAGCAAATCAGCTATCAAGTATGAAATAAATAAACTAGAACAAACATGACACATACTAATTAAATAAAAGCTGAAAGCAAAGCATAGAACAAGAGGATGACCAAATAAAACTGCTACACCAAGTTTGAGACACTCACATATAACATTAGACAGGTTGTAATATGAAAACAGTGAATGGACAATAATAGGACCACAGAAAACTATTTAAGTGCAGACTGAAACAACTAACCAAAATAGTCTAACCATATAATTAATAAGTGATACTACTGGAACATATCAGCAAAAAAACTACAAATAGCATTACTGTAATATTAAGCTCTGTTCACATTCATAAAAAAATTCAGGTAGAAACATTCTGCTATGATCACCTACAGCTGCCATGTATTTAATCTAATTATACACAATGCATCGATATCAAAACCTTAAGAAACGACATTGCAGTTATGAATATCACTAGAACATACCTTGCTAAAAACAGGAGATGAACCAAGAGATTGATAGTACTGTCAGATGAACATGTCTAGCAGGGCACTAAAGCAACACAAATGAAATCCTGCATAAATTCCAAAAACAAAAGTGAATAATGGTGACAAACAACTAAAATCAATAATACAAATAAAAGGATTACTAGTAAATGATATCAATCCAAACTCAAACTTACGGTCACAATGTACAGAGAAGTACAGATTTCTATGACTAGACACACACTGGACTATCATACATGAATATCCAATAGAAAAAACAGAGGACGAACAAGATCAATATCCTGAACAAATAACATAAATACATTCCTGGATGAAAAAGATCCTGCAAAAACAAGGCACCATTGATTGATGCTCTGAACTTCAATACTAGTAGCATAAATGAAAACAGTGGCATACACGAGGAGGTGTTGAGGCTGGGCATGAAAACAGAGTAGCAGAGCAAGTACTAGATATAAGATGCAATAATACTATATAGAATGACATAAAAAAAACACACACACACATTAGAAGTGGCTACTGGATCACAAAATCATACAGCCTACTAACTAGTGCTAGATACAACTGATTGAGAGTATTCATTGATAATTTTAACCAATAAATAAAAATCATACAGCCTCTGTGGAAACAAGTATAGGGATACAGAATATGATCATTCAGATTGACCATTCAACATGATTCCATTGTCATGTTTGAGATAATGAACTAGAACAGAACAAACTCCATCTGAAGCCACAAAACCTGCCCCCCAACCCGACCACCAACAGAACACCCAAATCAAACGCATCTAAAAATAGCCACGAATTCACCACCACCACAACCACCGAATCAAATGGATCTAAAAATAGCCACTAATTTAGATGCGCGAAGAAACATCTAACGCATCAAGCTACATGAAGTCAACACGGTACTGGAGCACAAAGACAAAAAGCAGAGCATCCCCTAACGAAGACAAAAACCAGATCTAAGCCATAGTGGCCACTCCCTCAACCCGACGACAAGAATACATTAGCCCTCCATAACCGTGCAGGCATGGTGGCCCTTCAACCTTCATACTGGATCCGTCGACGCCCCCTACTGGATTCCCCTACCAAATACGGTGGCAGCAGCAACTTCACCATTCCTCTCAATGAGCACAGAAACAACACCAGCGCCAAAAAATAGGGCACAGAGATAGGAGAAACGGACATACGCAAATCAAACCACCACACCGGGAACAGATCAGAGGAAGAGGAACGACGCCGACGACGCCGACGAGACACCGGACGAAGAGCATTGACAACGGTGGCGACCGAACGAACAGACGGAAACCAACACAATGGAGAGAAATCATCAATCAGATTCACAAATCAACCAAGACAGATTTCGAATCGAAGCAAGATATCAGAGAGAGAGAGAGGGGAGGACGAACCCTAGAATCGCAGAGAAACGAGAGCGCCAGGAGACGAAGGGGAAACGAAAATGAGGAAATGAAATGGAGCCTCCCAGAAGGCAACGAGACCCCTCCAGTACGGTTCCCTAAATCCAAAAAAAGACGCCGACAAGTAGGACCCACATGTCAAAGACACAAAAAGGAAGCAAACGTACAGATCCATCAGGCAAACCAATCCCACCGCCAACGCCACATCCAACGCACCACATCAGCCGGTTGAGAGGAAGAAAAAAAACAAACGAATGATGTTTAGACTTTCTCTAAATTAATTAGGTTTAAAAGATTAGTCTCGAAAATTATAGACAAACTATATAATTAGTCTTTTATATACATTTAATGCTCCATACATACGTCTAAATATAAATTAATATAATGTAGAAGAGTGTAAAAACTTTTTGCATGCACCTAAACATTTCTGTGCCGTGATTGACGCCGATTGCCTGTGGAGCTGGGGAGTGCGTCGGGGAAGCATCCACTGCTGGTCCAGCGTCCACGGCAAAAACAAATGGGAAAATGTAAAACGTGTCTTTGACAACAGAAGCTAGCTATATTCGCGTACGTGCATACGTTGGTCGCTGTCTCACAGACGCAAACGAAGTTTCAGAGCTCTCAGACAGTTGACACTAACACGTACGGCTGTAGTACGTCGTCGTAGTGTGTGTCAAAGCTGCTGTACATACGGTGTGCGACTTTACTGTATATATAATCGGGACATGGGAGTGGTCTGCAAAGGGACACGCTTACATCCTTCACGTGTTCTATCTACGAGTACAGGTTAAGGATAGCCGCATCTACCGTACGGATCGGAGTACTCCATCCGTTCTAAAATGTCGGTTTTCTAAAAAAAAACTATCAATAATTTTATATTAAAAAATATTAATATTTATAAATATTAATATTTATAATACATAAATAGTATCGTTAGAAAGATCTTTAAATCTAGTTTTTTAATAAATTTATTTAGAGATATAAATATTATATGTATTTTTTAAAAATTAAATTAAACTTATGATACGCACGCCAACGGTGATAGTCAATTTAAACGGAGGGAGTACGTATCGACAACGAAAGCTGCACAGGCCTGCTCTCTGTACCTGTACTGTACGGCACTGTACTGTTCATTATCTCTCAGATAGTTTGCTGAAGCCGATAAATCAAGAGCTGACGGGCAGGTGTCCAAGATCAAGACGGGAGGGTCCTCTACTTCAAATGACGGGTTAAAGGCGAGCAGTAGTTTTCGACCAGAGATTTTACTTATTGCTGTTGACAGATAAACCGTGTTCACCTTTACCTATCATTAACTGAATTTTGACCCCAAAAAAATGATCAAAAGACACAAAAAGGAAACTGTGGATTACAATTCGACGAGTTTGCATTTAAGTATGGAAGGAAGAACATGTGTGCAATCGTAGGTTTGTTTGAATTCTAGAATTCAAATTCAATCAAACTTTTGATCCAAACGTTGTTGTTTCAGGACTCATCGAGTTGGTTATACGAGTTTTTGTCAAATTTGATTGTTCCATCAGATCGAATCCCGTAACGCTATCTTGAAGAGCTGAGGCTAAAAAAAAAAATAATCCTGTAACGCTACCGCACACCAGCAGAACGCCAGCAAGCTTTCAGCTGTTCGCGCCGGGTAACGCACGTGTGTGAACACCAACAAGATTTTGCGAACCGGACCAAGTCAACTTGGCGGTCAGCATCACTCCGATCGTGCGGTAGATGCCCGTGGCCAGATGAAAGTCAAAGCCCGTTGGTCAGGTCAGTGTCGGATTACGGTTTCTATGGGGCCACCGGCATTGCCTGGACCTTTTTTATTGACAACATGCACTAACTAGACTTTGACCCTATACTTTGGTCCACTAAACTACTACTAGTAAAATGCTTTGACGGGTTACATTGTATAGAGTTTTTATTTGAGCAATGGTTACATATTGTAGAGTTTGCATTACTATAATGAAATTATTATCAAGGACAGATTGCGGCTACATGACAATATTAGTACTTCAATATTATTTTTGCCTCCATCTCGCTGCATCATAATTTGCCCATGGATCCAATCCTGATTCCACCGCTTCCATGGATTTTTCCATGTTTTGATTTTGTTTCCCGTGCTATATTCTCCGTCGTTGGGGACTTTCCACTTTTTGAAATTGTACCGAGACTAGGTGAATACCTCGCACATTGTTGCCAGAAATTTTTAAGCGTGAATGATATAAGAACATGCAGAAATTTGGTGAGGAGGAGTGAAGTATCGTGATGTAAATCACTAAAAGGCATGATGGCCATGCGTATGAGTGGATGGAGGAGTGGAGATGCTACTTTTATTTTATTAATATAGACTCTAATCACCATGGTACATAATAGCCAGGCGATCCTTCTACTTTATATAAAAATTACTCGGCTATATTGTTTTGAAAATACATAAAACCCCCTAAATTCATATCTAAATTAGCTATTTTGCCATTATATAAATACTTTAAATCAACCGCCAAAAAAATGTATCTAATTATCTAGTTTTTCATTATAAAAGATGAGATATAAATGAATTAGAAGAATAAATGAATATAAGGTATAAAGAAGACACGTGGATATAAATTACCATAAACTTCTCATTTCAACTGAAAATGGTACTATTAATCATCCAACCATTCATTATGATGCTACAAATTACCATCTCAACATTTTTGTGTACCCAGTGTTTAATCATCCAATCATTTCATGGGTGCTGCCGACGCTATCCAGTAATGTGGAAGTATATAACATACCAATGTTTGTGTACCCAGTGTTAATTTACACCTCATGACCTTGTTCTCAATCATCTTATATATCAGCTATCGCAATTCACAGTGCTCGCGATAGCTGATCTACATGACAGCATCATTATTGTCGTGCGACACCCTCTTCTTATACACGTAAACGCGCGAGATGATGACGAACGCGGCCAACTCCACGGCGCAGAGCCCGGCGAGCAGCCAGTAGAAGTAATCGAGGTGCGCGCGGTTGAGGTTGTTGGAGAACCAGCTAGCCCCGCTCTTCTCGGTGGCTCCGTCGATGGCGGAGATGATGAAGCTGCTGAATAGGTACCCTACGCCGAAGATGCTGAGGAAGAAGGCCAACCCGAGGCTGCGCAGTGCGTCGGGGACCTGGTCGTAGAAGAACTCCTGCAGGCCGATCATGGCGAACACGTCGGCGACGCCGATGAGCACGTACTGCGGCACCATCCACCACAGGCTCATCGGCAGCGCCGCATTGGGCTGGTTCACGAGCCCGGCGTCCCTCGCCACGCCGAGCCGCCGCATCTCCACCAGCGCCGCGACGACCATGGCGACCAGCGCCAGGACGAGCCCCGTGCCGATCCGCTGCAGCATGGTGACGCCGGACGACAGGCGCGTGAGCCGCCGCGCCAGGGGCACGAACGCGCGGTCGTAGACCGGGATGAAGACCATGGTGGTCACGCAAATGAACGTCTGCAGCGCCGCCGGCGGCACTCGCAGCGTCGGACCGATCCACCGGTCCAGCGTCGCGGCCTGCTTCGTGAAGAACGTGGACGACTGCGAGAAGATCACGGCGTAGATGATGCACGTCGCCCAGATAGGGAACAGGCGCAGCACGCCTTTCACTTGTCCTCGGTGCCCGGCTTCGTCGCTCGCAAGAGTGCTGCTGCCAAGATGATCAAACAATTTTCGTTAACTCACTAGTGTCGACCACGAGAACCAAACATTGACAAAAAAAAAAAAGAACAGAGAGCGAATTACCCGTCATTTTGGCTCGATTTGGAGCCTTTGATGATGGCACCGAAAGCTCTGCCGAGACGAGCAAAGGGGCAGGATTCGGTGGACGTGTAGTAGCGGTAATTCCTGGTGCCGAGCAAGAACATGAGGAGCGCTAAGACCATGACAAGGCAGGGGATGCCGAAGCCGAGGCCCCAGCCGACGTTGTCCTGGATGTAGCTGGACACCATGGTGGTGACGGCGGTGCCGGAGCACATGCCAAAGTACCACCAGTTGAAGAAGGAGCTCCTGGACTCAGACTCCTTGGGGTCGTTCTGGTCGAACTGGTCCGCGCCGAACGCCTGCGCGCAGGGCTTGTGCCCGGCCTCCGCGAGCGCCACCAGGTACAGCGCGACGTAGAAGACGGCCACTTGCGCGGGGGATGGGGAGCAGGCCAGCGATCTGGAGGCGTCGCTGCTGCAGCCGTCGTGGTGGAACGCCGGGAGCGCGGAGACGGTCAGCATGCCCATGCTCTGCAGGGAAGCGAAACGGGTCAGGCGAAATCCACGAGCCCAGCCGAAGTGGACACACTTTTTATCGGCCACGCACGCCATGAGCAGCGGCAGCATGGTCGCCACCCCACTCCACTTGTTGATGGCAGCCGCCGCGCCGGCGGTCGACTCCCCCAGCGGCCGCGTCAGGTAGCTGATCAAGTTCGCCGACACGCCGTGGTACGCGAATCTCTCCGCTATCTCCACCCCTACACCGATCCAACCCAACTCTCGATTACTCAACGCCAAAGAAGCCAGTGCACCCCCTCATGTGTGCACCCCCCATGTTGCTGCCGTCCGATTTGCTTTTAGATTCGTGTCTTGTGTTTTGCACGAATCTAAAAGCAAATCGGACGGTGCCAACATGGGGTGCACACATGAGGGGGTCCACTGGATCTGCGTTCTCCCGTCCCGCCGCATCAGTGTGTCGTGTGAGTGCCTAGCGAGGGCCGTACCAAGGACGAACATCGCGGCGGACCATCGGCCGGTGCCGGACTGCGACGCGGGCCGCTCGCGGAAGTCGATCGCGCCGGCGACGGCGCCGTCGTCGGTGCAGGGCAGGAGGAGGGTGTTGGCGTCCATTGCCGTGCTGCCCCGGTGCGCCACAGCTGCGCTTGTTGTGTGGTGTGGTGTGGTGTACTGGAGTGGAGCGACAGGTCGCGGCGATCATCACCATCCCCATATACTGGTGCCGCTGGGGAAGAGGTTCAGACCGGCTCGCATGGCGCCAGACGACTTCCGGACAACGGGGTAGAGGATACACGACACCAATGGCATTTGTTTTTATTTTTTTAAATAATGGCAACTTGCGTTCTACTGTGGTATTTGTTTTTTTTAAAAAAAAGTGGCAACTTGCGTTCTACTGTGGTCTTTATATAGTTCATTATTTTCTTTGAGATCATTAGCACTCTAGACTAGTATAGTGTCGAGTGTCGACACCTCCGGATGGCTGGTGGCGTTGCGTTGCATTGCACCGGAGCACGGGAAAAAAAATACATTACGGACCATCCGTATGCTGCTGTGTTACGGGATTGTATCTCTCGCGTGTGGGCTATGATACAGAGGGCCTACATTTTTACTATTAAAAAAGTCTATTTTGTCTCTCAACTATTACAAAAGTTCGTTTTTAATCTCTTAACTTTAAAATCGGACAAAACAGGTCCCTTAACTTTTGAAACAGTGCAGATTATGTTCTTCGGTGGTTTTAGACGGCGGTTTTGCTACAGTAACAACGGTTTTACTGTAGTAACAGTGGTTTTGTTTTTCTTTTTAATATTTGTTTCAGCTGAATCTTTAAAAAATCATAGTAAATCACTGAAAAATTAGAAAATAAAAAAATTAATTTTATTGGACTCCACATGATTATATCCACACAGTGAATATATAATATGGTATGCTTTAGTATAAAGTTTTGTCTATAAAGATTTTGTCTTTTCTTTTTTTTTTTTTTGGCTCAATAACTTTATAGCAAAAACTTTATACTAAAGTATACCATATTATACATTCACTGTGTAGATCTACTCATATGGAGTCCAAAAGAATTAGATTTTTTATTTTATGATTTTTCAATGATTTACTATAATTTTTTAAAGATTCAGCCGAAATAAATATAAAAAGAAAAAATAAAACCACCGTTGCTATAGTAAAACTGCCGTTACTGTAGCAAAACCGCATCTAAAACCGTCGAGGGACGTAAGTTGACTGTTTCAAAAATTAAGGGACAGAAACAAAAAACGAACTTCCGCGACAGTAAGAGACAAAAGTAGACTTTTTTTCTTTTTACTATGAAAAAATTTGGTGGCCCATTTGCTCAGAAGCAAAGGTCAGCCCAAAATCGATTCTCACACATGCCGGACTGTCCACACCCACGCGGCCACGCTCCACAGCACTCCCGTGGGCCTTCATCTCCCCACGCCAGCCATACTCTAGGCCGACCTCCCATCCCACCTCGCCGCCGCCAGCCATGGCGACAACAGCGCCAACCCCCGACATCCTCGGCGAGCGCCAGTCCGGCCAGGACGTCCGCACGCAGAACGGGAACCGTTCCCACACCTCTCTTGCCGCCAGATTCCACGGCTTCTTTGATCCCAGTGATGGCGTGCGGATCGTTCTTGAGAATCCCCCAATTTCCCACTCGGTTCTAGCTTCCTCCGCACCACCCCGCGTCGACGCCGTCGGTTCTGGCCATCTCCGGCGGCTGGTAAAGCCCCTTTCTCCTCTCCGTTGCCTTTCTTCTCCATCGCGCGCGCATTCTCTGACATCTTTCCATCTCGATCCCCACTACACAGGTAACTCTCGGTGGCATGGACTGCTCCAAGGAGGGCGCGGTGGCCGCCCTCCCCGACGACCCCCTGGTGGAGATCCTCTCCCGCGTCCCTGCCAAGTCCGTCTGCCGGTTCAAGTGCGTCTCCAAGGCCTGGCGCGACCTCATTGCCGACCCTCACCACCGCAAGAAGCTGCCCCAAGCTATGCAAGGACTCTTCCTCATGGTGCCAGAGGACAATATCAATGTCAGTTTTGGTTTCATCGATCTGATGACAGCGAGGTCCGTGCCTCTAGACATCGACCCTGCCTTCTCCTTCCTGAAAGAACGGCCTGGGTTCCAGTTCCATAATCTCGGCTTGATGGATTCCTGCAACGGTCTTATCCTCTTCAAGAACCACCAGGAGCCGCCGTATTCTGAAGCAGTGGGCTATGTCGTGTGCAATCCGACCACAAAGAGATGGCAAGCCGTGCCCACTTGTGGCTCTCTGGATCTGACAACCTGCGCCTATTTGGCTTTTGATCAGGCCATATCCTCTCACTTCCACTTGGTCCAGTTCCAGATATCCATGGAGGACGAGATGCCGGTATCGCTGCATGCTTACTCATCTGAAACTGGGACCTGGAGCTGCAACCAAATTAACACTCAAGAGAATCAAGGAACATTCGCAGAGTGGCATCAACGGGGCATAGCATCACGTAGGTACCCTGAGTGCGCCTTCATTAATGGCTTCCTGCATTTTATAGTTGGGGGACTCGGATCAATATCAGATAGTTGCTATAGATGTACAAGGAAAGACAAGAAGGGTGATCACAGTGCCAGGCGTGGCTGATGGGGTGCACTGGTTTTCTTATTTAGGGCAGTCCCAAGGGTGCCTGTATTACATGGCTCAGGAAATGTGTGGTGATCATGAAGAGAGGTACAAATTGTCCATTTGGGTTCTTCAGGATTATGATACACAAGAATGGGTGTTGAAGGACACTATGAGCTCTCTGGAGATCTTTGGACACGTGACTAGTAACATTTTGCACTTCATCGTTGGCATTCATCAAGATCGCAATGTGGTCTTCTTTTCTCAGCCATGCAGTAATAAACTGATAGGATACGACATGGACCATAAGGAAGTGAGTGTTATTGCCACTTTCGAAGTTCTGAAAAAGCTGCTCCGTATTGTTCATTATGTTCCCTGTTTATCAGAACCCCCCGCTCTCACAAACTAGCACTGGGAGTATGTGCTTCTATGTATGAGTTACTAGCAGCTTTGTTAAATTCTAGTAGGATCAGTAAAATGTTCTGTCGGCACTAGGATGTATTCCTTATCATGCTTTTTTATCAAATTGGTATTGTAAGCCTGTTGAGAAATTTATGAAGTGTACCTTTATGGATGCTAGTTGTGTTCAATTTGAACTTCTGTTGAGAAGTTTTATGATTCACACTTTAATGAGCAATTATTTACTTTGAATTTAGTTTCTTTGGTCATGTATTTATTTCCGCTGAGCAAGTAAAATCATCTTATGTATGTTGCAACTTTTAAATGCTGCACATATGAATCACTTCCAAATGGAAGGCTTGTGGTTATTAAAGCCAAAAAGTCTTATCATTGTGATGTACAAAAATCAGATGTACACCAAAGCTACAGTTCTCTTCCTGCAAAATCTCTGATTTTGGTGTTTCTTATCTGAGAGGTAACTCCAAGGAACCCAAATAAGTTTCTTCATTTTGACTATAATATTTGATTCTTGTACATGCCCTTTGAAAGGTAGGTGTATTTTTATTTCTGATAACTCATTGCTTTTAGTTGTTCAGTAACCATGAACATTTCATTTGAACTTAGCAGTAACTCATTGCTCTGAGTTGTTGGGTCATTCAATTCAGGTATACACAAGCTACGGTCATCAAAATCTGGAGGGTTGTGCAGTTATTGCAGCTTGTTTGGAGGTTATATCTGGTTTGTATCTTTTCCTGGGCATACTGTGCCATCAGTTGGCACTTCTGCGAAAATATCTTACCTTTATTCTCAAGAAGTCCCCATCTGTGTTCCCTCTGCCATGGAAATTGTGCTAGTGCCACCAATCATATACAGTTTTCATTACATAGTTGATTAGGGATCCAATTAAGAGTGCATGAATAGACGGCACAAAAATTCCCACATGTCGGTTTAGATACCCTGAGAGTGCTTTTCAGGCATTCAGCTACTATCAGGGCAGGTTACTACTGCATATACAGCTTGACAGGAACATAGATTATTTTTTCATTTTGTTGCTCAGGTGTGGCGAACACAGTCTCATTCAGTCATTCTATTATTACTTCCAAAAGAAACTTGTTGGCTGGAGGAGGCATTTGTTTTTGACAAGGGTGTACTTATTTATGAAGTCTAACTATGACCACTAACAATTATGAACAGCCGACCACATGCATCATTGTCAACTTAGAAGAACTACTCACTAATTTATAGATTTATTTAGTTTTCTTTCTTTTCCCTGTGTGAACAAATCCGTTCCGTTGATACCTCAATGCACGTGGTAGCCCTTTGGGCTTTGTTTCCCATCAATGTTTGCGTAAACAGCCTCAAGTCAAGCACTTAGGCGCCAGAACCTTACTAAGGCAGTCACACTATTGCAAAACTGGCTTCGTTGGTCTTGTTGAATCTAAGTTGGTGTGGCATATGCGACGATGGCTGTGAGAACTTGCAAGGTAAACATGATGCAGATTACTGATCTTGTTGAATCTAAGTCTGTTATAGGAGATTTGGTTCCTTGTTTTTTTTTTTTTTGTCTAGATTAATGGTCAGACATAATTGCTGCACTGCAAGCTGGCTGGCTGTCATTAAATTCCATATCCTTCATGACTACAGATTTTGTTTAGTTCATTTACTGGCACTGCCTTGCAGGTCTTATAAAATTGAAGGCTCTAAATGTAGGGTTCAACCACATTACAGATGCATGTTTAATTCAATTAAAAGGTAAGTTTTATCAATTCATTATCTTTATATTGGTTCATTATCTTTATCTAAGAAACAACTATGTTGCATATTTCGTTGAAAAACATTTTGATTTAGTCTTCCACAGAACCTAATCACTATGTCTAAGAAAAATAATCAGACCTTTTCCCAGCGGCTCATCTCCTTATCCTTCCTCCAGCACCCTGGCCCCTCTTCTCCTTCTCCCTCCCCTCCCTTCTTGCTCTCCTGCTCCAGCAGGTGGGGTGGGGACTTGGGCCTTCCTGCTGGATCAGCCCATGTCTTTTCCTAACAAATGGGTACTTTTTCTTTCATGATGCAAGCCTGGAATGGCGCCTTCAAGGAGGGTATTGCACTTGTTGTTGTAAAATTATTTGCAGCGCTATAGCCTATAAGCACAACATTTACTGGAACCATGGAAACCCACGCGTCTTGTATTGATCCTTCTAGAAGTGCATCAGAATTATGGTGTCCCTTAGTATTGATTTGTGTGTAATCAGAAAACTGCTTTTTAGTTCTTTTCTGATGCCCTATGTTCCTTTCAGATTTGATCAGCTTGGAGTGTTCCTTTCAGATTTGATCAGCTTGGAGTGCAACTCATGTAAGATTGGTGATAACTGATAAGTTTCTATTTCACCTGAAAGGTGAGAGTTCAATGCATTGGTAAATTCTAGATTACAGTGGCAATTAACATTCTCCTTGTTTGCCTCGTGCTTTGTTAAGAAAAAAGGTTAAGACAAAAATCACTGAATAAACTGTTGCCGTTTAACTCTCTTTTGTGCTTATTAACTATTTATCTCTGCTGAATCCTAAATGTTTTCTCTTTTTCACTATTAGATACTATATTTTTTTTGTTTCTGCCTCAAAGCATCTTTTAATCTGTCTTTGCATCTTGATGTGCTATAGGCTTCATGCAGCTAAAAAGCCTGGAGCTTTCAGACACTGAAGTTGGGAGCAATGGACTTCCGTCATCTCTCTGGTTTGTTTAAAATGCCTGCACAAATGCTAGTATTATTGGCAATTGATTATTTTCTTGTTAATCCATACCGCTGGACCAGTTCAGATTGTGTAACTGCTTGTTAATTTAGTGTGTTTGGTTTGAGGAATGGATGGGTCTGTCATTTTCTGCCTCATTTTTTTGTTTGGTTTCTGGAATATGGGTTGATTGTCATCAGTCCACCACCACTTCCCTCGAACTAATAGTTTGTATAAGCATGAGGAGTGGGTGATTCCACTAAAATTCATGGGATGAACTCATGATGTGCCACCTCATGATGCCAAACTAAACACCTCAATAGAAGTTCCGTATTCATACACTTATTGTCAATTCCCTAATTTAAATTGTTATTACACTAGGGTGGTCCATAATACTAGGATGATTTTAAATTGTTACAAATATATCATAGTTCACATTTTCTTAAAGAAAGTTCTTAATTTTTCTATTTCTGCCGCTTTACGTATATTTGCAGAGCATCAATCTCTTACTTACATTGGTTTGAAGAAGATTTCTGGCTTTGAGCTCAATGAAGCCTCTGAATCTTGACAATCACCAAATCACATATACTGGTTTAGCAACATCTCTTGCAAGTATGCTTCTCATATCACTTCGTCAACAACCTGGAGGACACGCACGAGCAGATCAACCGTACCATCTCCACCGCGCTCAGGGAGAGCAAGCCCTTCTACATCAGCATCAGCTGCAACCTGCCGGGGCTGCTGCACCCGGCCTTCGCAACAGACCCAGTGGCATACTTCCTGGCGCCAAGGTTGGTCTTTGTTAATTATTAGTTGAGAGAATATATTGAATGAATGAAATCATCATTGCATTGCATATGAATTCTGCAGGCCAAGCAACCTGATGGGCCTCGAGGCTGCCGTGGAACTGTGGAAGCCACCGTTGCGTTCCTCGACAAGGCCGTGAAGCCGGTGATGGTGGCGGCCCCAAGATCCGCGTGGCCAAGGCCTTCGTGGAGCTGGCGTAGGCGTCCTTTTCAAGCACATCCAGGGGATGCTCACCTGCGACAGCGCCGTCATCCCCAAGACGGGGGACGATATAGTAGCACAAACTCAAAGAGATAAATCTTGATCGGATCCAATTTATTTACCTATACCTAATATACGTTGAATTGCTTCTTTTTTTTGCGACAATATACGTTGAATTGCTTGAAACTAGCTAAGAGGGAAACGAAAAAAAAAAAGGAAAACTCACGGCCAGGAGCAAACCCAACCAGGACAAGACCGGACCGGACCGGGATAATCTTGGAGACCACGATATATTTGATTATTCCGATTCGATCCGGTGTACACAAACTCTGTCGATCAGGCATATATATCAGGTGTCCAGGAACCAGGAGCATCGATAATTGTCTGTACAGATTTACAGAAGATACAGAAGAATTGTGGCGAGATGCAATCTACGACGACAGCAGAAGTTGAGCGACCATGGGAGAAGCTCCTACCGGAGCTCCTTGACCGAGTGTCTGAATGAAGTCAGCTATTGACCAAAAATTTCTGGAGCTAGTCAAGAAGAAACTAAGAGCGTTCGTGAACAAGTCGATGGGCATGGGCATATCTTGCACCAACATGTTAACCTATCCTTGTCCCTTCTGTGTGTGTGTTTTCCCTGTGTCTGCACTCTGATCATATAACGATCGTCCTGTACAGTTACAGTTACCGACTGTCATTTTTTTCAGCTGGGTCGTTAAGCGGATAAAAAGCATGTCATCATCGACGTGCTGCACATGACGGCAATAAAAAACTGTGTTTCTTCGCCGGAGAGGAGGTTGGCTTCAAGCATTGTGCTCTAGCTGCCGACGGCGAGGCAGATCGGGAGGAGTTTACAAGAACTGGGTTATATTTTTCTTTTCTTTCAAGGATGTTCTTGTAAGATTTGGGCTGTAACCATCAAAACTTTTATGTGAAATATAATCCCGGTTTCTCAAAAAAAAAAGTTTTCAACAATCAGCACTCTTATTCGGAGTTTCAGACTATATATGTACAAATATTCATATTAATAGTATAGTTCCATACTAAAATGCATAGCACCGTAATAAGCACATACAAGTGTATGTACAACTACTGTCGCCTACTAATGTGCACAAATACCACAATTTTATAGTTCAGCAAACCACTGAATGAAGTCAGCTATGGACCAAAAATTTCTGGAGCTAGTCAAGAAGAAACTAAGACCGTTCGCTAACACGTTGATGGGCATGGGCACATCTTGAACCAACATGTTAACCTATCCTGGTCCCTTCTGTGTGTGTTTTTCCGTGTGTGTCTGTATTCTGATCATTTAACGATCGTCCTGTACTACAGCTACAGTTACAGTTACCGACCTATACAGTAGCCGCTACTACCTGCCTTCCTCATGATCCGTGAGGGTGATGCTGCTGATCCTGCAGGAGGACGACTCGCCGAAGGAGTCGGACGACACGGCGAGGCTGCTGATCCGGACGTTGTAGTAGGCCGGCTGGCGGGGCTCCGGCATGGTGATCCCCTCGCTCCCCAGCATGGCCACCACCTCCGACATGTTGGGCCGGTCGTCGGCGCTGTCCTGCACGCACAGCAGCGCCACCTGAACGCACTTCATCACCTCGCCCACCGGCAGGTCGTCGCCCAGCGCCGGGTCCAGCAGCTCGTGCCATTTCCCGTCCTGCCACAGCTGGTACGCCTGTATGTATTGTTCATTCGAAGTGCTCTGTCAGACTAATCGCTCAACTCTGAATTCTCATGCATTGCAGGTCGATCGTAAGCTTCTGGACTGTACTTACGTATCCTGTGAGATTGAAGAATTTGCCGTACTGGTAGAAGCCGGCGGTCCTCTTCCCACTTATGATCTCGAGGAGCAAGACCCCGAAGCTGAACACGTCGGATTTGATGGAGAAGAGCCCCTCGGAAGCGTACTCCGGAGCGATGTAGCCACTGAACCAACACGACGAACAAATCAAAGACCATTAATTTCTGAATTTGATCAATGGCCGGCCAGTGATTATTCAGAACCGTGCTGCTGCAAATGCTCAGCAGAGAGAACTACTCACTGCGTGCCGACAACCCTGGTGGTGTTGGCCTCGGTGACGTTGGAGCAGAAGATCCTGGCCATGCCGAAGTCGGAGATCTTGGGGTTCATGTCGCGGTCCAGGAGGATGTTGCTGGCCTTGAGGTCCCGGTGGATGACCCGCAGCCGCGAGTGCTTGTGCAGGTACAGCAGGCCCTGCGCCACGCCGTCGACGATGCGGAACCGCCGGTCCCAGGTCAGCGCCTTCCCTTTGTCGCCGCCGTCGAAGATGAAGCAGTCGAGGCTCTTGTTGTGCATGTACTCGTACACCAGCATCTTCTCGTCGGCCTGCACGCAGCACCCCACGAGCCGCACCAGGTTGGTGTGCTGCAGCTTGGCGATCAGCTGGATCTCCGTCTTGAACTCCATCAGGCCCTGCACCGACACCGACGACAGCCGCTTGATCGCGATCTCCAGGCCGCCCGGCAGCTCACCCTGCAGGATGATATAACGATGATGAAACACACGGACACAATGCGTGTACGTGTCAGAAAAAGATGCATGAGTATGCCAGTTGATCGATGGTCTGCAACTCCGCATGATGAGACGAGAAACAGGGCAATTTTGACAGTGGTATAGAGAACTTACCTTGTAGACGGGTCCGAAGCCGCCCTGGCCGAGCTTGTGGTCGTCGGAGAAGTTGTTGGTGGCGTCGGCGAGCTGGTCGAAGTCGAAGATGGAGAACTCGGAGTCGCTCTCCTCGACCCGCCAGAGCTTGAGCACCTGCTCCATCTCCATGGACATGGTGGGCACGCTCACCCTCCCTGACATATTCATCACTGATACATTAAGTCAACCATGCCGTTAGTGACGACACATATAACTGAAGTACGTAACTGTAATGAGCACAGGCAAGTACCGCCTACCTCTCCTCCTCCGCTTTCTGATCCAGAGGAAGCACGCGAGGAAGCAGGCCAGGAGCACGGACACGGGGACGACGACGGCGACGATCCACAGAGTCGTGTTGTTACCTGGTGATGCATGGACACATGGTGAAGTCCGATCCAAAGCGGCGGGGTTAATTATAGCGCAGTAATTAAGAAGGCATCTGATTGATATGAGGTGGTGCAAAAATTTAAGGTTAGGCATTACAGTAGCAGCATGCAGTTAGGCGCTACGTAAGTAGTATATAACATCTGAACTTGTGAAGCATCTGTTCAATAGTATTAACGTTGAACACGTTTTTTAGTGTTACAATCTCCCGCGATCAATAATAGTGTGTGGAGGTGAAAGTGGCATGCATGGTTCATGGTTGGGCTTGGGCAGCAGGGCCATGCCTTTGCAACTGCGGCCCATGGTCGACTGTGGAGCTAGCACTAGCCAGATGAGAATGCGGAGGAGGTGAAGGAAGCTCTTCACCTATATTGCCGAGCGTCCGGACAAATGGTGAACAAGGAGAAATCATCTATCCACTTCTCAAAGGGTTGCAATTCCCAGGTGAGGGAGGAGATCAAAGTGGTGCTGAATATACACACAGAAGCGCTAAATGATAAGTATTTGGGCATGCCAACACATATGGCTATTTCAGCAAATGGGGCGGTCAAATATATTGAAGATAGGATCTGGAGTAGGATTTAGGGATGGATGGAGAAGCGTCTGTCGACAGAGGGAAAGAAGTGCTTATTAAATCAGTGGTGTAGGCTATTCCAACTTATTCTATGTCTTGCTTCAAATTACCAAGGGGCCTTTGTCAACATGTGGACAGCTTGATGCACAGCTTTTGGTTTGGGGGGGGGGAGGGTTGTAAAGATAGGAAGCGTCGGACATATTAGGTTGCTTGGAAAGATATGACAATGCCATAGTATATGGGTGGTCTTGGCTTTCAAGATATAGAGTTATTTAACTTAGCTTTGCTTGCTCGCCAAGCGTGGCGGATTTTACAGGACCCGGGGGCTCTACGTGCTCGGATTCTTAAAGCTGTTTATTTTGCAGAGGGTGAATTTTTTGGAAGCAACGGTTGGCCAAAAACCTTCACGCACTTGGAGGTCAATAATTGAGGGAAGAGATACCCTAGTTCAGGGTTTGATCAGAAGAATCGGCACAGGTGAACAGACTGATATTTGGTCATCAAATTGGCTACCAAGAGATGGTCTGTTGAGACTTGAGACCAATATGCTGTGTCGAAGAGAACCCTCCTCAGAAGCACAAGGTGGCTTTTGGGTGTGTCACTATGAAAAGTCAGGAATGCTTACAGTTAGGTTGGCTTACAGAATGTTGGTGCACACGAGAGAGAGGAGATGAAATTGGCTAGGGCGTGCGGCTGGGAGATCTAATTTTAGGGAAGACAAGGAGTGGGCTGCTCTTTGGAAGTTGCAGGCGCCATCTAAGGTGCGGATCTTTCTATGGCGGCTAGCTCGGCAATCTATCCCTACGCAGGATGTCCGGCATCGTAGAACATGGCAGACAACGACCGATGTAGTATATGCGGCGATCTGGACTCCTGGAAGCATTCACTCCTAGAGTGTCACATGGCGAAGGCCGTGTGGGCGCTGGAGGAAGATGAAATTGCTGGAGTGCTATGTTTGATTAATGAAGATGATGCTAGAGCATGGCTGGCGACAGTTTGGAAGGCTTTGTCTAATGAGGCAATTGCTCGTGCCTTGTGGGCGATTTGGCATGCGAGGCGTATGGTGATTCATGAAAATATTTTTCAGAGCCCTTTGTCCACACATTTCTTTGTGGAGAGATATCTAGAAGAGCTCACAACGATCAAGCCGGTTCAGGGGAGTAGTGGGGCCGGCCTGTCATCATCGTCATCGAGATGGCTACCTCCACCGCCTAGCATGGAGAAAATAAATGTGGACGCAGCAATGGCTAAGGCCCCTGATCTTTCGGCTGCAGCTGCGGTGGCGAGAGACGAAGCGGGGATTTTTCATGGAGCATCAGTTCTAGTGATGGACGGTAAAACTAGCCCGGAAGCAGTTGAAACGATTGCTTGCCGGGAAGCATTGGCGCTGGCTTCGGACTTGGTCTTGCACAAGTTTAGGGTTGGGTGTGACTGTATCAATGCGGTGAAGAGTATCCATGGAGAGGGAATAGGCTATATGGGCCAATTGCGAAGGAGATCAATACGAGAAAAACAACCTTCTTCCACGTGGAGTTATGTCCATGAACAAAGACTTTCGAATATGGATACTAATAGATAGCTAGAAGCTCTGTCTCTTGGCTGACATGTCTAGTTTTTATCGTCACGTGATGGTGTTTATAATTCAATGATAAGTTAATAAAGGGCGACTTTTAAAAAAAAAAGAGAGAGACGAGAATATCTGCACGATCGGCGCTCGCAGTTTCCCAATTAAGCTACCTCGCAGTTGCCATTCGAGCACGATGGAATCGAACGAGCGATCGAGCCGCCAAGGATGACCCGATCGAGACTGGACTGAGAGCGTGAGATAAACACCGGTGTCCGGGTCCGACGACCGGTGCAGTCTCTCCGGTCGGTCCCGCGGCGGCTAAAGAATACTACAGCACCAAGGCTGTCTCGGGAAATGCACGCGCAGAGCTGGCATCTCGTGACGCACGTGGCTCCTGCATGCCCATTGTCGCCGCGGCTCCCTCCGTGCTGTCGCTGCATCAACGCGCTATCAAAAAGCATCGTCTCGTCGTCGTGACTCGTGATCACCCCGTACTGTGTGAAGAGAATAAAAACTGTCCAAAAGTGCAAATACTACGAGTTACAGGGTCACCTACTTGCCTTGTGTCGGCCACACGGGCGGTCACAGCAGCGCGGACTACGGAGAGTTTATATCAGTTCAAACACTACTATTTTAACAAAACCGAGACTTACTGTAGCCGTGAACCATCTTGGTACATCTCCAAGCCGATCTTGAAACAAAAGGCCTGTCTGAATTGGAAGTGCTGCTCCGTACTACCTACCAGCAACTAGCTAGTGCTGCGACTCAATACTCATGCCTGGCCGTATAGCCAATCCAGTCAAAACCAAAGTCACCGTCACATGATGCTCCAGATGGGGACGGATGAGATCCATGTGGCTCAGCTTTTGTTTAATCTCCCTTCCCAGAAACCGAACCAAATTTTTCTTCCACTATATATCTTTGTTATACCCTATATATCCCACTATACGTTTGGTTCCTTCGATCACACATGATGAGCTTGTTGGCAAGATATATGAAGTTAAAAATTGGATCGGAGGACCTACTTACCCATCACTGAGAGTATGGTTTTTGTATTCCTGAAAAAAAGGCGAAGCCAAAAAAAAAAAGTTTGGATTGGGGGAAATATGTGTGGATCACGGCTGATTTGGTCGCGGATTCGAAACGCAAAAACACCAACAGAAGACCTCGACACACCAAGCCGGGGCCGGACCGATCGATAAAGTCACACACCGAGCATTTTCCTTCTAGCTAGCTAGGCTGACGTGCTCTTTCGGTTCTATTCGGGCCCAAAGTCTCGAGCGGGGCCTACACTCTAAGATAAGCATGCAGTACATCATGTTCATTCAAACATACTTATTTTAACTTCACGATGTCACGCATGGAGAAGAAATGCTATGGAGTGTGTATGTTTCATTAGATGCATATGTATACAAGTTACAGCTACATACAAAAATTGTAGCATGCGTAATAAGCAAAATTTGTATATTTTTCCTTTGTTGGTATCTTGGGTTTTGACTAACATAGTAACATTGTAGACATTGGATATAGACCATTGCATTGGAAAACTGACTCGTTTTGTTGCGACTTCTCCAATTACTATATCTCACAACCTGCTTGGAAGTTTCCTTAACTAATCATCTATCTCATAACTTCTGCAGCATTGTAAAAATATCAAATATTGAGCATCTCTAAGAGTTTATCAAATTCTAACTGGCAACTCCCAAAACTATATGCCAAGTAAAAAAATAGTCCATCTCCAAGAGTTTGATATTTTTTGACTTGGTAAAATAAAAAGGTCTACTAAGCGAACAAAAAACTCCGCTAAATAACGAAGAGCCTCAGATGCCAAGTTGTCTACGCGCGTGGAGGGAAAATTTGCTAAGTTGCTATTGATACCAAATTGTTTTGCCAAATTATTGGGGCTATTTTTTTTCTTGTTTTGTCAAAATTATATGGATGTCAAGTTAAGATAACAAACTTTTGGAGATGTTCACCTTCTGAATCAATATCTATTTTGTGTCTTTTATCAAGCTACTATTATATAGACTACTAGTAGAGGACTAGATGACCCAATTAAAATTTTACTTTACTTTTAAGTATCAGAAAAATAACACTAAGTTACTATTATAACACCAAGTTTTCTTATATATTTTTTGAATCCTAGAACATCAAATTTTCTAGAACGAGCTTGTAAAAACAATAAAATCTGGGATGCAAATAAACCATGGAATGCCAGGGGAAAAGCTGAAGTTATCCAATAAAACAAGCTACTACAGCTTGTTAACAAGAATGGGTATGAGGCATGCATTTTAGCAATCATCAAACAGTTGTTACCCTGTAAAACTATTTATCGTCACATCGTCGTCCCTACGGGGACTCCCAGGACTAAGCTATTTAGGGGAAAACCGAAAACAAAACACACTAATTCTGATTAAGGCGATTTTAGAGAGTGAAAACTATGAAGAATGAATTGCTCTGTGAACTTCGCATCGAATTTGTAAAACGGGATTCCAGTTTTCCACAAAACTAAATAAAGGAGAAAAAACCATGAATTGGGAGGACTAACCTTTGTTCGAACCCTGCAGCGGCGTGAGCGTGAGCGTATCTCGGGTCTGCTCGAAAAAGACATCCTTCTCGTACCTCATGTGGCAGCGCACGCCGAGGATCCTCCCACCCACTTTCCCGGCGAACAAACGGGGCATCTGGCCGATGAGGCCGGTGAGGCATTCCCGGCACTGCGCCGTCGTGAGATCCTGCGTGCACTGCGCGAGCGCGTGCACGTTCAAGTGCTCCGGCGGGAACCCGGCCTGGCCCGTGGCGTACCGGGTGCTCCTGTTGCTGGCGGCGTCGGACACCGCGGCCACCAGCCGCGTGACCAGGGCGTCGAACGCGGCGGCGTTCCCGGTGGACACCCTGTTCTTGTTCGTGGCGAAGCTCTCCGGCATGTTGGCGGCGCCGGCGAGGAAGTCCTGGTCGGAGAACCGGAGCTGGCACTGGTCGTAGTACATGGTGGCGTCCACGCTGCTGGGGCACTTTTCGGCCGCTTGGACGAACCCGTCGGCGAGGCAGTCCGCGCACTGCTGGCCGAGGAAGTCGCCGCGGCAGAGCACGACCCCGTACGCCGCTCCGGGGCCCGCGGCGCCGAACCTCCCCGCCGAGAAGCCCGACGCCGAGGCGTTCCTCGGGAGCTCGGCGACGAGCTTCTTGAGGCTGGCCGCGAACGTGCTGTTGGGCTCGTACGTCCGCAGGACGCTCGTCTTGTTGGTGCAGAAGTAGGAGAAGTCGTTCCCCACTTGGACGGCCTCGCCAGCCGCCGGCGCCGGAGAAGAGGCCACGGCGAGGAGGAGGAGGAGGAGGAGGAGGAGGGGCAACCGGACAAGCATGGTAGCTAGCTTAGGTGTCGAGAGAGGAATAGAGGACACGCTGCTGGTATCGTGTGAGAGTGGCACAAAAGCAAACTGCACTTCTCTATATAGGCATCGGACAGGGATGGTAGTTTAAGTGCTAAAGCTACTAGACTTATTAACTGTAGTACTTTTATTAACTGTAGTACTTAGCTCCCCTGTCTCAAAATAATTGTATTTTTTATATGATCAAATATATAAAAAGGATATTCATAATATATTTATGATGCATAACAAGTATTGATTACGAATAAACTTTCACAATAAACTTATTTTAAGATATAAATATTAATACTATTTTTAACCCCCCATGTTCCAAAGTGTAAGACATTTTTAATATTTTAGATATATACAATTTTTATTATTTATCTACGCTAACATATATTTAGATACACAGAAAAAATCATGAATATGGAAAAGTTAAAATGTCTTCTAATTTTAAAAAAAGGGGGATTAAATGCTTAGTCACATCTAAAGAAGCTTAACTCTCAAAAAAGGATGTACAATTATTTTAGAACGGGTGTATTATAATAAGACACACTAATACCGAATGAAATATATACCGTCTTAAGCTTTCATTTGAGTCAGTGACAGTGCAAGTATGTTTAGTTTATATGCTGGAGAGGGTTGACTTCGATCCAGGAACGACGCCAACTACTATCTCAGCCGCTCAGCGACAGACATTGGCGGCTAAGAAATATGAGATAATTTCGTGTATCATTCTCGACTGGACGTGTTGCTTATTACTAGCTGTGCTAGCTGGTGGGTGGTGGCTTTGCTCCCAAGGACGTAGTTTACAGTTTTGTTTTACAATGGGTGTGATGCTCTGACAGATGAGCGAGTCTCTGACGTGTCAATGGTTTCTTTAAGGATTTGGTGGGCCTGAACTGAACGTATCTTATTAGATCTGTTTCAGCAAGACAGACTAGACGGTTTGTTGCTTTCATAGGCTACTGGCCAGTTTTGTAATGTGTCTGCCTTGTTTAGCATCGTCTGTTTAGATAAGGATCGAGTCAGTATCGAGTAGAGAATAAGACTGTCATGTGTATGTGTCTCACTGACTCCACTGGTGCTAATTAGGAGAATCGATGTACTCATGCATATATACGCAGTAGCGGCATCAGGCATTCAGGCATTATCTCATCTCCACTGGTGGCGTACATCGCCCGGTGACATATTTAATATTATATACATAGATCTTGAGATTTGAAAGAGCATATAGCTACTAGTTTGCAGCCTCGAACGTGCGGATGCTGGCCCTGTGGAAGACCACCTCCATTTTGCATTTTGTTTTCTACTAACATAAATGCGTATAGTAAATTGGTGAGTTAGAAAAATAATTTCTTTACATGACGTGTCGTCCCATGTATTTTGTTTATTCATTTTGAACTTCGTTGTTTCATATATGTTTATTCATTTCATCCTTTTCTTTTACGAGCGTTTTGAAAGCTTGCTTTTATAAGCTACAGGGTTGATTTGTAACGAAAGAGCAATTCCAAGAGTCTTGCTAAAACCTTCCATGTATTCCGGTTTAGCGTTTTTCCGTGAAAAATCGCCTGCAACAACCTCGGTAACTCAATCGCCAAAATACCGAGTATGCTATTCCGTCTTTGTCCCGGGGTATATTTGGATATCGAGGATCACTCGCTATCTGCGTTTTTGCGGTGTTTCCCGTGTGCCTCGCCGTAATTCCCGCATGTCTCAATTATTTGATAGGCTGCCAGGCTCCTCATGCTACAATGCTCCATACCGGGAAAGCTAATTAGTGTTGACATGGACATATCAAATAAATAGACAGCCTAATTTAGAGAGTCTGTTATGGAACATATCTGTTTGAGTGGTCTATAAAGATTTAGAGAGGCAATTTAAATATCCAAATTGAAGATGCTCTAAGGGTTCATAACTTGCATAGTAGAGACCAAAATAAATTTCACATTTTTTCTAAAGAACAACGGTCTCCTACGGAATATATGAAAATGATATAGATTTAGAGCTAGAGCTTGGGTGGATTATTGGTTACTCTCTTAGAGGAAGAGGGCACATATTGAGGTGGTGGCGACGGCAAGATAATTGGCCATATCTTTATTGGCATTACTAGACAACATTGTACTCACATATTTATATTGGGTTGGATATCTGTGTGCAAGAGCATCTCTAAGAGCTTTTCTAAAGGTCACTCTCTAAATCATTATTATCTATATAAAATTCGTTCTTTCCACTCCCCAACAACTTTTCTATATATCTTGTTTGGATTCTAGATAGTCATTCTCCTTTTTTTTTTGGGAGAAATCCAGAATAGAAGATGACATATTTGGATAACTAAGTAAAAAACCAGGAGGGTACTTATTCTCCAAAATCTCTATTCTTAACAATTAGTAAGATTATAGAAAGTCTCTGCTTAGATTTGCTCTAAAAGCATAGAATTAGTCCAATCAATTTAGGCCATAGATGCGGAATTGCAGGATAGAATAAAAATTCTAATAACCATGATAGTAGCTAGCTAGGTAAGCTAGCGCCTTTTGTTGGGCTTGGTGATGGCGGCATGGGATGAGAGTTGGAGGCATATTGAGCTCCAGCAGAAGTGTTCACTTTATATAATTCTACCTTCCTAGATTTTTTTTCCATTTTATATGATTAAATTACATGGCTAATTTTTTTTGAAATGTTCATAAATTGTTGATGTGCACCCTTAATCTAGTGTTAAATTTCTTGCCAACCAAGATTTATTATTATTCCATCATTGTTCTATTTGTGCTCTGATTTGCATTTTATCTCTTGACAATGCATGGCAGGTATACTTCCCGTGTCTCTTCGGTTCAAAGAAACAGTTTGTATATTTATCTATGAAGTTTGAAAAACTGTCCTCGTGTAAAGATAAAAACATGGGAAAAAGATGGTTGTCTGGATTCCGTTCTCTACAGTTCAAAATACTCCTACAGTCCGACTTGATTGCTACCGGTCGGTGTGACCGACCACGGCGAAAATGAAGAAAGCAGCAAGCTGGATCAGCTGGCTGCTGCTTCATCTTGCTTGCTGCGATTGTGCTCATCGTCGTATAAACAATTTACAAATAATTTTGATTGAGCATGTGACTCACTTTTTATCTATTTCTTTCTCTGACATATTAAACATCTTACTCCTTCCATCATATAATATAGTGCATTTTAGTTTGTCCTAAGTCAATTTAGTTTAAATTTGATCAAATCTAGATCAAAGAATATTATCATCTAATATATCAAACAAGTAAATTATTAAAATATATCTTATAATAAATCTAACTGTGCTTATTTAACATCATAAATATTGTTACTCTTTTTTATAAATTTGATCAAATTTAAAACAGTTTAACTTAGGATAAATCAAAATACACTGTATTACAGGACGGATGGAGCAGTAAGTTACTGCTACGTAGGGCTAGAGGGTCTTAGTTTCCACTCAGCATCGTATTCTGCGCTCCTATATAGAAAAAGTAACCTAACGTTAGTTAACTCATACTCCTACTTTAGCGCCGAAGTACGCCTATTTCACATGGAGAGCCAATAATTTTATTTGAGCTCAAACTGCATGGGGCATCAGAAACAATTTACAATGACTCTACTTACCCCCATAAAGCTCTGTCACATAGAGGTTTCTCACAAATAAACTCTCTTAGTTCTTAGTACTTCTAGTCCTACCTAACCAGGTTCTAGTGTAGCTTTGGAACTTTATTCATAGCAGTTGAAAAAAAGTTGGTAGTAAAGATTTAATCGAGGTTGGGGGGGGAAGCTACGGGTGAAAAGGGAAAAAAAAAGGCGATATTGTTGAATCCCATGCTTATTATCGGAGCTTAGTTTACATAACTATATATAAGAGTTGTGTTGACGCCGGATTGATCCCGGATGACACACCAGCCAAAAACCTCATCATGAATATTGCCGATACATGAGCCTTAGCCAAATTTGAGTGTCAACAAGTTATGAAGCGAGAAGCTAGAAAAAAAATGGTTCATCAATTTTTAGATTTTAATTATTAACGGTTTTCATTAAGAAGACAATGAATATTTACTTAAATTCCATTTGTTGGCTATAAAACTGAAAATCCCATATAATAATGCCATGTAACAACACATGTCAAAGTGGCAATTCCAAATATATATATAACTACTGCCTATAAACAATATGTATCTAAAAAAATAGTTTATTTAAAAATGCATTAATTGATTAATTCTAATGATATAATACCAAAATAATATTTTGACTACTTATTATATGCATTATGTATCGACTTTTTAAATATCACGCGTCGTGCATGCTTCTTTATTCATATATTCTCTCTCCGAAGAGGTAGATAGAAAATTTGTCTCGTATACATCAAGACATATCTTTCTCCCTTCCATATGGCATCTAATACTAACATGCACTATACCACAGCCAATCTGTAGCATCAGAAAATGTGTTGCTATAAGCCGCTATAGCGGCAGATCATTGAACGCTATAACGTTATAGCGACCGATGTATAAGTCATCGTAAGTAGCGTCGCTATAAGTCTATAGCGTCCGATCGGTCTATAGCAACCGATAGATGGACGCAAAATTTATAGAAACAGATGATCTATCACATGGTTTAGCGACCGATGATTTGAGGGTATAAAACTTTGTAGCGACCAATAATTTATCCCTATTAACTGGCACAATTATCATAATTTTAATTTCATATTAACCAGATTTCATGCCTAATAAACATTCATAACATATCACGTTATTCATCAGCCACATACATATGTAATCCATAGCAACCCACAACACTCATCAACCATATAAGATATCTCAAGTTTTCATTGAAGCCAACATTTAGCAATGCATCAAGTTTGCTTGCACAATCCATAACGGTCATCATTACAAAAGGAAAACTGCACACACAATCTAGCTAGTTCAAATGGCAGGCACGAGTCATTTGTTTGCTTGCACAATCTAATTGGATTCACTACAAAATGCCTCATCTCCATCTTATCAAAAGCAAAATGTCATATCTTGGCTTCCTTCAAGTCCTCCCTCAAAAGCACAACATCCTCCAAGCTCCCTCAAAACACAATCTAACTCTGAGATGTATATTTAGCGACCGATAGTCTGACGCAGACATGTACTGATGTTCTGTCGATACAAGTAAATATAGCGACCGATGATCAGCTACAACTTACAAATTTATAGCGACCGATTGTTGAACGTTAATACTAAGTCTTAGTGACCATTGTCTAACAGTATAGATTAGCTGTGGTATACAGTAATGGAATTAGCTATTGCAGTTGCCCTAAGCACATAGGTTTGTTAACTATTACTCACATTTACAAGTGGATCCCACATAGAGGAAGTTTATATTGAAGAGTTATTCCTCTCTCAGCTCCATATGGCATCTAATTCTAACATAGAACTAGATATTGGAGGTGTCATAAGCACACAAGCATATGAGTTTATGAACTATTATCCACTTTTACAAGTGGATCCCAGAGATAAAATTTGGTTCACACCCTCAAAGAAAAAATTCTGCCAGATAGCAATTCTAGCATAAGGCATCCAAAATTGGATGTTTGGGCGACATTAACGCTAGCTAAGGAAGCTTTGCCTAGGGCCAAACTAAAAGTCCCACAAACAAAGGGAATAGTCTTTTATGTTGTAAGTTGTAACCTTAATTGATTATAAGAGAAAATGCAGACTTTCTTGAGCGAATTTTGGTACTATAAATGTGTCATTAGTCCTAATAAAATTATCACTAGATTTCATGTTATAATAAGTACAAGATGATCCTTTTTGGGCATTGTGTCCCATTGCAAGGATTTTTCTAGTACAACAAATTTAGTCAAGCTGACCAACATAATCTCAGTGGATTAAGATTTAGGATAGAGCTATTAGTATTAATTAAACAAAACCAGGGGTCAGTAGAGCACAAATAAAGAACAGACGAGAAGGTGGCTAGAATAGGTTTATCCCGGACGCTAATCTCAGTACACTTTATATATGTTTCGTGATTGAGTGGCCTCGTGAGTGTAGCAATAATTATTGTTGTACACATGAACGATCGAACGAACCTCTAATAATACTATATACAGTATAACCAATTGCCTTTATTGCGATCATGTCGAAAAAGACTGCCCAGCTGCCGCATATAGGATATATGTACTCCGTAAGTCCTTATGCAGATTTGATCTGTCACGTAGGCAGACACATATATGCATGAGAGGTTGCATAGTGAGGCAGAGCACGTGACAGCAGCATTCTTATGCTAAAAACTATGAGTTCATATGGGAAGTTTGACTTTTGGGTTCATATTGAAGCAGCTCAAGCATTTGCTGCTTTGCATAGTACTTAAAATCTTTGTAATTCTCTTTATAAATTTTGTAAAAGTCTTCAAGATCTTAGAATAACTTATAATTTAGAGTTGAAGGAGTATAATCTTAGCTTACTGTAGAAAACTGCTGCATGAGTGACTTTCAGCATACTCTCCCTTCGTTACAAAATAAATAAATTTCTGTTATTTAAATTTTATTAAAAATGAACAAAATCTAAAATAAAACTGACATATACCAACTTGGAATTGGAGGGAAATTGATTTTTCACCCTGAAGCTTTTGAGCTTATAAACATTGATTTTTTTAGCATCAGGCGTGCAGTATATAGCGAGTCGTTGCCGGCCGCTGTGTTTTATCTCGGAATATAATTGAAATACAGTGGAATTTGATCATCGATTTTCTAAAATTCTTGCATTTTAATCTGGCCCTCTTAAACTCTCAAAAGTCGAAACGTGAAATTTTTAGGATCGCTTGGAAGCTTACCTCTTGTTGGCTGCTGGTGCTGGATTGGGGTCCTACTACATGGAAACCAAAGTGCGGCTCGCAGCTCGTTGTCCACGCGCACAGATTTGTTTACCGGCCGCTAATAAAAGTTGCCTGAATTCAAATCAAAGAAGGAAAAAAACGCCTAGCTATCGGATGCATCTAAAGAAAATCACTATCGATTAATTCTTTTTCTAGATAATCACTATCGATTAGTTTGCAAGGAAGAAAACAATCCGTTGCAGGTTGCAATGAAAATCAGTAGGCCCGGCCCGCACCTATTGGGCCCATATATATCCACAATCTTTTCATATCGAATCTGCTGGTCAAAAAGCCCAGAAGCACACACTCTTTGTTTGTGAAAACATAGACACCTCCTGTTGCTTCTTTTAAAAAAAACTGGACAGCTCTCTGACCGTTGATTTTCAGCGCCTGATGACCGGATCAACTTGCCAAGCACGTTTCTTTCAAATTCAAAACAGACACAAACCGAAACAAGATTTAGATGTATTCAAATCAAACTAAACATAAACTCAAGATAAAAAAAAGGTAAAATTCGTCTTCTTTCAACCAAACGTTAGATTGATTGGTCACTGATTCCAACCATTTCTGTGTTCCAGACTTGAAAGGGCCTGAACTCCGAGTCGCTGCTAGTTGAGTTCGTCACACTTGCGCCCTAACAGCGAAGCCTCTTCCTCTGTCCAGCCGGTGGCCGATCTCCTGGTCCCGGCTACACCGCCGCCTTCCCAGTCGGCACCCGCCACACGCATCGCCCAGCCGCCGGCGTACGGGGCAAAGCCACCCAATGGCGTGCCGCGTGCCTGGCCCCTGGCGCGCGCAAGCACGGGCACGGGCACGGTAGCCACTGGCCGGCCCACCGCCCACCGTCTGGTTCACTTGCTCCTCACCGGCCGCGCAGGTTGAATCTCTTGTTCTGTGTTCTCTTACCACCCCTATTTTCCATTGCATTTCACAGCTCTTAAAGGCGCACTGCACTGCTCCTGGTAGGATGGGCCTTGAGTCCTCAATCCCGGAACCCGGATGCTACAGTTATTTCGAGATTTTGCGTTGGCCGTTTCGGTCTTCGATTGAGGACCGAATCGAAATCGACGAAGTGTTGCTTCTCCTACTCGCCAGTCTCATTAGTGGGACTCAAATTTTTTTTTCGTCATGTTAACCCGTAGGTTTATCCAATTTGAATATGACACTCAGATATTCTAGATTTATACTTGTATGTGCTTCTCTAGTTCTCTGTACCAGGATTTTGCAAATACAGACATGCCTTGTGTTCTAAACAGAAACAGACTTGCTTCATAACCTGATGCACAATTTACTACTTGTAGAAAGAAGAGCATTAATATCCAGTGATACTACTTTCTTGCCCAGTTTATATACTGTCTTAGTCCTATAACATGTCTAGAATCTGGAGAGAATCACAAAGGAGCATAGCATTCCAAGTAGCTTGCATACTATTTCTAGTTGTTGTCATGTTACAACCAGTACAATTTGCAGCAACCTAATGGCTCTCTTAGTTAGGACTGTGTAAGTGTGGATACAGAGAACATCATATAACTATACAAGTAACTAGAAAGGGCGGAGTTATATTACACTAATATACACCCTGAAACAAAAAAGCGGAAAGGATAAAAAAAAAGATCATAGATGCAGACAAAGTTTAGAGTTTAGACTTGGAGCTCTATTAGCACCCCAGCAAATAGTGCTTCAGCAAGGGCATTCAGGTTGGACATGTGGGTACTGCTTTGCATGTACACGATGTTAGCAGTGCTGCAGACGGACTGACCTTCAGCTAACAGCTTCAGGGAAAGAAAAAGGTAGTAGGAGGGCAGCAAGCATCATGATGTGTAATCTTGGTGCAGTGGTGCCAGTTGCAGAGAAACTTGTGTTTCTGTATGGAACTTGTTGTATGAAATAATGGATGCATGGGGCATTGATAAGTGAATTTAAATAATCCAAGCATTATCTTGGCTTTTGGTCAGAAGACATGTTAAGTTTAACGAGTAATGAAATCTGTAGCAGCCCTACCTTAGACTTTTGTAAGTTGCTTGACTAGTCTGAGTGGGACAGGACAAGAATTGTGAAAACCTTTCACAAAATACTGAATGCTTTTTTTGGGGACCTAATACTGAATGTTTGATTGTTTCACTGTACTTTAATTTCCTCTACTCCTATCCCAGTTAGTCTTATGACTTCGTTGATCGTTGTTACTAAGTATTGAATCCATCTGCTGTCAATCTGTCATCTTCAAAGAGTATTATAAACTGCAAGTCACCAGTAAGACTAAGACCACGAACTCCCTTTCGTTCAGCTGTTGATATTTCACTTGGATGTCAACAAATCTATTGTACATATCTGGATACTCATGTTGGAGTTTTCAGAAGCAATATTTTCATGTTAATTCTTTGTTTTCTTTTACTAATGATATCGGTTATGTGGTAAAACATTTTGATAATTTTAACTTTTATTGAGTTCTGCTGCAGGTTATTTGTGTGCTGGACCTAATAATGTTGCAGATTTAAAAAAATCAGGGGATTTGGAAACATGTTATGGTAACATGCACTGTC
>CM041630.1:57153839-57207715 GCA_023333625.1 Bothriochloa decipiens | reverse complement strand
CCAAAAAAAAGGTAAAAAAACTGTGTAGTACCATGTGTTGCATCGTTTATCTAAGTCCTCAAGAAAAGTTTACCAAAACAACATACCAGCATGTACTTCGTAAATCATAAGGCCTCTCAATGGAATTCATATAAGGAAATGCTTAAATTCAATAGCCAGTTGGGTCATTTTATAATTATTAAACGCTCTCGAGAATTTCTACCTTCCTTGCTTCCCATGTTACACTGCCAGTCGTCATCACGTCAATTTGTTATTTCTCACAGTATTCAAGCATGTGACGTGAGCAAGGACTAGGAACTTCCCTCACAGGAATCTTACTAGTACAAGCTATGGATTGTGTTTTTTTTTCTTACTGCTGAAAGTAACTTTCTTCTTGCAAAAAAACAAAGACAATGCATACATTATTTAAGACAGTATTCATACGTAGCACATGTGTCCAAAGCCACAAGTGCCATACTCAAACACAAGTATCAAGCAAGATGCTACTTGTCTCCCTCCTCTTACTTCTTTCTTCCCCAAAGCTGTTAGCTGAAGGTCCCTTTTGCAGAACTGCTAACACCGCATGCAAGCCAAGCAGCACCTACATGTCCAGCCTGAAATCCCTTGCTGAAGACCTGATTGGCAACATCACAAGCTCAAACTCACACTCAGCTCATGGCGCAGCAGGAACAGGTGCTGACAAAGTCTATGGAGCAGTTCTATGCAGAGGAGACACCACCCCAGGCCACGATTGTGCACAGCGCCTTGAGGGCCTTTATGCAGCCATCAGCAACAGCAGTAGCTCTTGCTCCTCCGAGAAGAACATAAACATTCTCGATGACAGAAACCGCACCCAGCTAATAGTCTCTGATCAGGACTTCAACTCCAGCTCCAGCAACACTCAGGAATGTATAGTGAGCGCTAATCTGAACCCTCCACCAGATAGTGATGATGCTGACTCAGAGTTCGATGTGCCTGTTTCCAAACTGATGAACCAACTTGCTGTTGACATGGTGAGTAAACCAGATAGTGATGGCGTTTCCAGTTTTCTACTTGAAAGTACAAATTAGTATTATATAACTCTAACCTTCTTTGTTGACATATATAATGTTTGTAGTCACAGTATCATGCTAAAATGGCTTTTTGGCTGCTGTATGTAAGAAGTACTGATTGTAACATGTAAACAACAAATAAGCTTCAACTGCTTGAACTCTTTCTGCTCCTCTTCAAACATTCTGTGAGTATTGTTCCCAAGAAAAAAAAAAATTCTGCGAGTAAGACAGACAGTAAAGTGTGCAAAGTTGTACTAACCAGTTGTGCATGAATCAGAGCAATAGGCACATCTGTATTTACAAAATCCTAGTTCTGACTAAAGTTGCTGGTGCTATCTCAGTACCAAATTTCAAATTGGGCTAATTAAAGGTTTACAAGTATGACCGTTCAAAACAAAGGCTTACAAGTATGAAAAACTTGAGTCTCTCCACTCAGCACTGGTGTGTAGCACTAGCAGGAGAACAGATGAACCATAATACGGTCATCATGCGAAGTTGGGCACACCCACTTGCGTTAAATTTTTCGAGGAATTTTTCTGTTACCACGAACTATATTTCGAAGTCGATTTTGACTTCTTCCTAAATCCAATCAAAACGTCGAAATAAGTCCCTACCCTGAGTAGAATTAAGATTGCATTGTAGAGAGAGCAAATCAGTACCTTCGCGAGCTGCGAAAAATGGACCTGAAAATTAGGTTTGTGGGGTGGGGACTGGGGTAACAGGAGGAAATTAACCTGCGAGGCCGACGGAGAGCCAGGGAGATGCGCCGTGCGCGCCATCAGCGACTGAGCCAGTGGCTACAGTGCTTGTCCGCGCGGCCACGCCATTGGGTAGCTTCCTTCGCCCCGTTCGCCGGCGGGCAGCCGTGCTGGCGACCGCCGGAAGCGACGCAGCCTGATCGTGCGTATGGGCTGTCTGGAAATTGTGGCCTCGAACATTCGGCCCAGCCCCGAAACATTTGTGGGCTCCGATAGTCTTACTGGCACATTCTGTGATCCAGCCCAATCAAGAGTTGCAGACTCACAAGAGAACATGCTGGGCCCTTATTGCGTTTGGTTCACCTCGATTAGCCCACCCACGGCCCAGGAGGGCCTGAACGGGACTGGCGAGTGGCGACGACGGGCTCGAAGTGGAACTGGTGACGAACTGCGACAGCGAGCCGGCGAGCACCCTTGCGCCGGCCGCTAGGGATGCACCCTGCCTGCGACGGGTACAGCGGCGGGCTACGGCCGCGAGTCCGCGACCTTCTCCGGGCTCAGGTTCGCGCGGGTGGTGACAGACACAGACACAGACATTGCGCCAAATGAACCGAGGTTCGGCCCTACGAATCCCCTCTTTTCGCTTTTCCTTTCGATTCGAGTCAGGGATTCATAGGAATTAACCTCGTGGGGAGTGGCGTCTGCTGCCCAAGGTAGCCGTTGCTGTACCCCCTTATGCGTGTCCCAGTTGCAGTTATTTATCTTATTCATTCAAGTGGACATCAGTGATTCAATGCCATGTACCACCTGTTGTGAAGTTAACTCTAGGAATGAAGCAACTCAATATCAGAGTAGTGTCGTTGCTGTTTTTTATTGGACACTCTGCTGATGTGGTTGTCGAAATGCATTTGATTTAGGATCAGAACGCCCTATTTTGTTGTTTAAGACACGAGGCTGAAATCTCAAAGGTTCAGGTTCAGCCCAAGACTTGTTTTGCATATCCAAGCAAATATGTATGTTGTGTTAATAAATATGCATAAAATTAAAACAATCAAGCTTTTTTGAGAAATTATAACAATCAAACTCACTCGCATGAGCATGACTATGTTGGTGCACATATTTTCCTCTTGATGCAGATAATTACAAGCATTTTTTTTTTCTCAGAAATAAGGACAACGTGCTTGTGCTTCTACCTTTCTAGTGTGATACTCATAGTCATAGTAGCGCTCCGTGATGAAACTTCTTCCTCACTAGGATTTACATGGAAGTAAGCTGGCTGCATAGGCTTGGGTAAGCTTACATCCTTGTTGTTTAGCATTGTGACAACTCGCTCCATATCAGGTCGTTGCTCTGCGCTTTCTTGAACACATAATAGTGCCACATGAATGTGCCTTTCTATCTCTTTACTTGCATTGCCTGGAGGAGAATAAATCAGCTCGCCTAATTTTCCGTCCATGGAAAGTTGCCAAGCCTGCCAAAGTAACATGTTTTTGTGAAACAAGTAAGATATGGTTATGCATTTATAAGCAAATGGGCGTGCATAGATAAAGTTCTGAATTCGTTAAGATTAATTACACTCACGTAGGAGATGAGATTATATAGCTTTCCATTGTACTCGTAGAATTGGGCTGTCCTTTTTGAACTTAAAATTTCCAATGTCAATACCCCGTAGCTAAAAACATCTGATTTGATAGAGCAAATCCCATGAAAAGCATATTCAGGAGGTATGTAGCCACTGAGGATGGAAGTTAAATAGCGTCAGTGTAATGCAAAAAAATGGATATTTTAATTTAAGTTGATGACATGCTACAATGTTCTTTTTTTAATAGAAGCACCTCTATGAATTTTAAATGTACTCAAAGTGCACAGATCCATAGGTTCTTACTGTGTGCCCACTATTCTGGTAGTATTTGATTCTTTCACATTTGAACAGAATATTCTGGCCATCCCAAAATCTGATATTTTTGGATTCATTTCACTATCCAAGAGAATGTTACTTGCTTTCAAATCCCTATGAACAACACATAACCGCGAATAATTGTGAAGGTAAAGAAGCCCTTGAGCTATCCCATTAATTATGTGCAGACGCTTAGACCAGTTTAGATGTGCTGCCTTCACGTTATCTGCAAAAGATGTACAATTTATAAAAACAGTTGATATACTATAAGCAACCTTACACATGTCGAAGAGATGGTCCTTGCCAAATATGAAGTAATCTAGACTTATATTTTCCATGTATTCATATATAAGCATCTTTTCTTGATCTCCTCTAGTGCAGCAACCAAGCAGCTTAACGAGATTTTTGTGTTGAAGCTTTGCTATAAGCTGAATTTCATTTTGGAATTCCAATAATCCTTGTAAAGAACATGCTTCTAGTTTCTTGACTGCTATTTTAATTCCATTTCTCAATTTGCCCTGCGATTGATCAAAATAGAATAAACAAGTTACTGTTTTCAATAACTTGTTCTCCTGGAAACTTATATGCATCCTATTTAGTCACAAAAATATCAATTAAATTATGCATCATTGCAGAATGTATCTCTACAATATAATATAGAGAGGACATCATATTTGTATGAACAACATAATGTTTAATTCACTTCAGGACTTCATTTGTGGTGTAAGGACATAATACCTTGTATACAGGACCGAAACCACCTTCTCCCAGCTTATTATCAACTGAAAAATTATTTGTAGCTTCTTTTATATGAGAGTAATCATACTGTGAAAATCCCAAGTTGCCACCTTCCATGCTCCATAGGTTTATCACACTTTGTATTGTCAAATACATTCGTCGTAACTTTAATATTGCTTGTTCTGAAAAATAATATTGAAATTATACATATAAGAGAGCACTAATTAATGGTGCACGTTTTGATATGTTATTATGTTAGTGCACACCTCTCTGTTGCTGTGTTTTGATCCATACATGGATAACCAAGCAAGAAATGGATATTACCACTAGGAAAACTCCAATTCCCACGAAGAAATCAACCGTGTTGTCTGTAAATCCATGCATAGGATCAATGAGTTATAGTTTGAGAAAAGTTCTATTGATACGTTTGTTGAAACAATTTAGGTTTAACCAAAAGAGAAGTTTTGGCATCTGGTGTATGTCTGTTGCCCTGGGCTGCATTATTCTGTATACTTGTGCAGCATAACTTACTCTTGTTTGGTTGCTTGTAGAGGCCTTTATGCAAGTTTGCACATTACTCAAAGCATGCCTAGTGCTGCATTACATAGTATGCTAGATTTGGTTGTGTGCACAAGCAGATGGATAGGGGTGGATAGCCAAATGGACTTTCCTTTGAGCTTTCTTCGAAATTGATATATTCTTATTTATAGTCTCTTGTGTTGTTTGAGACCCACTTCAACCCGAGCTTAACGAGCTGAGCCTAGGTTGAAATTCATTCAGAATCATCTAACTTTGCTTTGAAAGAAAAATGAGTGTAATGAGAGCATTTTTTTTAAACAAGCCATCGAACTAGCTCAATGCTCTAGTGACAGGGAGTCAGGGACGGTTGGTGTCCACACCGATCCAGGGGATAGAATGACCGCCTAAACCTGAGATCACTATCGATCTCCCAACCTTGGGCTTTGATGCCAATTGTTGGCCAGCTCCCATGCCTTGACCCTCAACTCACTCAGAAGAGAGAATAGAGAGCACGATAAAAACTTGGTGCTGCTGAACTAAAGAGTGTGCTTGCCTCTCTTGACTTCATATAGCAAGATAAGATGATGTATAAGATTCTACCAACTACTACTATTGCAAGGCCATACCATCTACTGCTACTGCTAGGCCATACAAGCATGCTCCTGTCACTAGACAAGGGAGGCATGGCCAAAAGAACATAGCACCATCTGCTCATAACGCATGGAAGGCAAAACAGCAAGAGCTAGCCAGATTAACAACACCATTACTGTAGTGGAGTGCACCTTTACTGCATGGGAAAATCGTGTTTTATTGAGGGAGATTAGATTAGATTTGTAGGTGTTGTTTGGCGTGTACCTGGCACCATTATGATCACTGCAGATGCAGAACGTCTGGCCAGCCAATGATACTGGGCAGGAGAGGAAGAGAAATAGGAGAGGTAACAGTTTTATAATGACTGGTAACTAGAGCACCATGGCCTTTAGTCACGATGAGTGCCAAATGTCATATTTGCTTCGTTTTCAAAGAGTAAAGGAATTCAATGGTCAAGCTTAGCTTCCATTCAGACTTGTTCTTTGGAACAGAAATGTAAAGATGGTGACATGGCCATATTTTTCCACGGAGACTAGTCTAGAGAGTTGCCTCTTGTGGATTCTTCCACGTGATGTGAAGTTTACTTCGTTCTCTTGTGAGCAGTGGACTTGTCTACATTCCAGGTGCTGTTGTCTTGATTACGTGTTTACGTCTTTTAAATTCTTATACTGATGTCATTGTGAAAAAACAAAGGACTAAAAATAGCCAGGATTAGATTTATGATATTCCCAAACAAATGAAATCTATTGTGGGGTTATGCTGTCTATTATTGGGGGAATGTGATTCATCATCACACCAGAACATGGCTTACTCCCTCCATGTTCCTAAAGAATGTCGTTTTGGGTTTGTCTTAAGTCAAACATTTTTAAACTTTGACTACAAATAAATTCTTTTGGGTTGAGCTTGAAAATATGAAAGTGGTGTAAGTAGATTCGTCTTGAAATGTAGTTTTATAAAAGTATATATGGACTATATTTATAAACATTTTATAGCAAAAAGTAGCAGTCAAAGTTGGTTTTGGAGACCGTGTCGATGTCCAAAATGACAATTCTTTAGGGACATGGAGGGAGTATGTGCCAGCGCCCAGTGATAGACAGTTTGGGACTGAAGATAAACTGATGCTTCTCAGTTTGTAGAGTAGAATAATAAGGAGAATCTTGTTAAATATGTAAAACCAATTGTCAAACAACCTAACAGGTTTACTGGTGAGATGCAGCAGAACACAATGCCTTGCAGTTAATTAACACAAGAAGGATGACCAAGACCTGTAGCTCACACTTTATTAACAGTATATTCACATTCTATTATCTGCCATTCGTAGTAGCGATGGTGAGATCATTTCTGCTACTCAATACAGTGACATTTACTGACACATCTAATTTCGCATAGGAGTAAGCTGGCTGCTTTGGTTCTGGCAAAGTGATGTCATCACTACTAAGAATTGCAACAACATCAGGCATTGTGGGACGATCTATTGTTTTTTCTTGAACACACAGCAATGCCACAACAAGGTATTTCATCAGCTCTTCCAGTTCATAGTCATCACCAAATGATTGATCAATGAACTCATTCCATCTCCTATCTTTCCACAGTTCCCAGGCCTGAAAAGAAAATTGATTTTTTTACATGTGTATGATGATATATCTTTAGTTGTTAGATGTAGCTACAAATGTTAGACAATAGCAATAAAACAGGGAGGAGGCAAAGGAAACCACCCTGTGCTTTGAGCCCTATACTTCATGGAAAGAAATAGTGTAGAAGACCATACAAATGCACCATTAATAGAAACTGATCTGTTAGTATAATGCAATCTTGTTATAAGGGAAAGCATATCTGTTCCACCAATTTTACAGATTGTTAGTCCTTAGTTGCTTACGTATTCAAGAAGGTTGTAAAACTCTCCGTTGTGCTGAAAACCTGAGCTCCTCTTTCCACTTATAGTCTCAAGAAGCAGGACCCCGAAACTGAAAACATCTGACTTGATCGAGAGAAGGCCATCAGATACATATTCAGGAGCCATGTATCCACTATAAAAGGAGAGCATGTGGGTAGTCAGAATGCAAATGCTTTGATAGAAATATTAGTAACTAACAGAACTAGTACAATAATACCCTTACTATGTGCCCACAAGTCTGCTGGCTGTTGCTTGAGTGGCATCCGATGGAAATATCCTTGCCATCCCAAAATCAGAAATCTTAGGGTTTAAATCAGAATCTAACAGGATATTACTTGCTTTCAAGTCCCTATGGATGATGCGCATTCGTGAGAGATTGTGAAGGTACAGGAGTCCTGGGCTATACCATCAACTATTTTAATTCGTCTCTGCCATTTAAGTGATGCCTGTCTGATTGGATCTACAAGCAATTTAACACAAGACCAAGAGTTAGTTCTGCATACGAGAACCAATGTAATTATGAAATAATGAGCATTTTATAGTAAGGGCATGCCAAAAATAAAGTGGTTCAAGCTTTTGTTCGTCAGGTATTCGTAGATCAACATCTTCTCTTCTTCATGAATGCAACAACCAAGCAGTCTAACAAGGTTTTTGTGCTGAAGTTTTGCTATAACCTGGATCTCATTCTTGAACTCTATTAGACCTTGTTGTGACCGAGCAGACAGTCTTTTTATTGCTACCTCTTGTCCATCAGGAAATACTCCCTGCAAAATTCATCATGTTTGGAGCTTTTTTGATAAATGGATGCATGACATACTAATAGCATTATAGCAAGGAAATACCTTGTAAACTGGGCCAAATCCACCCTCTCCTAGTATATTTTTGGGTGAGAAGTTGTCTGTAGCATCAGCAATCTGAGAGAAATCATACAATGAGAACTCCAAACTAGCATCTTCAATCCTCCATAGTCTCAATATTTCATCCATATTATCGGGCTCCTTCGTCAAGTTCATTTTCCCCAAATTTGCATCTCTCCATTAGTTTTACTTGAAATTTAGAGCATTTGATTTCTCTTTTCTTCCTTTTTGGCTATAAAAATAATAAGCTTACTTTTTTGTTTCCTCCAGACGCTTAGCCGCCAGAAAAACAAGCGTGTACAGAGAACCGCCGAAAAGTAAGCTGTCGCAATGATGATGAACGAACGGTCTTTCTTCTTCCCTGAACGTGATACACAAAATCATCAGTGATGGGGCTTAACAATTTCTGAAGAAATTTTGGAGTGCCGATATGCACTCCAGATTGATTAACTCTACTTCGGGGAGCCAGCTGAATTCTTGAAGGGTTGCAGAAATAACTTATCTTGGTAACAAGCATGGCGACAAGGTTTGTAATGCATACTGTAGAAGAAAACTTTTTTTCTCTCTCTCTTTCAGACAGATTTTCATCTTGAATACATGCTTAGGCAGGAACTTACGTAGGGACACAATCTTGCTGCTATTGCCAGTAACGTTGAAGAACTGCAGGTCCATCTCATACCGCACGGTGCACCGCGCTGCGAAGACCGCTGCACCCATCTTGCCGCTGCCGATCTTCTGCCGCCTCTCTGCGACGAGGCCATCGAGGCAGGCCCGGCAGTGTTCCGGCGGCATGTCCCAAGTGCACTGTGCCAGCCCGTACACCATCCGGTCCCTTTCCCCGGACGACGACCACGGTGCTTCGCCGACGGCCCACCTGCCCGGTCGCCCTGCCGCGGCATCAGCAACCGCGCCCAGCAGCTCCGTGACCCGCTCGTCGAACTCCGCGGCCACAGCGAGCGGCACGGTGGCCGGGTTCGTGACGTCGACCCACTCCGGCGCGTTGCTGAAGCTGGCGAGGAAGTTCCGGTCGGAGAAACGGAGCTGGTACAGCTCGGAGTAGACGGCCACGTCCCTGTGGAGCGCGCAAGGCGAGTGGCCGTTGCCGTCGCCGTTGATGGCGTCGAGCGCGTCCTGGAGGCGCCTGGCGCAGTTAGCGCCCGCGGAGTCCGCCCGGCGGAGCACGGCGCCGTAGACCCTGTCAGGGTCCTCCCCGGCAGCGCCGGTGGCCGAGTGCAGCCTCGCGGCATCCGCGGTCAGTGCTCCGGCGAGCGACCTCAGGGTGGACATGTAGGTGCTGTCTCGCTTGTACGTGGCATCACTGCAGAAGGACTGGTCACCGGCCGTCGGCGCCGGCGTGGTGGAGAGGAGAATTGCGAGCGCTAGTAGATTTGACATCAGTAGTACTAGTAGTTTTTTCTTGGTAAGTTTACTAATTACTATATTGACCACAGCGCTACAGAATTCCTATCAGAAATGAAAAAAAAAACGTTCTGGTCGAGCTAGTAGCACTTATACACAAGCAGAGCAGTCTGCAAGTCACATTTTAGGCCAAAATATACGAGTCGTTTTTCCATGGGCCAGGGGATAAAAGAATACGACCCACGGACTGCGCGCAGACGTACTCTGCCAACAGCCGAACAGCACACGATGGAGTACGAAGCTCGCCAACCTTGAGGCCCATTTGGGAGGCAGCAGCAGCGGAAATCTTCCCTGCCGACCAGGGGGACGCTGGACGCCTAGCACGAACCCAGCAGCAGTTAGCACAACAGTCTTTGCTCCCAAAAAAAAAAAAAAACAAAAGGCAGCAGAGCAGTCTAGGCGGAGCACGGGAGTAGTCACGATGCTCCCGTGCTCGTCGTAGTCGCAGCCTGGCCTGGACGCCTATGCAGACTGGTCGATCACGGCGGCGAGATTCCGTCGCAGCGTTGGCGCGTTGCTCCAGATCTGCATCTAATCATATCGATCACTGCTCGCGTTAATGTTAGACTATCCGCGCTTATAAAGCTCTATATTCATACTCTATACATATTAGTCATCAAAATTTTCTACACGTTTCTTTCGTACCCATTATCATCTATTTCTCATACTCTATACCAACTACCAACAGTGAGACCCACATATTTGTAAATAAATTTTATCTAAATATATCCATGTAAGATCTAGTTTTAAAATATTTATTGAAACGAATTCAATGGCGTAATTAGAATTTAATTTAATTTTTTATTGTTGAGTTATAACATTTTTTAGTTAGTTCAAATAGTGAGGCCCGCCGCTAGATTCTCCTCTCTCTAAGCGCAGTCAGCTCTGCCACGCGTGTGGTGGGGCCTCCCGGCCGATAGTGCATGTTCGTACGCGCGCTGTATTTCGCGTGTGAAAGGCCATAGCGAATCTTTTACCGTCTTTCGGTGCTGTGTTTTTTCACCGTAAATGGACCTAGACATTGTGTAGCGCATGGGATGCAGTAGCCGGTGTAGGTAGTCCGAGTAGAGCCTGGATTGTACTTCGATTCAGGTGGAATTTGTAAATGTCCCGCAGGCCGCGCAGTGCGTCATCGAGTGTGGGCTCGAAACTCCTTTGGGCTTCGGAATTGCTAGTGTTGGGTTGAAGAATGTTCCATTTTAATATTTTGCGATATGTTTCTTTGTTTTTTATGCGAATGTGCATATCCTAGACTCCTATAAAGTAAATGCCCACTAGCCTATTTCTGTAGCACCTCCTTATGTCACGTCATCTAGGGGTTCCACCATAAATCCTAAGCAGCACAAAAATTAAGAATAGAAGCCATTCATTCAAATCCTTAGATGTCATTGAATTGCAGCAGGCAGACTGTTTGTTTCCTATTCTCCACAGTCATATTTCAATGGCACTAGCCACCACAAGTCCACCGCTAGCAGCGAAACTGCACCCATTAGTTCTCAAAAGGTACATCGGTTTGGCTTCCTTTCGTCTCTCTCAATTCCACAAACTACGTTATATAAGGAGGCTTCTCTCTCAAATCATCATCGCAATATATACAAACTGAATTTTTTCTACCTACTAGGAATATTCGAGCTTGAGCCACGGACGATGAGGTAGCCCGTCGTTGCCGCCGCGAGCCCGCCATCAGGTCATCGCCACTACGAGCCCGTCGCAGCGGCCGCCGGCTTTGAACCTTTCAAAGCAGCTGTAGATCATGTCGGTGGTGGTTGCTGGCTTGCTGGAGGAGAACGGTGTTGCGTCCAGCACTCCAGCCCATGGGGAGAAGCCGCGGACGGACCGCCGGAGATCCTCTAATACAATACACAAACAAGATGGTACAATGTTTTCCTTCACGTGCACTGCTCCGATAAAACATACAAATCATCAAGTGTGCTTTCCTTCATTGATACCTTTTTTTCCCCTTTTGCATGATTCCAGTTCCAGTTGCCATATTTCAATTCATTTCATTACGCAATGATAGAATCACAGAACACTAATGGCGTTTTCCCCACCACATGCAGGACATCAATAAATGCATGTAATTGACGCTCGCGCTACTACTACATATATAAAATTAGAAAAATATATTTTGTTATTAGAAAAAGAAATCTCATTAGGATATGTGTTTTACCTTTCTAGATGGATTTTGTTTATTTCCATACCATTCAAAACAATTATCATATTTTTCTTATATAATCACTTTGAATTAGTTACACCATAATTGTTGAGACTACTGCAATCCAGATCTGATACAATTAATCAACATACAAGTTAAATTCATATAGATGTATACACAAAAGATACCATATAGCAACATTACGTATATAACAGATTTATTTTTAATGAATTCCCGCGGCAGCACGCGGGGAATCCATCTAGTAATATATACACATATATACATATATTGTACTTAATAGTACTATAGTTGGTAGGATTGCAGGGTATGTCAGGGAATACCTGGCATATCCTGCCGCTCCCCGCCTTGTATTTGAATCCCATAATCTTTTTTGAAATGCCTGTATGAACATGCTCTAACAATATCAATGAAGATGGCCAGATGGGATTGTTCCTTTGTCCGGTTATAAACTACTAATCTAGATTGTTTGATCAACTAAAGATATTAGCGACCAGAAAAGTTATTTTAGTCTATGCACAAAACTTGTTTTAGTCCACATAGATAGGTGAAGAGTTAACTTGCTTATTTGAGATGATGCAACTAAAGTTAAATAGTTTAAAGTCCAATTTACCTCCCTCAACTATGGTGGTTGTCTGATTCCCTCCCTAGAAGCAGTTTTTTGAAACCCCTCAACTCATAAATCCATCATTTTTTACCTTGGGTGGTTTCGATGGTGGTTTTACCGATGTAAATCATAATAGATCTTTTTACTCATAAATCCACTTACATCCTAAACAGTCCACTTTAGGATGTAAATCATAATAGATCTTTTTAAAAAGAACTATCCAAAAATCATACAAATAATTGTTTAAGAATTATATAAATATTGTTACATGAAAATAATGCAATTAAAATTCTTAAAATCTAATTTAATCTTACAAAATTCATAGAAAGTTTGTTTCACCTCAAAAAAAAATATGAAACTAGTTCCACATCTTTTTTTTTTCTAAATATCATGCTCTAACCTATGGTGCCTATCTTAAATTTATCTGAATCTTTATGTATTCATTTTGGTGCTTACTTGCTACTAAGAAGCTCTCATTGTCTATTTATAATTAGTCGATGTTGATCGTCTGACTACATAGATTTGTCGGTGGTCGTTAGGACTATGTATGTGCGGCGGGGTGGGTGCTGGTCCTCTACCTTGGATAAATTTTCAAAGTAGATGTATTAGCCTATGGGGTTGCATGCACCCTGCCACACATACAGTTCTGACAACACTCTACTAGTGCTGCTATAATAAATAACAAGAGCTTTTTACTAGCAAATGAGCACAAAAAATTCAAATAATTCCAAGCTAGGCACCATAAAATGGAGTATGATTTTAGAGAGAAAAAATGTGAAACTAGTTTCATAATTATTTGGGTAAAGTAATTTTTCTAAGGATTAAGTCAGTTTTAATAATTTAAATTGCATTAATTTTCATTTAGAAATATTTAGATAAACATTTGATTTTTTTAAAAAATCTAGTCAGATTTATCTCCTTGAACAATCGACTTAGTCTAATTTATTCTTTTGGGCGTGTTGCCGCATCCGCAAAACCACCCGAGAGGCAAAAATAAAAGATTTAAAAAGTTGACTAGCTCAGAAAACTGGTTTTATAGTTTAGGGAGAAAAATCATTTTATAGTTTAGGGAGAAAAGTCTAATAATGATAGTAGTTGAGGACTTGAGGAGGTAAATTTGATTCCTTTCTAAAAAAATACTAACTTTTTTGATAAAATATCACAGTGAAAAATGGACTAGGACGTAATTGTGTTGGTTTGCCAAGGTGGCGGCTGAAGGGCCACTGATCCTACCGTGATGCCATGGGCTGCATGGCCCATCTATCTTCGCACCATGCATGATGCAACAACCTAACGCTAGCATTCTTGTGCCAATTCATTTGGCCAATTGTTAAGTCTCCAAGCAAGCCTTCTCGTCCATATAAACCAACCCTCCCACAAGCTTCCTCGCCCTCCCACAAGCTTCCTCTTGTCGGGCGGCAGTTCCATAAAACACGCCCGAATTAGTTGCTCGCTTGTTCGATTCAAGTCCAAGTGTGTCCACCGAGCCCATTTTGGATCCAAGAGGTGACGTGGTGTCACCGGTAACTGCCATGTGGCGGGTTGAGCCCGGCCCATATCTAGCCCATCCGGCCCACTAACGGCCCATTTGACTTTGACCGTTGACTTGGTCAACGCTGACGTCAGCAGCTGACGTCACCCTGGTCTCACCTGTCAGTACTGACGTCAACAATGTCGCTGCCACGTCAGCACCATTGCCACATCACTTGGACCCACTGATGCCACGTGGACCTATCACGTGCTGACATGTGTCATGCCCTCATTTATCCGACCCTTTTTCTTTTTCAGAATATATGTTAACCTTCTGAAATTCATAACTAATTCATACGGACTCTGAAAAATATGATCCAAGTACCTAAATTTTCTATAAATCGAGCTCTATCTATCTATAATATGTTTGAGTGCATTTGAAGCTTTTTGCCATTCATTCGTTTTTTGTGCTAATCTATAGGGTCGCTTCCGCGACCATTATTTCTCGATTACAGAGTCGGACGAGGAACGGACAGACGAGGACCGTGAGTACCAGGAGCAACTAGGCGACGACTTCAGTGAAGGTGCCACATCCCACCCAACCTCATAGATCCTATTACGCATGGCTAATATAGAATTGCTAGTGCTTTACATTTCTATATATATATTCACCTGTGCTTGGATTGATATTATTTGATGGCCCTTACCTTTTTCTTTTGCCTTCGTTTTGAGTTGTATTGTTTTTGGTGTTACCATCGAGTTTTGTTATTTCTAGGTTGACCTATCAAAGCATTCAACGGACTAGTTCTGATGTTGAGAGACTTGGTTAGCGAAGCCGATCATGTAATGCAATTGGACTTCCTTAGAGGGGGTGGCTTGAGGGTTAGGGTTTTGAGTTTGTTTTGGAAGAGGGCTAGGGGTTTCGAGTTCATTTTGGGATTAGTCAATTTGAGGGTGGCGTCAGTAGTACTTCTAAGTTTAGGAGAGTGTTAAAGATTATATTGCAAACTTCTATAAGCTTCTACACATCAATCGATGATAGATATTTGACATGAAAAATTATATATTTGTAGAACATAGATTAGATATATCATGCTTTTGGATGCTATTGCATGTTAAGGAGGAATACCTCATTTTATAGGCTACACGGGTTGATAGGAGGATGACATGTATTCCCTTTCTAAATAGCTCAAAGATAATAAATATCTAAGTTATGTTATGTAAGTTTTTTTGCCCCTTGTACGACTATACAATTTTCTCTGTTTTTAATTGATGACTAAGATTTTCGCCCCTTACATAACTCTTTTTTTTCATTCATATAAATATGTACGCAGTGGTCACCTCATCCGCCGCCACCGTCCTGCCTGATGATCATTGATCAAGGAAGCCCTTCAACGACGGTGGGAGAGGGGTATTAGGCGCGGTCACACACAGTTCACGTCCTAATGGACTAAATGTACGTTCAAATTCTGGAATGTGTGGAGCATTTGTGACCGCGTCCTGATGTCGTCCCCAATAGGTTCATCTGGGCGTATAGAGCTTTCTTCCAAGGGGACGTCCAAGCTTGCCGTGGTCGGTTGAGAATTGTTGATCACACACACCTGTGTACTTCGCGATCACTCGTCCAGGCACGACTTTCTTTGGCCTCTAGATGGCGACCAAATACCACACCTAATCGGCTAATCCCTTTGGAATTCAACGCCCATGAAACCGTAGACGCTACCATGTTGATGTTGGGTGTGACGGCGATGGGCCGTAGGACAACGTAAACCCGAGTCGCAACCTGCTTCGGTTCTTCCAGGCAAATTCATTCACCAAATCATACCGGCACAAATATGCCGTGCTCTGACCAGGTCACACATTACCGCCGTGTTCGTGTTAGAGCTAGCCGCCACGACGCAGAGCATGATCTCACTAGCTTATATAAACGCGATTACGCGAACGTTCCAACGCCATTCTTGTATACTCCTTCTGCAGCCTTCTATCCTCGTCATCGACGACGACACAGATGGCTTCCCTCGCCGTTCTCGTTTCGATCTTCTGCGCAGCAATTGCCTCCGATGCCGCCGCGGCCGTCCGCGTGGAGCTCACGCGCGTCCACGCCGACCCCAGCGTGACCGCGTCGCAGTTCGTCCGCGACGCCCTGCGCCGCGACATGCACCGGCACAACGCCCGGCAGCTAGCTGCTGCGTCGTCCGACGGCACGGTGTCCGCGCCGGTCCAGGTCGCGCCCACCGCCGGGGAGTACCTGATGACGCTGGCCATCGGCACGCCGCCGGTGTCGTACCAGGCCATCGCCGACACGGGCAGCGACCTCATCTGGACGCAGTGCGCGCCTTGCAGCTCCCATTGCTTCCAGCAGTCGACGCCGCTGTACAACCCGTCCAGCTCCACCACGTTCGCCGTGATCCCGTGCAACAGCTCGCTGAGCCTGTGCGCGGCGGAGTGCGGGTGCATGTAAAACTATACGTACGGCAGCGGGTGGGCTTCTGTCTTCCAGGGGTCCGAGACGTTCACGTTCGGATCCACGGCGGCCGACCAGGCCCGCGTCCCGGACATCGCCTTCGGGTGCAGCAATGCGAGCGCCGGCTTCAACACCTCGTCGGCGTCCGGCCTCGTCGGGCTGGGCAGGGGGAGGCTGTCGCTCGTCTCCCAGCTCAGCGTCCCAAAGTTCTCCTACTGCCTCGCGCCGTACCAGGACGTTAACAGCACAAGCACTCTCCTCCTCGGGCCGTCGGCGTCGCTCAACGACACCGGCGTCAGCTCCACACCTTTCGTCGCTAATCCTTCCAGTGAGCCCATGAGAACCTACTACTGTCTCAACCTGACCGGCATATCCCTCGGCACGACGGCGCTGTCCATCCCGCCTAGCGCCTTCTCGCTCAAGGCAGACGGCACCGGCGGGTTCATCATCGACTCTGGCACAACCATCACATTACTGGGCAACACGGCGTACCAGCAGGTTCGCGAAGCGGTCGTCTCCCTGGTGACTCTGCCCATGACCGACGGGTCGGCAGTCACGGGGTTGTTCGACCTGTGCTTCGAGCTGCCGTCCTCAATGTCGGCGCCGCCGTCCATGCCGAACATGACGCTCCACTTCGACGGCGCGGACATGGTGCTCCCGGTGGACAACTACATGACGATGTCGGACTCCAACTTGTGGTGCCTGGCAATGCAGAACCAGACCGATGGCGTGGTAAGCATTCTCGGCAACTACCAGCAGCAGGACATGCACATCCTCTACGACGTTGGGCAGGAGACATTGTCGTTTGCTCCGGCCAAGTGCAGCACTCTCTGATCAGAGCTTTTGTTTACGGAACTTCAAAATATATATTTTTTGTTTCCATCAGAACTGCAAATATGTGTGTGCATAGATTTTACGATGTTTTTTATATATGTAAAGAATGGACCATCGACAAATCTATTCCAATAAAAATCGAGTTAGACTACCCACAAGTCAAGAGTTAGACTACCCACAAGTCAAGATGGCAACAGGGATCCAAAACCTGAGAACCCGACGGGTTTTACCCGCTTAAGAGGCGGGTGTGAAATGATTTTTCTATCCGCAGGTATATTATCAAAGAAAATTCTTTACCCGAAGGCTATGACGGGTATGAACATGGGTGTATACTACCCATACACGCATACCTGTGGGTAAGAAACACACGCATAAAGCAACCAGCCACTCTGCACATTTTAGCCCATATAGCCCATGAATTTGGCCCAAAGCCAACTAAACAGTTTGTTGCAAGATGCTAGATTTCTATTCTGATGTCTATTACCTTGTTGCAACTACACATTTAGTTTTGTTGGCACTTGAAAACTTCGAATGATTTATTTTTCTATGTGAATGTCTAATATTTATATATAATTCTTAGGTATGTTGTCGGGTGTGGGTATGGAACTATCCTACCTGTGTGCGGGTACGGGTAACCCGACGGATAAAGTTTAGAACTAGTGGGTATGGGTATGGGTTGCTACTACCCATCGGGTATATACCCGTTGCCATCTTGACCCATAAGAATGGATACTTACAGTGACTTGTCGGCTGGTCCGATGCTATTTCCCTTGTGACAGTCTAAGCTGCGGTTTAGTTATAGGGTTTAGGGTTAAAAACATGTAAGAGGATTCATATAGATGACCACACAGGGCTAAAAACTGATTTCGAACAAACGACGGCCAATATTTTCTACAATGAAGTGGAAAAACTTCTTTCTTATCTCTTCATTCTTCTTTTTGTCACAAAAAATGACGAAGATTGGTATGAAACTTATTCTCCGTAATCCTTCATTGTGGTTAGATCACAATAAAATAGAGATAACTATTCTATGACAACGACATCATCTTCATCTTGACGGCGTCGTTCGGAAAGCCTAAGTCTCTATGGGTCTACTAGAGAGCTTATAAAAACAATGGATCTCCACTCTCTTCGGCCTCCGACGAGACGCCGAGGGGAGAAGGGAGTGAACCAACGGTGGTTGATGTGGGGTGGCGGCGGCGGTGGGGCGCAAGTCGCAAAAGCTGGGGCTCAGAGAGTTTCGAACAAAACATAAACTACTTAGTATATACTTGTACAGCCCCTCCGCAGTCTGGAGGTGAACACAATCTCACAAGAAAAATACCAAAACAGCAATCAATACAAGTCATTAAGGCTTGTTTGTTCATTGATCTAAGTGAAGCGTAGCTTAACTATTTGTGGGTCGTCTATTGCCCTTTTGAATCTGTTATAATCATTTGCATTGTCGATACGTCCTTTATCTTTACGCTTTAGCTTTGGCTTAGCAAATTAGGTTGAGATCATCACCAGGAACAACTAGTGTGGTTGCATTTAGATTTTTTTAGATCAACTAATTCAGAGATAGAACTCGATTTGTCAAGCCTACCCTACTTTGTCACGCCTGGCCTCAGCTTGACAGCGGACAGCCTATGTGGTCACACCACACGTGCCATGACATGAAAAAAGATAGTTAATGGTAATGTTTAGAGAAGGATAAGGAAGTACTCTACCGAATAGTAATAATAAGAATTCAGTAAACCAAAACAGCTGTTTTCTTTGAAGAAATAAACAATTGTCCTATTTTACTTCAATGGAACTCCTTTTTTTTTTATCCATCTCCAATATATGTTCCGATTGCTACTGATGATCTCAGTTAGTACCAACAGAGAGGTGGAAATTTTTGGAGTCGATACCTGGACGCGGTTCTTCGCCTGCGTTCTCCTGATCCAGTCAATTTCCTGCATCTGGCCTGCTTTTGGACCACGACGGCGGCTGCTGCTGCTTCCTGAAAAAGTGCCTAACAAATTATCCAACGACCACAGGCCCCCGTTCAATTTAGTAGAACCATGTTTGAACACTTATTGCCCGCACGCCGAACAAATAGGTCACCTAATTCCTTAAAAATTCAGCGCCCATACAACCTTCTTGGCGTGAGCACGACAACAATACTCGAGCTGCAGACTGTTTCAGCTCTTCCCGGCAACTCACCAGCTGAGACCGGCACAAGATGGCGGCTCTGACCAGGTATGAGAGCCTAGAGTCTAGCTTAGAGCCTTAGAGCAAGCCACAGGCCATCCATGATCACCTTATATGAAGCTCACATTTCTCAATGCCATATCATTCGATTCTTGCACAATCATTCCAGCCAGCCACCATAGCTTGCCACTAAATCCATGTCGTCATCGACTTCACAAATGGCGTCGCTCGCCGTGCTCGTCTTCCTGGTGGTCTGCGCGACGCTCGCCTCCGGCGCCGCTAGCGTCCGCGTCGGGCTGACGCGCATCCACTCCGACCCGGACATTACCGCGCCCGAGTTCGTGCGCGACGCACTGCGCCGCGACATGCACCGGCAGCAGTCCCTGTTCAGCGGCCGCGAGCTCGCGGAATCCTCCGACGGGCGCACCACGGTGTCCGCGCGCACCTGCAAGGACCTCCCCAACGGCGGGGAGTACCTGATGATGCTGTCCATCGGCACGCCGCCGCTGTCGTACCCGGCCATCGCCGACACGGGCAGCGACCTCATCTGGACGCAGTGCGCGCCCTGCGGCGACCAGTGCTTCGAGCAGCCGGCGCCGCTGTACAACCCGGCCAGCTCCACCACGTTCGGCGTGCTCCCCTGCAACAGCTCCCTGAGCATGTGCGCGGGGGCGGCGCCGCAGCCCGGGTGCGCCTGCATGTACAACCAGACGTACGGCACCGGGTGGACGGCGGGCGTGCAAGGCTCCGAGACCTTCACCTTCGGCTTGGCGGCCGCTGACCAGGCCCGCGTCCCCGGCATCGCCTTCGGCTGCAGCAACGCCAGCAGCAGCGACTGGAACGGCTCGGCGGGGCTCGTCGGCCTGGGCAGGGGCAGCCTGTCGCTCGTCTCGCAGCTCGGCGCCGGCAGGTTCTCCTACTGCCTCACGCCGTTCCAGGACACTAACAGCACCAGCACGCTCCTCCTCGGCCCGTCGGCGGCGCTCAACGGCACCGGCGTCCGCTCCACGCCGTTCGTGGCGAGCCCGGCCAAGGCGCCCATGAGCACCTACTATTACCTCAACCTCACCGGAATCTCCCTCGGCTCGAAGGCGCTGGCCATTTCTCCCGGCGCCTTCTCCCTGAAAGCCGACGGCACCGGCGGTCTCATCATCGACTCCGGCACCACCATCACCTCGCTGGTCAACGCCGCGTACCAGCAGGTCCGCGCCACGGTGCAGTCCCTGGTGACGCTGCCCACGATCGATGGGTCAGACTCCACGGGACTCGACCTGTGCTACGCGCTGCCGACCCCGACGTCGGCGCCACCGGCCGTGCCGACCATGACGCTCCACTTTGACGGCGCGGACATGGTGCTCCCCGCGGAGAGCTACATGATATCGGGCTCCGGCGTGTGGTGCCTGGCCATGCGGAGCCAGACGGACGGCGCCATGAGCACGCTCGGAAACTACCAGCAGCAGAACATGCACATCCTCTACGACGTCCGGAACGAGATGCTGTCGTTTGCTCCGGCCAAGTGCAGCACTCTTTGACGAGACGATACTTGTATATACGTACAGTTACTTATATATACGTGTGCATAGGACATGATTTTTTAATTTTTATACAGTGGACTGTTAACCAAATACACTAATTCCATTTTTGGAAACTGGAATCTGTTCATAATTCTTAACTGAATAGTCCAAATGTGGCTTGCAAAATACATGAACGAGACAATCGATATACGGGTTTTGACAAGCAAACATGGAATCGATGACTGAAGTAGCATACATTGATCAGGCCTTCAATCATTGAAAACTGAGTCTTGTTCAGAATTGTTAACTGAGCATTCCAAAAGTGGCTTAATACTTACATGAATGAGACAGACGGTACATGGGGTTCAACAAGCAAATACGAAATCGATGAATGAATACATAGGTCTGACAAGGACAGACGACCAAACGATATAATTCTTAACAGGTCCCGGGTTAAGCGACGCTATGCCACTCAATTCAACCTTCCACTCCGACCCCGTCTTCTCTTCCTTTTGAAAGAGACCCTCTGGGCTGGTCTGACATTTTGATTTGTCATGAGCTCCTGACAGTCTCTCCTCCTGCAGTAACGCGAAAATCAGCTCCGAGTATTTGCCATAGTTTGCCAGCCTATGCATCTGGTGGCGGATAAGCTGACTTGGCGGGAAGGTAGACAGAGTCTTCTCAATCATTTCTTCATCTGTGATTTCTTTGTCACAGAGCTTCAGCAGAGCTGAGTCATATGCAGACACAGAGTCAAAATTGCTGAAATGCAGGTGGTAGCTCTACCGCCTTCATCCCATCGAAGTGTTCCTTCAAAGATTGCCGGATAACAAGTGGATCCCCTTCGAGCATATAATAGTCGTTTTTGAAATCTTCGTTCAGATGGCGGCGGATGTAAAACAGGGCCTGTGCCTTCTGCTGGTTGCTGCAGTTGGAGCCTGAGACAATTGTGTCGCTGAGATTATTCCGGGCTAAATAATTCTCAACATTTCTGGCCCATGTGACATAGTCTCTTCGGGCACCAAACGGTTTGAGCCTGGGAAAGTCTGGTTGCACCACGCTAGACATATTCCTACAATACAAAAGAGGTATTTAGGCTGTGTTGTTATATGAGGTGGTGTATAATGACACCATCCTATGAATCTTAGTGGAATAACTCATTCCTCATGCATAAACTAATTATTAGATTTTAAGAAATTAATGGTCATAAATCAATTCACTCCATTCCACAAGTGGTGGATCTATTTAGAAAAAAAAATGCATATATTACATGGAACCAAACCAACCTAAACTCACTACATCACGTACTCTGAAACACGGCTGATAATTGAAACAGCAGATCGAAGTCATGGAACCGTATTTTCTGAAACAATCTCCAGTCCACATTTTGCTATTTACACAAAGCAGCACATATATGAATGAATGATTACTTATTAGCGCACTGTAGAACAACTTGATAATAATTCACTGAACTCACAAACATGTATGGTGCGCAAGATTCGTTCATCCTTCATTTCCAATTTCCAATCTCAGTGACTGGGCACAAATTGGCGGTTGTTAATTATATATGTGTTCTACAGCTAGTTGTCATCCGATTTTCATTCATCGAAACCAAAGACACCTCTAGTATTTTATCGAAGGAGATGTCATTTTATTTTATTTTTTAAAATGTTTCCCAAAATTAAAATGAAATGTTTTACTTGGAAAATACCTATTAAATCGGAATGCAGACACATAACCGCTATGTCTACATGAACTGATTGAAAACATACTTTGTGCATGCAATACTCACATTCAAGGTCTAGTAAGGCGCTCAGTTACCACAAATCCAAAAACTAAACTGCTACTAGCAGTAATTTCACAAGTCGATTCATCCAAGTCCAAGATAAAAAAAAAACTGACGGTAAGAAAATGCGCTAATCCTCTGGAGCCGTGCATATAATTTCAACAGTAGAATCAAAAGACACGGTTAATCAGTATGGATCTATCTTTAAACAAAACAGTACGGATCTGAATTGAAACAGAGTAGCATCAACCAGATGGACAAAGACAAGTAGACAGCGTAGCACGTGAATCTACGGAGAAAGTCAGAAACAGCGCATTCGTTATTTCGTTTGGTGGTTCCAAGATTGAAAGAGAGCGATCGAGTTTCATCAAGAGAGAGAGAGAGAGAGATCGATGGAAGAGATGAATGAACTCACAAGCTTTCGTCGATGGATGCAGCGGCGGAGCGTCTCCGGTCGGACGAGGGGAACTGACTTCTCTATGCAGGGAGACGGAATATATGGTTGCCTACTCTTGCCTTGCAGTTGCAGAATGCAGAGCAACACTCCAACCGCCGTGATGGGCCCAAATAGGTGGGCCGTGGAATGTGAATCATTGTTGATTGGGCTGGAGAAGGTTCGGTTTCTTAAGATGGGCCAATCAGTTGGGCTCCGTAAGGACGCCCTTTCAGGTTGCGCGTACAAGGGCACGCAAGCACCGGCGAGGCGGCGACTCGATGTCCGGGAGCTCTCGTCGTCGTCGTCGCCGCCGGCGCGTGACTCAAGTTCCGCGACCGGCGAATCCAATGGGCCGAATGGACATGGACAAGATTTATAAACTTCTGGCAACGTTGCGCAGACGTGCAACGCACTTGGCGGCCACCACCATTCAATCATTCAAAATTTCAAATAGTTTAAAGATCACCGACAACCAGACCAAGTTCATCAAGAATCACGAAAAACGACGTCCTGGAACAAGGAACAAGGTAGTATGACCGAACCCTTCGTACCGGCTCTAATGGTCGCCAAGCGATTGCTTCTCCTCGGTCTGCTCCTCTTGCTGCCGTCTTTTGCCGTCCCCGTCCACGGCCAACAAAGCCGTGGAATCCGCCTTGAGCTGACCCACGTCGACTCCCGAGGTGACCTTACGGTGTCCGACCGCGTCCGCCGCGCCGCTGACCGGAGCCACCGCCGCGTGAACGGCCTCCTCGCCGCGGTCTCGCCGCCCACCGCGTCCACGCAGCGGAGCGACGGTGGCGGTGCCGCCGCCGCGGCAGCGGCATCGGTGCAGGCGAGCACGGCGACCTACCTCGTGGACCTCGCCATCGGCACGCCGCCGCTCGCGCTCTCGGCCGTCCTCGACACGGGCAGCGACCTCATCTGGACGCAGTGCGACGCGCCGTGCCGCCGGTGCTTCCCGCAGCCCGCGCCGCTGTACGCGCCGGCCAGGTCCGCGACCTACGCCAACGTGCCGTGCGGCTCCAGGCTCTGCGAGGCGCTCCCGAGCCTCAGGTCCTCCTCCCGCTGCTCGGCGTCGGCGCCGGAGCGGGGCTGCGCGTACTACTACTCCTACGGCGACGGCACCTCCACCGATGGCGTCCTCGCCATTGAGTCCTTCAGGTTCGGCGCGGGCACCACCGTCCACGGCCTCGCCTTCGGGTGCGGAACGGACAACCTCGGCGGCACTGACAATTCCTCCGGCCTGGTCGGCATGGGGCGGGGCCCGCTGTCGCTGGTATCCCAGCTCGGCGTCACCAGGTTCTCCTACTGCTTCACGCCATTCAACGACACGACAACGTCAAGCCCTCTGTTCCTGGGCTCGTCAGCGAGCCTCTCGCCTGCCGCCAAGTCCACGCCGTTCGTGCCAAACCCGACCGGCCCGAGGCGGAGCTCCTACTACTACCTCTCCCTGGAAGGGATCACCGTGGGTGACACCCTGCTGCCGATCGACCCCGCCGTGTTCCAGCTCACCGCGTCGGGCCGCGGCGGGCTCATCATCGACTCCGGCACGACGTTCACGGCGCTAGAGGAGCGCGCGTTCGTGGTGCTGGCGCGCGCCGTCGCGGCCCGCGTGGGGCTGCCGCTGTCCAGCAGCGGCGCGCACCTGGGCCTGAGCGTCTGCTTCGCGGCGCCCCCGGGGCGAGGGCCCGAGGCCGTGGACATACCGCGGCTGGTTTTTCACCTCGACGGCGCCGACCTGGAGCTGCCGCGGAGCAGCGCCGTGGTGGAGGACAGCGTCGCCGGGGTGGCGTGCCTGGGGATGGTGAGCGCGCGCGGGATGTCGGTGCTCGGAAGCATGCAACAGCAGAACATGCACGCCCTGTACGACGTCGAGAGGGGCGTCTTGTCCTTTGAGCCCACCAACTGCGGCGAGCTCTAGGATTTGGGAGCGATGCGTTGAAATTGGGCCTATCAGTATGCTGATATTTGAAGCATTGTCAACAGAGCGGGGAGAAGCCCCTGGAACACCAGCCCCATTGGGCTCCTCCGTGTAGTTCATTTTGGGCACTCTTGACAATGCTCGTGTACTCTTGTCAACTTGAATTCTAACCTTTAACCCTGTCAGAGATAAAAACCCTTTTGCTAATCGAGATAATTAAAGAATCGGAGAATAACAAAATCCAATGTTATGGCTGTCTCAAGCAGTCAAGCCTAATTTAGGTTTTCCATTCTTCTACTCATGTGCTCTCTCCTTAACCCTCTCAAATTTCTTGTGTTGCTCACACACAGAGTGCGTTACTCCGCCACTACTCTTAGTTGCTGTTCATACACGAAAGATTTGCTTTTTAAAGTCATGGGCTGTTACGTGATTCATCATCTTTTTATTTTGCGCAGGATATAGGAGAGAAATTTGGGGCTTCTGGCTTCTGGGCTATCGCTAAGCTCCTTACAAACATCCACACATGGAGGAATTTATTATCTTTCTTTTTGGGCGAAAGAGATGAAATTTCTATCACAAGTCTAACCAAACGAGGCTAGAGCAGCTCTCGGATAACGAAAGGTATGAGCTAAACTGGGTGATGTTTGGAAGTGTGAAATGTACTGTTCCCTGTCGCTGAATTAACCGAGAAAATTGTATACTCCTACCAATCTCTCATTTTAATTCAGTCAAAAGAAATCTGTCATTTTAGCTTAGGTTTTCTAAATACATAGCTTCTATTATATATCTAAATCTAAATATAACATATAGCTAGATCCATAACAAAAGTTATGTATCTAAAAACTAAAAAAATATATATTTTAGAATGGAAGGAGTACTAGGACTGTCACATGAGCCCACGATGGCTAACTCCAGCTTGTCCTGTCAGCTTTGTCGTCAACGGCATCCGCAACATTCCTTAGTTTTCCTCTTATTTTACTTTATGGATTTCGAGAAAACCTCTTGCATTCTGCAACCCCACCCTTCTTCACCCGAGCGCCCCCTCTCGGGCGACTCAGGGGGCACCCCAAGCCGGCGGCCCAGGCCTCCCTGCCGCAGCCTCCACTCCGGCCACCACCGTCGCCCTCCCGTGCGGCGGCGGTAGCCCGCGGCGGCCCCCAAAAAAGGCGGCGGCGTCCGCTGCTATCCCACCTCCCCCTCCAGCTTCCCCCCTCCACCTCCAATCCTTACCTCCTCAACGGTGGCGAGTGGCGGCGGCTGGGGCCGGATCCATGCCTTAGGTGACCGGATCTGGGTCCGGTGAACCTCGACCCCTTCTCCAGTGAGCAGCGGCGGCTGGGGGTCGGATCCTGAACCGTGCCTGCCGGATCCAGCTCCCTGGGCGTCGGGCCCTCCTCCCCTCCTCTCGGCCGGATCTACCCCACTTGGGGCCGGATCCGGTGGGCTTGGGGCCGGTTCGGGCTCTCCGAGCCCGGTGACGGCCGGGACATCCACGTGCGGCTCCCTCCCGTCGGGGCCGCCCGCGGCGGCCAGCCTGTCGGCGGGGCCGGCCATGGCCTGCCTCCCTGGCAAATGTTGCCGGTGGGGTGGCCCTGCTGGGTCTGGCCTCTCGGCAGATAGGGCCTCTGCTCCCTGGGGGCGGTGGGCGCCTGCTGGGCGGGCATGGTCACCTGCCGGCCTGTCTGGCCGCCCGCTAAGAGGCCCCATCGACTGCGCTCCCTTCTCCGATTGTCGTGTATCGTGGTGGTGTGCGTAGCTAATCTGGCGGTGTGCCATTGACGTCGTGGTGGCGTGGATGGTGTAGCCCCACTCGTTCTCGCATCTGCAGCGTCATGGTGGCGAGGCTGATGTTGGTTGGGCGGCAATCATGCCCCTGATCGTTCGTCGGTAGGGGATGGCGTCGCCAGGCGCGGCGGCGTATGGCGTGGTTGGCGCCTCGATGGGTGGTGCTGGGCGAAAGCCTTGCTATCTAGCCGACGATCGTGACGCTATCTTTGCGCCGTTTTTCTCCTTGGAGGCATCTGTCGTTGCGCCCCTCTCTCCGGCCGGCGCGGAACTTTAGGTGAAAACCTAGCCCGTTCTGGACAGTAAGCGGTGGTGCCTTCTGCGTCGCAGTCCTTCTTGAAGGCGTTGTCTTTGAAGTTCTATGCCATGGTGTGTGCGCATGGTCGTCGTCGTTGTTTCTGTTGTTCCTAATCGGGCTCCATGTTTTCTCTCACCTTGGTTCGTCTAGGTGGAGTTTGTTGTAGCCGTAGCCGTGGTTGTTTTCGGCGGATGCTTTGCCGCCGAGGGTGCTTGGACAAATGCTTGGCCGCCGGTATATCTTCAGGTAAGTCCTTCTCGCCCGTGGTCCTGAGGGCATTACGACCCTTAGTGACTCAGAGGAGCAATTGGAGTTCGAGGCTGTGTTTCTAGCGTGTGTTTGCCGCCGAGGTCGTAGTCGTTTTTGACGGATGCTTTGCCGCCGAGGTGGTTTCGGTGGATGCTTTGCCATCGAGGAGTTCTAGTGGATGCTTTGCCGTTGTTGTCTTCTACGACTCCGATCACTACTGGCTGCCTAGGTGTTGAGATTTCTTTTATATTAGGCTCAGCTTGCTTGGGTTGTTAGGTGGAGGATCCCCACTCCTCGCATTTCTTGCTTTTCGTTTGTGTGTGAGGATTTCGTTGGTAATACATAGATTACTTGTGAATCTTTTTATTATAGCTATGTGTAGATTTAATTTCTTCAATGAAAAACGGGCTATATCCCTGATCTCTAAAAAAAAAAGAGATATAAATATGGATTGAATTATCCTACATACACGTACTATGAAAAGGATCCAAATATTACTCTGGATATACTAAATTTCAGCTAGGTCGTATTCACGTAACGTTCTTGAAGTTGAAGGCATGGTGCTGATAAGGTCAATGGGCGTTTTTGCTTTGTTTGATCAAACGAAACCTGTCGAAACAAAACCGAGGAACACGTCTCAGTGTCTCACGACATGGCGTGCACAGCTGTAGCAGCTCTGCTGACGCTTGCTGCTCTTCTCATAAGCTTCCTCTCGCCGGTGACTCCCACGAAGACAGCTCACGGCTTCCGCGCCACCCTCTCTCGCGTCCACCAGCATCCCGGAAACTACACCGCCGCGGCAAGTCGCGACGCTCGCCGCCTCGCACTCCTTTCGTACCGGGCCGCCGCGGGAGGCGCGCCGACGACCACGAGCACGAGCACCGTCGCCACCTCTTCCCGCCATGATCTCCTCCAGGCGCTGGTGGAGAACGGCGCGGGGTCGTACCACATGACCCTGTCCGTCGGCACGCCGCCCCTGGCCTTCCCGGCCATCATCGACAGCGGGAGCGACCTCACCTGGACGCAGTGCGCGCCGTGCACCGAGTGCTTCGCGCAGCCCACGCCGCTGTACGACCCGTCGCGCTCCTCCACGTTCTCGAATCTCCCGTGCGCGAGCACCCCGTGCCAGGCCCTGCCGAGCGCCTTCCGCGAGTGCAACGCCACCGGCTGCGTCTACGACTACCGCTACGCCGTTGGCTTCACCGCGGGGCACCTCGCCGCGGACACGCTAGCCATCGGGGACGCGTCATTCGCGGGCGTCGCGTTCGGGTGCAGCACGGCGAACGGCGGGGACATGGACGGCGCATCGGGCATCATGGGCCTCGGGCGCGGCGCTCTGTCCCTCCTGTCGCAGCTCGGCGTCGGCCGGTTCTCGTACTGCCTCCGCTCCGACGCGGACACCGGCGCCAGCCCGATCCTGTTCGGCGCACTGGCGAACGTGACCGGCGACACGGTGCAGTCCACGCCGCTCGTCCGGAACCCCGTGGCGGCGCGACGACGCGCCCCGTACTACTACGTCAACCTCACCGGCATCGTGGTCGGCTCGACCGACCTCCCCGTCACCGGCAGCACGTTCGGGTTCACGGCGGCCGGCGCGGGCGGGGTGATCGTGGACTCCGGCACCACGTTCACGTACCTAGCCGAGGCAGGGTACGCGATGCTGAGGCAGGCGTTCCTGTCGCAGACGGCCGGCCTGCTGACGAGGGTGACCGGCGCACAGTTCGACTTCGACCTCTGCTTTGAGGCTGAGGCTGGTGCCGCCGCCGACGTGCCCGTGCCCAGGCTCGTGTTTCGCTTTGCGGGAGGCGCGGAGTACGCCGTGCCGCGGCAGAGCTACTTCGACGCCGTGGACGAGGGCGGGAGCGTGGCGTGCTTGCTGGTGCTGCCGACGAGGGGCGTGTCCGTGATAGGCACCGTCATGCAGATGGACCTGCACGTGCTCTACGATCTCGACGGAGGGACATTCTCCTTCGCGCCGGCGGATTGCGCTAGCCTTTGATTTTGTTGCCGCTCATTCACAGGTCACAGCTCCAAAAACCAAAATTGTATATATGTCGTTTCACATGAATCTTGCGCGAGGTTCACCGAAACAAATGCATCGGCTTACACTTTACATCAGCCCTCTTTGTTGCAATCGTCTCCAATCATTGCATTATTTTCTTTATCATGTGCATAATACATTTTCAAGGGACTTGACATCACTTCTTAGAATTACCATTACATAGAAATGTTCTTACAGAACACCGATATATACACACACTTATACACCTTAATAACAGTCTGAAAATATGCATGACTCATCAGTAGCTTGGCAAAGCAATATTTAGTGCGATAGCGACAATGAAGGAGGCCGAGATGAGATAAACAAACAGTGGCCTTCTAATATAATTATCGAACAAAAGGCTATCGGCGAAACAGCAAACTCGTTGAACCAAGCCCGATGGGTGATTGTGTAAGCTGACGAGTCCTTTCCATCCGGCTCGCTTCCATACTGCTTTCGCCAGCACAAGCTGCTACATGGGCAGCCAAATTCCGGGGGAGAATAATAGCAGTGTAGCCAAACACACCGTGTACACAAAGACAATAAGGCCACGATTGGTGTGACCCAGCACCAGATAAATGCAAAAGCAAACGCCGCGATCATAAACTGGCCTGCCACCGGCACCAACCCAGATGCCATTGCGTTATAGCCGGTACGATGGTTGCTCGGGATGTATTTTGTACCACCGTATATAAGGAAGGAGGTTGCTAAGATGGAGCTGGCGAAGGCCATGGTGTCTGACACCACAAATGCTCTGAAGGCGAACCTTTTCTCTAGTATCGCCGTCCCCGCATTTGGGTGGTCATCGGCGATAAACCCCCCCGGCACGGTGAATGCTGCCGTGAATGCCACAGTGGCGATCAGGACTGACCCGATGCTTCTAGTTTTTATCATATCATCCTCCTCGTTGGACGATTCATCCTCTGTTGCCTCGATTTTCTTTTGAAACAAATCATAAGCAGCGACGAGTTCAGGGTGAATTCCATCTAAAGTAATGGTAGGTCCAGACCAGTGCAGACAACGGAAAATAACAAAGCGTGGATCCTGTGGACAAGCAAACGAAGAAAAAAAAATTCAGTTTTTCTTTTCTCAGATGGACCAAATTAAAAGCGCTACCAGTATGTGCGAGCAAAACTGGGCTGTGTGTTCAGTGTACAGTGTACTACACGCCAAGCATACTACGCATGACATTTTTTTGAAACCGCGCTTAACAAATTTTTTATCAAGAGAAGTTAGATGTTTTACTATCCGAAGGTTCTATAGGCGAGATGTCATAGAACGAACGGGGCATACTTACAAAAGACACCGACTTTAACGATAGAGAGGGTTGTACTTCTAAGATGAAACGATTTTGCTACTGAGCAGATATGCGGGCCTAAAACCTACGCGGCAAAAAGCAGAGTGATGCTCCTGAAACCGGCCGTGATACAGGCCTCGACCTCTTCGTTGATGGAAGCCGTGATATGGCTGATCGTATTGCACATGACATCATTACTTGTTCTGTGACGGTTGTTAACTACCGTCACTAGTGGACGCGTCATCTTTGTTGCTTTTTGGCATAGTGTATCTCGTGGTTACTAATTTTGTAACTAAATTGTTTAAGGTAAAGGGTACTTACTTCATTGCCACACGTGCGTCATGGACGCGGGCTTGAGCTAGCCATGGATACAGTCATATGTCTCGATTGTTTAGTTCAGCGAGTAATAGAATAAGCTACAGAGATTTTTATAGGGTGCACTTATTGTAAAACTGCGCTTATTGTAAAATCAATCTTATAAAACGCCCCGGTTGTACTAAACTTCTCTTCTTAATCAAAAAATACGCAAACCTTTTACGTGATTGAGAAAAAAAACTTCATTGCCACAGACAACATTTGTATGAGCTTGATAAGGTGTGGATTACAACTGGTCAAAAGAAGAATCGCATAATCCACATGCCGTTGCTCTGATGGCCGGCTGACAGGATCGGCGTCTCTCCACACAGGCCCCACTCAAATGAAAGCCACGTATTCGCTGGTCCGGGGATGACTGAATTCGGTAGATCAGTCAACGAGCTGGCTGGTTCTGTTTTAGTCATGTTTAGCCAAAATCTGCCCAAAGTTTACCGGCCGATCACGGCATGCATGGACAGCATGGTCAGGGGGTGCAGCTCCTCTCACGGTTCCGGCATGGTGCAACTACCAAAAATAGGCAACTAAAAACTCTACGAATGGATCAAGAGGAATTATGCTCATATTGCTAGTGCTATTATATGTATATGTGTGTGTGTGTATATATATATATATAGTGGGATGGTAAGGAAGGATTGTGCGTTGAATCCTAGAAAACACACAAATGCGTGCTTATGTAAAAGAAATCATGCGATGTGAGGCGATGCAGTGGGTCCTTCCGTAGCTAGGGCGGGCCTAGGTGCAATTTTTACCTAATTTTAAGGTTGCCTTTATGGAAGTAGATATCAATTTACACTTAGCGACAAATTTAAACATCGTCATAAGAAAATCCTTGTAGAAAGTCATATTTCTTGCAGTGTTAATTGACGTATCTGAACTGGATGCTAGTAGAAATGTATTTCTACTGGTGGTATGCGTCATCGCCAGTAGAAATGCCCTATTTTCACTTGCCCTTCACGACGGTGGTAAAAAACTAGCATTAATAAAAATCAATTTATACCACCAGTAAAAATAAAATTCCATACTAGTGCTTGGAAAGCAAGCATTAAGGTTATTCAATCATGCAACAATTTGCATCTAATATCCTGAGCCAATATCCTAGAGTATGGTAGTACCCCTTCGGGAGTTTGAGTTGGTGAGGACACTGAGCCAAATTACCTCTTCGGATTAACCTTTTTAATGAGATGAAGATAAAAGTACACAAGAGATCGATATTATGTGTGTGCGGACTCGTTAAAGCTAGATCTCGTAAGCCCAAATGTATTCGTGTTATATTGCCTCTAGTGCTTTGTGCCTTTAATGGGTTAATTAGCTGAGGTGTTTTTCAGTTAGTGTACTTGACTAAGCTGTGTTTGTTGGTTTGTGTCTTTAGTGGGTTGATAAGTTGGGGTGCTTTTCAGGTGGTGTACATTCTTGAGCAAGTTATGCTTATTTTTTTAGAGTGCTAGTTGGCCTCCGTGACTTTCTTTCTCTAATTTAGTGGCGCGGGCTAACGAACCTCTAGCCCAACTAGCTAGAGCCCCTCAGTGGTACTAGGTACTACACATGTACTGGGTTCGACTCTCCATGAGAGCAGATTTTTATGTTTTCAAACCGTGGTAAAAAAACCTTCTTGTCGATGCACGACCAAAATACATGTCGTTAGGCCTGGCCCGGCTCTCACAGAGTGACGGTAACCCTGTATCAGGGTGGGTGGGGCAGGTTCAGGGGATTTTCTCGACCTACTTGTTGACACCGTTTTTCGACACGTGTCAGTGCAAGTCGAAAACTGTGCTGATCGGCAAGAGATTAGTTATCATTCTGTCCTTAGTATTTTGGATGGTGCCGATGAGTGGTTGCCGATGAAGCGTAGATTGGCCTAAGTCATTGCCGATGAGGTTAAGAGGACATTGCCGATGAAGGACAGGTGCTCGGGGTGATTGCCGATGAAGCCAGAAAGCTAATGGCAAGGCCGAAAGAACTGATGCCGATGGTTTGCAGTGGCAAGAAGCGTGCCTGTGGAAAAAGGTTGGCAGATGGAAGATTTCATCGTAACCGAGATGGATAAGGAAACATGTGGTATTTAAACCCATATTTTAATAGTTTATTTTGAGTCCGATTCTTGTACGTCGTTTGTATTTCCTTCGGAAGTAAAAGTCTATTTAGGAATTTCCTTGTCGTGTCTGATTAGTACTCTCTATGTGTTGGGGTATAAATATGTGCCGAGAGGCAATGTAACGAGTACGAACCAAATTATACAAAAAGTTTTTATTCCTTCGCAGTCTACTTTACAAGCACTTTTACTTTTCGGAGAGTTTTAGTTTTTTCGACGAGTACTTTCAAGAATCGACGGGTTGCATCAACTTGATCTCCGGCGAGCTTGCAAGTTTCATTTTTTCGAGCAATCCGAGCCTTGACATCCGGGCGCATCGCTGTCGTCTCATTCAACTTTGTTCAAGTTATCATCCTTATCGATTAACAGGTCAAATCGACTGGCACGCTTCGGATATCGAATTTGGGTATTAGCCCGGTGTGTTTGCAGATAAATTTTTGCATCAACATAACTTTTGGCACGCCCAGTGGGACAGGGTCAATAAATTCATCTTGAAGAATCCTGCTGAGATCAATCTAGAGAACATCATTGAAATATCAGATTCGGATCTCAAGGAAGATCAGAAGCAAGCCATGGAAAAGGCTATGGAGGACTACAGGCAACTCTGCTTGAAGTCCTTCAGCAAAAGTAGGGGCGGAGAAGTAATCCAGAAGCAAGATCTGTCGTTGCCTCGGCAGGTGACCTTTGACTTCAACCCTGGTAAATTACAAGAGATGGTTAGTTCTGCATTGAATCATGCTTTAGTCAACCACTCCAATGTGCTGTCCAATACTATTTACAATGCTGTTGTGCAATCATTGAGAGAAGGACAAGCATCGGCTTATGTCGGGCCGGCATATCATCAGTCGGGATCGGCATCTTTCAATGCTCCATCGGCAGCTCCAGCCGTTGAGAGTATGGAGGTTCCTACCCCTCCAGCTTTAACGGATCCGCCTAGCATTGAAGCCATGCCAATAAGTTCAGATTCAACGCTTCAGGGAAGACAGGTTACTCAGTTGAGTACGGATCTATCGGCATTGGCAATGTCAGGCCCTTCAGTTCAGCATAGCCAGGTTGCTGCTACTTGGTGGAGATACGAGATGCCCCCAGGTCCATCTTCTGTCAATTCTGGACTGCCTCAAGTGCATGATATAGAGGGAAAGAGTCCTATGGTATCGGCTACTCCAGTGCGGCCGATGACTCAGGTATCGCATTATACTACTACACCTCCTACTATATAGCCACTGTCAGCGGGATTCCACGTGTCTCCTCATCAGGTGTCTTATGCAAACCCATTGGCAAGTTCCCTGCTGATGCAACAAAAGGTTTCTACTGCAGGTCAGCCCATAGTACCATTTGTACCTTAATCTGGGTTACCTGCAAGTCAAGGTAATTATGCTGGTTATCATCCAATAATACAAGAGCATCAATTGTCAGCAAATTATTAGCCATCGGCAAGTCATGTGCCGGTGAATTATAATCACAATTGGTCAGGGCAGTCGCCAGCTCAGCAACACGCAGTTCAGCAAAGCTACTAGGTGGTGGGGGCTCAGCAATATTATCCACAAGCAGCCTTCCAGAATCAAGCATCAGCAAGGCAGCCGATGAATCTCACCCAGCAGACTGGTGCCGCAAATGTGCTAATTTCCCCAACTCGTATACCACAGGACACATGGAAGCATATCAGCCAGTACCTCCAGCAGAAATTCATCTAGTGCATCGGCAGGATCAGGATACATATTGGATCGATAAAATTGCAGAAGTAATGAGAGAGCAATTTGGAATCAAGCCCAAAGTTAATACTTATTCTTATCAGACTCCGTACCCTCCAGCATATGATTTGATTCGTTTCCCAAATCGATACAAGGTGCCGGATTTTACTAAATTCTCTGGACAGGACGATACATCAATAATGGAGCATGTCAATCGTTTCATCATTCAGTGTGGAGAAGCAGCTAGTAGGGATGAGCTGAGGGTTCGTTTATTTTCATCATCATTGTCTGGATCGGCATTTACGTGGTTTATCTCATTGCTGCCAAATTCTATTAACACTTGGGCTGATTTAGTGAAATAGTTTCACAAATACTTCTTTGCTGGTGTTCATGAGAAGAAGATTACCGATCTAGTGAAATTGAAACAATGAAGTGATGAATCTATGGAGAGCTTTGTGCAGAGGGTACGAGATGTGAAGAACAGATGCTACAACTTAGTGCTTGATGATCGCCAGTTGGCTGATTTGGCTTTTTAGGGTCTGTTGCCGCACATCAGAGACAAGTATGATTCATAGGAGTTTGAAAGTTTAAGTCACATTGTGCAAAGGATTTCTGACCAAGGTACTAGGGTTTTTGAACCCAGGAAGAATTGGAATAAAAAGGTATCTTTTGTAGAAGAGGCAGAAGAATCAGATTCAGATGAGGAACCAACTATCGGCTTGGCTGAGTGGGTTAAGGGTAAAGCCGATATCTTGCCCTTTTGGTCAAAAGGAACCAGAAAAGTTTACATTTGACATCACAAAGGCCGATAGGATATTTGATCTTTTGCTTCAAGAGGGCCAAATCAAGCTGTCACCCAATCATGTCCCGTCGGTAGAAGAGCTGAAGAGAATCAGGTACTGCAAGTTTCACAATGCTACCTCGTATAGTACAAATGATTGCAAAGATTCAGGCAGCAATTGCAATCGGCCATTGAGTCCGAAAGGATTAAGTTTGATAATTCCAAAACTCAAAAGCCGATGAGGATTGATCAGCACCCGTTCCCAGCGAATATGGTAGATACCATAGGCAAAACTGATGTCAGAAGCTGCTAACAGGAACACATCGGTAGACCCCAGAAATCAAGTAACTACCAATGACATAAAAGAAAAAAGAATAGTCGAAGAAGGCAGTGGCTCTAGAAGGCCTCCTAGACATGCTCCGTATAAAGTTTCAGTTGATCAGTATCGGCAGCAACAGGAAGAGATGCGTCAGGAAGAATGGCGTCGGCATGAGGATCATTGGAGGTGCACGTTCTTCATTTATTGCTGGGAGAAGGGCATTAAATTGCCTACTGTTGATAGTTGCCCTGAGTGCAATGGTTACTGTCAAGCCGATCGGACAGAAAGAAGGTCATACTCTGGTAATCGGGGATTGTGCATCAATGAGCCGATCAGAGGAAGGACATCGGTACATGATCGGCTGGGGGCAGAGTCAGCGTACATGAAAGGCTTGGTAGGCGTGATGATTGCTTTCGATGAATCAGGAAGAGCTCGAGGAGATGGCCAATGCAAGGGTTCTCGATGAGGCAATATTTTGCAGAGATCCAAACATGAGTTATAAAGATTCAGCTATAAAACGTTATCAGCCTGTCTGGAAAACAAAGCTTCCTCGATGGTGCCCTGAGGGTTTGATGAAAACTCAGAAGAGGAGGATGCAGCTTGAGCGAGAAGAAGATCTGTATAAAGAAGAAAACTCCCATAGGGCGAAATCTCAAGTGTGGCAGCCAAAGCGCAGGGATGGAGGCCCATCGGTAGATATCAATATGGTTTTCATGTTGCCAATGGAATTCCTAGCACTTATCGATGATGAGGAGGAAGTTGTTCTTTTCGAACAAGTAGCTCAATTGACGCTGGATCCAATGATGGCTGTTTTTGAGAAGCCTACCGATGATGAAAGGTAGCGTCTTAAAGCTTTATTTGTCAAAGGCAGGGTTGATGGGCAGCCAGTGTCAAAGATACTCATAGATGGAGGAGCTGCAATTAATATTATGCCATATGTCATATTTCGAAGGCTTAGGAAAGGAGATCAGCACTTGACCAATACTGATATGAAGCTTAAGGACTTTGAAGGCAACATATCACCAGTTAAGGGAGCACTATGCGCTGAGTTAACCATCGGCAGCAAAACTTTGCCGACTACGTTCTTTGTCATCAGCGGCAAGGGTGCTTATAATCTGCTCTTAGGAAGGGATTGGATTCATGCTAATTGCTGCGTTTCTTCTACAATGCACCAATGCCTCGTGCAGTGGATTGAGGACAAGGTTGAAGTGGTTCCTGGTGATTCGTCTTACATAATTGCATCGGCTGAGTCAGAAACTTATGAGCGGTCCAAGTGCATATCAGGAGAAGCATGGGATACAAAGTTTCTTAGAGTTGTTGATTATGAGCTGCCACCGATCCAAGCAGTCGGTTCTGAAGATGAATTATAATGGATAGGTTCGCCAATGATGGAAAACTGGGCCATGGGTTTACATCGGCTGATGACTTAGTAGAAGTAGATATTGGTAATGGCGATAGGTCAGGGCTGACTTTTATTAGCGCTAAGTTAGATCTCCAGAGTAAAGAACAATTGATTACTTTATTAAAAGAATATAGAGATTATTTTGCTTGAGATTATACAGAGATGCCTGGATTAGATCGATCAATAGTTGAGCATCGGCTACCTATCAAGCAAGGATTTCGGCCGCATCAGCAGCCAGCACGCCGATGCAATCCTAAAGTGCTGCCCGATATTAAGGTCAAAATAACAAGGTTGATTGAAGCAAAATTTATTCGACAATGCTGATACGCTGAGTGGATTTCTAATGTGGTTCCTGTCTATAAGAAAAATGGAAAGCTTCGTGTTTGCATTGGTTTCAGGAATCTCAACAAAGCTACGCTGATGGATGGCTACCCAATGCCTGTTGCCGATTTGTTAATTGATGTTGCTGCTGGGCATCGAATTATTAGCTTCATGGATGGAAATGCCGGTTATAATAAGATATTTATGGCTGAGGAAGATATTTCCAAGACTGCTTTTAGATGTCCAGGCCATGTAGGGTTATTTGAATGGGTAGTCATGACTTTTGGTTTGAAAAATACCGGTACTACTTATCAGAGAGCTATGAATTTTATTTTTCATAAGTACATCGGCACGTTGGTTGAGATCTACATAGATGATATGGTGGTTAAGTCTGGAGACTTCGAAAATCATCTGGCTGATTTACAGAAAATATTAGAGTGCACACGGAAACATGGGTTGAAGGTGAATCCCAATAAGTGTGCATTTGGTGTATCGGCAGGTCAATTCTTGGGCTTTATGGTGCATCAGAGGGGTGTCAAAATTAGCAGGAAATCCATTGATGCCATCAATAAGGTGGTCGCTCCTACCGATAAAACTGAACTACAGTCTTTGATCGGCAAAATTAATTTTATTCGAAGATTCATATTTAATCTATCATAAAAAATCAAAGCTTTCAGTCCATTGCTAAAATTGAAGGCTGATCAGGAATTCGTATGGGGAGAAGAACATCAGTTGGCTTTGGAAGAAATTAAGAAGTATTTGGTAAATCCTCCAGTATTAGTTCCACCTCAGCATGGAAAACCCTTCAGGCTGTACCTATCGGGCGATGATGATGTCATTGGGTTAGCTCAGATTCAAGAGTTTGAAGGAAAAGAACGTGTGATTTATTACTTGAGCAGAAGGTTGGTAGATGCTGAGACCAGGGATTCGGCCATTGAAAAGTTATGCTTATGCTTATATTTCTCCTGTGTTAAATTGAGGCATTATTTGTTGACGGCCGAATGCACTGTCATATGCAAAGACGATGTGGTTAAGTATATGCTATCAATGCCAATTCTGAGTGGGAGAATCGGCAAGTGGATTTTAGCGTTATCAGAATTTGATTTGCGCTATGAATCAACTAAAGCGGTCAAGGGGCAAGTGATGGCTGATTTTGTTACTCAGCACTGCAGCATGGTAAATTCTTTAGAAATTGCTCCATGGACACTTTTCTTTGATGGTTCTACGTGTGGAGAAGGAGCGGGTATCGGCATTGTGTTGATTTCACCTCGAGGAAAGAAATATGTATTCTCATTGCCGATTGCTGCTACATCGACAAACAATCAGGCTGAATATCAAGCTTTATTGAAAGGGTTGGAATTACTCAGAGAAATCTGTGCTGATGCTGTTGAAATTTTTGGTGATTCTATGCTGGTCATTAATCAATTAGCTAGGGCGTATGAGTGCCGAAGTGAAGTTTTGATTTCGTATTATGAGAGATGTCGGCAATTATTGAAAGAGTTTAAAGATTTCCGCCTTGAACATATTTCTAGACTGCACAATGAAGAGGCTAATCGGCTAGCACAGCATGCTTCAGGGTACCAGCCGATCCAAGAAGTGCTGGCATCAGCAACTGATGCCGATGATTGGAGGAGGGAGATTGCCGATTACCTCAGGGATCCATCTAAGAAGGTCGAAAGGCGTATAAGGTTTCAGGCTACTAAGTATGTGCTCCTTGATAATGAGTTATATTATCGGACTATAGATGGAGTTTTGCTCAGATATATTGGTGAAGAAGAATCAAAGAGTTTAATGGGCGAAATTCATGAAGGAGTATGCGGGGCACATCAGTCGACTTTCAAGATGAAGTGGATGATTAGGCGAAATGGATATTACTGGTCAACAATGCTCGAAGATTGTTTCAAGTATTTTAAAGGGTGTCAAGAATGTCAGAAATTTGGTAATATCCAAAGGGCACCTACATCAGCAATGAATCCTATAAATAAACCATGGCCATTTCAAGGGTGGGCTATTGATCTCATCGGTCAGATTTATCCACCATCAAGCAAAGGGCATAAATTTATACTCGTTGCTACTGATTATTTTACAAAATGGGTTGAGGCAATTCCTTTGAAAAAGGTGACATCGGCCAACATGATTGATTTTGTGAAGGAGCATATTATGTATCGGTTTGGTATTCCTTAGACTATTACGACCAATCAAGGGACCATGTTTACCTCAAGAGAATTTGATGGATTTGCCGTTAGAATGGGAATTAAGGTCCTAAATTATTTTCCTTATTATGCTCAAGCTAATGGTCAGGCCAAAGCATCTAATAAAGTGGTTATTAAGCTCATTAAGCGCAAGATTAAAGAAAATCCTTGGAGGTGGCACAAAGTTCTGAGTGAAGCCTTATGGTCATATCGGATGGCATGCCATGGTGCTACCAAGGTGTCACCTTATCACTTGGTATATGGGCATGATGCGGTTTTGCCCTGGGAGATTAAAACTGGTTCGAGGCGAATGTTTTATCAGGATCAGTTATAAACTGATGATTATAATACCCTCATGAAAGATGAATTGGAAGATTTGGTAGGTCATCGGCTAAAAGCTTTAGTCAACATTGAGGAAAATAAGAAAAGAGTTGCTAGGTGGTATGACAAGAAGGTAAAAGTAAAAGAATTTGCTGATGGCGATCTAGTCTGGAAACTGATTTTACCGATTGGAACTAAGAGCTCGAGATATGGCAAGTGATCTCCTAATTGAGAAGGTCCTTATCGGGTGAATCGGTCCGTTCCTGGTAATGCATATATCCTAGAAACTCTCGAAGGAGAAGTATTTTCAAAAGCATTGAACGGAAAATATTTGAAGAAATATTATCCCATTGTTTGGGTGGATGCATAAAGATATGGATATGAATACCGATAACCATTTTATCGGTAGGTTCAGTAAGAAAGTATCAGCATTACACTGAAGATGAACTAATGCAGTGTTAACCCAAAGCTGTCGATGTGCTACGATGCCGATGAAAAGAAGTTTACAGATTAACCCAAGTTGTCGATGTGCTACTTCGCCGATGAAAAAGAAGTTTACAGATTTAAGAATGAGTGGATGGCCGATATTGCACGGAGGCGAATCTGGTTGGCCTCCTCTATCGCTTTGGCATCTTCATCGACGGTACCTTCTACTGGTTTAATTTTCTTCTTGAGTGCCAGTGTCTTGCGGGCGTGGGTGTCCCTTTCCTTTTGAAGGTTTTTGATGGTGTCAGGCATCTGAGCCTTTTCCTGGTTGGCTGCGTCGAGGGCTTTTTCAACATCTCTCAGCTTGGCTAACAAGGCCGCTTTCTTTGCTGATAATTGAGAGATTTTCTCTTCAAGTTTAACACGGGAGGCTTCCAAATTGCTGATGTCTTTGTGTTTCTCATCGGCAGTTTGCTTGCATTTCATCATTTCCTCTTGAAGATTTGCTTGGGTGGCCCTGTCGGCAATGCGTTGAGCAGCTCTTTGATATTGAATTTGCCGACTCTCTAGCTGTGCATCTTGAAAGAGTGTTTCTTCAATATCGGCAGGGACTTGGCCACAGATTGCCTTAAATGCTGCCCTGGTGGGATCAGAATTTTGGATCAGCTGGGATGTTTCTTGATGTAGCAGGGACTGCAATGCTTCTAATCTGGATCTAACTTCGGGTGATATGGCTTCTGAGGCAAGGGCGGAGTTTTCTTCATCCTCTTCATCATTGGGAATATCCTCACTGATGGTGAAAGAGAACAAACTGTTGGGGGAGTCTTGCTCCTGAGAAAAAATTGTTAGCTAAAGAATATGAGTATTGCAGATTAATTGAGGAAGTTGATTTACTTGCTTCAAGGCAATTTCTCGCCTTTGGCTGGAAGAGGCAACCTGGGATGTGGTTGCCGATGGCGTTCCCTGCATTGATGTCTCTGTTGGTTGGCGCCGCAGTGCAAGTGCCGATGGAGGTCCTTGTATGAGTGCGTTAGCAGATGCTTGCTGAAGAATGGTTGCCGATGGTGAATCTTGCGCAGGTGCATCGGGCGGTGTCAATTGAAGCAAGGGTGCCGATGGTGCGATTAAAGTTGGTGTAGGCCTCGCCCGTTTGGGCTGAGATGCTGCACCAGATGAAGCTTTACGCTTGGGTTGTGAGATTTCGATGCTGGTTAGCTGGAGAGCATCGGCAGTAGAAGGCTAGGATGTATGCATATTTGGGGCAGTTGCCGATACGCCCGCCCGATGCTGCAGGAAAAGCAAATGAGCGGGTGCCAATATGATGATCGAAAATTAATCTAAGGCAGAAAAGGGTACCTCTGGAGATTCATCGAGAACGATAAGGTTTGGTGATGAGGGTGCAGCAAGTGGAGATGAAGGGCAAGCCACCGATAAGGATTTGGCAGGTGTAGAGCTTGCACCCTAAAATATAGAGTCAGTACATCTTGAAATCGGCATAAGCGAAAGCAAATAGAGTTGTTACCTAGAATACTTGTGCTAAGGTCACGGCCGCGTCCGACGGGGTAGCTCCACTTTTAGTTAGTTTTGGCTTGGGCGTGGTTTTCTTGGAACGACCCCGACACATCAAAGCATTTAATGACGGAGCCTTGTGGCCGATTGCGGACACCGGAGAGATCAGCCGCAGCTTTATAGCTTTGCCGCTCTTGCTCACTGTCGGGGTCGGGTCGTCAAACTATTGAAAAGGGTTAGTTGCCAATAGACCAAAAAAAATTGGGAATAATTGCAAATGATAAAACTTACTGCATCGGCAGGTATGGCATGGTCGGAGTCGATGAGGTTCCGGTAGTAGTGAGAGGATGCGAAGAATAGTTGCTCTTTCCACTCTTGCCACCATGATTTGAAGGATTCAGTGACAAAAGAAGTTGGCACCCAAGCAGTCAGGTCAATATCAGAAGTATCAGCATCAGAAGGAAGAGTGATTATCTTGCCCCAGTCCATGTTACTGGTAATGGTCTCTCTTGGCTTGATCACATCGGTGTAACAGAGTTTGATAGGCAGTTGCCCAAAAGCTAGCTGCCTTGCTGCTGCTGATGGATAATAGAATTCATATGTGGTGTTGACGTTCTTTCCGCTACCAAACATGTTGACTGGGATTGCACGGGGGGTGATTATTGCCTTGAGGATCTCGGCGTCTTTATTCAGAGCGTCATCAGCAAAATTGAAAAGTAGGGGAAACCTTGCTTCTTCGTCGGTATAAGGCACCCAGACCTGGAGCTCAAGGGGGATGCCGGTGTAGAATCTCTGGAAGAAGCTACCGACTTGGGCTTTGTTTGCCTCTGTCCCTGGTAGTACTATTATTGCTTCTCCAAAGTTGAGGGATGGGCGTGTTACCAATTCATTTTCTCCAAGCTGATGGTCTTCAAGAAGATCTCAGGGGAATTGCTAAGCAAACAGATCAAATTGAAGACACTTGTGCATGTGAGCGTTCAGCCACATGTTAATGAACCACCAAGGGCCTCCCAGATTGCCGATGGGCTCATCCTGTAATAGCTTCTGTGACACTTGATGAAGAAGATGGTAGACTGAGCCAAGGAGGTATCGGCCAAGAGGAAATCTTGCACCGTTGGCTAACAATTCCGCTGCAGGTAGATGCATATTGGTTGGTCCAACTGTTCTGCCGCAAAAGATGAATTTTTCTAGCCACATATTCAGAAAGGCTGAGTGCTCCCTCTGGTTGACCAATCCAGTTTTCTTATACTCCTTAATGTACCCAGTCCAGCCGCCAATATTCCGGGTGGTCAATCGGTGCTCAGGTTTTCTCTGGAAGAGGGTATTGTCGTCGGCAGTTGAGATGTCCAGGCCGGAGTTGGAGTAGCTGGTCCATGTCTGAATACGAAAGCATTCATAGTATCGGACCAAAAGTAAGAGGCCACAATCAGCATTGATTCATTGTTTTCCATATCGACAATGGATAACCTGATACATTGATCTAATCTGCGCTCTGCCCAGCAAACCTCCATTGGTCTAGCAACCCTCAGGAACCAGTCCTTCCATCCCTTGGTAATTTTGGGCCAGGAACGGAAGGTGTCTGACCAAAGATCCAAGTCAAAGTTTTGAGCTCTGAATGGGATGCGGTTGGTTTCTGCGTTGATAATATCAGTTGGATCTGGGTTTCCCATTGGACCTAAGCAGGTTATGTGGTCTCGATGTGTGGGGATGACAAGTTTATTGCGGAATTCCTAAGTGAAAGGTCAGGAAGAAAAACGAAAGGAAATCATAGGCTATGCGGAAAAGGAAAACATATAAAAACTACGAGGGATAGACGGAGAAGAAATTGACATTGGGGCGTCGAAGTTGATCACCATGGCCGCAGATAGAGCTGAGGAGAGCAAAGAATGCTGCTGGAAGCCGAGGGTCGCCGCTGGACAGGAGCGCCGCCGGTCAAGTTCGCCGAAGGAGTGTTCGATGATGTCACCGTCAGAGAGAGAAGGTGCTAGGGTTGAGTCAGGAGTAGCGGATGGGCCGCGGCGAAGGAGGTATTTGTAGGCCCATTGATGCAAGTTTGACTTATGTCTCAGCCGCGCGCGTATTGATCGAGGGTGTATTCGGGTGAATGTGGCGGCAGCGTGCGCAATATTCGAGGAGCCGTTTAGGCGGCTGGGCAGGGGTAATCATGACTTAGAGAAAATTTCGGCGCATAAGATATTTTATACTCCGAAATTGGGGGCATGTGTTGACACCTTTTTTCGACATGTGTCAGTACAAGTTAGAAATTGTGTCGATCGGCAAGTCCTCAGTGTTATTTTGGATGGTGCCGATGAGTGGTTGCCGATGAAGGGCAGATTGGCCTAAGTCATTGCCGATGAAGTTAAGAGGACATTGCCGATGAAGGACAGGTGCTCGGGGTGATTGCCGATGAAGCCAGAAAGCTGATGGCAAGGCCGAAAAAACTATTGCCGATGGTCTGCAGTGGCAAGAAGCGTGCCGGTGGAAAAAGGTTGGCAGATGGAAGATTTCATCGTAGCCGAGATGGATAAGGAAACAGGTGGTATTTACACCCGTATTTTAATAGTTTATTTTGAGTCCGATTCTTGTACGTCGTTTGTATTTTCTTCGAAAGTAAAAGTCTGTTTAGGAATTTCCTTGTCGTGTCTGATTAGTACTCTCTATGTGTTGGGGTATAAATATGTGCCGAGAGGCAATGTAACGAGTACGAACCAAATTATACAAAAAGTTTTTATTCCTTCGCAGTCTACTTTACAAGCACTTTTACTTTTCGGCGAGTTTTAGTTTTTTCGACGAGTACTTTCGAAAACCGACGGGTTGCATCAATTTGATCTCCGGTGAGCTTGTAAGTTTCGCTTTTCCGATCAATCTGAGCCTTGACATCCGGGCGCATCGCTGTCGTCTCGTTCAGCTTTGTTCAAGTTATCATCCTTGTCGATTAACAGGTCAAATCGACTGGCACACTTCGGATATCGAATTTGGGTATTAGCCCGATGTGTTTGCAGATAAATTTTTGCATCAACACTACTTGAGAAGTTTTTTCTTAAACACAATGCTCGGGGCCGTCTTACCTCTACGAATTGAGGATTTTTTTTAATTTAGTGGCGTGGGTGTGTAACCCTGTACATTTCTTGTTTTGATTTTTGCTTACAAACTGAGATGGTATCTTTTTATTTTCTTAATGTAACGTGGGCAACCTAAAATGGTAGTAAAAGAATCGTGAAAAACTTCGTACCATCGTAAAAAAAAATATGGCTGAATGAACGAGGAGAAAATTTACTTGGAAATAGTGTGTTCCGGGTTGCAGCGCACGGTGACCAAGATCTGCTGCGGTCAGGCCATCCTTGTTGGTAATGTCTATATCCACAGTCATTACCTGCAGCAGTAAACTGAAGATCCAAGGATATCCGTGTTTGGCAGCTAAATGCAGCGCCGTGTTTCCATCAGCGTCTGTCGCATTTAGCAGCATCGCGAACTTCTCGTCCTGGCAGATGTGGTGAACCACAGTTCCTCATTATGTTCAACAGCACAATGAAGCAAATTTCTTCCTCGATCATCAACCAGTTCATAGTAGTCCGGACATTTCTTTATGAGCTCATCAATAATCCTTGAATTACCCACCATAGCAGCAGTATTCACTGGAAATAAGCCATGGTTATCTGGAATGCGAACTTGCTCAGATGTATGACCATCTAGGAATAACTCTACAACATCGAGTCTTTCATACAGTACTGCATATTGAAGAGGTGTTCTTCCTGATGAATCAACTTCGGTAAGCAAATTTGGACCTACCGGTTCCCATTTCAGTATTTCTCGAGGTATTTCTGGTTGAAAATGAGCATCTCGTTACAAAGTTTGGATCACAATTCACAAGTCGCAATTTACTAAGAAGCAGAGCTTATTTGAAATCAAATAATCCAAATACAAGTAAATGTTTGTACCTTGGATACTAGATGCTGCAACGTGCAAAGCAGTCCGTCCCTCCGGACCAGAAAAAGATGCCGGCGATGGCGTTCCATCTTGTGACGGCCGTAGAAGCGACTGGACCATCTGCAGCGACTGAATCGAGGCCGCTAAGTACAACGGTGAGAAGCCGCCATCAGTTGCGAGAGAAGCTAGCGCGGGAGCCACTTCCATCAGCAGATCCACCACCTCGGTATGGCCGTGCCTGACAGCTTCATACAGGGCGGTGGCGCCCTTGCCGTTCCTCGCGCGCAGAGCCATCTCCGCGTCTGCTCCAGCTCCAGTAGTCCGAATCGTGGCCAAGATGCTGGCGGCCACGTCCCGGCTCCCGGCCTTCGCCGCACAGTGCAGCGGCGTGTCGAGGCACTTGTTGCGCGTGGCGACGAGCGAGGGCGCCCTGTCGCAGATGTGTGCCGCGAGCTCGGCGTGGCCGCGGCTGGCGGCAAGATGCAACGCCGTATTCCCATTGCTGGTCACGCCGAGGAGGCAGCTCGTTCCCGGCGGCACCGGCGCCACTGCACCGGGTGCCACCGCGGCCTGGATGTTTATCGCCACTTGGCCATTTGTTTGCTCTTCTCTTCGCAGCAGCTCTGCCAAACCGGGCTGTCGCCGGTGGTAAGCACCCGGAGCAATTCTAGGCCTAGCCCCATCTGGCGAGGCCCGAACGCTACCGGTTGTGCCATGATTGATTAGGAAGTCTGGTGTCTGAATCAGCGAATGGTAGGAGTATTTAATAAGATTGCTTAATGGAAGGTCCCGTGACGGTCAAAGAATGAATTGAGTGCTTAATTTTAATTTTTATAATCCGCTTATTAAAATAAGACGACCACGACGACCACCATTAAAAAACATAAACTATCCTGGTAAGATGTGCACTTCAGGTTTTTATAGTGTGATTGAACTTGCCATTACTCTACATCGTAAACACTACGAAACTTCTCTAAACTTGGAGTGGTGTCCTTGTCCTATACACACTGATACAACGACGCTCCTCCAAAGGAGATAGGAGGGTAGGTATTACTGCCAAAAAAAGAGCTCTCGCCGGAAGGGGTAGGTATTACTGCCAGAGATACTATATAGAAATTACCATGCTAATCCAAGAAAATAAAACAAAGACATCATCCTACTATTTGAAAAAGTACCCACAACGCATCACTAAACACATCTAGGCCCTTATTTCGGGTCTTCTTGGCCTCAGGTGATTTGAAGTACAAATGCAAGGATATCTACAAAGATTAAGGGCCCCCTTTTTCCATTAAAACTAACGGAAATACAACATTATGAGATTAAGGGTCCATTTGGATCATTGGATGTGAGAATCGTTTATGATTCTCCCTTCCCTTAGAAACTCTGCCAAACATTTATATACAATATTGGTTAATAAAAAGATTGAACGTATGAGGCCTCCGCAAAATCAAAGGAGGGTTGGGGATCCTTGATCTCAAGAGATTTGCACGGGCACTACGTCTCCGCTGGCTTTGGTTCCATTGACGCCAAAAAGAAAGGGCATGGAACAGATTGGGGCTACCATGTGATGCCTGGGACAGGGACCTATTCGTGACATCGACGGTGGTAAGGACTAAGGATTGGTGATGGTAAAATGGCCAAGTTCTGGACCTCATCGTGGGCACAAGGCATGGCGCCTAAGAACTTTGCACCAACGTTATTCAAAAAAAGCCAAGAGGAAACATATTACGGTCCACAAACCGTTACATCAAAATAAATGGATCTCTCACATCACCCCCATCCTAACTGCGACCGAAGTTCATGAGTATGTAAAACTTTGGGAAGCAGTCTAACAGGTGGTGAGGACAGTATTACATGGCGATGGACGGCAGACAGAGAGTATACTTCCGAAATGTGTATCGTATCCAATTTGAAGGAATGTTCAGCAAGCTCAGGATCATGCCGATATGGAAGGCCAATGCCGAACCAAAATGCAGATTTTTTTGCGTAGACCTTGTTACATAAGAAGATCCTTATGGCTAATAATCTGATGAAACAAAATTGGCCAAATGACCCCATATGCAAGCTCTGCAGAATTGACTCAGAAACCACCTCGCACCTATGCAAGGATACTGCACCTTCTCGAAACAAGTTTGGTCCACGTTGAAAGGATCATTTGGGCTCTCAGTAATCGACACATTAGGAGACAATGGATCGTTGCATAGCTACTAGCACAGAAAATTTGATGGCTTAATGATCCACTACTAGTGGAACATATGGAAAGAGAGGAATATAAGAACTTTTCAGAACAGAGACTACAACCAAAGGGAGGTGGCCTTCACATGCAAGGAGTTACATCTTTTCCAGTTGGCCCCAGGAACCTATGTGGCAGCTAATCAGTAGTGGTTGTTTGGGTTTTTGTTTTCTTCTAGATTTTTTGTCTAAGTGGTTTAGTAGGCCTCGTTTGGGCAGCAATGCAGTTGCGTACAGGAGTGTTGCTGTAATTATAAAGCCTCTTTTTTTTCCATTTTCTTCGTCCAATAAAGTTTCGACAAAAACTTTTTGCTATCCTTCGAAAAAAATTGACTGATTCATAAGTATGTAAAACACAATAAAAAAACAGATTAAAAAGAGAGAAAGAACGACTGAAAAGTGCCATGGTGTATTGGATGCTGATATATTTTTGTTACTAGATAGTGGCAGCATTTGGGAATTCTAATGCATACTGCAGATTGACAGACTATCAACTATATATATATATATATTTGAATAAGAGAAGGACGGCCTGGTGTAAGCGGTAGAGCTTTACCGTCTGTGACCAAGAGGTCCCGGGTTCAAGCCCTAGCCTCTGCATATTTATGCAGGGATAACTGTTGGCTATTTTTCCTTCCCCAGACCTCGCAGTGCGGGAGCCTATGACACTGGATACGTCCTTTTTTTATATATATTTGAATAAGAGGGCATAAGCCCTGGCCTTTTGATTAACATCAACAGACCACAGTGATACAGATCAGTGCATAGTTCTCATCAACGTCCACCTGGACTGAGCATCGGCTGCCTTCCAGCAAGCCGGAACCATTACAGACACCCCAGTCTCAACAACCAAATTAACTGAATGATAAAGAAAGCAGGCGACTCGATACTGAGACTACTGAAAAAAGCGAGCACACTTCATGTGCCTAAGCTCGACGCTACTTCTTCAGCTTACTACGAAAGTGTCGCGAGCACACTTCATGTGCCTAAGCTCGACGCTACTTCTTCAGCTTACTACGAAAGTGTCGCCTCCAGGTCCTTCCACCATGGAATCGTCATCCTGGATATCTTGTGAAGACTATCAAGTAGGTATCAGTAGTTTTCTCAAAAAAAAAGTAGATATCAGTAGTTCGGCAAATAAATAATCCGTGCGACCGCGACCGCGAAAGCAGCGGTGATGAGCACGACGAGCAGTGTGCCTCCAACATAATGGAACAACAACCTTGCCATGAAAAGCTTGGCAAATTGTGAGTTTGTGACAGGCTCGACGGCCGTTTGTGTATGTTGACAAGTCCCCTCCATCCCGCTCGCCGCCACAGCGTCTTCGCCAGCTCAAGTTGCAAGGGGACCCAGACGTCAGGGAAGCAGAAGAGCACCGGAGCCAGAGACGCCACGTACACAAAACCAATCAGCCCGCGGTTAGGGACATCGCCATGACAAGCAGAAGCCAACAGTGCAAGTTACATGGGATGAGGCACAAGCCAACGTACACGAAGAAGAAATGATGTCAGCACTTTCTTGCCTTGTTCTGAGTTACATGGGAAGGGCACAAGCATACCAGTGCAAGTTAAAAACTGCAAGGGTGTATAGAACAAGCAGAAAACTACCACTTCGATATATCAAGCGGCAATTCCAAAAAAAAAAAAAAAAATCATGCAAGATATAACAACAAACAATTGAACCTTTCAACCTCGTACTGTAAGGACAATAGTCCACAGGCACTTCCATCCAAAATCTCCTTTCATCCTCATTTACTGATATGTAGCATCAGTGCAAAATGAAATTGTCATCTTTACACAGTTACCAATATTATCTTTTAAGATGAGCCTTGTGGGAAGAGCTCAAGAGCATCAGACTGAACTTGGCGCCTCAGAATCATCTTCATCCACATCCACCGAATTTTGTTAACTGGTACATTTCAGAACATATTAACTGGCATCATGCGCATAAGACTTTCAAAGCCATGAAGAATTCAAGCAATACTATACCCACCGAAGCTTAGCAAACAAATTGTTAGCCCGCATTCCAAACAGTTTGATATTCAGAGAAAGCTGCAAAATATACCTGCACAACCTATGAGCTTCTAACCATTTCATGATAATGCAGGATCCTTTTGATCTGTCACTAACAAAAGAGAAACAAAATTTGAAAGCTCTCACAGTGAGAATGGAAAGCTCCTGCATATCTGCTCTTAAAACACAGCTAACAAGAATTCATATATTTTTTAATTCATAGTGAAACTGTTTGTGCGTTAACAAAAGGGAAACAAAATTGGAAAGCTATGACTTGATCATGAATTCATGACTAATGCGTAGTGAGAATGGAAAGCTCTGCATGTCTGCTCTTCAAAAACAGCTAACAAGAATTCATATTTTGTAATTCATAGTGAGACTCTTTGCACAAGAGGAAAAAAAAAGAAAATGAACTATTCAATAATGGTTAAATAAATCGAGACGAGGGACATACCCTACGTTTTCAACCAAATGGGCCCTCCGCCGCTTTCCTTGCATGCGTTGCCCCTTCCGATCCTGCTCCCATTTACCTCTCTCTCTCTTCTCTCCGTCTGCATCTCGCACAACCCCTGGTGGCGGCACGCCCTGCCCACAGGAACGGTGGCCGCGGCGGCGACCCCAGCGGTACCGCAGCCAGGTCTTGAATCGGGTAGGAACGACGGAGAGCACGAGGAAGAAGTGCGCGAGGAAGAAACCATGCACATGTTTGCTTTCTGCTTCATAGGGGTAGGAGCTTCGTCGTCCACTTGAACACAACATGACTCGATAAACAAGATTCGTGCCGTTCTTGTCTGAGTTCATGAACGGAGCGTTGAAGTGGCTGACAAAGCTCCTTCCCCTCTGAAGCCTGAGCGGCTCCATCGGAGGACGCAGCATCATTCCACCAGCAAAATGAAACAGCGGCTGCAGAGTCAAGGCAGTGAAGAGGAAAAACGAGCCCATTTCAGATTGGGAAGTGAACAAATATATTTGTTCAGAAAAAAAACAAAGAAAACATCTGATCTATTCCATGAGAGCAAGAAAGGCAGGATTTGCCACTCACCTGGATAGATCCGAGAATCTCAGGCCTCTTGGCCAATAGCTTACGCAGCAACGCTGGAGGACCGTCAGGATCTGGGGTCGGCGAGGGAGGAGGGCTAGACGATCGTGGCCTCTTGCCCTTCCGACGGCGGAGAGGACGACGGAGGAGGAAGATGACAAGATCGCCTAAGCCCTACTCGCTCGCCGGATCTGAAACAAGAAACAGTAGGGGGGATCAGGATTTAAGAAGAACGCCTAGAGTAAACCCAACTAACGATTGGCTCAGCGTGGCCACGGTAGCAAAATCAATTTGGGCTCTTGGATTCGGATCCAGCGGTGGCGCAACCGTTGTCGTTGTCGTTAGGACTACGCGTTATCGTTGTCGTTCCGCTATTGGCCGGCCCAGCTTGTCGTCTATCCGTGATTTCGGGCCCTGCTGCAGTGGCTGCTCAAAATTTTGCCTTTTCCCCGGACGCGTGCGCTGTGGTGCGTGGGGATGTCAGCCAAACGCCACTGCACACGCGGTCCCACAGAGAGTGCCCGATCGTCAAGGGCCCACTGCTCAAGGTCACTTGGCTTCTGGCGAGCCTCAGGAATGGGATTATTTTTTTAGGGCGCGTTTGATGGGTGGCTCATGGGCCTGGCTGAGCTCTCGGGGCTCAATTTCTTGTTTGGGGGCATTTTTGCGCTCTTTCGGTCCAGCCCGCACGAGGCTCAAAGCACCCCTCCGCGAGGCCCCCCGCATACGCCAGAAAGTCGCGTACGCGAGGAGCTCGGCGCTGCGCGGCGCGAAGGGAGCGATTTGGGGCCGATTTGGGTGCGATTTTGGCGGCCGGCGGGAGCCATTGCGGGCTCACGCGGGAGCCATGAAACTTTACCGCATGCTCCCACTGTCGCGAAATCCATGGCCTATAAAGGTCATCCCTCTCCACCAGCTCTCTCCTTCCCACCATTTCCCTCCAGCTTTCTCCACTCCCGTGAGATATCGGCTAGGGTTTCGGGTGCTGAGCAGCGAGGTTGGTCTCATCTACGGCGGGCTTCCTCTCCGTTCTCCTGTCGTGGACTACCTCGGCCACGACGACGCACCTCCTCCGTAGCTGGGACTCCGGGCGGTTGAAGTCTACTTCCTCGTCGGCGGCTGTGGGCTAGGGTTCGGAGCGGACCAGATCTGCTTCGTCTTCTTCCTGTGCTGCTGTTTCTTCCTCGGCTCGTCTTCTTCTTCTCCGTTGCTTCGTTGTGCCTCCTCCGAGCACCCCAAGGTGATATCCACACACAGCTCCGACCATTGACAGATTTATGCTTGTGTGCTTCATTATTAATGTTGTGTGATGCGCTGTCTTGGTTTCTTGTTTTATTGGTTTACTGATACTATCATGCGCTACCTTTGTTTTAGGGGTAGTTGAATGTTTTCTTTGTTTATTGCTGTCTTGGTTCAGAGATACTGTCATGCGCTATCTTGTATGTTGGATACATCTTGTTCATGTTCACCGCTTTCTTTGTTTCGGTCTATGATGTAGTCCATTCTTGCACTGGGACGCTTGTTCATTCAAGTAGTCGTGCTGTTTCACCCTTTATAGCTCACAGATTCATGTTGAGGCCAGCCAGGGCTAAGTTATTTTGAACTTGTGCTCATTTTGCACGCATGTAGATGGATGGTACTGCTGAGAGTCATGCCTTGATGGTCAGGCAAGCCACTGGCATGATCATGTCCATGGTTTCTGTTATTGTTTCTACCCTGAAAAGAAAGAGACCTCACAATGATGATGATGAACCTGGGCCCAACCCACTCCTGTACAGCTTAAGATCTGATGCTGAGCAGCATAGGCAGAGAACCCTTATTGCTATCTACAGTTCCTCTGATATTGAGTGCATAGCCATGATTAGGATGAGGAAGGCACCTTTTTTTTGGCCTGTGTAACCTTTTTAGAATTAGGGGTCTCTTAGTGGACAATGTTGGTGTCTCAATTGAGGAACAAGTTGCAATGTTCCTTCATATAGTTGGCCACAACCAAAGGTTCAGGATAGTGCACCACTGCTTTAGAAGGTCCATAGAAACAGTCCATAGGCACTTCCACTAGGTTCTCTATGTTGTTGGTGAGCTTAGAGAGGAAATGATTAGGCCTCCATCCACCAACACAGATGCCAAAATTCTTGGTAGCCACAGGTGGTACCCATACTTTAAGGTATACACACATTCTTTGTAGTTGTACACTCACATAGACATTGTTTGTAGTTCCCTTGATGGCACTCATGTGCAAGCAAGGGTTCCTAGAAGGACGCAACAGCCTTTCAGAGGTAGGAGGACCACCACAACACAAAATGTACTGCCTGCTTGCAATTTTGACATGAAGTTCACCTATGTCCTAGATGGTTGGGAGGGTTCAACCCATGATGCATTGGTTCTAGCAGACGCCATGGCTAGAGATGATGGCTTTGTTATCCCCCAAGGTATTTAGCCCATGAAAGGACCTAGGATGTCGCCTAGAGGGAGGGGTGAATAGGCGATTATCGAAAACTTGAAACTTACAAACTCAAATGCGGAAATAAAATATCTACCGGAAGTAG